>JASAUF010000654.1:10000000-10600000 GCA_030180095.1 Magnolia changhungtana | reverse complement strand
TTTATGTACTTATCAGTATGATTCCACATTACTCTGACATTGCATTCTGAGCACACTCATGTTGTACACACACTTAAACCGCCCTCTAAGCTTTCCATAAGCTTATGCACGATTGATGTGTGTAGGTGACGCTAAGACGCCACAACAACATTGAGATCGGAGCGTGCAGCAGACTTCCGGAGCTTTTTGATTTTTGACATTATATTTCCTTCTGTGCACTGTATCTACTGTATTTTAAAAGTTTTTTTTTTTTTATCATAGTGGATTTGTGATGATGTTGTTGGTTGTTGTTTGTGGGTTATGCTTATGGTTATGCTTATTACAAATCAAAATCATGTTTGAAATCCTCCTTGTATAATGTAACACCCCGGATTTTTGCCAACCTGGGATTAGACGTCCTTAAGCAATGGATCAAACCTAATACAGGTTTAACTTCTTAAACGCTCAATTAAAGCCTCAAATCTCTTTTCAAACCATTTTCTTCACAAATCTCACCCTTCATCACCTTGATCTTCCAATTTTTCTAAGGACTTTCACCCTAGACACTATCTAAACTAGCTAAGTAGTATAACTTGGATCACTTTAGATACAAACTACAAAGGACTAAGTACCACCCCAGACAGAAATCACGTAGGACTAAATCCTTTAGAAATGAGACAAAGTAACTAAGTGCGAGACCAGTTTAGCTACGAAATCCGTTTGAATCGCTTTAAATACGATCTGCAAGACTCAAAACTTGTAGAATCATTGACGCTAGGTTACCCTAAAACTTAGGATCAATCTCATTACCCGGCTGCTCACGGGAGCATCTCGAAACTTCGTATTAGGTCTAGACCGCACATCGGAAATCCGATTAACACGAAGTTAAGGAACTAGGACCGCCTCACTGGACTTGACAATCATCTCAAAACCAGTCCATCCGATGTCCCACGCCATTCGTTTTCGATTCGGAGCGAGGGTGTGTGAAAAACACTATTCCTATTCCAAAATAAATATCGGGAATAGTGATCGCACCTTTAAACGCGTGTCGGTCAAGATAAGCAACCCGACTGTCGAATCCGACCAAATTACACCCTCGGATTAAGAAAAATTTCGAACATTTACATGTACTTAGAATTTACGATCGTGGCCCACCGACCGTTGAATGAAAGTGGTCCGCCACGTGCGATCCGGGAATCCGATCGAGTCGAGAACGTAATCCCACATAGATCCATAGGTGGTGAGCTTAAGTTTGACGTTTGGCTCAAGGAGGGCTACCGGAACCTCTCTTTTGAAATTTGGAAAAGTGACGAATATCCTATATTAGCAACCCTTGAACTGAGTCTATTTTGGGAATGTTTTAGGCTATATAAGGGCCTTAGAGCACCCTCTCTCACAGCCATACGAATTTGAGTTTTGGGAGAGAGAAAAGAGAGAGAAAGTGAGGGAGAAGTGGGAGGATCTTCCTCCTATTGTTATGCAAATCACCCCACGGCCGCACCGCCTCTTTCCGGGCGCTTTCCCGCCGATATCAACTCCGTTTTAAGGTAGGAAACCCTAACCTAATCTGATTTGGGGCTTGGGTGGTTGTAGGTTATGAAATAGCTAACCTATTTCGATTACATAGGTTGTCAAACTGCCGAATACGGAAGAGTAGCAAACCTATCAACTCTGTTACGATTCTACGACTAAAGGTGCGGACTTTAGGTGTATAGGTTGCAGTTTTCAACGCTTTCAATGTCAGATAATGGTAGATTCATGATCTGCATGCAATTGCACATGTACAAAGTGCTTTCCGTTTTCTGTTTCGATTAGAATTGTAGAATTTGGAATTTCACATACTCTAGGTATTCGTATAAAATGCCGTATACGTATTTTTTATGGAAATGTGTTTGACATGTTTATTTGTCGTATGGATATATGACGTATGGATAAAGTACTTATTTGGCGAAATGATTCGCCTAAATACATGTTTACTAATAAACACTATGTATGTAGAAATACGGTATTGTAAGAAGTACCGTGTACATGTATATTTTAGCGATGTGTTTGTCATGATTAATTGTCGTATAAATATATTATGTGCGTATAAAATATTTTCTTGGCGAAGGAATCGCCGTGTTACATGTTTGCTTGTATACACTATGTATGTTGAAAATGCGTATTCTAGAAAATACGTATACGTATAAATTTTGGAGATGTATTTATCATGATTATTTGTTGTAGTAATATATTATACATGGATAAAATACTCACTTGGCTAAAGGATAGCCCTAATACATGTTTTGCTAACATACACCATGTATGTTGCACTAGTGTACTTAAGTGTTTGTGAAAATGCTTGTGTGAGCAAATGTTTGAATGTTGATGCCTTAGGAGGGTGTTGAGATTGGATTCTCAACTACCCTAGCGACATGTATGATTACCTCCATGAGGTTGATCACTTAAACCACTTACTTACAATATATGTGTTTGTATTCCTATTGACGTAGTGCTTTACAACATGCTTTATATCATGCTTTATAATATGCTTATAACATGCCTACTAGTATGTTTGAATTACTTTATTTATCATGCTTGAGTTACTTTGTCTATCATGCTTTACTCCACATGCTATGGATGACGATTGATTGTGCTTGGGGCTATGATTATAGTCCAGACAATCGGTACTAGATTGAAGACCGTGGTTGAGTTTCATGCCGCCACGTGAGATGTGTTCGACGAACTCGAGTCGTACTTCGATTGGCGATAGTGGTTGGCCACGCGAAGTGCTTATGCACTTCATGTCGTTCAACTTGTTGTGCGCTCGAGCCAGCCGAGCTCGTCATGTAACCCGATTTGTCTAATGTATGTTCACCATGTTTGGTCGCTACTGCTTGAACCTAGGGTACCAAACTTACCAGTGAAAACCCTTTTAACCATGGTACCTTGATCCGCTAAGACGCATGAGCCGGGCATGGTGGTATGGGACACCGTGGTCGAGGCCGTCGGCCTGTGCCGGGGCCATGTGCCTCCCGTAGTGACCATTGCGCAACCAAACTCGTGAGCCGAATACGGTGGTATGGGACACTGTATTCGAGCTGTCGATACTTACGGCGAGAGCCGAGTACAGTGAGATCTGTATCCGCGCTGACGGGTGACGAGCCCTTTGCGATGCCTTCACTATGCTTCTCAAACCATAATATCGTATGAGATTAACTAGGATTAACGACCCTAGAATGGATCATGTTTGGGAATGATACAAGGGAGGTACCTTAGTTTCCCAATATTGCTGTTTGAAATGGACTAATAATAACTTGGTAATCATGAGCATCATCGCACCGCATGTGCTTTGTAGATGTGGCGCACTGAGGGAGTAAGCATTCGCGAACGTAAGATGATGTCGCTTGAGGGTGGTTTGGCAAGGGCATACAGCATCATGTCATTTCATTCTCGCACTTAATAAGAGTAGTTAGAATTGTTTGATTTATCTTTGCTTTATCATTATTGCTTGACTGAATTGATAACATGTTAACCTATGCTTTATTGTTCCACTTGAGTTGATCACTCACTCCCACGATACGGACGGTGTGTTTAACACCCACCAGACTTTGTCTGATTGCAGATGGCGACGCTACTTCTGAGGCGGAGCCGGACTTCTATGACGACGAGAACGCTTTCTCGTATATGCTGTATCTGGCGGCTTCGTGAGAGCCGTACCTTGATTGTCGGGGCTACAGGGATGTTGACTAGATCATACTACACAACTTGGTATAATTTACTTGTAATTATTTAACCTGGTAACTTTATCACACTCTGGAGACTCACCACAGATTTTATATATTTTATATATCTATCACAGTCTTCCGCTTGCTAATTTACCGTCTCTAGAGTATGATATTCTGTTTTGGCTTAATCTCACTCATGTTCAATGCACAAATACAGTCAACATTCAATCATCATTCATTTTGTTGCATAAGTGATGTTCTGGAACTCGGGAGTTGAGTTTATGCTCGACCCCCGATTTTCAGGGCGTTACAAGATGGTATCAGAGCATGATTTGGATTAAACCGGACCTGGGTTATGGTCACACGACGCACACTGACGCACTCTGACTTAGGAGAGAGCGACGGAATGTAGAAACAGTCTTAGGCATCCCTGTTCCGTCCAACGGCTAGTTCACTGAAAATGAACGCCGAAATCGAGTATATATTCAACCATGGTCGCACGGGTCGACCTTAAAACATTTCTAGGTTGTCTAGTGAAGGGTCTAGATCACCAACCATCTCATCCCAATCATTGAGAATCAGTAGAATGTGTGCAATAAACATGATGAGGATAACTACTCCGAATCCTTGGAGCTTCTCGGACTCCTACCGGAGACTTCTCGAATCTACAAGAGGAGAAAGCGAGAAAATAGAAATAAATTCTAATAAATTCGAAACTGATTAATGAATGACAAAAAAAAAATGAGTTCACAACCCTTTAAATAAGGATACCAGGTAATGAGAAAGAAATCAGGAACAAACTACAACTAAAACTTCTAGAATTCGCGACTTACTATATATGGGTCGTGATGTCTACTAGTGGGTAAAGTTTTCGGTCAAAAAATAAAATAAAATAGTAAGTGTCCTAAACGACTTCACCCAACCGTTCTCCTAATTATTCTAAACTCTTTTCTCATTGGGCACAACTCCTAAAGCCCAACGGATGAAGAGAAATCAAACTAAAATTACTATTTTAGTCAAACGAAATTAAACGGGGAAATGACTGTCAATCGGAGGCTTTTTTCACAATTTCGGGCTGCGCAACCCAGCGCAGCTGGGTTGGTTGGCTTCATTAGCTCGTTCTACCCCAAATTCATATATTTTACATCAGATAACTCATTTCGGATTGCAAGATACGTCCGGTTTGACCCGAAACGACTCGAAACGGAGTCGGGGGCCACACGCGTCAATCCGGGGGTGAAACAAGTGGGTCTAGGGTGCAGTTGGCACCTTGGGACCATGGGGAACAAGTCCCCACCGCGGCGGCGCGGTTCCGGCCAAGTCCGACCGCGGCGGCGCCGCGGCTCGAGCGGCGGACCGCGGTCCGGTCGATTTTCTGGGGTGGGGCCAGGGCTAGGGTTGGTCAGCCTGACCTCCTCTACCCCCTGGCACGTGCCATTTTGGCAATGGATTAGGATTTAAGGGCTGGAGCACCCCACTCTCTCATTTCTTCCTTTTCAAGCACTTCCACACCCCATTTTCGATTTTCTCTAAACCCATCCCTCCAAACCTTGCAATCTTTCATTTTCTTCCATAACCCACACACCCCAACCTTCCACAACAGCCCTAGCCTCCCCCTTTCCCCATTTTCTTAAGTTGGAGCTCTCATACCCCCTCACTTGGAGCTCAAATTCGTGCAACCTTTAAACCTATCTCATTTCTCCCTTTTACCTTCTTCATCCCTACCTTTTTGGCCTTTACAATCCCTGTTGAGGCTCAAGTCCATGGAGAACCAAAAACTCCAGCCCCCCCATTTCCCTTATCCTCATTTTCTATGGCTCTATCCGAGCTCATCCATATGTTGCCTTGTAGTTTGCGTGGGCTACTATCTTAGGGTGGTTCTGTTTTCCTGTTGATAGGTGTAGTAGTTGGTAGAATGTTCAAGGTATTTGAGAACGTTTAGGGTCCGTTCGGCCAAATTACATTAGGTAAGTTTACGGTGGATAGAATTGTAAAAGTAATAATAAATGTATATGTAGGGTATGGCCCCTAGATTGGGTGTATCCTATGTCTTCCGACACCATGTTTAGAATGTACGCGATTAAGGGTAAATTCCGAGAATTCCTTTCCAATAACACTTAGAAATTCCGATTCCTGGGATTTGGAAATCCCATCTCATGCTTTCCCACACGAGGCTCATTTTCCAAAGCCTATACCATTAATTTTAATCCCCTCCCACCCTCCTACCAACCATGTCACACCCAATCCCAAGGTAGGATTAGTAATGCGGTCCCATTTAATACAACTTAAGGCCACTGGCCAAATTGTGTTGAAGTGATAAAGTCCCTTGATATACATTAACCCACCACACTCTGATAGCTTAAGCTTTTGGAGTAAATGGTTGTTTGATAGATAGACCCATAGAGTTTGGACCTAGAGCAGTGCTTCGACAGACTTGACAATATAGGAAATCCAACCAATTAAGAACGTGAACTCTAGAACCCCTTTTGCGGTTGGTTTGAGCAGGTGTGACATGCTCGGGCGTAGTTAAATTCAACTTTAGGCAACTCAATTCCAATTAGACAACTTTAACCCTAAGTAATGAAACCCTTCCTTGTCTTGAAAATGATGTGAAGTCATCTAGTGTATAAGCATAGATTTTGGACTCACCTATGGATTCCCGCTACTCCTAGATTAAGACTAGACTACTGGTTAGGCTAAGGAAAGTAAAAGACTAATTAATTATGCTAAGCCAATTGAATAATAGAATTAGTTATTCGGCTTAACCGACTCAGACCCACTACACAACATTCCTTCTGTGTTGGCCCAACCACTTGCAACTAAAAGTTTATAATTTTGTCCCTGAAAAGTGATAGGAGTATATAGCTGATAGAGACTTTGTCTTTTAGGCCTAAGGAATTACCCAAATGGGCAACAGACAGTTAGGAATTAGGTCTCAAATCGCATGCCACGTTGGCATACATATTGTGCTTATGAACGTAGAAAGATAGCCTGCCTGTTAAGCCAGACATCATTAAATAGGATAAGTCTGGACCGCGACAAAAAAACCCCTTGGTAGAATTAGGCATCTTGCCTCACACTCACACCCACCCCTGACATCAACCACATTACCCATCATTTTTAGCTCCTCTCGATTCCCATAGGTATCAATGTCATCGTACACATCGTCGATGAAAGGCAGACCAATGTATTTCCCATTTCATGTCAAGGATTTACACCTTGTTCCGACATACAGATCAGGGCATGGCTCTTGAGCCTTGAGGGTGAAACTAAAATTTTAAGGGGGGTAGAACATTATGAGCCCAATCTAGTTAGGTCACCTGTTACACCTCTTTGATCTGGGTGGCGCAGCGGAAACGCGGTGGACCCTACCCCACTGGCCCAGGATCGAAACGGTGCTCGTTGAATACGAAAATTATAGAAGCCCTAGTCTGCCCTAGTAAAATTTGATTCACCATTTCCTTGGACATAGATAATAATGAGGACTCTCTTAGACTGAGACCTAAAGGGCAACCTTAGAATAGACAATTTGAGCCTTTCAATGATGGACATTCCCTACGTTTCTAGAGTGATTGTACTACGAAGTTACTGAAATATACAACTGCGAAACATTCGCGGCTTGACCCAATTCTTAATCCTATGCGACTACCAACAGACTCACTGCTGACGAGCAGAAGACTCGGATCCACTAGGATTCGGAAGGGATACGATGAGCTTTCTACCTTAGCTCGGTAGATGATCGATGTATCGGGATCGAGCCCACCAAAATTGTCTCTCCGTATTGGTCAAACATTGAAACAACTATTTTACTCTAAATTGTGGGAATTGTTGTCGAGACTCCAAATAGGTAAAGAAATAAATTGTAGCAAACCATTAGGGTATGAGAAATGGGTAAAGAAATAAGATTTAAGGGGGGTAGACTAAAATGAACCAGGCTAGTATATACCATACCACGCGTAGGAACTCGAAATCAAGAAGTCTTAGGCAAATGAAATAATAGAAATCTTTCCTTATTACCCTTAGGCAATTTCGGGGACGAAATTTTGTTTTAAGGGGGGTAGATTGTAACACCCCGGATTTTTGCCAACCTGGGATTAGACGTCCTTAAGCAATGGATCAAACCTAATACAGGTTTAACTTCTTAAACGCTCAATTAAAGCCTCAAATCTCTTTTCAAACCATTTTCTTCACAAATCTCACCCTTCATCACCTTGATCTTCCAATTTTTCTAAGGACTTTCACCCTAGACACTATCTAAACTAGCTAAGTAGTATAACTTGGATCACTTTAGATACAAACTACAAAGGACTAAGTACCACCCCAGACAGAAATCACTTAGGACTAAATCCTTTAGAAATGAGACAAAGTAACTAAGTGCGAGACCAGTTTAGCTACAAAATCCGTTTGAATCGCTTTAAATACGATCTGCAAGACTCAAAACTTGTAGAATCATTGACGCTAGGTTACCCTAAAACTTAGGATCAATCTCATTACCCGGCTGCTCACGGGAGCATCTCGAAACTTCGTATTAGGTCTAGACCGTACATCGGAAATCCGATTAACACGAAGTTAAGGAACTAGGACCGCCTCACTGGACTTGACAATCATCTCAAAAACCAGGTCCATCCGATGTCCCACGACCATTCGTTTCGATTCGGAGCGAGGGTGTGTGAAAAACACTATTCCTATTCCAAAATAAATATCAGGAATAGTGATCGCACCTGCCCCAACTTGTGTCGGTATTAAGCATACAACCCGACCGTCAGAATCCGACCAAATTACACCCTCAGATTAAGAAAAATTTCAGGAACATTTACATGTACTTAGAATTTCTGATCGTGGCCCACTGACCGTTGAACTGAAAGTGGTCCGCCACGTGCGATCTGGGAATCCGATCGAGTCGAGAACGTAATCCCACATAGATCCATAGGTGGTGAGCTTAAGTTTGACGTTTGGCTCAAGGAGGGCTACCAACCTCTCTTTTAAGTTTGGAAAAGTGACGAATATCCTATATTAGCAGTAACCCTTGAACCTGAGTCTATTTTGGGAATGTTTTAGGCTATATAAGGGCCTTAGAGCACCCTCTCTCACAGCCATACGAATTTGAGTTTTGGGAGAGAGAAAAGAGAGAGAAAGTGAGGGAGAAGTGGGAGGATCTTCCTCTCTTTGTTGCAAATCACCCCACGGGTCACCGCCTCTTTTCCAGCGCTTTCCCGATATCAACTCCGTTTTAAGGTAGGAAACCCTAACCCTAATCTGATTTGGGGCTTGGGTGGTTGTAGGTTATGAAATAGCTAACCTATTTCGTTCTATAGGTTGTCAAACTGCCGAAATACGGAAGAGTAGCAAACCTATCAACTCCGTTACGATTCTACGACTAAAGGTGCGGACTTTAGGTGTATAGGTTGCAGTTTTCAACGCTTTCAATGTCAGATAATGGTAGATTCATGATCTGCATGCAATTGCACATGTACAAAGTGCTTTCCGTTTTACGTTTCGATTAAATTGTAGAATTTGGAATTTCACATACTCTAGGTATTCGTATAAAATGCCGTATACGTATTTTTTATGGAAATGTGTTTGACATGTTTATTTGTCGTATGGATATATGACGTGTGGATAAAGTACTTATTTGGCGAAATGATTCACCTAAATACATGTTTACTAATAAACACTATGTATGTAGAAATACGGTATTGTAAGAAGTACCGTATACATGTATATTTTAGCCATGTGTTTGTCATGATTAATTGTCGTATAAATATATTATGTGCGTATAAAATATTTTCTTGGCGAAGGGAATCGCCGTGTTACATGTTTGCTTGTATACACTATGTATGTTGAAAATGCGTATTCTAGAAAATACGTATACGTATAAATTTTGGAGATGTATTTATCATGATTATTTGTTGTAGTAATATATTATACATGGATAAAATACTCACTTGGCTAAAGGATAGCCCTAATACATGTTTTGCTAACATACACCATGTATGTTGCACTAGTGTACTTAAGTGTTTGTGAAAATGCTTGTGTGAGCAAATGTTTGAATGTTGATGCCTTAGGAGGGTGTTGAGATTGGATTCTCAACTACCCTAGCGACATGTATGATTACCTCCATGAGGTTGATCACTTAAACCACTTACTTACAATATATGTGTTTGTATTCCTATTGACGTAGTGCTTTACAACATGCTTTATATCATGCTTTATAATATGCTTATAACATGCCTACTAGTATGTTTGAATTACTTTATTTATCATGCTTGAGTTACTTTGTCTATCATGCTTTACTCCACATGCTTTATGGATGACGATTGATTGTGCTTGGGGCTATGATTATAGTCCAGGACAATCGGTACTAGATTGAAGACCGTGGTTGAGTTTCATGCCGCCACGTGAGATGTGTTCGACGAACTCGAGTCGTACTTCGATTGGCGATAGTGGTTGGCCACGCGAAGTGCTTATGCACTTCATGTCGTTCAACTTGTTGTGCGCTCGAGCAGCCCGAGCTCGTCATGTAACCCGATTTGTCTAATGTATGTTCACCATGTTTGGTCGCTCTTGCTTGAACCTGGGGTACCAAACTTACCAGTGAAAACCCTTTTAACCATGGTACCTTGATCCGCTAAGACGCATGAGCCGGGCATGGTGGTATGGGACACCGTGGTCGAGCTGTCGGCCTACGCTGGGGCCATGTGCCTCCCCGTAGTGACCATTGCGCAACCAAACTCGTGAGCCGAATACGGTGGTATGGGACACTGTATTCGAGCTGTCGATACTTACGGCGAGAGCCGAGTACAGTGAGATCTGTATCCGAGCTGACGGGTGACGAGCCCTTTGCGATGCCTTCACTATGCTTCTCAAACCATAATATCGTATGAGATTAACTAGGATTGACGACCCTAGAATGGATCATGTTTGGGAATGATACAAGGGAGGTACCTTAGTTTCCCAATATTGCTGTTTGAAATGGACTAATAATAACTTGGTAATCATGAGCATCATCGCACCGCATGTGCTTTGTAGATGTGGCGCATCTTGAGGAGTAAGCATTCGCGAACGTAAGATGATGTCGCTTGAGGGTGGTTTGGCAAGGGCATACTGACATCATGTCATTTCATTCTCGCACTTAATAAGAGTAGTTAGAATTGTTTGATTTGTACTGCTTTATCATTATTGCTTGGTGAATTGATAACATGTTAACCTATGCTTTATTGTTCCACTGAGTTGATCACTCACTCCCACGATACGGGACGGTGTTTCGAACACCCACCAGACTTTGTCTGATTGCAGATGGCGACGCTACTTCTGAGGCGGAGCCGGACTTCTATGACGACGAGAACGCTTTCTCGTATATGCTGTATCTGGCGGCTTCGTGAGAGCCGTACCTTGATTGTCGGGGCTACAGGGATGTTGACTAGATCATACTACACAACTTGGTATAATTTACTTGTAATTATTTAACCTGGTAACTTTATCACACTCTGGAGACTCACCACAGATTTTATATATTTTATATATCTATCACAGTCTTCCGCTTGCTAATTTACCGTCTCTGGAGTATGATATTCTGTTTTGGCTTAATCTCACTCATGTTCAATGCACAAATACAGTCAACATTCAATCATCATTCATTTTGTTGCATAAGTGATGTTATGGAACTCGGAAGTTGAGTTTATGCTCGACCCCGATTTTCGGGCGTTACATATAATCCTAGGATCAGAACCTGGTGTATGGGTGTAGGGAGCAGAGAATGGAGTATTACGGAGGCTAATGGCTCCAGATTCGGCGATCGGGAATTTTGTGAGCCCGGTTTCCGAGTTTGGGGCATGACACATCTCGTCCATCAAGGTGAGTACACCCTCCTCACTCATTCTTATTTTGTTTTCCTTGTGTTTATGTATGGTGGAGATGGTGTTGATGATGAAGATAATATGATTGTTAGAGAGAACAATTATAATGATGATAATGATATGATTAATGGTGTGGATGCATAGGAGAAGACATACAAAACCAATTTGTTATAGACTTCATGTGACACCCATTAATAGTGGGCCCCACTAGAATATTTGTTAGCCATCTAACCAATTTATAAGGTCACATGAACCCAGATGGGACCGACCTTGATCTACGTATTGTACACACCTTCATTATGCTTATCGTCCATTACAAAATTGTCAGATTTTATGAGTTTTCGGCCAACTTTAGGTGCATGTGGTGGGTCCCACGTGCATGATATGAAGGAACCACCACCAGGAACTCCTATCTTGTACTAATGTCTGGAGAAATAATGTTTTACTTGGACCCAAACAGAATCCACTTGATCAGGAATTAGGTCCTAAAATGGGACGAACAGAGTTGCGCAAGATATTTTTGTGCAGAAATTCCAAGCACCAATGTTTAGCCTTGTGCCAAAAATTGTGTATGCATTTAGTAGGCCATACCTTATGGGCATTGAAGTCTATACATTGTTCTATTAATACACCTAACAGTACACTAGAATATGACTCCATGTGATCGTGGGAGACATCCAAAAATGGCTAAAAACCAATTCTGAACTATTTTTTCTTCTGCATAACTCTTCCAAGCACCCATGTTTGAGCCTTCATAAACAATTGTATATGTATGATTAAGGAGGGATACCTTGTGGGTTTTAAAGCCCATATACAAGGCTACTAAATTACATTTTTTCCTTTAATAGGAATGAGCCCCATGTGATCACAAATGAGACTAAAAAATGGTCCAGAACCAATTCTGTAAGGCCCATATCCTAGATTGTACCATTCTATAGGCTTCCATGGTCCTCTCAGTCGAATTCTCACAACCTGTGATTTGTAGACAGCATTTGCGCGCAATCTTAAGTCGTGACTTGAAACTTGTACCATCACGACCGCGCCGTCGCCATGGTTCCAACGCTACGTCTCACGCGCTGATGCGATACCTAGGCCAGGAGTTTTGGGCTCACGTTTATTTTGAGGAAAATGTCGCGCATTGCGAATCCTAAGAGAATCTCTACAACTCGTCACATCAATCAATCAAGTACACATCTTATCATAAGTACAAACAATCCACACCCTAACCATGTCTCTCCCATTCCCAAAGTCAACTCTCTCTCTCTCTCTCTCTCTTCACCTATCCCTTCCTTACACCCATCACCCATCACTTCTCTCTCTCTCACTCTCTCATTTTCTCTCTTCACTCCTAAGCAACCAAGAGACCAATCATCTAAGCCTCCCAAGGAGAAGTTAAGTGTGGCCCACTCCCCTACCCCAAAAACTCTCATCTCCACCATCCAACCTTCATCATCCACCATCAAAGGTTGAGCATATGAGTTAAGGAAGCCAATGGACCAAGAAGAAGGCCAATCGGTGGGTGTTTTATAGGCTTAGATTTGTGTTTTGATGATGGGCCAAGCAAGGCCTACCGATTGATGGTATGGATCCTATTTGGGACCCAATTTGATGTATGTATTATGATCATAGGAGGGCCCATAGTGGCGGGGTCCCTACATCACCGCCGTCTCTCTCTTTCTCTCTCTCTCTTTTTCCCTATTGATAGCTTGCCTTGATGATGTATATGTTTTACCCCGCTGCCCCATTGTGGGATGCACCTTGCTGCCCAAGCCAAGGCTCACCTCGCTGCCTCGTCCAGCTGACCTGAAAGACGGAAAATCACAAATATCGGCTTGGTCCGTGGATGGTGGGCCACCCACCACGATGTATGCATTGATCCACACCATCTGCACCATCCACCGTCTGGATGGTGGGACTCCACTATAATGTATGTGTTTTATCCCACTGTCCAGTGGGTGGAATGGTGGTGATTCATACCACCCAGCCTCACACGTGGTGTGGGACCCACATGTTATATGTGTTTTATCAAAACCGTCCATCCAGCAATAGATAACTACTGAATTGACGTCAACAAGTCCTGTAGACCGCACATGATGTATGTGCTATATCCAACCATCCATTGTACGGACATCAGCGGGATGAGGGTCTGATCATGGGTATGTATTATATCCTACATCGTCCGTCTTGGGCAGACGGTGGACCTCACTTTAATGTACGTCTTTTATACACACTGTCCATTTCTGGACGGTGCAGGGTGGGGCCCATGTGATGTGGGTTTTATCCCTGCCGTTCGTTCAGCTAGTTGGGATGGTGGACCCATGGCTGACTTATGTCAGCAAGCCCTGTGGGCTCCTAGATGTATGTGTTCTCTAAGTTGTCTGCCTATTTTGGACGTGGGCCCACCCCTCACTTGTGGCACATGTGGGGGGTGGGACCCACCTTGATGTATATATTCTATATTTGCACCGTCCACCTAGACAATGCAGTGCCGTGGAACGCATCATGATGTATGTATTTTATTTGCGCAAAATCCATCTGGACGGTGCATGTGAGGCCCATCTTGAGGTATATATTGTATATTTACACTAGGCCATGGGACCGTATGATGTATGTGTTTCGTCCTTGCTGGCCATCAACAATGGAGTCCGCCATGATATATGCATTGTATATCCTAGCTATCCATCTGGTAGGGGCCCATTTGAAATGTGCAAGGCCCACCTCGATGTGTCGTATATGAGGCCCATTGTGATGTATTTAAGGCCCATTGTGATATGTTGGAGGCCATTGCGATGTATTTGAGGCCCAGATATGAGGCCCATTGTGATATGTTGGAGGCCCATTGTTGAGGCCCATGTATTATGACCCATTTGATATATATGAGGCCCATTGTGATATGTTGGAGGCCCATCATTGAAGCCCATGTATTGCAGCCCATTTGATATATATGAGGCCCATATATTACGGTCCACTTGATGTATACGAGGCCCATGTGATGTGGCCCACTTGATGTATATGAGGCCTGAAAGTGCCCTGG
This sequence comes from Magnolia changhungtana, assembly GCA_030180095.1. Taxonomy (NCBI): domain Eukaryota; kingdom Viridiplantae; phylum Streptophyta; class Magnoliopsida; order Magnoliales; family Magnoliaceae; genus Magnolia; species Magnolia changhungtana. Next base: position 10,585,424 of record JASAUF010000654.1, on the reverse strand, counting down.
TTTGTCAAGTTATGTGACTGTTGAGTCAGATTGTCTATTGAGCTTGATAGGAAGATCAATTCAAGCATCTGCCTCAACCGGATGCAAGCTTGCCACAAGTAAATTTAAGGCCTCACATCCCATGACCCAAAACACCATGTGAATAAAACCGTTAAAAATAAGTTAGAAAATCATAGGGTATTATGGTGAGAAAACTTTTTCAAAACAGGAAAATCTCTAAGTTTTTCTTGCCTTGTCGATTTTATCGAAACACCCTCGATATGATCAACCTACGCTGTTGAGTCCTCGATGCTTCATCGATACCATCGAAAAGGGGACCAAATATGTCCAGCAACTTCACAACATATCTAGACTAATTATCGATGTATCGATACACCTATCGATATCATCGATACTCAAATCTCGAGCTCATTAAAAGTGGCTCGATAAGATCGACAAGCAGATTTCTGGCGCCCCTATTTTTAAAAGAAAATCTCAAATTCCTTCGATATATCGATGCTCTTCCCGATATGATCTTAAATCAAATATTGATAAAATCGGAAGACCATCGATGATATCGATCGTGGGCACGCATTTCTTCCAACAGATATTTCAGGTTGGTTTTAACTTTGATTGAGGGCCATTCGAGGAAATCGATATTCATATGTCGACGATATCGAGGCCGAGTCGATTGCATCGAAACTGGACACAAACTGTCCAGTGAGCTTACTGATAAATCTATAGGATTTATCGATGCATCGACATTGCCTTCGATATCATCGATATACAAATTCCGATGACATCGACTGACCCTCGATCATTTCTTAAAAGCTTAAAATATTTCTAGTCAAGTCTCTCTCATTTTTCAAGTGTCGATGTATCGAACCTATCATCGATGGAATCAGAGTTTGAAATCTGATGACATCGATAATTGTTTCGATTCATCGACCAACTGGCAAAAGGTTTCAAAAGTGTATGACTTTGAGTTTGAGTCATCGAGTAGACCATCGATGCTATCGAGAGTATACGCTCGATGATATCGAACCTGCTCGATGATATCGAACTTAGTCATAAATGTGACCGTTTTATATCCGTTGGAACCTTTTGCCTATATATAGAGGACTTGTCTATTGTTGCTGGGAGAGAAAGTATAGAGAGCTTTTGAGTGTTTAACCTTATATCATATACCCAAAGCCCTTTCTCTCAATGAAGTTCATCCTCTAATCCACCCTCACCGTTGATATTCAATAGAGTGGATTGAGGAATGAACTTCCGCATTTAAGGATCCTTCAGCTACTACCTTAATGGAAAATCATTAAGCTGGGATGCCTTGAATGCATAAGATTGGAATCCCTCTATCTTCTTGATAGGAAAACACTCTGAGAGTAGGATTACATCTTGACCTTGACCCAACCTGAAGCCGAGTATTGGTTCATTATTTTGTTGCAGATCAAGAGAGCAGAAGACTCTTCATCAACAAGGAGGAGGAGATCTTCGGTATTATGTTAAACGGGACTCATCAACTTATTTGTAAGTATCTAGAGTCTAAGAGGACACTTGTGATCATTCCTTTGTAGGATTGGGTCTTAAGTGGTTCTCACCCTTTGAAGTCCTCAAGGAGACCTCCAGTGAGAGTGTACGTGGTGGGTGCATTGTGTGGACCCTTGCTCTGTGGAGAGCATAAACATCCGGTTGAAGGTGAATTAGCAAAACCTTAGGTTTAAGGTCAACTGTTGTGAAACCTCGGGTTTGAGGTAAACTGTTTAGAAACCTCCAGTAGGGTCTTATGGAAGATCCTTGGCCAGTGTGCCTAAAAGTGGGTGCGTTGTGTTGACCCTTGCTCGTGAGAGCATAAATAGTCAGCCTCAGTGTAGGTTGTAAAGGTTGAAGGTGAACCTGATTTAAAACCTTAGGTTTGAGGTGAACTACTGTAAAACCTCCTTAGTGAATTTCGGTACACTCAAGGGTTGAGTGCGGTTACCGGGAGTGGAGTAGACAAGTAGTCGAACCACTATAAAAATGACTGTGTTTGTGATTACTCTTCTTCTGTGTGTGTGTGATTTATGTCAATGCATTCATATTTATATATCTGATCACACCCCACACAAATACACAATCACATCCATCATAAACTAAGTTATATATTGCTATCTCTTGAATAGTTTGTGATTGGATCCTCTACTAGGCTTGGAAGCCAGTAGAGTTACATTTGAGTAATCCTGATATATTACATATTCATAGGATTAGTAAACTAGGATGTCTAAGTAAAGCTATAAAAACTTTAAAAAGTCCTATTCACCCCCCTCTAGGACATATTGACGTATTCCTTCTTTAACTAGTGCGGTCTTCACCGCCATTTCAAGGCCCATTGTTACGGCCCATGTGATGCTGCCTACTTGATGTGTAAGAGGCCCATTGTTGTGGCCCATTGCGATGTATATAAGGCCCATGAGATGTTGCCCATTGTGATGTATATACGGCCCATATTTGAGGCTTATTATGATGTTTATGCGGCCCGTACTTGAGGGTCATTGTGATGTATATGCGGCCCGTATTTGAAGCCCATTATGATGTATAATGGCCAGTGTAATGAGGCCCAACGTGATGTATTCGAGGCCCATGAGTGTGGCCCAATGTGATGTATATGAGGTCCCTGTATGAGGCCCATTGTGATACGTATTAAACCCATGTGATGCGACCCATTGTGATGTATTTGAGGCCCACGAGAGGCCCATTATGATGTGTATTAGGCCCTTATGTGAGGCCATGGACCCATTATATGTTAAGTTCCATGTGGGCCATTCCTTGGGAGCAATGTTGGTTAAATGTCCACATTGATGGGTAATGATGGTTAAATGTCCACATTGTGACCCTCCCTTAGGCCTTTGTTAGGCCTATTCTCATCATTCTTTAAGTGAGTTGACCCTAATCATTGGGCCCCATTAATGTTTGCATGGCCCAACTATTCATATTGGGTTAACCCATAACATTGAGCCCCCATTGGTTGCTCGTAGGATTATTTCATTTTCATCTTAGAGTCCATCTAGGACTTATTTGGCCCCCCCTCTAGGGCATCTAGCGGGCCATATGACAGTATGGCAAAGGAAGCCCGCTCCAGATCCTTAGGAATATAGGTAGGCCACTTAGGCCCAACCTTGATATGAGGAGAGTACAACATCACCATAGACGGAGGGATCCGTGCTATCTGATTTGGTATATTCACTGTCGAGGACCGATCCTCATATTATGGATTAGATCTGCTGTCTTTCTATGGACCCGCCATATCTATATATATATATATATATATATATATATATATATATATATATATAGGCCAATCATTTATTACCACTATGTTGGTATACGCACTGAGTATGTGTTAGCATAATATTGTGATTATATGAGGCCCAATGTGATTACCTGAGGCCCATTATAACCATGTGAGGCCCATTGCGATTGTATGAAGCCCATCGTGACAATATAAGGCCCATTGTGGTGGTATGAGGCCTATTGTGAATGTATGAGGCCCATTATGATGTGTGAGGACCATTGCGTTGTGTTGGTATGAGGCCTATTATGAATGTATGAGGTCCATTGCGATGTGTGAGGACCATTGTGTTGTGATGATATGAGGCCTATTGAGAATGTATGAGGCCCATTACGAAGTGTGAGGACCATTGTGTCGTGATGGTATGAGGCCTAGTGTGAATGTATGAGGCCCATTGCAATGTGTGAGGACCATTGTGTTGTGATGATATAGGCCTATTGAGAATGTATGAGGCCCATTCCGAAGTGTGAGGACCATTGTGTTGTGATGGTATGAGGCCCATTGCAATATGAGAGGAACATTGTGATTATGCGAGATCAATCATTATTATGTTCGATAATCGTACATAGCATCATGTTACATGCCTATACGCATCATCTGCATGTTTGATATGAGATGCAGTTGACCATTGCATATGTCATTGGGCAGGTTGTTTATAGGACTCCCTGATAGGCAGAGTTGCCCCACATGAATGCGTGATATGCGCAGGTTTAATGCATGACTGAATGGTATGACTCATACATCTTGCATTTTGTTATATGACCACCGTACGCCCTAGCAACATCAAGGTCGTAGCCTCCACAGGTATATCGTGGAAGGCTAGATGGGACACCAAATTTGTTTTCTATATGGGGTGCCATAGATATCCCTGAGTGAAAGTCCCTAAACCCTCTTAGTACCAGAGGATGCCCCAACGTATAGATCCAGTAGATATATTTGAGCGGATGAGGGTCGTATACCAATAGGCCGCATCTCCCACTGTGTCGTGGTCAGTTGGGACGGGGCGTGGCCTTATCTGCCCGAGGGAGTAGGCAATGTTAGGCTGAGTCTGACCAGCTCATGAATGAGTACGCTATTGACGAGTTAAGCCCGATAATGACAGGAAGATAGTGAGGTCTCTTCCACTTACCCAGTTATGCGCTTGATGGGGTAGCAGGTGACATAGATTATAGTTGACCCCGGTGATGATCCCAGAAATATAATGTATTGATATATGGACTTATTGAGCAAGAGTTGCATACTTAGCATTTTACTCATTCATTCATTCATTCACTATCCACTTAGGTTGGTGGTGTGTGACTAATTTGATATGTGTACCTTTGCAATAGCCAGAATTTTGGTTAGGCGCGCGACTAACTTGAGATCAGGAGTTTACCGTATTGAGTCTAACTATCTAAATTTAGGTATGAGACTAGTTTGGATAGAAGTCCCTTGTGATGGACCCCACGGCTTACGATACTATACATTATCATCCCGAATTCTTGCTCTAGATTGGTCATTTCATTCGCATCGCATATTACATTGCATTCTTAGCACAGAGCATTTGGTTTACTATGTTCATGTATTGTATATTCTGAATGAGGTTGATGGTATTATGTACTCGCCAGGATCTGCATATTGCATTACATCCACAATATATGACATTTGGCCTAGATGAGACTGGTAGTATTCATGGACTTGTCAGGATTTGCATATTGCATTGCATCCTCAGTATATGATATTTGGCTTACTATATCTCCTTATTGCATAGCTGATTTACATTGCTTCCTCAGTATATGATATTGGATTATTATGTTTTGCATCGCATAGCCTGGATAAGGTTGATAGTATTTATGGACTTACCGGCATGTTTCCACATTACTTTGATATTAAATGACTTATAGCCTTACTAGTATTCCGCTTACGCTGATATTTGTGTGCTTGACACTTATCTTGTGCACACACGTACACCACCCTCTAAGCTATTTATAAGCTTATGCACGATAGATACGTGCAAGTGACGATAGGACGAGATCGAGCCGAGGCAGGAGCGTGCAACAATGCTTCTGATGCTTTTGACATTTACCTTGTATTTCCCTTTCAGCACTGTATTCAACTGCTTATATTAGTGGATATGTGATGATGATGTTGCCTTTGTGATTTGGGTAAGCTTGTGGTTATGCTTCTTACGAGATAAATGTACGTTGGAAAAAAACCTCCTTGTAGGATCCCAGGATTGGAATCTGGCGTATAGGTGCTGAAAGCCGAGAATGGGGTACTACGGAGGTTGTCGGCACCAGATTCGACGATCGGGAATTCTGTGAGCCCGATTTCTGAGTTTGGGGCATAACAAATTCTACACTAAAAATCACTTTAATCCGAATTCGTATCGATCCACATCTATGGACTCAACCTCCTTTCCAAGGCATCCAGTGGAATTTTTAGCCCCTAAAAATAAATTCTCAGGTGATGATTGACCCAAAATCCTATGTGAACCTTTTTGTGTGTGGGTCATATCTCCATTTTGTAAGGCATGTCTAGTGTTTGTTGTAAAATGAGTGTTGCCTTAACTTGTGGAATAAGTAACAGACAACCCTTGCTGCCTAATTGTTTCTCTTACATCAAAAGAGGCCTTGGGCCCATCAAATGAAGGAAATATAAGACCCAATCGTGCCCAATATTAAGAGAAATAGTTGGGACTAGGAAGCCCTTCATGGTACCTTCCTTAGGCCCGTTAGGTAGGCCCATTTCCTAGTGGGCAGCATGCTTTGCACACTAACACTAGTCAATTGGACTAGACCTAGTGAGGCCCAATTTGGATTGTATAAACCGTATAAGTTGGTCCTTTTCTTAGTTACTAGTGTGCATAGCTAGTAGGCTCAATATGATGTGGAAGGTGTAAAATATTGGTGTGGTGCCTTTCGGGTTGTGGAACCATCAACCACCACCCAAAATAAATAAATAAATGAAGTAGATGCAAACCTCAATGGACCACGTCCACATGATAATAATAATAATTAATCATTCACCATTAAAGACGTCCTAGGGTCCATTGTACTGTTTACATACCGGCCAACTGTCTAGATTGTGGGGCTCACTACGGACTCACACGAGTTATGTGATTTATATCAATGTCCATCTACATGTACAACAAGTTCTAGAGCATGGTATAATAAAATAGAGCATGCCCAAAAATGATAGCCCACACCAGTTGATCATCCAGTGGATGGGCCCTCTTGTCGGACCGCAATGACGGTTATTTGCCATTCAACGTGTTCTTATGACCCTGGATGGAGCGGATATCAAAACTTTTGTGCCCCAAACATATTATCATGAGATGCTTAGGCAACTGCTAAACTATGTAAAGTTATTGTATAATGCGGTCCCAAATCATGTGATCGTGTGATGCTTGGGCACCTTAGACCATGTGAAATTGTGTGACCTGTGAGATCCACTACCATGAAATCATTGAAAGTGCCTTAGTTTGTTAATTAGTATGAGTGTTGAGTCAGCAAGACAAGTGAGCCCCATAGGAAGATCATTCAAGAGTCTGCCTCAACAGGATATGTGCCCGAACTCGTCAAAGGTAAACTTAGCCTCATATCCCATGACCCAAAACACCAGGTATATAAAAACCCTTAAAAATGGAAAGAACAACATAGGGTTTTAAGGTGTGAAAACTGTTTTGCCAAATCAGGAAAATCTCTAAGTTTTTTCCCTTTGTCGATTTATCAATAAGTGATTCGATGAAATTAGACTCTGTTATCGATGTCCTCGATACTCACTCGATGTTATCGAAATGAGGACTTTAGATGTCCAGCAGCAACAATGAATTTTGGACTGACTTATTGATGAATCGATGATAGGATCGATATAATTGACTTTCGAATCTCGAGTTCATCGAACCAGCTCGATAAAATCGACATCTGTCCATTTTGTGTCCAGTAAGCTATTAAGAAAAATTATGTGATTTTCGATGTCTCGAAGTGAGCCTCGATATCTTTGAAATTCAAATATCGATGATATCAATGTACAGTTGATGATATCAGATTAGGACACAAATATGTTCAGCAAGCTTATAGGAAAAATCCTTGAAAAGATCAATGAATCAAAACTGGTATCGATATCATCGATATTCAAAAATAGATGATATTGAGGGATACTCGATCATATTGATGCCTGTTCAGTTCCAAAGGCAGGTCTACTCTTAGGTTTTCAAATGTCGAGGAATCGATCCATGGGTCGATGTTATTGGAGTTTGAAATCCGATGACATCGAAGCCTGCTCGATATCCTCGATCTATTGGCAAAAAGGTTTAAAAGTGTTTGACAAATTGAGTTTGTGTCATTGAGCGGTCATTCGATGTTATCGAGAGTATACGATCGATGATATCGAATCCTGCTCGATGATATCGAACTCTGTCAAAAATATGATTGTTTTATTTTCGTTGGAAATTTTTGCCTATTTAATAAGAGCTTGACTGAGGTTGTTTGTAGAGAAAATAGATAAAGCTTTTGATTGTTTAATTTAGATCACCTACCTTAAGCCTTTTTCTCTCATGGGAGTTCATTCCTCAATCCACCCTCATCATTGATATTCACTAGAGTGGATTGGTGAATGAACTTCCGCATTCAAGGATCCTCTAACTACCACCTTAATGGTAAATCATTGAGCTGGGATACCTTAAATGCATAGATGTTTGGATTCACTCCATCTTTAATATAGGAAAATATTTAATAAAGTAAGATTCCAACATTACCTTGACCCAACCCATCACCTTACATTAGAGCATCATAAGTCTTGCAGATTAAGAGAACTAAAGATTTTTCATCAACAAAGGAGGAGATCTTCTTCAACGTGCTTAATGGGGGCTCATTTACTTATTTGTAAGTCATTAGAGTCCAGAGACCCTGCCGATTCCTTTATGTAGGATTGAGTCACAGGTGATTCTCACCCCTTTCAAGTCCTCAACGGAGGACTCCGACAGGAGAATACATATGAGTGCTGTGTGTTGACCCTTGCTCATGGGATCATAAACTCTAGGTTCCTTGTGTGGATCCTTGGCCTGTGTGGCCTAAAACCCTAGGTGCTTGTGTGTTGACCCTTGCTCATGGGAGCATAAACTCTAGATTCCTTATGAGGAACCTTGGCCCGTGTGGCCTAAAACGTAGGTGTTGTGTGTTGACCTTTGCTCTTGTGTATGACATAACCTCTAGGTACCTTGTGTGGATCCTTAGCCTGTGTGGCCTAAAATCTGGGTGCTATGTGTTGACCCTTGCTCCTGTGTGGGGCATAAACTTGTGTCTCGTGAAGACATGTTAAGTGTCATGCCCCAAACTTGGAAATCAGGTTCACAAAATTCCTGATCGTCGAATCCAGTGCCGACAGTCTCCGTAGTACCCCATTCTCGGCTCCTAGTATCCATACACCAGATTCCGATCGTGGGATCCTACAAGGAGGATTTTCCAATGTACATTTACTCATAATAAGCAGAACCACAAGTATACTCAAATCACAAAAGCAACATCATCATCACGTATCTACTAATATAAACTTTGAATACAATATTGAAAGGGAAATACATATGTCAAAATCAAAGCTCTAAAAGTCAGCTACATGCTCCAAGCTCTACATTGCTACAACTTAACATCACCTACATGCATCTATTGTGCATAAGCTTATAAAAGCTTTGAGGGTGGTGTAAGTGTGTGCACATGGTATGTGTTAAGTATTCAATACATTGCTATAATCATACAATGTCGAAAATACTGGTAAAATCATGGATCATACGATATCAGAGGAAACGGAAATACTGACAAGTCCATGAGTCAAGCAATATCAGAGTGCGTAATGCAGATCGACTATGTAAATGTGGAATCATAGAGATATAAATATCAGATGTCGAGGATACAATGCAATATACAATTCCTAATGAGTTCACAAATATTGTCAGCCGTATCTAGACCATATAAATGTAGAAACGTAGTAACTCAAAATGCCGTAGGCCGTAGATATAATGCAATATGCGGTGTGAATGGAATGACCATGCCGGATTGTGAAGTCGGGATGATAGTATGTAGTATCGCAGGCTATGGGGTCCATCACAAGGGACTTCTATCCAAATCAGTACCATACCTAAATTTGGATAGTCAGACTCAATGTGGTAAACTCCTAATCTCAATTTAGTCGCGCGCCCAACCAAAATCCTAGCCATTGTGAAGGCACACGTAATAAATAGTTGCGCACCACCAGCCCAAGTGGATAGTGAATGAATGAGTATGCAACTCCTGCCCAATAAGTCCACACATCTCTGGGATCATCACGGGGTCTAGTATACTCTACACCAGTTTGCCGCCCCATCAAGCGCACAACTGGGTAAGTGGAAGAGACCTCACTATCTGCCAGACTAGTAGTCAGCCGATATCTACCCGACACGTCGATAGCGGACCCATTTATGAGCTGGTCACACTCAGCCTAGCATTGCCTACTCCCTCAGGTAGGTAAGGCCACACCCCCAACCGACCACGACACAGTGGGAGATGCAGCCTACTGGTATACGGCCCTCATGTGCTCATATAAATTCACTCGGTCTCGACGTTGGGGCATCCTCTGGTAATAAGAGGGTTTAGAGATTTTCACCCAGGGCCATTTATGGAAGCCTGATGTTAATAACAGATTTCTTTTGTCCCATCTGGCCATCCACGATATGCTTGTGGAGGCTACAGCTCTGATGTCGCTAGGGCGTATAGTAGTCACAACACACAATGCAAGATGCATGAGTCATACAATCCAGTTATGCATCAATCCTGCGCATACCGTGTGGTCATGTGAGATAACCTCCACCTATCAGAGAGTCTCATAACAACTTGCCCAATGACATATGCAATGGTCAACCACATCTCATAACAAACATGCACATGATGCATATGGGCATGTATCATGATGCTATGCGGTCACATACTCATAATTGGTATCAATAATTGGCATTGACAATCGACCTCGACAATGTAGATATTTAACCATCATTACCCCCAAGACATGGCCCACATAGAGCCTAACATATTAGTGGACCCATGGCCTCACACAAGGGCTAAATATACAACACCGTGTGCCTCACTCAAGAGCTTAATACATATTATGATGGGCCACTCTCATAGGCCTAATATACATCATAATGGGCTTCATCACCTGGCCCTCAAATATTACCATAATGGGCCTCATCACCTAGGCCTCATATACATCACATTGGGCCTTAAACATGGGCTAAATACACATCACAATGCGCCTCAATATGGGTTGCATATACATCACATTAGGCCTCGACAATTGGCCTCAATAATCAAAATTGGCCTTAACAAACGGAATTGCCCTTGACAATCGGAATCGTCCTCGATAATCAAAATTGGCCTCAACAAACGGAATCGACCTCCACAATCAGAATTGCCCTCGACAATCGGAATTGGCCTCGATAATCGAATCGACCGCGACAATCGGCCTCGATAATCAGAATTGACCTCAACAATTGGCCTTGACATTTCGAATCAGAATCGGCCTCAACAATCAGTCTCAACAATCAGAATCGGATTCGACCTCAACAATCGGCTTCGACAATGGGAATCGGTATCAACAATCGGAATCAGAATTGGCCTTAACAATCAAAATCGGCCTTTACAATTGAAATTGACACTCAAAATCAGCCTCGATACAGAGCCTCGATAATCAGAATCGGCCTATACAATTGGCCTCGACAATCGGAATCGACTGTGATAATCGGCCTCGACAATCAGCCTTGACATTTGGAATCGGAATTGGCATCAACAATCGGCCTCAATAATCAGAATCGGAATCGACCTCGACAATTGGAATTGGCCTCGATACTCAATCTCAAAAAGTCGGAATCGGCCTCAATACTCGGCCTCGACAATCGAAATTGGCCTATACAATCGGCCTCGACAAATTGGAATCGGCCTCGATACTCGGCCTTGACAATCGGAATCGACCTCGATACTTGGCCTCGACAATTGAAATCGACTATAAATATACCAAGGTGGGCCTCACAGATGGGCCACAAGTATATCAAAGTGGGCCTCTCGAACGAGCCATAAAAATACATCAAGGTGGGCCTTATAGATGGGAGCTTGGAATTACATCTAAAATCATTTCAATAGTTGCAGGTGCAACATGTGTATCAGTGCACACTATAATTCCATGGGGCACATGGCCCACTAACGATGATCGACACTATCCAAACATTGTCCAAGTATATTAGCACCATCCAACCATTGTCCAGCACCATCCAGACATGTCTGGACGATGTGGATGAATTACATACAACATGGTGTTGTCCACGTGGGTGTGGCCCACAGCAGATGGACGACATGAATAACACATATATTGCGGTGGGATCCACAAGATGGATGGTGTGGATCATAAAATAGATACATCACGGTGGACCCCACCGTCAAAGCAATGGACAGTGGATATCACAGGTGTCATGTGGGGCCACGTGCTGCCAGCACCTGCATCAGGTGCATCTCCACCATCCATAATCCCTTAGACGGTAGAGATAAAACATATACATCATGCAGGAGTCGACGTGGTGGCCCGTCTGAGATTTGAATCTTCCTTAGTTTAAGTGAGGTGGGTCCCACCGTCCTAGGTAGTGGACGGTGTGGATGAAGGCACATATCATGGTGGGTCCCACGTGGGGCCCACATGATATAATATTATATTATTAAATAATACACACACACACACACACATATATATATATATTATACAGGGGGGTGGGGTATGCCCAGCTGTTAGGCTAGATGGATGGACGGATGAAATACATACCTCATGGTGGCCTGCACACATAGCACCGTCCAGATGGACGGTGCAGATCACATATATCATGGTGGCCCCACACACAGCACCCTTTAATCACTCCAGCACCGCCCAGATCATCTGGACGGTGTGGATGGGGCAAATACAACATTGTGTGGCCCACATAACTTGGTGGCATCACATCAAGGTTGGTCGTGAATGTACAGTCGGATGAAACCCGTGCAATCTGCAGGCATCAATGCAGCAGGTACACTGGTTAATCTGCTTCTATAGCAGTGGGTCTCACGTGTTGAGTACAATACACCTTTAAGGTGGGCCCCACGTGTTGATCAAGCCGATATTTACGTTTTCACATCGTCCAGGCCCGCTGGACAGCCTAGATAAAACCGATGGATGGCACTGATACATACAATTGGTGGGTCCACATCAATAAGGAGAGAGAGAGAGAGAGAGAAATTGGCTATGGGAGGGGCCCCGCCACTATGGGCCCCTCTTTACATACAAATCATACATCTAGACGAGTCCCATTTTAAGTGGGTGCTCACATACAAATCAATGGTAAAAACCTTAATATCACCCACCTATTGGCCGCCTTCTTGGTCCGATAGAATGCCAAATTCCTTAGCTTCAACATTGACGGAGGATGATGGAGATTGGATGGTTGGATTGGGTGGTAGGGAGTGGGCCACACAAAGCTTCTCTCATGGAGCTCTCTTGCTAGGACGTTGGGTTGCTCTTGGGAAGAAAATGAGAGAGAGAGGAGTGGTGTAAGGGATATGACATGGGAATGTATGGGTTGCCTTGACTTTTTGGTAAGAATGGGATGGGATAGGTATGGGTGTTGTTGACTCGTGGGTGAGAGAGGGATGGGTGTGATGGGATATGTATTTGACTTGTACATTGATTGATTGATGTGACGTGTCATAAAGATTCTCTCGAAATTTGCAACGTGCGACATTTTCCTCGAACTGAATGCAGGCCCACATCTCCTGGCCTGGGCATCTCCTCGGTACGCGAGATACGGCGTTGGAACTGCGGCGATGATGCGGTCACACTGGTACAAGTCTCGTGACAAGCTGACTTTAGAATGCAGGATACAACTCAGGATTGCGCGCAACTGCTAACTATGCATCGCGGGTCTCCAAAATTCGAATGGGAGGACCGCGGAAGCCTATGGAACAATATGATCTAGGATACAGGCTTGACAACTCTTACCACCTAATAAAAATTTCATCCTCGAAATTTACAGAACAGATAAGGGACGAGGAAACATCATCAAGTATATACATCAAGGCACAATCAATCTACCAAAGGATGTAGATAACACTCTCTAATCTCAACATCGCCCTCCCAAGATGCATCATCAACACTATGGTGACCCTACTAATCTTTGGATCCCGGATCAAAGACAATTGAAACTGGAATACTATGCAACCTCTTAATCTCAACGGTAGGGAGCTATATCAGAAAATCAATAAGTTGTTCGAACCCAGGGATCTAATCATTATAAGTTCTCAACATTCATAGAGTGCAGGGTAGCTATTAGAAGATATGTGATGTTATCTTCAGGTATTCCCAAGTTATGCTCTGATACCATCTTCTGTCTCGCCCCAAACTCGGAATCAGGGTTCACAAAATTCTCGATTGATAAATCCAGTGCCGACAGCCTCCGTAGTACCCCATTCTCGGTTCCCAATGTCCATACACCAGATTTCGATCCTGGGATCCTACAAGGAGGATTTTTCAATGTACATTTACTAGAAATAAGCGTAACCACAAGTATACCCAAATCACAAAAGCAACATCATCTCACATATCCACTAATATAAACTTTGAATATAATGCTGAAATGGAAATACATATGTCAAAATTAAAGCTCCAGAAGTTAGCTACATGCTCCAAGCTCCACGTTGCTGTAACCTAACATCACCTGCACGCATCTATCGTGCATAAGCTTATAAAAAGCTTAAAGGGTGGTGTAAGTGTGTGCATAAGGTAAGTGCCAAGTATTCAATACATTGCTATAATCATACAATATCAAAAATATTGGTAAGATTATGAATCAAATAATATCAGATTAAATGGAAATACCAACAAGTCCATGATTTAAGCAATATCAGAGTGCGCAATGCAGATCGACTATGTAAATGCAGAATCATAGAGAGCTAAATATCAGATGTCGAGGATGCAATGCAATATACAATTCCTGATTAGTTCAAGAATACCGTCAGCCGTATCTAGACCATATAAATGCAGAAACACAGTAACCCAAAATACCATATGCCACAGATGTAATGCAATATGTGGTGCGAATGGAATGACTATGTTAGATTATGAAGTCGAGATGATAGTACGTAGTATCACAGGCTATGGGGTCCATCACATGGGACTTTTATCCAAACCAGTCCCATACCTAAATTTGGATAGTCAGGCTCAATGTGGTAAACTCCTGATCTCAGGTTAGTTACACGCCCAACCGAAATCCTGGCCATTGCGAAGGCACACATAACAAATAGTTGCGCACCACCAGCCCAAGTGGATAGTGAATGAATGAATGAATGAGTATGCAACTCCTGTCCAATAAGTCCACATATCAGTATTGTTCATCTCTACGATCATCAGCGGAGTCTAGTACACTCTACACTAGCTTACCGCCCCATCAAGCGCATAACTGGGTAAGTGGAAGAGGCCTCACTATCTGTCAGACCAGTATTCAGCCAATATCTTCCTGGCATGTTGATAGCGGACCCATTCACGAGCTGGTCATATTCAGCCTAGCATTACCTATTCCCTCAGGTGGGTAAGGCCACACCCTCTCCCAACTGACCACGACACAGTGGGAGATGCAACCTACTAGTATACGGCCCCCATGCGCTCATATAAATTCACTCGGTCTTGAATTTAGGGCGTTCTCTGGTACCAAGAAGGTTTAGAGATTTTCACCCAGGGCCATCTTTGGCAGCCCGATGCTAATAACAGATTTTCAGTGTCCCATCTGGCCATTCACGATATGCCTATAGAGGCTATGGCCTTGATGTCGCTAGGGCATACAGTAGTCACAACACACAATGTAAGATGCATGAGTCATACAATCCAGTCATGCATCATCCTGCGCATACCATGCGCTCATGTGAGATAACCTCTACCTATCAGGGAGTCTCACAACAACCTACCCAATGACATATGTAATGGTTAACCATATCTCATAACAAACATGCAGATGATGCGTATGGGTATGTATCATGATGTTATGCAGTCACATACTCATAATCGGTATCAATAACTAGCATTGACAATCAACCTCGACAATGCGGACATTTAACCAATATTGCCCCTAAGTAATGGCCCATATAGAGCCTAACATACAATGGACTCATGGCCTCACACAAGGGCCAAATATACAACACCATAGGCCTCACTCAAGAGCTTAATACACCTCACGACGGGCCTCTCTCATGGGCCTTATATACATCACAATGGGCTCCATCGCCTGACCCTCAAATGCACCGTAATGGGCCTCATCACCTAGGCCCATATACATCACATTGGGCCTTAAACATGGGTTGAATACACATCACAATGGACCTCAATACGGGCCGCATATACATCACATTAGGCCTCGACAATTGACCTCGATAACCAAAATCAACCTCAACAATCGGAATCATCCTCGACAATCGGAACCATTCTCGATAATCTGAATCGGCCCCAACAATTGGCCTCGATAATCAGAATTGGCCTCGACAATCACCCTTGACATTTAGAATCAGAATTGACCTCAACAATCAGCCTTGACAATCAGAATTAGAATCGGCCTCAACAATCGAAACCGGCACTCAAAATTGACCTCGATACTCAGTTACAACAATTGGAATCGACCTCGATAATTGGAATCAGCTTCGACAATCGAAATCGGCCTCGATAATTGGAATCGGCCGCGGCAATCGGCCTTTACAATCAGAATCGGTTTCTCTAATCGGCCTTGACATTTGGAATCAGAATCGACCTCAACAATCAGCCTCGACAATCAGAATCGGAATCGACCTCAACAATCGGCCTTGACAATGGGAATCAGTATCGATAATCAGAATCAGCCTCAATAATCGGAATCGACACTCAGAATCAGCCTCGATAATTAAATCAGCCTCGACAATCGGAATCAGCCTAAATAATCAGAATCATCCTCGATAATCGAAATCAGTCTCGATAATCGGCCTTGACATTTGGAATCAGAATCGGCCTCGACAATTAGAATGGGAATCGACCTCGATAATGGGAATTGACCTCGATACTTGACCTCGATAAATCGAAATTGGCCTTGATACTCGGCCTCGATAATCGGAATCAGCCTCGACAAATCGAAATCGGCCTCGATACTCAGCCTCGACAATCGAAATCGGCCTTGATACTCGGCCTCGATAATCGGAATCGACCATACAATTAGCCTCGACAAATCAGAATCGACCTCGATACTCAGCCTCGACAATTAGAATCAGCCTATACAATCGGCCTCGACAAATCAAAATCAGCCTCGACAAATCAGAATCGGCCTTAATACTCGGCCTCGATAATCGAAATCAGCTTATACAATCAGCCTCGACAAATCAAAATCAGCCTCGATACTTGGCCTCGACAAATCAGAATTGGCCTCGACAATCGGAATCGGCCTATACAATCGACCTCGATAAATCGAAATCGGCCTCGATACTCGGCCTTGACAATCGAAATCAGCCTCGATACTCAGCCTCGATAATCGGAATCGGCCTATACAATTGGCCTCGAGAAATTGGAATCGGCCTCGATACTCGGCCTCGACAATTAGAATTGGCCTCGATAAATCGGAATCGACCTCAATACTTGGCCTCGACAATCGGAATCGACCTATACAATCGGCCTCGACAATCGAAATCGGCCTCGACAATCGGCCGAACAAGGCCTAAGGTCACAATGTGGACATTAAACCATCATTGCCCATCAATGTGGACATTCAACCAACATTGCTCCCAATAAGTGGCCTACATAGAGCCAAACATATTGTAACGCCCTGTACTTTCAATGCTCGGGTGTCACCATATAACTTAGTATATATATGTTACATGATCTAACTGCTTAGACAAACACTATAATACAATATAAATACATACACTATGAAATGCCACTTGTACACTTCATAAATATTTAAAAATTCATCATACATTAATGTGTAATTACAACCCATATTATAATTATACACTTGAGACATTATTTACGTGAATTTCAGTCATAAAAATATATATTTCATAAATTAATAAAATTTATAATAAATAACATATTTCAAGCAATTCGAGATTTGTATATAAAATTTAAAACTTAAAACATATAAACCACATAAAAAATATACAAATAATGTATATATATATATACACTAATCTTGGCTTACTGATGTACATACGATTTACATTTATTAACAATATATGATAGTGTAAATTATAAAATATATAAATAATAATAATAATAATCTATAATAAAGTAATAACAAACTTTATAATAAAAGTATGAATTAGTTACTATCGTATTTTGAAGGCCTGGAGCATATACAATGGCCCATTAGCACCTTTCAACCGTCGATAATCAGTTTGGAATTAATCCAACCGACGGATTGTCGTAATAGACATGTGAAAACCATAGTTCAGTTGGTAGGGCCCACCAAATCTCTGGGTCTGACCGATTTTCAGTCAAAGGCCCGTAGTGGGGCCTCTAAAGGGAATGGACGGTGAGGATCTCACGTCAACATCATGGTGGACCCCACCTTAAGACGTGCGTATTCACAAACCCGCATGTACTAGCGGTGAGCTGGAGTACACCTCCAGTCAAAATCGGGCTGACCCACGGTTTCCATAAATGGAGAGGCATCTCTCTCTCTCTCTCTCTCTCTCTCTCTCTCTCTCTCTCTCTCTCTCTCTCTCTCTCTTGGCTTCATTTAAAAGGGACACCGTTTGCATGTTGATCAGTGGCCCACCATTACCAACAGTTTCACAGTTCAGAACTGCTCATCGTGTCTGGGGCTAGGGGCCCCCCAAAACCTAACTCATCTCGCGTGATGGAGTGCACGTGCATGAACATAATCTCCGGCACAAACAAGCCTTACAAACACATTGCTTACCAAAAACGGGAACTGTTCCACCCCAGCTAGCACGATCCGCGTCGTGGGAGATTCTTTAATCTCGACCATCCATTTCAAACAAATCCCTACCATCCAATAGCTCTTCACGTGAGAGAGGATTTCCACACACAGAAAATGAAAACTATGGCCGATTTTGATCACATTAGCTATATTTGAAAATGCCTCTACCAGATCTGATCTGATTCATTCATTACCAATCTGACGACTCTAAGAACATCTAGGACATGATATAAAATGAATGGGTGGTGCGGTAGCAGACGTCTGTCCCTTTTTTGTGGCTATTGGAGAGAAACGGTCCCACTCCTTTCATCTCAACCCATCAAGTAAAAACCCTCAAACCTCCAGTTTCTCGCATCAGGAAGTTCCAATGTGCCCCTGAGAACTACCCCATGCTCGTGGAATGAAGAAAGAAGCGGCAGGAGAGAGACTGCCATTAACGGCACCTTTCTTCTCCACCGCTGCCAAGTCCTCAACTGAGTCGTAGTTCAGGTCAGAGCTTGTTGGATGTCTGGCTACTTTAGTTGGACCTTCCACGGGTGAAAAAGAAAAGAAATAAAAGAAGAAACAGAAAGAGAGAGAAGGATGCAGCTGTGTTGCTGCACCGGGCTAGGCCTGTTGATCGTCGGGTCTGGACTCAGTCCAGACCGAGTGGCGTGCATCTGGTCCCATCCAGATGCCATCTGGACAAGATCTCACGCTGGGATTTTAATAGAAAAAGAAAGAGAGAAAAGAGAAGAAAGGATGAGGAAGAAGGAGTTGAGGCAGAGAGAGAGAGGTGGTGCGTGTTGCACTGACTCGACCAGGCCGAGTTCAGCCAGGGTTGAGTCCAGACTAGGCTAGGGACCTTGCTGGGTGATGGGCCTGAGTAAAATAAAAAAAAAAGAAGGAAGGAGAAGAAGAAAGAGATGAGAGAAAGGAAAAGGAGAAATGAGAGGGAGGAGGTGGTTTGCAAAACCGACCGAGTAAGGCTCGAACTGAGCTGAGTCCAGCCGGGTTGGGTTAGGTCCATTCTTGCCCAAAAATCCTATTGGCCTGGCTGTGCCAGCAAGGAAGAGGCTTAGAAGGTGGAGGGGTGTGTGCATTGTGGCCACTTAGTCACTCCTGAGTTAACTCAGCAAGTTGACGTGTTGCACCAAGCGGACCAAGCCCTGGGTTGAGCTGAGCATGGTCGGACTGAGTTTAGACTCAGTTTGGCTTGTCCCTGAGTGAAGGAAGATAGAAAGAGAGAGAGAGAGAGAGAGAGAGAGAGAGAGAGAGAGAGAGAAGGAAGAAGTAGGGGAGTGAGGGCGTAGCCGAGTCAACTCGACTCGATCCGAGTACTCGACTCGATCCAAGTCAACAAGGTGAGCCAACATTTTCTCCCCATTCTAGTCTTGTTTCGATGTACCATTATCAAATATTACTGTTGTTATTATTAGAATTACTAATATTAGTAAAGATTAGCCATTAGTGGATCGTTATGCTAAACAAATTATTATAAACAAAATGCAACTATTAAATAGTAGTGACTTATCTATCATTCTTAAATATTCATTTTTGATAGTCATTGGCGTCACCATGATGATTATTTAGCTACACTAACTAATATTAGTTGTAACACTAATGTTAACAATTATTTTCTAATTATTAAATTAACATTGTTACCATCATTATTAGGATTGTTAAATATTAGAGTGCATGACCATTGGTAAATTATCTATCCTAATGAAAGTTATTACAAACAAGGAATTAAAATGATATCATTATTAAATACTAGTGTATTGTTTTTATCATAAGTAATATATCATAATATAAATTGTCATCATAGTGATTATTAACTAATATTTATAACACTAAATATTTATAACACTAAATATTAGTAAATATTTTATAATTATTAAATCAACATTCTTAAGCCATTACACATCAACTACAATCTAAACCCTAGAGTTAAGACTACAACTAAGCTCTAGGATAAAACCCTAATTCTACATTAAAAACCCTAAGCCATGATCTTAAACCTAGGTAGTACATAGAACTTGGATCTAATGGTACAGGTTCATGAATTGTGTTAGGATTCAATTCTAATGGTGCAAGCACTTCGCAACACTAGTAAGTGATTCCAAGTATAAGGTGATGATTCTTCACTTTGAGCTTTCCATCTTCTCATTAGCTTAAGTTATAGTTTTTATTTAAATTCATAATTAATATCTCCCTTTATAATCACATGTGTTAGCTGGTGGAAATTGAATTGCTGTATTACATGCTTTATGATTATCCTGTATAATTGTTCATGCTTGTGGATTTATTTTTATGGATTACTTACGGAATTTAAATTGGTACATTAGTGGAAAATTCCCACATATGAATGTACACCCATACTTGGGATGTAACTTGACTAGTTGTGATCGTAATGGACCTTCGACTTGGTGGTTATTGAGTGGTGGTCTAGATGGATCATTGCTGTAGGCTTACCATCTAGGGTTGTTGTGTCCAATGGTTTTCAAGGATGGTCTTTTATCGCATGGTTCTGATACTCACCCAATGTGGCCTACTTTGATATCACGCTATGTGGCTTTGTTCTAGTATTTTCCTTATATAGGCTGGATGTTTTATACTATACAACCATGCGATGGTAAGCCACATATATTGTAATATGATTGGCCACTAGTCAACGGGGTACAATTAAACATTCTAAGGTAGTAGTCTCATGAGCCGGGGATGGTGGTATGGGACCTATGCCCGAGCTGTCGGCCTACGCTGGGCTATGTGCTCCCCATAGTGACCTTTGAGCTTATTTAATTTGGCTGGTTGTAAATGGACTAATAATAACTTGGCCAATGTAACATCCCGAATTTTTGCCTACCTGCGATTAAACGTCCTTAGGCAATGGGTCGATCCGAATACCTTATTAACTTGTCAGAACTCAATCTCAAAGTCTAAAAAGGCTTTTGAACCCATTTCCTTCACAAATCTCACCTTTCACCATCTTTTTCTTAATTTTTTTTCAAAGTACTTTCACATTAGACACTATCTTAAAAGTTTAGGTGATGAAGAACAATACTTAAACTAAACATTACTGTAAATAGTAAATACATAAATAAAATAGGCTTTTAACCATTACCCTTATGGAATCTCACAAAACGAATAGGCTATATGGAACATCAGCCTCTCCTGCCCTAGGACCTTCTTCTGTTGTAATTAGGGCATGTTTTAATTAAGTATTAATAACCTCGATTACTTTATATACAAACTACAAAGGCCCAAGTACCACCTCAGACAGAAATCATACAGGACTAAATCCTTTAGAAATTAGGCGAGAATTAGCTAGTGCTAAACTAGAGTGCTTGTGAAATTAGCACTAATCACTTTAAATATGATTTGCAAGACCCAAAACTTGTAGAATCATTGACGCTAGGTTACCCTAAAATCTAGGATTAATCTCATTACCCAGTTGTTCTCAGGAGCATCACGAAACTCCGTATTAGATCTGGACCGCACGTCGAAAGTCCGATTAACACGAAGTTAAACGGTTAGGACCGCCTTGCTGGGCTTGACAACTATCTCGGAAATCAAATCCAGATAGTGTCCCAGTGCTATTCGCTTGAGCCCGGAGTGAAGAGTGTGAGAAACGTGAAATTAATTAGAAATAAAGTTCAATTTTAAGTAACATGAGACTTGTCGCTTGCGGGCCAAATATAAGCAATCAGACCGCCAGAAATCGACCCAAACACACTCTCGGATCAGGGAAAATTTCATATACAGGTCAATGTACTTGTGGCCCTGATCGAATTCCGGTGATCGTTGAACTGAAACTGGTCTGCCACGGGCGATCTGTAAATCCGATCGTTCAGAAAACGTAACTCGACCTGGATCCAATGTCTGTAACTTTAAGTCTAACCTTTGGCTTAAGGGGGACTTCCAGAAGTGCTCCGTTGAGACGGAACTGTCCGTATTTGGACATAACCTAAGTATACCTTGGCCTTGGGTCAATTAGGTGAGTTTTGGGCCTATATAAGGATCTTAAGCCCTCACTCCCACATCCCATACGAATTTGAGAAAAACCTAGGAGAGAGAAGAGAGAAAAGAGAGAGAAAGTGTGAGAGAAGTGGGAACATCTTGCTGATACTCCATCCCCCTGCTATACGTGTTTAACCATCGCTATCTAATCACTTTTCTAGTGATTCCGGCTTCGTTCGTAGGTAAGAAAACCTAACCCTAAGCTGTTTTAGGATTTTCAAGAGTGTAGGTGATGAAATAGCTGACCTGTTTGATGATTCAGGTTGTCGTTGTGCCGTAGACAAAGGCGTTGGGTTCAAACTAGTTTCGGTTCAAGTTTACCGACAAAAGTTGCAGACTTTAGACGTATAGGTTATGGTTTTCAACACTTTCAATGTCAGATAATGATAGATTCATGATCTGTATGCTATTGCACATGTACAAAGTGATGTCCGTTTCGTTTTTCGGTTATACGTTAACTATGTTGAATATACTGTATTCCTCGTATTTGTAGAAAGTACCGCATACGTATAAATTTTAAAAGTGTGTTTGCGATGATTAATCACTATATGAACATGCTATATATGTGTATAATACTTACTTGGCGAAAGGGTTCACCCTAATACATGTCTTTGCTAGTATATACTATGTATGTTGAAAGAGTGTATCCTAAGTATTTGTGAAAATGCTTGTAAGAGTAAGTACTTAGAGGATTGTGCTTTAGGTAGGTGTTGAGATAGGATTCTCAACTACCTTAGTGATGTGTATGATTGGGGCGATTGATGTGTATGATAGGATTCTCAGCTACCTTTAAATGTTCCGTAATTGAATGTGATTGGGCCGATTGTATAGTCCAGGCAATCGGTAACAGGATTGAATTCATGGCTGAGATTCATTCACCACGTGAGATGTGTTCGACGAACCCGAGTCATACTTCGGTTGGCGATAGTGGTTGGCCACGTAAAGTGCTTATGCACTTCATGTCATTCAACTTGTCGTGCGCTCGAGCTAGCCGAGCTCGTCAAGTAACCTGATCTGTCTAATATATGTTCACCGTGTTTGGACACTACCACTTGAACCTAAGGTACCGAACTTACCAGTGCAACCCCGTTAACCTTGGTACCTCGATCCGCTAAGACTCATGAGCCGGGCATGGTGGTATGGGACACCGTGGTCGAGCTGTCGGCCTACACTGGGGCCACGTGCCTCCTCGTAGTGACCAGTGAACAACCTAGACTCGTTAACTGAATACAGTGGTATGAGACATTGTATTTGAGCTGTCGGCCTACATTGTTTTGATGGGTGATGGGGAAGTGGTGTAATGATTCCGTGTAACAGCCCTGACCAAACCCGATGTAGTGACCTCAAGCATACTCTGAATCTACAGCGAGGCGACGAGCCTTCCTGTAGTAAATAGAGTATAAACTAGGCTTGTATTGATAAAGTGATGGGGGAGCGGTGCAACGAGTGCGTGTAACAGCCTTGACAGCCCTTTGCAGCAACCTAAAACTGCACCATCATATGAGATTATCTAGGACTGACGACCCTAGAATGGATCATTGTTTGGGAATGATATAGGGGAGGTACCTTAGTTTTCCAATAGTTCTGTATGAAAAGGACTAATAACAACTCGGTAATCATGTTCATATCGTACTGCATGTGCCTGGAAGATGTGGAGCACCGAGGGATGAAAGCATGCCGTGGACATAAGATGGTGTCGCATGAGGGAGTATGTTGGCAAGAGCATGTATCATGCAAGCATTTCATACTTGCATTAACAAAAGTACTTAGGATTGTTGATTGTACTGCTTTATCATTACTGCTTGACTATTTTGATAACATGTTAACCTATGCTTTACTGTTCCACTGAGTTGATCACTCACTCCCATGTTAAAGGAAGGTGTTCCGGACACCCACTAGACTTTGTCTGATTGCAGATGGCAACGCTACTCCTGAGGCAGAGTCGGACTTTTGTGACGATGAGAATGCTTCCTCGTATATATTATTTTCTAGCGGCTTCATGCGAGTCATGCCTTGATCGACGGAGTTACAAGGATGTTGACTAGATGACACTACACCTTCGGTATATTTTTAAATTGTACTTATAATTCATTAACCTGGCAACATTATCACACTTTGGAGACTTACCATAGTATATATCTTCTATACATCTATCACAGTCTTCCGCTTGCAATTTAATTGTCTCTAGAGTATGATATGCTGGTATAATCCCATTCATGTTTCAATGCTCTCATCATAATCATCATTATCTATGTTGCATAAGTGATGCGTTGGAACTCGGGAACTGAGCTTTGCTCGACCCCTGATTTTCAGGGCGTTACAAGATGGTATCAGAGCATGGTTTGGATTAAACCGGACCTGGGTTATGGTCACATGATGCACTCTAATGCACTTTGACGCACTCTAACTTAGGTGGGTGCAAGAAAGACATAGAAACAGTCATAGGTATCTCGGTTTCGCCAATCGGCAAAGTTCGTTGAAAAATGTCATCAAGATCGGGTCTGTACTCATCTGTGATCGCATGAGTCGATCCCGAATCACCCTTAGGCCATCAATCGGCGGGTTTAGATCATGTTTGACCCCATCCCAGCCTTCAAACACCTCTATGTACTGTTGTACATCAGAAATTTACCTGAATGGTCCCGAAACAACTTAAAATGGAGCCGTGGGCCAAAAGATGCAATTTGGGGGGACCCACGGTGGACTCGGGGTACCATTGGCACCCTGGGAGGGGGGTGGCCACCGCCCTACCACGGCGGCACTACGCCTAGTCCAGAGGACCACGACGGCGCCGCGCTCACCGCGGTTGACCGCAGTCCCCTTTGCCCGGGCTGGTCGGGTCGTTGCGGGTAGGTGTCAGCCTGACCCCTGGACACGTGTGGGGCCCATGAAATTGCATGGGGGCCCCTATTTCATGTCCTTTTTGCCCCCTCTCTCTCAAATACTCCTCCAAGCTCTCCCTTTCCTTCAATATTTTCTGTTTTCTCCCTCAAACTATCCCTCCAATTGCCCATTCTGTCGTTTACTGTCACAACCTATACCCCTCCATCGTTCACAGCAATAGCTATCCCCCTACCCTCTCCATTCTCTCTCATTTGAGCTCTCATACCCCCTACTTGAGGCTTAAATTTGTGTAGTACCCGTTAGCCATCCTATCCTTTCATATTTCCTTCTTCAACCCCTTTCATTTGAGCCTACACATCCCCTTTTGTAGCTCAAGATTCCAAAACCCAACAATCCCTCTTCTAATCTTCTTCATTTCTTCAACTCTTTGCATTCCTCCTTGTTTGTGAACACACACATACCATAGTGTGCTTCAACGATCTTGTGTCCCATAACCTTCACAACCTCCAAATGTTTGGGACATTTAGGGCCCGTTCGGCCAACTGCATTAGGTGAGTTTAAGGTGGATGGAATTGTAAAGGTAACAATAAATGCATGTGTAAGGTATTGTCCTTGGATTGGGTGTATCCCATGTTTTCCAATGCCATGTTTGGAATGTACACAGTTAAACGTAAATCCTGGGATTTTCTTTCAAATGACACATAGAAATTCGTCATCATGGAATTTGGAAATCCCATCTCATACTTTCCAATACAGGGCTCATTTTCTAAAGCCTATAAAATTAATTTTAATCCCCTCCCACCCTCCTACCAAACATGCCACTCCTAATCCCGTGGTGGGATTAGCAATGTAGTCCCATTTAATATAACTTATGATCACTGGTTAAATAGGCCCTTGGAGTTTTGGACCTAGAGTGGTGTTCCTGGATTCGAACGACCTAAAAGTATGGAAAATCCAATAAATTGATAACGTGAACTCTAGGACCTCCTTAGCTGGTATGGGCATATGTGAACTACTCGAGCATAGAGAACTTTTGACCCTAAGCAATAAGACAATTTCTTATATTAGAAATGGTATGAAATCATCTAGCATATGAGCGTAGACTTTAGATTACAACTATTGGATTACCGCTACTCCTAAATTAAGACTAGGATACGAGTTATACTAAGGAATGTAAATTACTAATTATACTAGGATAAAGGAATGATCGACTTAGTTATTCGGCTTAACCGACTCAGACCCACTACACAACTTTCCTTCCGTGTTGGCCCGACCACTTATAACTAAAAGTTTATAACTTCGTATTTGAGAAGTATTAGGAGTATATAGCCGATAGAGACTTTGTCTTTTAGGCCTAAAGAATTGCCCAAATGGGCAACAAATAGTTAGGAATTAGGTCCCAAATTACATGCCATGTCGACATACATATTGTACATATGAACATAGAAAGATAGCCTGCCTGTTAAGCTAGACATGATTAAATAGGATAAGTCTGGACCGTGACAAAACTCCTTGGTAGAATTAGGCATCTTGCCTCAAACTCACACCTACCCCTGAAATTAACCACAATACCCATCATCTTTAGCTCCTCTCTATAATTATAGGTACCAATGCCATAATACGCATCATCGGTGAAAAGAAGACCAATGTATTGCTAAATCGCTTCCCATGTCATACCAAAGATAGGTTTCAAATTTCAACTCGTTCTGACATATAGATCGATGTACAAATTCTTAAAACCTGAGAATAGAAACAATTTTAAGGGAGGAGGGGGTAGACAAGTTATGAACCCAGTTGAGTTAAGTAGGTATACACGTCTACCCGCACATAGGCGTAACGGTAGCATGGTTGGCCCTTGCCCCACTGGCCCAGGATCGAAAGAAATTACTCCTAGTTATACGCAAGGTTAGGTCATTAAATAGGATCTAAATCTTCCTTAGAATGCCAATAATGAAGACATGGAAGGAAATCAATTAGGGTTCAAGTATTAAACAAATTCATAGTACAGAATAGGCCGGGTGTGAACTGAATTACAATAGCCAAGGTCAACGCATCTACAACTGTGCTCGTTGAATACGAATATAATAGAAGCCCTAGCAAGTTCTACTATGAGAAACCGTTTTAAGATGATCTAGTAAGATTTGACTCACCGTTTCCTTGGACATAGATAATATCGAGGACTCTCTTAGACCAAGACCCAACGGGCAATTTTATAGATAGGAAATTTGAGCATTTCAATGATGGACATTCCCTACGTTTTTAGAGTCATCGGACTACAAAGTTACTGACATCTACAACTGCGAAGTATTTGCGGTTTGACCCAATTCTCAATCCTAGGCGACTACCAATGGACTCACTGCTTGGCCGAGCAGAAGACCAGGATCTACCAGGACTAGAAAGGGATACGATGAGCTTTCTACCCTGGCCAGGTAGATGATCGATGTATTGGGATCAAGCCCACTATAATCGTCTCTCCGTGTTGGTCAAACATTGGAAACAACTATCTTACTTTAAATAGGTGGGAATTGTCGTCAAGACGTCAAATAGATGATGGAATAAATTATATCAACTTGTTAGGGGATAAGCAAGGGATAAAAGAAATAAATTTTTAAGGGGGGTAGTGCCTAAAATGTACTAGATTAGCATGCACAATATATACCCTACCGCGCATATAAACTTGAAATCAATAAGTCTTAGGCAAATGAAATAATAAAATTCTTACTTATTACCTTTAGCCAATTTGGGGACAAAATTATTTTTAAGGGGGGTAGATTGTAATATCATGGATTTTTTTCAACCTGGAATTAGATGTCCTTAGGCAATGGGTCGATCCGAACACCTTATTAACTTGTCAGAACTTAATCCCAAAGTCTAAAAGCGCTTTTGAACCCATTTCCTTCACAAATCTCACCTTTCACCACCTTGTTCTTTATTTTTTTTTTTCAAAGTACTTTTACATTAGACACTATCTTAAAAGTTTAGGTGATGAAGAATAATACTTAAACTAAACATTACTGTAATTAGTAAATACATAAATAAAATGAGCTTTTAACCATTACCCTTACGGAATCTCACAAAACGAATAGTTTATATGGAACATCAGCCTCTCCTGCCCTAGGACCTTCTTCTGTTGTAATTAGGGTAGGTTTTAATTAAGTATTAATAACCTGGATCACTTTATATACAAACTACAAAGGCCCAAGTACCACCTCAGACAGAAATAATGCAAGACTAAATCCTTTAGAAATTGAGCGAGAATTAGCTAGTGTTAAATAGAGTGCCTGTGAAATTAGCACTAATCACTTTAAATATGATCTGCAAGACCCAAAACTTGTAGAATCATTGACGTTAGGTTACCGTAAAATCTAGGATTAATCTCATTACCCAATTGCTCTCGGGAGCATCACGAAACTCCGTATCAGATCTGGTCCGTACGTCGAAAGTCCGATTAACGTGAAGTTAAACGGTTAGGACCGCTTTGCTGGGCTTGACAACCATCTCGGAAATCAAATCCAGATAGTGTCCCAGTGCTATTTGTTTGAGCCCGGAGTGAAGAGTGTGAGAAACGTGAGATTAATTAGAAATAAAGTTCAATTTTAAGTAATCCGAGACTTGTCACTTGCGGACCAAATATAAGCAATCAGACCGTCAGAAATCGACCCAAACACACCCTCAGATCAGGGGAAAATTCATACACAGGTCAGTGTACTTGTGGCCCTGATCGAATTCTGGTGACCGTTGAACTGAAACTAGTCCGCCACGGGCGATCTGTAAATCTGATCAGGCTGAAAATGTAACTCGACCTGGATCCAATGTCTGTGAGCTTAAGTCTGACCTTTGGCTCAAGAGGGGCTTCCAGAAGTGCTCCGTTGAGACAGAACTGTCTGTATTTGGACATAACCTAAGTATACCTTGGCCCTGGGTCTAATTTGGTGAGTTTTGGGCCTATATAAGGACCTTAAGCTCTCACTCTCTCATCCCATATGAATTTGAGAAAAACTTAGGAGAGAGAAGAGAGAAAAGAGAGAGAAAGTGTGAGAGAAGTGGGAACATCTTGCTGATACTCCATCCCCCTGCTATACGTGTTTAACCATCACTATCTAATCACTTTTCTGGTGATTCCAGCTTCGTTCATAGGTAAGAAAACCTAACCCTAAGCTGTTTTAGGACTTCCAAGAGTGTAGGTAATGGAATAGCTGACCTGTTTCATGATTCAGGTTGTCGTTGTGCCGTAGATAAAGGCGTTGGGTTCAAACTGGTTTCGGTTCAAGTTTACCGACAAAAGGTGCGAACTTTAGACGTATAGGTTATGGTTTTCAACGCTTTCAATGTCAGATAATGATAGATTCATGATTTGTATGCTATTGCACATGTACAAAGTGCTGTCCATTTCGTTTTTCGGTTATACGTTCACTATGTTGAATATACTATATTCCTCGTATTTGTAGAAAGTACCGTATATGTATAAATTTTAAAAGTGTGTTTACCATGATTAATCACTGTATGAACATGCTATATTTGTGTATAATACTTACTTGGCGAAAGGCTTTGCCATAATACATGTTTTTGCTAGTATACGCTATGTATGTTGAAAGAGTGTATCCTAAGTGTTTGTGAAAATGCTTGTAAGAGTAAGTACTTATAGGATTGTGCTTTAGGTAGGTGTTGAGATAGGATTCTCAACTACCTTAGTGATGTGCATGATTTCCTTCATGTAAGTTGTTTAGTTTAATCACTTACTGATTTATGAAACGTATGTGTTTGGATTTCCTGTTTACATTGTGTTTTATAACATGCTTGTTAATATGTTTGAATTACTTGTTTATTTAATTCTGCTCTGACTACTTCACATGTTTAAGTTGTATTCCATAAAATCCATGATGGGTGATGGGAAATGGTGTGACGATTCCATGCAACAGCCCTGGCAGCCTCAAGCGGACAATATTGGATATTTGATTGTATGATTTGAAATCTTGATCCATTACTGCTTTAACTATTTCATAATTGAATGTGATTGAAGCGATTGTATAGTCAAGGCAATCGGTAATGGGATTGAATTGGTGGCTGAGATTCATTCACCACATGAGATCTGTTCGACGAACCTGAGTCGTACTTCGGTTGGCGATAGTGGTTAGCCACGCGAAGTGCTTATGCACTTCATGTCATTCAACTTGTCATGCGCTCGAGCTAGCCGAGCTCGTCAAGTAACCCGATCTGTCTAATATATGTTCACCATGTTTGGACGCTACCGCTTGAACCTAAGGTACCGAACTTACCAGTGCAACCCCGTTAACCTTGGTACCTCGATCCGCTAAGACTCATGAGCCGGGCATGGTGGTATGGGACACCGTGCTTGAGCTGTCGGCCTACGCTGGGGCCACGTGCCTCCCCGTAGTGACCAGTGAACAACCTAGACTTGTGAGCTGAATACGGTGGTATGAGACACTGTATTCGAGCTGTCGGCCTACATTATTTTGATGGGTGATGGGAGAGTGGTGTAACGATTCCGTGTAATAGCCCCGATAGCCCTGACCGTACCCGGTGTAGTGATCTCGAGCATACTCTGAATCTACAGCGAGGCGACAAGCTTTCCCATAGTAAATAGAGGATAAACTAAGCCTATATTGATAAGGTGATGGGGGAACGGTGCAACGAATGCGTGTAATGCACCTCGACAAATTTTTTGCAAAGTGACTAGAACGCACCATTGTATGAGATTATCTAGGGCTGATGACCCAAGAATGGATCATTATTTGGGAATGATATAAGGGAGGTACCTTAGTTTCCCAATACTGCTGTATGAAAAGGACTAATAACAACTCAGTAATCATGTTCATATCACACTGCATGTGCCTGAAAGATGTGGAGCACTGAGAGATGAAAGCATGCTGCGGATGTAAGATGGTGTCGCATGAGGAAGTATGTTGGCGAGGGCATGTATCATGACAACATTTCATACTTGCATTAACAAGAGTACTTAGGATTGTTGATTGTACTGCTTTATCATTACTACTTGACTATTTTGATAACATGTTAACCTATGGTTTACTGTTCCACTAAGTTGATCACTCACTCCCATGTTACGGGATGGTGTTTCGGACACCTACCAGACTTTGTCTGATTGCAGATGGCGACGCTACTCTTGAGGTGGAGCCGATCTTTTGTGACGATGAGAATGCTTCCTCGTATATATTATTTTCTAGCAGCTTCATGCAAGTCGTGCCTTGATCGACAGGGTTACAGGGATGTTGACTAGATGACACTACACCTTTGGTATATTTTTCAATTGTACTTGTAATTCATTAACATGGCAACATTATCACACTCTAGAGACTTACCATAGTATATATCTTCTATACATCTATCACAGTCTTCCGCTTGTAATTTAACTATTTCTGGAGTATGATATGCTGTTTTGGTATAATCCCATTCATGTTTTAATGCTCTCATCATAATCATCATTATCTATGTTGTATAAGTGATGCGTTGGAACTCAAGAGCTGAGCTTTGCTCGACCCTTAATTTTCAGGAAGTTACAGCTAATCATGTATACATGGCATATTTTAATGGCTTCAATCATTATGGCCCCGATTACACTG
Source organism: Magnolia changhungtana (assembly GCA_030180095.1). Lineage (NCBI taxonomy): Eukaryota > Viridiplantae > Streptophyta > Magnoliopsida > Magnoliales > Magnoliaceae > Magnolia > Magnolia changhungtana. The sequence goes on along the minus strand of JASAUF010000654.1, from coordinate 10,553,704 downwards.
AATGTTACACTAATGACCAGTCATTCAATTTATGATGATGACTTAGATCCTCATGCCCCGCAATTACGCTGAATGTTGCGCTAATGACCAGTCATATGCCTGTCCGGATGTTTTACCTGGGGTACAGACCGTCTGGATGTTTTACCTAGGTCGATGATTATATAGGTGACCCGACTGGATGATGTTTTTTAGGTTCAATGATTGCATGGGTGACTCGACTGGATGATGTTTCCTAGGTTCGATGATTGCATTCACACATCTATGCATCTAATAAGACTGCATTTACTCTGTTTTGGTTGTCTGGATGTTTTATACTATTTCTTACCTAATGCGGCAGTGTGTAATCTTGAGGGAAGTTCACACTGAGTTGGTCACTTATCCTTGAAATAAATATAATCGTATAGGTAGCACAGGCGGCTTAAGTGATTTTTCGGTTCGGGCTGATGAGGATCCGGGTTTAAGTGCCAGAGTTGTATGATTATATTTACCTTGAGAAGCTGAGGGGTCTTGCTGCTCAAATTTACTTGCATTCTACTATATCTCATATATTGCATCATGTAATTCTTGTATTTTTTAATTTTAGAGACATTGGTTTGTATAAGTCATTATGGGCAACCACTTACATATTCTAAATGAAATTTAAAATTTCCCTTTATGCTTACTGGTCCATTCTATGCTCATCTGCTTACTCTGATGAAAGATAAAAGAAAAATGTATACTCGACTTTGACCATCCTTTAAGGTTAACACTTGGGTTTTTGGGAAACGAGTCGTGTACTCGGGTCCTAAAGATTCAGGGTGTTACATGTATCGTGGGTCCATGGCCTCACATAAGGGCCTCATACATTAAGTGGGCCGCATCACATGGGCCACAAATACATCTCAATGGGCCTCATCATATAGGCCATAATCACATCACATCAGGCCTTGTCCATGGCCCTCAAATACATCACAATGGGCCACAACCCATGGGCTTCAAATACACAATAGGTGAGCCCTACACATGGGCCTAATATACATCACACATGGGCCCTGCACATGGGCCTCATACACATCAAGTGGGTTGCATCAATGGGTTGCACTAATGGACCTTATAGATGGGCTACAAATATACCAAGGTGGGCCTTACAAATGGGCCACAAGTATATCAAAATGGGCCTCTAGAACGGGCCATAAAAATACATCAAGGTGGTCCTCATAGATGGGAGCCTGGAATTACATCTAAAATCATTTCAATAGTTGCGGGTGCAACATGTGTATCATTGCACACTATAATTCCATGGGGCACATGGCCCACTAACGATGATCAGCACTATTCAAACTTATCCAGGTATATCAGCACCGTCCAACCATTGTCCAGCACCATCTAGACATGTCTGGATGGTGTGGATGAATTACATACAACATGGTGGTGTCCACGTGGGTGTGGCCCACGACAGATGGACGACATGAATAACACATATATATTGCAGTGGGATCCACAAGATGGATGTTGTGGATCATTAAACAGATACATCATGGTGGACCCCACTGTCAAAGCAATGGACAGTGGATATCACATGTGTCAGGTGTGGCCACATGCTACCAGCACCTGCATCAGGTGCATCTCCACCGTCCATAATCTCTTGGACGGTAGAGATAAAACATATACATCATGCGGGAGTCCACGTGATGGCCCGTCTGAGATTTGAATCTTCCTCAGTTTAGGTGAGGTGGGCCCCACCACCCTAAGTAGTGGTCGGTGTGGATGAAGGCACATATCATGGTGGGTCCCACGTGGGGCCCACATAATATAATATTATATTATTAAATAATATACATACATATATATATATATATTATACAGGTGGTGGGGTATGCCCAATCGTCAGGCCAGATGGATGGACGGATGAAATACATACCTCATGGTGGCCCCACACACAGCACCGTCTAATCACTCCAGCACCGTCCAGATCATCTGGATGGTGTGGATGGGGCAAATACAACATGTGTGGCCCACATAACTTGGTGGCGTCAACACATCAAGGTTGGCCGTGAATGTACGGTTGGATGAAACCCTTGCAATCTGTTGACATCAATGCAGTAGGTACACCGGCCAATCTGCTTTTATAGCAGGGTCTCACGTGCTGAGTACAGTACACCTTTAAGGTGGGCCCCACGTGTTGATCAAGCCGATATTTGCATTTTCACATCATCCAGGCCCACTGGATGGCCTGGATAAAACAGATGGATGGCGTTGATACATACAATATGGTGGGTCCACGTCAACAAGGAAGGAGAGAGAGAGAGAGAGAGAGAGAGAGAGAGAGAGAGAGATTGGCTATGGGAGGGGCCCCGCCACTATGGGCCCCTCTTTACATACAAAACATACATTGAGATGGGTACCATCTCAAGTGGACCCTCACATACAAATCAATGGTAAAAACCTTAATATCACCCACCTATTGGCCGCCTTCTTGGTCCGATGGAACGCCAAACTCCTTGGCTTCGGATTTGACCGAGGATGATGGAGATTGGATGGTTGGATTGGGTGGTAGGGAGTGGGCCACACAAAGCTTCTCTAATGGAGCTCTCTTGCTTGGACGTTGGGTTGCTCTGGGGAAGAAAATGAGAAAATGAGAGAGAGAGGAGTAGTGTAAGGGATATGACATGGGAATGTATGGGTTGCCTTAACTTTTTGGTAAGAATGGGATGGGATAGGTATGGGTGTTGTTGACTTATGGGTGAGAGAGGGATGGGTGTGATGGGATATGTACTTGACTTGTACATTGATTGATTGATGTGACGTGTCGTAGAGATTCTCTCAAAATTCACAACGCGTGACATTTTTCTCGAACTGAACATGGGCCCACATCTCTTAGCTTGGGTATTGTCTCGGCGCCCGAGAAGCGACGTTGGAACCGTGGCGACGGTGCGGAGCACTGGTACAAGTCTCATGTCAAGCTGACTCTAGAATACAGGATACTATTCAGGATCACGTGCAACTTCTTTCTACTTATCGCGGGTCACCGAAATTCAACCGGGAAGACCGCAAAGCCTATGGAATAGTACGGTCTAGGATATGGGCCTGACATTAAGTACCTTGTATAGATCCCAGAGTCAGCCTTGTGTAAGTTGTACTGGTTTGAGGTAAACCTGATTTGCAACCTCCGTTAGTGAGATCCGGTAGACTCAAGGGTTGAGTGCGTCCGCTGGAAGTGGAGTAGACATATAGTCGAACCACTATAAAATTGACTGTGTTTGAGATTGCTATTTACTTTTTCTACTTGTGTGATTTCTCTGAATGTTCTCATAATACATACTTATATGATTACCTGGAACTAATTAGAATCACATCTCACACACAGTCATATCCATCATGAACTATGTTTTTCATCTTGTTTATGTTTTGAATAGTCCTATGATTGGATCCTCTATTTGGCTTGGAAGCCATTAGAGTTACATTGAAGAAATCTTGATACTTGCATATTGATTCAGGATAGGGTTGATAGGTTTTAAATGATCATAAAATTTTAAAAAGTCCTATTCACCCCCCTTTAGGACATCTTGGCATATTCTCACTTCTACTAAAGCAGTCATTACCGTAATTTCAATTGGTAGTAGAGCCAGTCTCTCTTAAAGGCTTCACCGCCTAGAGAGTGATTTTGACTGAAGTTGGTAATAATACCAAAGGAGAGGGCTCATCTATAATTAGACCTCTTCTATTTGATGGATCAAATTATGCTTACTGGAAGGCTAGGATGCATTACTTTCTGAGATCTTTGGATCATGATGTTTGGGACATGTTGAAAAAGGATGTGCCACCAGCATAGCAAATAGTACTTGAAAATGGCACGTCTATCCCAAAACCAAAATCCAAAGAAATGTGGACAACATTCGATATAGAAAAATAAACTTTTGAAGCTAAAGTAATGAATGCTATCTACTGTGTTGTGTCCCAAGAAGTCTTTAATCAAATTAGTATGTGTAGAACAACTAAAGAATCATGGGACTTGTTGGAAACAACTCATGAGGGAACCATCACAGTGAAAAGATCCAAATTACAACTCCTAACATCACACTTTGAAAGTCTCAGAATGGAAGAGCATGAGACCTTCATGGAGTTCTTCACAAAACTGAACATCATCTGCAACTCCATGGGTGGATTAGGAGAAAAAGTTCTGGTCCCCAAAATCTATAGGAAAATTCTAAGATCCCTACTAGAACAGTTCATCTTAAAAGTTACAACCATTAAAGAATGTAGAAACATGGATGAAATGAAAGTAGAAGAACTAGTAGGTTCCCTATAAACATTTAAACTATACTTCAAGCAAACTCCTAAAACCAAAAGTATTGTCCTTAAAACTTCAAAGTACACTACTAATGAGGAGGATGAAAGTGAAAGGGAGAATGAAGATAAGGAAGTGGCTCTTTTGGCTCAATGGTTCAGAAAATTCTTCCATAAAAACTGTGGCCGACCATTTAAAGGAAAACAGTTGGATAACAAACATTTTACAGGTAAATCTGGTAAAAAGTCCAAAGAACCACAGTGCTACACTTGCCGAAAGTTTGGACACCTGTCCACTGAATGCCCAAATAGAAAAACCAAAGGAAAGACAATGGCAGCCACTTGAGATGATACTGAAGAGTCAAATTCAGAATGCAGTGACTCAGAGAGTGAAAACTTCTTGGAATCTATATCTCGTATAGCTCATATGTAAATGCTATTATATCTAGCTCCTATAATTGTCAAATTTTGTAGTGCCAAAACTTCTTAGAATCTATATCTCGTGTAGCTCATCTTCATATTCAATATCAAGATCTACATTCAAGCACAAGAACAAAGGTCTTTACTTCAAGAACTTCGAGTGCAAGAATAAGAGTACAACATCAAGTGATAAATCAAGCTTTCAAGCATCAACTATGTCAAGACAATGTTCTTTACTTTGGAACTCAAAGCTCAAGGTGAAATACAAGCTTCAAAGTACTTCAAGTTTAAGCTTCGAAGTACTTCAAGTTCAAGCTTCAAAGTACTTCAAGTTCAAGCTTCAAACTATGTCAAGATGCCAAGCTTCAAGTACTTCAAGATCAAATATCAACCGAAGCGAATGATGTTTCAATGTTCATATATCACATATAAGGTATGAATGACCCTAGAATGACCATAGGTTAGGTCATATTGTTTGCATACTTAAATTGGGTCACTATATACTTCTATAGGCTAGTTTTTGACTAGTCTTAGCCTATGCTCAACTAGTCCTAGTACTGGCTCGACCAGTCCAAGGTTTGTTGCTAATTTTTGGGATTTTTTTGTTGGACCCTCAACCAATCCTAGAGACTACTCAACTAGTCGAGTGAACAGTGCTCGATCTCGACTCAAAGTCCATCAGGCTTGACTCAAAGTCCAGCAACTAAACTGGGTCCCACTCGACCAGTCAAGCAGGCCACTTGACTAGTCATGGAATGGGCTTATCTTATCTCGCCCAAAATTTTAAAAGTTTGTTGGTGCTTCGACCAGTCGAACTGACCATTGGGCCAGTCGAGTGAACAGTTTCTGCACTTATAAATAGAGCACGATTTTTAGAGTTTTTCATTCGATTCAAGCAAAATCAAGACACCACTCTGAGTGATAAGTTTGTGATATTCTTAAGCTATTTAGTACTAATTTAATATTCTCTTTAATTTAGTTTTTTGCATTTGATTTTGAATTTTATATTCCAATCTTATTTGAAGAAGGGATTTAAGTTTTCCCCTTTCTTCGAATCAAAAATAAATCAAGCAAGCCCAAGGTGATTTAATCTAAAAATCATTTAGAACTTAGAACCTTTTCATAAGTGAGTGTGGACATTGAACATCTACTTCGAATTGGTTCTACCGGGCTTCATTAAAGGAGAATATCTAAATAAGTATATTTACATTTTTGTACATCTTTTTTTTTTTTTGAGATTGTGCCAATAAAAATCTCTCTTTCTTTTTTGATTTGTCTGAGGTGATCTAGAAAACTTAGAGTGTGGGGTTTTTGAATTGTGTAAGCCCACTTGAAAGACACAATTGTGAAGGTTTTAGGTGAACCTTGAAAAACCTTTTGCATAGTGAATGCCAATATCCACTGTGTGAGGATATTGGGAGTGGAGTAGTTGTGTGGCTGTTTTTCTAAACAGTTGGTGTACAGACAAGCGAACCACTATAATTTCTGGTCTTGTGGTGGATGATTGATTGCGGCTTTGTGTGAATGTTGTAATTTCTTTTTAAACCTTTGTGGAGAATGTTGTAATTTCTTTTATGTAAGTGTGGGAATGCTATAATAGCTTAGTTTATTTTCTTTTCTATTTTTATTCTTTATTCCTCTGTATCAGTTTGAGATTTTGATACACAGACCTTTCTAGAAATCAGGTTGTCCTACCATAATTCATTGGTTTTTGGTGTAAGGTTGTCCTTAGAATAACATCTGTATCAACCTCTCAATACTCGTACATTTGAGGTTGTTATTCATTTCTGCTTTGTGGTATTGTTAAGTGTTATCTTTATTTATTTCTATCTAATTCCGCATTTAATTTTTTAATTTGGCATAGTCCTATTCACCCCCCCCCCCCTTATAGGACTCTTAGCTCCGCCTTTTCAACATATACTTCCTCCAACATTCCCATAGAGACTGAGAATATTAAAGAACCTCAAGCCACAGGATCATTTCCATCTGATGATGAGGAAACAAAGAAAGAAGAAGAAGAAAAGGATAAATTATAAGATGTCTACGATGAACTTTACATAGCATTAATATCCTTAAAAAACTTGGGATTAGTGAAAACAAGAATAAATTGCTGCAAATGGATCTAGATAAAACTTTAGAAACCAATACACACATAATCAATGATCTTCAACAATGCCACTCAGATAATGATAGGCTTGGAGGAATCAACTCATTTCTGAAATTTGAGTCAGTGAAACTAAACAAACAGATGAGTCATTAAAAGATGAAAACATGCTTCTTAAGAATGAAAATCACACACTTATACTTAATGCAGAAAAATCTAAAAAATCTGTTGAGTTGAGTTACAAATTCTCCTAAAGTAGTGAAAAATTAGAAAAACTTCTGGGAATGAGGAGACCACAAAAGGACGAAAGGGGAATGGGATATGAAAACTTTAAACCAATTCCTACCCCTGGAGCAACAACAACTAAGAAAACAGTTGCTTCAAGAAGTAACACAAGGGTGACTCCTATTTGTCACTTATGTGGAGATTTAGGACATTACAAACTTGAATGTCATACCTTTGATTGGACTAACTCAACTGGAAGAATAGTACAAAATGTCAGGAGTCCACCAAGGTTCATACCTAAAGGTAAAACATATCCATCTCCACCTAAAATGACCAAGAAAATGGAGGAACTACTAAATCAGGTGGCTCAATTGAATCAGAAGACAAATGAATTGATAAAACAAGGAAAAATGATTCAGCTACCTACTGTACCCAAACAAGTTCCTAACAAAATGAAAGAGCCATCCTCAGCCACAAAGTGGGTGGTTAAGGGAAATGAAAATTGCCATGTGACTCACTCAAATTTTAAAACAGGTAATTGTGCTAAGTGACACTTAGACAGCGGCTGCTCCAGACATGTCACGGGTGACAAATCCCTTCTCTCAAATTATTCAAATCTTGATGATGGGATAGTCACTTATGGCGATGGAAGCATCGCTGAGGTAATAGGGAGTGAAACCATAGAAGGAAGGGAGATGCTAAAAAATGAGAATGCTTTTTGTATAAAAGGACTGACTCACATCTTTTAAGCATCTCTCAAATATGTGACAACAAATATGTGGTTACCTTTGACCTTTGATCTTGTGTAGGGCATAAACTCTAGGTTCCTTATGTGGATCCTTGGCCTGTGTGGCTTAAAATCTGGGTGTTGTGTTTTGACCCTTGCTCCCGTGTGGGCCATAAACTTGTGTCTCGTGGAGACATGTAAGGTACCTTATGTAGGTCCTAGAGTCAGCCTTATGTAGGTTGTACTGGTTTGAGGTAAACCTGATTTGAAACCTCCGTTAGTGAGATCTGGTACACTCAAGGGTTGAGTACATCCGCCGGAAGTGGAGTAGACACATAATCGAACCACTATAAAATTGACTGTGTTTGAGATTGTTATTTACTTTTGCTACTTGTGTGATTTCTCTGAATGTTCTCATAATGCATGCTTACATGATTACGTAGAACTAATTAGAATCACATCTCACACACAGTCACATCCATCATGAAATATGTTCTTCATACTGTTTATGTTATGATTGGATCCTCTATTTGGATTGGAAGCCATTAGAGTTACATTGAAGAAATCCTGATACTTGCATATTGATTCAGGATAGGGTTGATAAGTTTTAAATGATCATAAAATTTTTAAAAGTCCTATTCACCCCCTTCTAAGACACCTTGGTATATTCTCACTCTTACTAAAGTGGTCATTACCGCAATTTTAATCATGTGTTGTGTTGTTGCTAGAAATTGTGCATCATTGACTTTTGACCCTTAATTAAGTAGTTATCTAATGTGTAAACAACCCTTGACCTTAAAAAGATTATGTAGAATATGTTGCCCGCCCATCAAGTGACCCTGTAGTGCGAGAACAACTCCAAAATAATAGAAATTGTGTTGATTGTGTGACTGCTATCATGAAGTTGTATGATGTGTGGTTGGCCCTTGACCATGTGGAATCCTAATTGGCATGTGGCCATAAGTCAAAGATTTGTGTTTAGCTTTTGGAACGTTTTCGATTATAACTTGTGTGTGAACAATGTTTGTATGAGGGTGTGATGGAGTGGTTGGATATGAACAATGTGATGTAGTGAGTTGGGGCTAACCCCTTGATCATGAGGTCATGTAGCGTAAGTAAGGCCACCTAATCATGTACAAAGGTGGTGTATATGTAGCCATCTAATCATATGAATGTGAAATAAGCACAAGGCCACATAACCATATGAAATCAAGTGGCATTGGTGGCCATTCAACAACGTGGGTTTGTGCTTATCGACTTGAATCATGTATGACCAAGTTGTATATTAGACCAAGTGTGATGTAGGGTTATGTTACCCAAGCTAATGCTATCAAGGTCTTAGATTCTATGCGATGAGATCTCTAAACTATAAATGATATGATGAAATGTGGCCCTTGGCCCTTAACACGTGACATCGAATATGAGTCATTAGTCGTGCGACGTGTGAGGTGGTTGTAGTATAAGACTTAGTGTAACATAGTATAGCCATGGATAGTGAGTACTGAAAGTGCCCTAGTTTATCAATTAGCATGAGTGTTGAGTCAGTTAGACTACAGAGCCTGATAGGAAGATCAATTCAAGAGTCTGCCTCAACCAGATGTGTGCAAGCTCACCACAGGTAAATCTGAGCCTCACATCTCTTATCCCAAATCACCAGGTATACTAAAACCCTTTAAAAATGTTAGAATATCATAGGGTTTTTTGGGTAAGAAAACGTTTTCAAAATAGAAAAATTCTCTAATTTTTCTTGCCTTGTCAATTTTATCGATACACATCTCGATATGATCGACCCACGCTGTTGACTCCTCGTTGCTCCATCGATGCCATCGAAAAGAGGACAAATATGTACAACAACCTTATACACATCTAGATGGAATTATCGATGTATCGATACACCTATCGATATCGTCGATATTCAAATCTCGAGTCTATTGAAGTTGACTCAATAATATCAACATGCAGATTTTCGGCGCCCCTGTTTTTTCTTTAAAATATCATATAAGCATCGATATATCGAAACCTCTTCGATACCATCGAAATTCAAACCTCGATAATAGCCAAGTTCTCTAGCAAAATATTTCAGGGTAGTTTATCTATGATCGGGGTTCACTCGATAGAATCGTTATTCAAATATCGATGATTTCGATGCTGTATCGATTACATCAAGCATGGACATAAACTATCCAACAAGCTTTATCAAAAATCCTTTTGATTTATCGATGCATCGACACAGCTATCGATATCATCGACATTCAAATTTCAATGATCTCGAAGGTCCCTCGATCATTCATGAAAACTTGAAATATTTTCAGTCAAGTCTCTCTCATTTTTCAAGTGTCGATGGATCGAACCTCTCTCGATGGAATCGAAGTTCGAAATCCGATGACATCGACAATCGTTGCAATTCATAAACTAGCTGGCAAAAGGTTTCAAAAGCATATGACATTGAGTTCGAGTCATCGAGCGGACCATCGATGCTATCGAGAGTATACCTTCGATGATATCGAACCTGCTCGATAATATCGAACTCTATCATAAATGTGACCATCTTATATCCGTTGGAACCTTTTTCCTATATAAAGAGGACTTGTCTATTGTTGCTGTGAGAGAAAGCAGAGAGAGCTTTTGAGTGTTTAACCTTAGATCTTTTACCCAAAGCCCTTTCTCTCAAGGGAGTTCATCCTCCAATCCACCCTCACCATTGATATTCAGTAGAGTGGATTGGGGAATGAACTATCACATTCAAGGATCCTTCAGCTACTACCTTAATGGCAAATCATAAAGCTGGGATGACTTGAATGCATAGATGATTGAAATCGCTCTATCTTCCTTATAAGAAAATCTTTTAAGAGTAGGATTTCATCATAACCTTCACCCAACCCGTCGCCATGCATTGGTACATCTTTTGAGCTGCGGATCAAGGAGACCAAAGACTCTCAAGGAGACCAAAGACTCTTTATCAACAAAGGAGGAGATCTTCGTCAACGTGCTTAATGAGACTCATCCACTTATCTGTAAGTACCTAGAGTCCAGAGGACACTTATGATCATTCCTTTTTAGGATTAAGTCTTAGATGTTTCTTACCCCTTCAAGCCCTCGTATGAGGCCTCTAGCGGGAGTGTACGTGGTGGGTGCATTTTGTAGACCCTTGCTCTGTGGAGAGCATAAACATTTGGTTGAAGGTGAACCAGTCAAAACCTTAGGTTTGAGGTGAGCCGTGTGAAACCTCGGGTTTGGGGTAAACTGCGTAAAACCTCCAGTAGGGTCTTATGGAAGATCCTTAGCTAGCGTGCCTAAAAATGAGTGCATTGTGTTGACCCTTACTCGTGAGAGCATAAACAGTCAGCCTCAGTGTAGGTTGTAAAGGCTGAAGGTGAACCTGATTTAAAACCTTAGGTTTGAGGTGAACCGCTGTGAAACCTCCTTAGTGAAATACGGCACACTCAAGGGTTGAGTGCGTCTGCCAAGAGTGGAGTAGACTGATCGTCGAACTACTATAAAAATGACTGTGTTTGAGATTGCTATTTTTCTGAATGTGTGATTTACTTTAATATTTTCATATCGAATATCTGAGATCACACCTCACACACATACACAGTCATATCCATCATAAACTAGTTCGCATACTGTTCACTTATTAAATAGTTTGTGATTGGATCCTCTACCAGGCTTGGAAGCCAATAGAGTTATTTTTGAGTAACCCTAATATGAGCTTATTATTAGGATTAGTGCAATAGGATTTTAAATAAATCATAAAAACTTTAAAAGTCCTATTCACCCCCTCTAGGACATATTAGCATATCCCTACTTCAATTAAAGCGGTCTTCATCACTATTTCAGATACGATTGTGATTGTTCAACTATGTTTGGATATTTTGAAATATGCATGGATACTAGATCATGATAGTAATCGTATACATACTAAACTATGTGAAATTGTGGTACTTACCGCCTAACCATATGAAAGTTTAGTAAAGCAGTTGCTCCATTATGTGAGCTATGATGTAATGAAAGTACGTAACCGTCTAACCTTAAGTCATTTATTATGACAAGTAAAGTGACATTTGCGTGGCCTCTCAACCATATGGACTTCTAATAACGGAGTGGCCATAAGACCATGTGGACATATGAGAATTGTGTGGTTACTCAGACTTGTGAACTATGCTGATGGTGTAACCTCTTGGGTATGTGAACTTAGGATGTGTGTCAAATTGATTGTTGAACCCATCTTATTAATATTTTTGGGCTTGATTTGTGGACTCCACTAATATGTTCACAATGGCATTAGAGTGGTGGGCCTATTAGCCTTAAAGCCCACCTTGAGTGGACGCCTTGTGAGCTCATCAGTGGTAAACCTATCGGGCCCATAGGTTACTTCCTCTTACTAAGAATGTAAGACTCCATGAGAAGTGTATATTGGGCCTATGTTTGGGCTTCTTGGTAAGTGCATGAGACTCCTTGTGATGTATGTATGCCAGGTCCCATTTGGGCCATTTGAATGAGTTATGATTGAGTCCTCGAAGGAACCATTTGTGGAAATCAAATGGACCACCCAATAAGCCAGAAGATTAGGATGTGGTGACCCATGAATCGGCCCATTCAAGTGTGGCAATGAACTGGGCCTTAGTCCACTTGAGATGATAGCTAGACTTGTTGAGATGTTGGATTGAAATCTAATTATGCATGTGGTGATGGCACATGTGCGGTGATTGTGTAATGTGATACTTGTAATGATGATGCATGTATGGTTAGATGCGATAATTGTATTGTATGGTAATGCTAATTTATATTTATATGCTTGGATAGTGTTCAATTGGACGTAAGGACTAAGTGGACCACAATATGTATTACCTCGAGTCATAGATAGTGCACCTAGCGCACACCCACTTCCTACGGAATTGATGAGGTGAACCACTTAACTCTTAACCGTGAATGAATATGTTGGTGATACGACCTAGCTTTCGAATAACTATGGATCTTTACATGCGAATTCTAGACATGTTATGTATGTGTGCATCACTTGCATGTGTTTGATATACAACTTGTTCTGGTACCACTATATGAGGTTTCGGCCATGCGATTGGTGCCAAGTGATGGATTGATCATAGTTGTGCTATTGTGTGGTTGGTGCACACTTGTGACGTGGAAGTGTGGACACTCGCATAGCCTCATGATCATGAGGGCGAGTGCATATTATACCACTATTTTTCCATGTTGGTACTGTGATAATTTTGACTGGTCTTATGATATTTGTGCATATTGCATCTGCACGCATATATACATGTACATGCATGATGGATGAGGAGTGCATGGTGTGTATAGTTTGATCATGTAGAGATCATATGCATGTGGTAGAGGATGTTGGTGTGGGGTCCACATAATGAAGTATGTGGTACAGGATGTTGGTGCGGGGTGCACATGATGGAGTATGTGCGGATGTTATCTAGTCTGAGAGACCATGGGCTTAGTCCCCGGGTTGAAGTCCCTAAGTGAATGTATCGGGCACGGTCCCTGGGTAAAAGTCCCTAAAGCTCACTTGATGCTACATTGTAATTTATGTTTATGCTGATGCTGATATTACATGTATATCCTTTCCATGATGAGCATGGATTACAAGATGTGGTTAGTAGAAGAGCCCGATTGGTATTAGGGTTGCCTCGTATGCATATGTGGCTTACATGTATAGCATTGCTTAAATTCAATTATACTGCATAACATGCTTGTGGATTATCATTGCATTTTACATAGCATCCTCATGAGATGGATTGAACACCATAGCAGCATCGTGGTTATATTGATGAGACCACCACAGTGGCATCGTGGTTGGTATTTATGGACACCGAAAATTTAGGTTTCTTATACTGGGTCCCAGACCCCTGGGTGAAATTCCCTAAACCTTGAGTGGTACCCTAAAGCCTCATCGTCAAGACCGGGTAGATGCCATGGGTCACCTAGTGTAAGGCTTATATCCTAGTATCGTACCATTTCACCAACTCATGCGATCCTCTCCATCGAATTTCGGTGACCCGCGACCTATAAACAGCAATTGCGCACAACCTTAATTATATTCCATAGACCAGAGTTGACTTAACTCAAAACCTATACCTTAGCAACTGCACTGTCGCCATAGTTTCAACATCGCGTCGTGCGCACCAATGTGATACCCAAGCTAGGAGTTGTGGGCTCACGTATATATCGAAGAAACACCACTCATTACGAATTTTGAGAGATTCCATAGAATCTCTACCCATCCTTTCACATCAACTAGTCAAGTACAACCATCATTTCAACCCATGCCTCTCTTCCCACCAAGACAAGTAACCCATCCCTTTTCTTACCAACAATGTAAGGTAACCCATACCCCATGCCACCTCATGCCCCCAAAAGTCAACTAAGCCCATACCTCTCATCCCATCTCTCCTTACACACCCATCATTCCTCTTACACAATGCGACTCCTCTCTCATTTTCACTCCATCCCATCCCGTTTCTCTACCAAAATCCCTAGCAACCAAGAGAGGAAAACCTAAGGAGAGAGAAAGAGAAGCCAAGAGAAGACCCATCACCCTACCACCCAGTCTCACCATCCAACCATCCAAACTTCATCATCCACCATCAAAGTGAAAGCTTAGGAGCTAAGGAGTCTAAGGAGCCAAGAAGAAGAGCCAAAGGTGGGTGTTTGTAGGATTAGATTGTGATTTTTAGTATCAGGGCAAGTGGGGCCTACCGGTTAATGGTAAAGATCTTATTTTAGACCCAAGGTGTGGTCAATGGCCCACCAAGATACATATGTTTATTCCATGAACCCCACCATGATACTTACTTTGATAGTCAACATGTAGTGGTCATCTAGGCCCTTGATCTTGTGGTGGGGATGGTATCCCCACCTTGATTTGCTATTTTGGGGTCCCACATGTTTTGGGACCCATCTTGATGTATGTAATATGGCTCAAGGGAGCACATAGTGGTGAAGCTCCCTCCACTACCCATTTCTCTATCTCTTTATCTCTCTTTCCCTATTGATGACCCACCTTGATGATGTATGAATTTTATCCATGTTGTCCATTTAGTGGACCAAACCGCTATCCACAATGGGCCCACCTTGCTGCCCGATTTCCACACATGCCCAAATAAAGGGAAATCATAAATATTAGCTTGATCCCCATCTGGTGGGCCCCATCCGTGGACCGCACCTTGATGTGTGTCCCATCCACGCCATCCGTCCAGCGAGCCGGTCCCACCATACTGCTGGACTCACCATCCAGCAGCCTCCTTACCTGTCCGTCTTGGACAGGCCTGCAAGTACAAAAAACACAATTATCTGCTTGATTTATAAGGGGGTGGCCCACCCACGTGGTACCCACCCTATGTGTATTTGATCTCACCATCCAGCATGGGATGGTGAGACCCATCTTGACGTATGCTCTGATACCACCGTCCAATGTGGGACAATGAGACCCACTTGATGTACGTGTTGTATATCCACCGTCTAGCATGGGACGGTGGGACCCACCTAATGTATGTTATATCCACATTGTCTAGCATGGGACCCACCTCTATATGTTGTATCCACATGGTCCAGCAGCAGGCCCGGACGCTGCTGGACAGCAGTGGGTTAACGCCTACCATTGAAACCTTCTAAGGCCCACTTTTTAGGTGGCCCACATGCAATGGGACCCACCATGATGTGTATTTTACCCACGCTGTCCAGTTGGGCCAAGCCCATGCTACTGGACAACAGTGGATAACGCCCACCGTTGAAACCTTCTGGGCCTCACTATGATGTTTGTGAGAGGCCCAAAAGTCGGCCCACTACCCCAGTGGGACCCACCATGTATATGTGCCTTATCTAGGCCATCCGTTGGCTGGACGCTTGGCAGGCCAGGCCGCTAACAAGCCCACTTGCTTTATGTGAGGCCCATTGTGCTTATGAGGCCCATTGTGATTATATGAGGCCCATTGTGATTGTACGAGGCCCATTGTGATGTGTGAGACCCACCATGATGTGTGTGCTATATGCGCACTATCCATTCATTTAAGCGACCATGAACTACCTTATGCAGGCCCACCGTGATGTATGTGATATACACGTGGTCCATCCATCCTTCTAGAGATTTTAAGGGCTGAGGGCCCCATTGTAATTTCGATTCCAATCCTAAATGGACCGCAGCTTAGGATATTGGTGGTTAAATGTCCACTATTGTATACCTCCCTATGGCCCTTTGTTAAGCCTCTTTCCACCCTTACCTTATTGGGCTAACCCAAACCATTGGGTCCCCACTTATGTTAGTGATGCCCATTGAGCTAACCCAACCATTGGGCCTCCATTGATGATAGTGCTTTCCACCATACCTTGTAGGATCATCCAGACCTTAGAGCCTACCTTGTGTACAGATCGGGCCCCATAGGAAGGCCCAATTTATTACACGATAAAGGGTGAGGATGCCCACTTGTTGTACATAGTTTCCCCTCTTAACTCACTATGTTGTATAGCCATTAGACTCACCCATGAGGCTCATTCTTGATGTAAGTATGACGCCTAGGCCATCTATTATTTAGTACATCACCACCCCTTGCTGTAGATGGAAGCATATGTAGTATCAAATTTATTATATCCACTGCTGAAGCTTATCTCGATTCAGTTAGATCCACCATCATTGCAGGGGACCCTGCCTTAGGATATATGATATGCTAGTACCTTGAGTAGGTTATGATAGTTTAACATAGACCATTCCACGAAGACTCCTATATGTCTAGTGGGGTGAATCGTTCAGCGCCTACTCTTGTAAGTGACATACCGGTTAAGGCTGATTATTACCTGCTATATCTGATAATCATGCTAGTGTACTTAGTGTAGTAGGGCACACTGAGAACATGCTTAATATAACATCATGATACATGCCCATACGCATCATTTGTATACCTGTTGTAAAGAATGATTGATCATAACATTTCCATTGGGCTGAGTTATTTAGGGGACTCCTTGTGAGACGGAGCTACCCCACATGATCGCGCGGTACATGCAGGTTTGATGCATGATTGGATGGTATGACTCATGCATCTCGCTTTTATGTGACATGATCACTTGGCGCCCTAGCAATATCAGGGTTATCACTTCCACAGACACATCGTGGATGATCAGATTTGATACCCAAAATATTTGGTTCTAGCACTGTGGGCACTTAAGATGTCCTTCGGTAAAAGTCTCATAACCCTTATGGTACCAAGAGGTTGCTCCAATATCTATGCCAAGTGGATACATGTGCACCCAAGTGTCGAATACCAGTAGGACGCATCTCCCACTGTGTCGTGGTCGGTTGTGAAGGGGGTGTGGCCTTATCCACCCGAAGGTAGGGGCAAAGCTAGGCTGAGTTTGATCAGCTCATAAATGGGTCTACTATCGACAAGCCGGGTAGATATTAGTAGACTACTGAACAGGCTGGTAGTGAGGTCTTTTCCACTTGCATGGTTGTATGTGTCAGTTGGGCGGTAATCTAGTGTGGAGTGTACTAGACCCCGGTGATATTCCAGAGATGAACTGTATTGATATGTGGACTTGATGAGAACTAGTATGCATGTTTTGCATCCTGTATATGACATTTGGCTACATAGGCCTTGCATCGCATAACCTTGGTATGACTGCAACATTCATGAACTTCTAGTATTTTTGCTTACTCTAATATTGCATGCTTGACACATGTATTTCGCACACACTCATACACCCTTTAAGCTTCGTTGTAAGCTGATGCATAATCGTTACGTAGATTTTACGTTAGGTCGCAGCAACGCTGAGGCAGGAGCACGTGACAGATCTTCTTAAAGCTTTTACTTATACTTGTATTTCCCTTTTCGCATTATACTCAAATGATTTATTATAGTGGATATGTGATGATACTATTTTGTGACTTGGTTATACTTGTGGTTATGCTCCATTACAAAAAAAAAAAAAAATTAGACTGAAAATCCTCCTTGCGGGATCTCAGGATCAAAATCTGGCATATGGGTGTCGGGAGCTGAGAATCGGATATTACGGAGGCTGTCGGAGCCGGATTTAGGGATTAAAAATTTTGTGAGCTCGATTTCCAAGTTTGGGGCGTGACAAATGTTGGTATCAGAGCATAACTTGGGAATACCTCAAGATAACATCACATATTTACTATGAACTTAACATGATTAGGTCTCCGAGTTCATAATTTTCTGATATAGTCCCCTAATGTGTGTGCATTCAAGAGTTCTCAAGGCTGATAGGCCCCTTGTTCCTTCCTGTAGGACATGGCACTTGAGAGTGACCCGAGCAACTCCCGCTCCCCCATCTGAGACTAGTGCGGCTTTGACCGTATCCATGAGTGCAGATCAACTCCATCAGATGCTTCAAGCCATGACCACCCTTCTTCACGGGCAAGGTAGGCGGTTCGCCGATACGCCCGCATAGGCCGAGTAGGAGCGGCGAGTGACCTCCTACGGACTTCACATGGCTAGATCCCCCGCGTTTTCAGGGAGAGCATGACCTCACAGGAGCAGAGAGGTGAAGGTCAGAGGTGGAGAAGATTTTAATACCATGAGGTGCACGACCCAGCCCGTTAGTTGTATTTGTTCTCCAAGCAAGGCTAATCACTTGTGGGCATCAGTCACCCGAGTAGTAAGAGCTGATTTTGAGTGGACCTGGGAGGACTTTGTAGACCGGTTCGACTGAAAGTTCTTCCCAGACCACGTCCGTCAGCAGCGCGCACTTGAGTTTAAAACTCTTATGTAGGGGGACATGTCAGTGTCCCAATATGAGGCCCGTTTTGTCGCACTATTGAGATTCACGACATACCTTATTGATGATGAGGGCCAGAAGGCCCGCTGTTTCGAGAACGACTTACTTTTTGGCCTCTAGAGCTGAGTCGTTGGACACATGCTCTCGACATTTGAGTAGGTCGTGTAGCGGGCCCAGATATACGAGGTAGATTGACCCAATTCTCAACAGGCCCATGATCAGAGAGGAGACCAGAAGAGAAAGGCCCCCTTGGTAGCTCCCAGTAGCAGCGACGACCACCCTAGAGGCATACGGACTGCCCAGCCTTTCGAGCACCAGTAGCACCTCTAGCACCACCTCTACGTTAATTCATAGGTACCTGCTTTGGATGCAGTGGGACAAGGCACCGTTGGCAAGAGTGTCCCCACCCTCAGCAGCAGCAGCAGCTGAGAGCGTCACAACAGCCACCACGGCAGTAACAGTGACTGCAGTACCTGCCGTTAAGGCCCCAGCAGCAGTAGAAGCGGCCACACCAGCCGCCGAGACCTCCCCCACGTCAATAAAGGAAGCAGTTTAGGCCACCATAGTGGTAAAAGTAGTGGCGACCTCAGAGGGGACATGCACCTCCCCAACAGGCTCAGGAAAAATTTTACGCCGCCCAGTAGTACCCTCTGTCATCTGGAGGGGTCATCGAGGGTACACTCCTTGTTTTGTCATGCATAACTCATGTATTATTTGATTTTGGTGCATCACATTCCTTTATGGTTGAGGATTTTTGCCGATTGATCGATTTGCCGTTGGAGCCTGCTTGTGAGGGTTTGTCAGTATCGATGCCCTTGGGGAAGATCGTAGTATTAAGCCAATTTTGCTCGTCTTGCCCCGTCCTGGTAGGGGAGACCTTTTTGCCTGCCAATCTGTTTGTGCTGCCGATGTCCGAGTTTGATGCCATCCTGGGCATCGATTGGCTCACCGAGTACCATGCTATATTAGACTGCCCCGCGAGTACAGTCACATTTTGTATACCCGACGTTTCGTAATTCCAGTTTGTAGCTGAGCCTAGAGGAGAGCAGCTCTCTTGCTTGTTGTCTTGTGCCATAGAGGAGCCTGTCACCTTGTGTATCGACTAGTTGCCAGTCGTCAGTGGTTTTCCCAATGTGTTTCAAGAGATTCCGGAGTTACCACCAGATTGACCTCATGACTGTCGTCAGTGGTTTTCCCCGATGAGTTGCGCAAGTTGGGTTTTATTTATCCTAGCAGTTCGCCGTGGGGAGCGCCGGTACTCTTTGTGAAGAAGGATGGCTCGTTGAGGCTTTGCGTGGATTACCGCGGCTCAACAAGGTCACGATTAAGAATAAGTACCCACTTACGAGGATTGATGATTTGTTCGATCAGCTGTAGGTGGCACAAATCTTTTCGAAGATAGACCTATGGTCTGGTTATCATCAAGTACGTGTCTGAGAGGAGGATATCTCGAAGACAATATTCAGGATGCGCTATGGTCATTTTGACTTTCAGGTCATGTCCTTTAGACTAACCAATGCACCCACAGTGTTTACGCAGTTGATGAACGGGGTCTTCCGTCCGTATCTCGATCAGTTTATTATGGTATTCATAGATGACATCCTGATTTATTCGAGGACCCGTGAGGAGCATGAGCGACATTTGGAGATTACCCTGCAGACCCTCCATGCACATCAGCTTTATACGAAGTTGGAGAAGTGTGAGTTTTAGCAGGAGGAGGTGAAGTTCCTCGATCACGTGGTGATGAGGCAGGGCGTCACAGTGGACCCCTCAAAGATCGATGCCATACGTCAGTGGGGCCAGCCCACAAACGCATTCGAGATCCGCAGTTTTCTTGGTTTAGCGGGTTACTACCGACGTTTCATTGAGGGATTCTCCCGTATTGCGACCCCGTTGACCAAGTTGACCAGGAAGGGCGCTAAGTTCGTTTGGAGCGATGTATGTGAGTGAGCATTTCGAGAGCTGGAGGACCATCTTACGTCCGCACTAGTCCTCACTCTTTCCTCTGGGAGTGAGGGATTCATGGTTTCTGCCAATGCTTCGCATATTGGCTTGGGTGCCGTCCTGATGCAGTATGAGCGAGAAGCCCGTGGTGTTCACGTCTCGTTAGCTCAAGGTCCATGAGCAGAACTACCCCACGCATGATCTAGAGTTGGTTGTCATTGTCTTCGCACTGAAGGTGTGGATGCATTATTTCTATGGGGTTAACTTCAAGCTCTTCTCTGACCATAAGAGCTTGAAGTATCTCTTCTCGTAGTCAGAGTTGAACATGAGGCAGAGATGTTGGATGGAGCTCCTGAAGGAGTATGATTTCAATCTTTAGTACCACCTTGGCAAGACGAATGTGGTGGCGAATGCCCTGAGCCACCAGGCATAGTGCCTAGTGGCGCATATGATGGCCGAGGAGTGGAGGATGGTTGAGGATGTAGTTGAGTACGACTTCGAGTTTGGTTTGCAGTCTGCCATTGTTCAGTTATCGAGCATATCTATTCAACACTTTCTTGTCGCAAGGGTGATCGAGGCTCAAGAGACAGATCATTCGTTGCAGGATTTTCGATCAGAGGCCGCATCAAAGGAGCAGTCAAAGTGGCAGATGGGGTCCGATGGTGGACTTCATTTCAGAGGCCAATTGTGTGTCCCAGATGTTCCAGAGTTGTGTAGAGATCTGATGATCGAGGCACATCGATCAATATTTACTATCCACCCTAGCTCCATGAAGATGTACCGCGACATGAGGAGGCAGCATTTTTGGGAAGGGATAAAATGCTAGATTGCCAGTTTGTGACACATGCCAGCGTGTCAAGGCTGATCATTAGAGACCCCTAGGTCCCTTGTAGCCATTGAGCATTCCGTTATGGAAGTGGGAGCACGTATCCATAGATTTTATCATAGGTTTGTCGAGGACTCAACTCAGTCATGACACCATCTAGGTTGTCGTTGATCGACTGACAAAGTAGGCACATTTTCTTACAATTCGTGCGACTTGGCCTTTGGACCGGCTTGCTAGGATATTCATCAAAGAGATTGTGAGACTACATAATGTTCCAATTTTGATCGTTTCTGACTGAGACTCGAGGTTCACGTCTCGATTTTGGAGAGCTTTCAGAAGGTGATGGGGTTTGCATTACAGTTCAGCACCGCGTATCATCTGCAGACCAATGATGTCATGCCCCAAACTTGGAAACTAGGCTCACAAAATTCTCGATCGTCGAATCCGGTGCTGACAGCCTCCATAGTACCCCATTCTAAGCTCCTAGTGCCCATACGCTAGATTCCGATCCTGGGATCCTATAAGGAGGATTTTTCAACATACATTTAACTCGTAAAAAGCATAACCACAAGTTTACCCAAATCATAAAGGCAACATTATCATTATCATATATCCACTAATATAAACATTTGAATATAGTACTGTAAGGGAAATACATATATTGAAAATCAAAGCTCTAGAAGACAGCTACATGCTCCAAGCTCAATGCTACTGCAACCTAACGCCACCTGCATGCATATATCATGCATAAGCTTATAGAAAGCTTAGAGGGTGGTGTAAGTGTGTGCGAAATGTAAGTGTAAAGTATGCAATATCAGAGCAATGTAGAAACATGCTGGTAAGGAAGCAATGTAGATCAACTAGGCAATGCGGAGACATAGTAGGCCAAACATTGTATACTGAGGATTCAATGTAATACGTAAATCCTGACGAGTGCATGAATACCGTCAACCTCATCAAGGCCATATAAATGCAGAAACATAGTAACCCAAAATGCCATATGTTACGGATGTAATGCAATATGCGATGTGAATGAAATGACCACGCTAGAGTGTGAAGTCGGGATGATAATATGTAGTATCGCAGGCTATGGGGTCCATCGCAAGGGACTTATATCCAAACTAGTCTCATACCTAAATTTAGATGGTTAGACTCAATGTGGTAAACTCTTAATCTCAGGTTGGTCGCGCGCCCCAAATGAAATCCTGACCATTGTGAAGATACACATAACACTTAGTTGTGCACCACCAGCTCGAATGGACAGTGAATGAATGAATGAATGAGTATGCAACTCCTACTCAATAAGTCCACATATCAGTACCATATATCTTGGGATCATCACCGGGGTCTAGTACACTCTACGCCATCTTACCGCCCCTATCCAAGTGCACAACTGGGTAAGTGGAAGAGACCTCAATATCCGCCTGCCAATATCAGGCCCGGCTTGTCGATAGCGGACCCATTCCTCAAGCTGGTCAAACTCAACCTAGATATTGCCTCCTCACTTAGGCGAGTAAGGTCACACCCCCTCCCAACTGACCACGACACAGTAGGAGACGCGGCCTACTGGTATACGGCCCTCATGCGCTCATATATATCCACTTGGTCTTTACGTTGGGGCGTCTCCTGGCCACGGAGATTTAGAGATTTTCACCCAAGGACATCTACGGCGCCCGTATTCTATAACTAAAATTTTTGGTGTCCCATCTGGCCATCCACAACACGCCTGTGGAGACCACGTGTAACGCCCCGGATTTTTGCCAACCTGGGATTAGATGACCTTAGGCAATGGGTCGATCGTAATACTTCATTAACTTGTCAGAACTGAATCCCAAAGTCTAAAGCCGCCTTTGAACCCATTTCCTTCACAAATCTCACCCTTCACCACCTTGATCTTCCAATTTTTCTAAGAACTTTTACCCTAAACACTATCTTAAACTAGTTAAGTATCATAACTTGGATCACCTCATATACAAACTCCAAAGGCTTGAGTACCACCTCGACCAGAAATCACGTAGGATTAAATTCTTTAGAAATTTAACAAAGTTAACTAAGTACTAAACTCGATTACCCATAAAATTGTTAGGATCGCTTTCAATACGATCCGCAAGACCCAAAAGTTGCGTAAATCATTGACGCTAGGTTACCCTAAAGTTTAGAACCAAACTCTTTTCCCGTACGTCATTCTCGAATGAAAAACGAAACTCAATTAGGTCTAGATCGCACATCGAGTCCGATTAACCCGAAGCTAAGGAACTAGGACCGCCCACCGGGCTTAACAATCATCTCAAAAATCGCTCCATCCGATGTTCCACGGTCATTCGTTTCGATTCGAGCGAGGGAGTGTGAAAAACACTATTCCCATCCAAAATAAATATCCGGAATAGTGATCGCATCATTCGTGACGCGTCGTATTATAGCAACCCGACCGTCAGAATCGGACAAATTACACCCTCGGATTAAGAAAAATTTCAGGAACATTTACATATACTTGGAATTTCGGATCGTGGCCCACTGACCGTCGAACTGAAAGTGGTCCGCCACGTGCGATCTGGGCATCCGATCGAGTCAAAAACATAATCCCACGTAGATCCATAGATGGTGAGCTTAAGTCTGACGTTTGGTTCAAGGAGGGCCACCAGAACTTCCCTTTTGAGCTGGAAAAGCGACGAAAATCCTATATTAGCAGTACCCCTTGAACCCGAGTCTAATTTTGTAATGTTTGTGGCTATAAAAGGAGCTTAGAACAGCCCCTCTCACAGCCATACGAATTTTGAAGAAAAACCCTAGAGGGAGAGAGAGAAAAGAGAGAGAAGAGCTTGGGTTTTTCTTTGATCTTCCCTCCTATCGCTTGGGACTCATTACGGCCTACACCGCTTCATTCCAGGTGTTTTTCCGGCGGTTTCCGTCTCATTTGAAGGTAAGAAACCCTAACCCTAGGTCTGATTTGAGGTGGGATCGATGTAGGATGTGTAACGACTAACCGATTCCGCTCTTTAGGCTAGAAATCTCCCGTATACGGAAGTTCTTCTACCCTTGCTGATTCGTTTCGTTTCCAAAGGCAAATGTGAGGACTTTAAGTGTATAAGTTGCGGTTTTCAACGCTTTCAATGTCAGATAATGGTAGATTCATGATCTGCATGCAATTGCACATGTACAAAGTGCTTTCCGTTTCCTGTTTCGATTAACGTTGTGAAATATGGAATGTCACATATTCTAGGTATACGTAGAAATACCGTATACGTATTTTTTTTGGATAAATGTTTGACATGTTTATTTAATGTATGATTATATAATATATGAATAAAATACTAGTTTGGCGAAAGGAATCGCCAAAATACATGTTCACTCGTAAATGCGACGTATGTTGAAATTGTGTATGTTAGAAATACCGTATACGTATTTCTTTTGGAATAATGTTTGACATACTTATTTAATATATGATTATACAATATATGAATAAAATACTAGCTTGGCGAAAGGATTCGCCTAAATACATGTTTATTAACAAACACTATGTATGTAGAAATACGGTATTGTATTGGCAAGTTTTAGTATACATGTATATTTTAGCGATGTGTTTGTCATGATTAATTGTCGTATAAATATATTATGTGCGTATAAAATATTTACTTAGCGAAGGAATCGCCAGTAATACATGTTTGCTTGTATACACTATGTATGTTGAAAATGCGTATTCTAGAAAATATCGTATACGTATAAATTTTGGAGATGTATTTATCATGATTATTTGTTGTAGTAATATATTATACATGAATAAAATACTCACTTGGCTAAAGGATAGCCCTAATACATGTTTTGCTAACATACACCATGTATGTTGTAATAGTGTATTCTAAGTGTTGTGAAAATGATTTGAATGAGTATAGAATTCTCATTCGTGCTCGCCATGACTAATTGTCATGAATAATTGATGTTGTATTGGCAATACCCCTTTGACGAAAGGATTTGCCTAAATCACGCCACGGCCAATACACACTATATATGTTAAAATGTGTGGCCCAAGTGTTTGTGGAAATGATTTGAATGAATATGGAATTTGGTTTCTTTGCCATGACTATCATCATGGGTGTATGCGTGTTATGATTGGGGTAACTCCTAGTGAAAGGATTTGGCCTTATACTCCGTGATCAACATATGTCATGTATGTTGATTCCGTATTTTAAAGTGTTTGTTGAAATGTCCGAATGAGTAGTAGTTAGTAAATTGTAATGTTTAAGGGTGTTGAGGTATGATTCTCAACTCCTTTAACTATGTGTATGATTTCCTTGAATAGCTATGTGATTAGGAATTGAATATATACAAACTCATGCTTGTGTTGTTCTTTACAACATGCTTTATATCATGCTCTATAATATGCTTATAACATGCCTACTAGCATGTTTGAATTACTTTATTTATCATGCTTGAATCACTTTGTCTATCATGCTTTACTCCATATGTTAAGGATGACAAGTGATTGTGCTTGGGGCTATGATTATAGTCCAGACAATCGGTACTAGAATTGAATTTGTGGCTGTGATTCATTTGCCACGTGAGATGTGTTCGACGAACTCGAGTCGTACTGGTTGGCGATAGTGGTTGGCCACGAAGTGCTTATGCACTTCATCGTTTAACTTGTTGTGCGCTCGGGCTAGGCCGAGCTCGTCAGAGACAACCCGATCCGTTTTGTATGTTCACCATGTTTGGTCACTAATGCTTGAACCTAGGGTACCAAACTTACCGATGAAAGCCCTTTTAACCATGGTACCTCGATCCGCTAAGACTCATGAGCCGGGCATGGTGGTATGGGACACCGTGGTCGAGCCGTCTCCTGGCTGGGGCTACGTGCCTCCCGTAGTGACCGGTGAGCAACTTAACTCGTGAGCCGATTATGGTGGTATGGGACACTATATTCGCGCTGCCGGCCTACATTGATAAGGTGATGGGGGAGTGGTGCAACCTTTGTGCGTAATGTCAGCCCTTTGTAGTGACCGCGAGCATATTCTGAAGTTGCAGTGCGCCTTAGGGTTCGCCGCGATATATAGAGTATGAACTAGGCCTGTTTCTGTATAGTGATGAATCGTTTAAGGGGTGATGGGGGAGTGGTGCAACCTTTGTGCGTAATATTCCACATGCGCCTCTGCTCGAGTGACCTAGAAAATACACCATCGTCTGATATTAACTAGGACTGACGACCCTAGAATGGATCATGTTTGGGAATGATACAAGGGAGGTACCTTAGTTTCCCAATCCTGCTGTTTGAAATGGACTAATTAAAAACTCGGTAATCATGCTCATCATGCATCGCATGTGCCTGGAAGATGTGGAGCACTGTGGGATGTAAGCATGCGCGAACGTGAGATGGTGTCGCATGAGGGAGTATGTCGGTGAGGGCATCCATCATACCTGCATTCATACTTGCATTAATCAGAGTAACTAGGAGTGCTTGATTTACTGCTTTATCATTACTGCTTGACTGCATCGATAACATGTTAACTTATGCCTTATTGTTCCACTGAGTTAGCTACTCACTCCCACGTTACGGGACGGTGTTGTACACACCAAAATGTTTGTTGAGTTTCGGTGATGGCGATGCTTGTGAAGCAGAGCCGGACTACTTCTATGGTGATGAGGAGGAGTTCTCCTATCTGTATCTCTCTGACAGGTCTATGAAGACCTGGTATTGTATTGACGGGGCTATGGTATTTGGGATAGGAGACTTTACACGTCATCACATTAGGTATATTTTAGAATTGTCCTTGTAATTATTTAACTGGAAATGTTATCACACTCGGAGACTCATCATAGTTTATATATTTTGTCTATCTATTACCTTCCGCTTGCAACTTTAACTGTCTCGGAGTATGATATGTTGTTTTGGCTTAATCTCACTCATGTTCACTACTCTAATACAGTCAACATTCAATCATCATTCATTTTGTTGCATAAGTGATGTTCTGGAACTCGAGAGTTGAGTTACTACTCGACCCCCGATTTTCAGGGCGTTACACCACGACTTTAGTGTCGCTAGGGCGTACGATGGTCATATCACAAAATGCGAGATGCATGAGTCATACCATCCAGTCATGCAGCAATCCTGCATGTACTGTGCGCTCATGTGAGCAACTCCTCCTATCAGGGAGTCCCATAATAATCCATCATATGGCATATGCAATGGTCAACCATATCTCATGAAGATGATGTGTATGGGAACGTATCATGATGCTATACTGTCACATACTCATAATCGGTATCAATAACCGGCATCGATAATCGGCATCAATAATCATCCTACATGCAAGGCGAGGTCCGTAGATGAACAGCCGATATAAACCATAATATAAGGATCGGCCCTCGGTCGTGGACATGCCAAATCCAGTAGCATGGAGCTATCCGTTTACGGTGATGATGGACCATGCAATCATCAATGGGGCCCAAAGATTTGGATTAACCCACTTAGAGAATGATGAAAATGGGCCTAATATGGCCTAAGGGAATGTCACAATGTTGACATTTAACCATCATTGCCTGTAACGCCCTGAATTTTGAGGTTTGAACAAAGATCAACTCCCGAGATCCGTCGCATCATTTATGCAACATAAATAATGATGATTAAATATTGTCCGTATTAGTGCATTAAACATGATTGGGATTACACTAAATCAGCATATCATACTCTAGAGATAATTGAATTGAGCAAGTAGAAGACTAAGATAAATATATAAAGTATGCAATTGTTTATAAATCCCCAGAGTATGAATATGTTACCAGGCCAAATAAATACATATATGGTTCTAAAATTCACAAAATATCAAATGTAAAGGTTTCGCTAATCCATAGTCCCGTAATCTCGGTGACGCAACTCGAGGTTTACATAGACCTGCCAGAGAGTTGCATGTAGGAGAACTCTTCCTCCTCATCAAGGAAATCTGGCTCTGTCGCATAAGCCTCGTCATCATCTACAGCTAGAGTGAGTGATCAACACAGTGGAGCTATAAGGCAAAGGTTAACATGTTATCAATTCAGTTAAGCAGTAATGATACAACAATATAATAAACATATCCTAAATACTCTTGTTAATGTAGGAATGGTATGCTGTAATGATGCATGCCCTCGCCTGCACTCCCTCAGCGACTTCATCTCACGGTCGCGCATGACAAACTCCCTAAACATGTGCTTCCTCACTAAAGCATATGCAATGCAATGCATGATCGTGTTAGCCAAGTGATTATTTAAGCTTATTCATATAGAAGATTCGAGAAGCTAAGGTACCTCCCTTTATATCACTAACCCAAACGGGGATCCATCTATGATCATCAATCTTAGTTAGTCACATACGATAAGTAAGTTGTAGAGCATCACTCCTAATGGAAGCAGTGGATAGGTAAGTTCAAATGTTTATACTCGAGGTCACTACGGTAGGCTTGTCTCAAGAACGCAGGCCAACAGCTCGAATACAGTGTCCCATACCATCGTATTCGGCACACGAGTTTGGATTGCTCACTGGTCACTACGGGGAGGCTTGTCACCCCAGCATAGGCCAATAGCTCAACCACGGTGTCCCATACCACCATGCCGGACTCATGATTCTTAGCGGATCGTGGTACCAAGGTTGAAACAGGTTTTTCATTGATAAGTGGTACCTTAGATTCAAGCAGTATCGTCCATATATGGTAAACATACAATAGGCCAATTGAGTTATTTGACAAGTTCGATTGGTACGAGCACACGCTGAGTTAATTGACATGGAGCGCATAAGCACTCCACGTGGCCTAACCACTGTCGAAATCATCGTACGACTCGGATTCATCGAACGTATCCGATGTGGCGAAACTAGTTCGGCCACTCAACCGGGATCCATTACCGATTGCCTAGACTACGTAGTAGTCCCAATCGCACTCAAACGCAATAGTTAACCACATATGATAGGCATAACAACATTTAACAACTAATTCAAATATAATTCCCATTTGAGCATTTTAACTAACACGTTGAACATGTTATCATATATATGCATTTCATCCATAAATCACGTAGTAGCAATATAGATTACATGAAGGAATTATACATATAGATGGGTTAGTTGAGAATCCTATCTCAAAACCCTTATTAAATGACATTCATCAAACAATTTCTCATTCAAACATTTTATCAAACACTTAGACTACGCATTTCTACATACATGAATTTAATTAGTTATAGCATATATTATGGCAAATCCTTTCACAATGGAGTTATCTTACATACAACAAACATGTATTCTAGGTCAAAAGTTGTGGCAAGCACCAATCACAATTGCAAGTTCATTCAAAATTTCTACAAACACATGGAATGCATTAAATATACCCATAGTTTCACACACATGTATAACTTATCAAATACACCGTAACTAAGATCATGTGGTGGCAATTAAGTCAGACATAAATCATTAACTGACATTGAAAGTCTTGAAAACCATAACTTAAACGTTTATAGTTCGCACCTTTCGTCAGTACGCCCATTACAAACTCGGTTCACACACTACGTCCCCGCCTACAGCACAATGGCTACCTAAATCACGAAATAAGTTAGCTATTTCGTTGATTCCTCTATTTGGATTTCTAAAACAGATTAGGGTTAGGATTTCTTATCCAAAATGAAGTTGAAACGAGTTGAGTAACTAGACGTGAAGGTGATTCGATGCGTGGAGTAGCAGAACAGAAGTACTACAGCAAACTCCAAGGATCTCCCTTCGATCTCCACTCTTTTCTCTCCTTTTCTCTCTTCTCTCTCCTAAGGTTAGAGAAAATTCGTATGGGATAGAAATGGGGTGATTTAAGGGCCTTATATAGGCTCAGAAGTGATGTCAATGGGCCCAGAGTCATGCTATACTTAGGTTATAGCCAAAAGGTTTTTGTTTCGGGCAAACGGAGCATATTTGGAGGTCCCTTACCTGTCCATGTTACAGAGTAGGTTCCCTGACCATGGATCTAGGCTAGGATGCGATTTCAATGCATTTGGATAGGTCGATCAGCCATGGTGGACCTGTATCTATTTAACGGTCGTTGTTACTCGATCATGGCCACAAGTATACTAATATGTGCAGGGAGATTTCCTTAATCCATGGGTATAGTTGGGTTAGAAATTGAAGGTCTGAAACCTTAAATTTCACCCACAAGCGAATGGCCCAATTCGTTTAAGTTTCAGTACAATTTTAAAATATATTCGCATTTCTCACACACTTTACTCAGGGCTCTAGTTATGCATTTTTGGATACTATTTGGCTTCGATTCCCGCGATGGTTGTCAAGCCCAGTAAGTTGGTCATAACCTTATAGTTTCACGGTCATCGAACTTTCGCTGCGCGGTCCAGGTACAATATGGAGTTTCAATGCACTCCCGAGAGCAACTAGGTTTAAAGACTGCTCCTAGGTTTTTAGGTAATGTTAAGTTGGTGATTCTAATAGTCATACATCAAGGTGGGCCACTAGATGAGCAAGAGAGATTGCAAGAGAGAGAGAAATGACGAAGAAGGGAGGAGCTCTACCATTAAGAGCTCCTCTATGAACATGCATACATCATGATGGGTCCCAAATCATGTGGGCCCTACATAAAAATCAAGACCTAATACTATGAACACCCACCTTTGATCTCCTCTTCCTTTTTCCACCAACACGTTCTAGAGCTCCAAGTGATGCGATTTAACGGTCGAGATGATCTTTGGAGGGTGAGATTGGGTGGTAGGAAGGTGGAACACACTAGCTCCTCTCCCATGGAAGCTTGGACGGTTCTCTTGAGAGCTTGCTTGAAAAATGGAAAAATAAGAGAGAGAGAGAGAGAGAGAGAGAGAGAGAGAGAGAGAGAGAGAGAGAGGGTGGGATGGGTGTGAGTGATGGAGTGATGGGGAGTGAGTGATGAGTGTACTTGATAGGTAAGGGTTGTAAGAGAGAGAGTTGACTTTGGGGATGTTGTACTTGACATTTGATGTGTTATGTTTACTTGATTGATAAGACATGTTCTCTTGGGATTTGCAATGCATGTTGTTTTCCTTGAATTAAATGTGATCCCACATCTCCTGGCCCGGGTATCATCTCAGCGCGCGAGGCGTGGCGTCGGAATCGCGGGGACGGCGCGGTCGCACTAGTGCAAGTTTTGGGACAAGCAGACTCTGGAATAAGGGATACAACTCAGGGTCATAGGCAACAGCTGATTACAAGTCGCAGGTTGCAGAATTCGACTGGGAGAACTGTGGAAGCCTACGGAATGGTACGGTCTAGGAAAAGGGTCTCACAGCTCTCCCGTCCTAATAAAAATTTCATCCTCGAAATTTATAGAACAGACAAGGGAAGAGGAAACATCATTAATTATATATATCAAGGCATAATTAACCTACAAAAGGATGAAGATAGTGCTCTTTAATCTCAACCTCACCCTCATAGATGCATCATCAACACTATGGTGATCCTACTGAACCTCGGACCTCTGGATCAAAGATGATCAAAATTGGAATGCTATGCAGCCTCACAATCTCAATGGTATAGAGTTATATTGGAAAGTCTCTAAGTTATTCGAACTCAGCGATCTAATCATTCTAAGTTCTCAACAATCATAGAGTGTAGGGTAATTATTAGCAGATATGTGATGTTATCTTTAGGTATTCCCAAGTTATGCTCTGATACCAACTTCTGTCAAGCCCCAAACTTGGAAATCGGGCTCACAAAGTTCTCGATCGCCGTATCCGGTGCCAACAGCCTCCGTAGTTGTGGGCCCGCATACACCAGATTTCGATCCTGAGATTCCTACAAGGAGGATTTTTAACTTATATTTGTTTCATAACAAACATAACCACAAGTTTACACAAATCACAAAGACAACATCCTCACATATCCACTAATATAAACATTTGATTACAATGCTGAAAGGAAAAATACATATGTCGAAAATCAAAGCTCTCAATGTTGTTGTAACCTAACATCACCTGCACACATCTATCGTGCATAAGCTTACAAAAAGCTTAAAGGATGGTGTAAGTGTGTACAAAAGGTAAGTGTCAAGTATTCAATACAATGCCATAATCATACAATATCGAAAATACTGGCAAGATCATGAATCATACAATATCGGAGTAAGCGAAAATACTGACAGGTCCATGAGTCATACAATATCAGAGTACGTAATACAAATCGGCTATGCAAATGAAGAGTCATAGAGATCCAAATATTAGATGTCAAGGATGCAATGCAATATACAATTCCCGATGAGTTCACGAATACCGTCAACCATATCTAGGCCATATAAATCAGAAACATAGTAACCCAAAATGTCATATGCCGCAGATGCAGTATGCGATATGCGATGCAATGAAATGACTTAGCTGGAGTGTGAAGTCGGGTTGATAATATGTAGTATCCCAGGTTATGGGGTCCATCACAAGGGACTTCTATCCAAACCAGTCCTATACCTAAATTTGGATAGCCAGGCTCAATGTGGTAGATTCCAGATCTCAGGTTAGTCGCGCGCCTAACTGAAATCCTGACCATTATGAAGGTACACATATCAAATTAGTTGCCCACCACCAGCATGAGTGGATAGTGAATGAATGAATGAATGAGTAAGATACTGGGTACACACTCCTGCTCAGTAAGTCCACATATCAACACTGTACATCTCTAGGATCATCACCGGGGTCTAGTACGCTCTACATGCAATTGCCATCTACTAGATGCGCAACCATGCAAGTGGAAGAGACCTCACTATCTACCTTGCTAGTAGTTAGCCAATATTTATCCGGCACATCGATAGTGGACCCAATTACGAGCTAGTCAAACTCAGCCTAGATATGCCCACTACCCTCGGGCAGGTAAAGCTACAACCCCTTCCCAACCGACTACGACCCAATGAGAGATACGGCCTATTGGTATTCGGCACTCGGGTGCTCATGTATCAACTCGGTCTCGACGTTGGGGCGTCTCCTGGCCTCGGAGGTTTAGGGAATTTCACCCAAGGACATCTATAACACCCCATGTAGAAAAAGATTTTCGGTGTCCCATTTGGCCATCCACGACATGCCTGTGGATGCCACGGCCCTTATGTCGTTAGGCCGTACAGTAATCACAATGACACAATGTAAGATGTATAAGTCACACAGTTTAATCATGCATCAATCCTGCGCATACCATACGCTCATGTGGGATAACTCCACCTATCAGGGAGTCCTATAAACCATCTATACTATAGCATATGCATGGTCAATCACATCTCATAACAAACATGCAGATGATGTGTATGGGCATGTATCATGATGCTATGCTATCACATACTCATAATCGGTATCAATAACAGGCACCGATAATCAACATCGATAATCGGCATCAATAATTGACCTCGATAATTAGCCTCGACAATTGACCTCGATAATCGGCCTATACAATCAGCCTCGACAATCGGAATTGGCCTCAATAATCGGATTTGGCCTCAACAATCGGAATCGGCCTCGATAATCGAAATCGGCCTGGATAATCGAAATTGGCCTCAACAATTGGAATCGATGAGAATGGGCCAAACAAGGCCTAAGGAAAGGTCACAATGTAGACATTCAATCATCATTGCCCATCAATGTGGATATTTAACCAACATTGCCCCCAAGGAGTGGCCCACATATAGCCAAACATATAGTGGGTCTCATGGCCTCATACAAGGGTCTCATACACAACATAATGGGCCTTACATAAAGGGTCTAATGTTCACCACAATGGGCCTTACTTAAGGCCCTCATAAACATAAAATGGGCCATAATATATGGGCATCGTATACATCAAATGGGTCTCATACAAGGGCCTCAAGTACATCACAATGGGCCACATCCTAGGGGCCTTAAATACATCACAATGGGCCCTACATACGAGCCGCATGTTCAACACAATGGGCCTCATACACGGGTAGCATATGCATCACAAAGGGCCTTAAATGCATCACAATGGGCCTTAACCAATGGGGCCCCAAATACATCATAATGGGCTGCAACCCATGGGCCCCAAATACATCACAATGGGCCACATCCCATAGGCCTCAAACATATCACAATGGGCCTCTATCCATGGGTCTCAAATATATCACAATGGGCCTCACTCATGGGCCTCAAATACATCTCTTTGGGCCTCGAACATGGGCCTCAAATACATCACATTGGGCCTCATCAAATGAGCCACATACATTATTTTGGGGTGGCCTTAGTCATTCTAAATGGGCCCACTAGATGAATAACATGCATGTACAACACATACATCAGGTGGTCCGCACGTCCAGCGAACGAGATGCCGCTGATAAAACACTTACATCACCTGGGTCCCTCGTGGATAGCAGGGATGAAACACATGCACCATGGGAGGGCCCACCATCCCTCCTGATCGGTGCGAATAAAACATATACATCACGGTGGTACCCACCGTCCAGATGGACGGTGGGATGAAATAGATACCTCGTGATCAAACCCCCAGAACTTGCTGTCGTCCATTCAACAGATGGACGGACGATAGAGATATAACCCATACCTCATGGTGGGGTCCACACATGTGGTCCATCAGAAGGATGGACGGATGGTATGGATATAACAATACATCAAGGTAAGGCCCACCATCTCGATGATGGATGGTTGGATCATGTCTCATGAAATGGTGGGCCACGTGGATGGGATCCATGGATGGATGGAATACATGAAGTAAAGGTGGGTCCCAGGTGGGTGGGCCACCCCATTTCTCTCTCTCTATATATATACATACATGTATATATATAATATTATAATATTATTTATTTATTATATTATTTTTATTTTTATTATTTATTTTTGCATACAAACGTCCAGCACAGAACATCCATTGATGGACGGTCAGGACACATCGTCCATTGATGGACGGCCAGCATAAAATATATAAATCATGGTGGTCCAAGGCTGGCAAAATGGATGGACGACGTAAATCTACACATTATTAAGGTGGGATTTCCACCGTCTAGATAGTGGACGGTGGGGATAAACGGTATGGATATCATTCTACACATGATCAGACGTGTAGAACTTGCTGATGTCATTATATTAGCTATATAACTGTTATAGGTACACCGACCAACCTGCTTCCCATAGCAGGTGGGTCCCACGTGCCACGTGGATGGTTGGGATCAAACCCATACCCATGATCTGACCCACACTTGCTGATGTGGATCTAGTAGCAGGTGTTGTTGCATGGGATGTGCAGATGGATGGTGTGGATGTTGCACACATGCAGCGAATGGGGTCCACAAATGGACGGTTTGGATGTAACACATAAATCATACTGCTGTCGTATTACAACAGCTACATAGCTGGTGTGAGGTACTCTCACCAGTCTGCTTCCCATCGTCTAGAGATTGGACAGTGAGGATATAACATATCCATCATGGTAGGCACCACACAGCCCATCCAGATGGACGACGCTGATATACAAAACATACGTTAAGGTGGAATTTCCACTGTCCGGATGACGGGCGACGTGGATAACATCATGCATTAAGGTGGGCCACTAGATGGCGAAGAGAGATAGAGATAGAGAGAGAGAGAGAGATAACGAAGAAGGGAAGAGCTCCGCCACTAAGAGCTCCTCCATGAACATGCATACATCATGATGGGTCCCAAATCATGTGGGCCCTACATAAAAATCAAGACCTAATGCTATGAACACCCACCTTTGATCTGCTCTTCCTTTTTCCACCAACGCGTTTTAGAGCTCCAAGGGATGCGATTCAATGGTCGAGATGGTCTTTGGAGGGTGGGATTGGGTGGTAGGAAGGTGGGCCACACTAGCTCCTCTCCCATGGAAGCTTGGACGGTTCTCTTGAGAGCTTGCTTGAAAAATGGAGAAATAAGACATAGAGAGAGAGAGAGGGTGGGATGGGTGTGAGTGATGAAGTGATGGGAGTGAGTTATGGGTGTACTTGATAGTTAAGGGTTGTAAAAGAGAGAGAGTTGACTTTGGAGATGGTGTTGTACTTGACATTTGATGTGTGATGTGTACTTGATTGATGAGACATGTTCTCTTGGGATTTGTAACACATGGCGTTTTCCTCAAACTGAACGCGAGCCCATATCTCCTAACCCGGGTATCGCCTCAGCATGCGAGACACGGCATCGGAACTGCGGTGACGGTGCAGTCGCACTTGTACAAGTCTCGAGTTTAGCCGACTCTGGAATACGGGATACAACTAAGGGTCATGTGCAACTGCCAATTACAGGTTGTGGGTTGTCGAAATTTCAACTGGGAGGACCGCGGAAGCCTAGGAAATGATATGGTCTAGGATGAGGGTCTCACACTAATCCAGTCGTCTAATTTTTTATTGTGAGATGGGTGGGGCTCACTTTGAGGTATGTGTTGTATGCACCGCCCATCCATCGGCTTATACAATTGGCCTCGATAATCGGAATCAGCTTATACAATCAGCCTCGACAAATCGGAATCGGCCTTGATACTTGGCCTCGATAAACGGAATTGGTAAATCGGTCATGTCAATCGGAATTGGTAATAGGTCATGACAATCAGAATCGATTGATAATTAGAATCAACAAATTGGTCACGTTAATCGGAATCGACAATCGGTCATGACAATCGGAATCGATCGATAATCAGAATCGACAAATCGATCACGTCAATCGAAATTGACAATCCGTCACAACAATCGGAATCAATCGATAATCAGAATTGGCAAATCGGTCACGTTAATCGGAATCAACAATTGGTCATGATAATTGACCTCGATCACTAATTGACAGTCGGCCGAACAATCGGCCTTGACAAATTAGAATCGGCCTTAATAATTGGCTGAACAAGGCCTAAGGAAAGGTCATAATGTGGACATTCAACCACCATTGCCCATCAATGTGGTCATTTAACCAACATTGCTCTTAAGGAGTGGCCCTCATAAGGCCAAACATATAGTGGGCCCATGACCTTGCACAAGGGCCTAATATATATCACGGTGGGCTTCACTAAATGGGCCACATATACATCATATTGGACCTCACCCATGGGCCTCAAATACATCACAATGGGCCACATCCCATTTGCTCTAAATACACATCAGTGGGCCTCTCATACATCAAGTGGACCGCACCAATGGGTCGCACCAATGGGCCCCTATTACATCACAATAAGCCACCACCTATGGGCCTCAAATACATCACAATGGGCTACAACCCATGGGCCCCAAATACATCATTTTGGGCCTCACATATGGGCCTCTAATAAATTACAATGGGCCTCACTATCTGAGCCTCTAATACATCAAGGTGGGCCTTATGGATGGGCCACTAATACATCAAGTTGGCCCTAACATATAGAAGGTGGCCTGCACCTCCAAATGGGCCGACCAGATAAACAGTATAGATATACAACATATATATCAAGGTGGTCCCCACCGTCCAGGTAGATGGTGCGGATGTACAACGCATATATTAAGGTGAACCTCGTCCCAGAAAATAAATGGACAGCATGGTTGAAACACATTCATCATGGTGCACCCCACGCCCTGACGGATGGCGTGTATAAAACACATACACAATAGGGAGCCCGACCGTCCAAGGGCAGATGGACAATGTGCATATAGATTACATACATCAAGGTGGGTCCCATCCCACATGTTCAGCACGTGTGGGGTGGGCCCCCACACGTCTGTCAAATGGGTGTGCAGCAGGGATAAAATACATATATCATGGTGGCCTCACCCACCACCGTCCAAACAGATGGATGGCTAGAATAAACACATGTATCATGAGGGGCCCCACAAATGGATGGCATGGATGTACAACACATCATCCAGGTGGGCCACGTGAAGCGGGGTCCACGTCTAGGAAGATAAAAAAACAGACGGACAGTGTGTACAAGACACATACATCACACTAGCCCGCAGAGGTTGCTGACATTAAACAACTATATAGCTGGTGTGTGGTAGCCCAGCCAATCTGTTTCCACGGTAGGTGGGTCCCACATGGGGCCCACCATAACGTTGATTTTGCCATCCAATTTGCTAATAAGGTCACAAATACTTGAATAAAGAGGAAAAATAAATATCATATGTATCCAAAACTTTTGGGACCCAAGAAGGGCTTCAATAGTAGACGTTCAACCCTTGCTGTTTCCTGCCGTTTAGGCCACCTGAGCTCCACATATGGCTGATTTTGGGAGGGGGCCACTGTCCAAAAGGGGCCCGTCCCATGCACGACATTGATGTTCAACGCACATCACGGTGGGGCCTACACATGGGACCCACGTCCTTGGCTCCAGCGCTCTATAGCGCAGGACGCTGCTGTGGACGTTGCAGTAGCAGCACCTACTACTTCAATTCCTTCTCTTTTTTTTTTTGAAAATATGTTTTCTCACAGATTTTCCTAGGTGGGGTCCGAATTAGGGGAATCCACCCCGCCCATTGGCTTGTATGGCTCAAGACAAGCCAAACAAGCCTAATATTGAGTATGTTTTGGGGTACAGAACATCACGGTGGATTATAACGGTAGAAAATATTATTTTCTAAGCTATGGCCCACCAGAAAGTCAGATTGCCTTCATTTTTCGGCTCAACGCCTAAAATGAGCTGAGGAATGAAATGGGTGGCGTGGATTGGATTGATATATCAAGGTGGGGCCTGTATGAGTGGCCCACCCAAAAAGCATAAACCAAGCCTCCTTTTTTTTTGCTAGCACACCCATTGTCTATTCACACTTCACAAGTCCAGCATCCAAGGACGCTGGACGTAGGCATTTTATCAAGGTGGGTCCGACGTGTGGGGACAACGGCTGGTGGGTCCCACATGGACGTGGCCCCACTTGATTGGATCAACCTAACATTTGTGTTTTTCCATCTCCCTAAGGTAGGGCCCACATGGTTTGGACGGTGTAGATCCTACACATCCATCAAGTGGGTCCCACAAAGGTGGATGACTTGGATAAAATGCATACATCAATAGGCCAACACCAAGGGAAAAGAGAGAGAAAGAGAGAGATCGAGTGATGGAGGGACCTCGGCACTATGGGCCCTCCTTCCATGATTTACCACATACATCAAGTGGGTCCCATTACATATGGGCTCATCAATCAAAATCAACGCTAGAGATCCCTTCTCTACCGAAATAAAAGGTCTAGATGACCCTATCCATGCAAGGAAAATAAATATCATGATGGGGTCCATGGAGTATGACCCCATCATGAGATGATCATGAGAATCATAGGGGGCCATTGGCCATATCTAGGGTCCAAAATGAGATCCATAGCATCGATTGGTAGGCCTCACTTGGCCCATCATAAAAATATAAAATTTAGGACTATAGAAGCACCCACCTTTGATCTCCTCTTCCTTCTTCTTGCAACACGATCTAGAGCTCCAAATGGTGGATTTTAATCATTGAGATGGACTTTGGATGGTGGGGATGGGAGATAAGAAGTGGGCCATACTAGCCTCTCCCCCATGGAAGCCATAGACGTGGGTTGCTTAGAGAAAATGAGGGAGAGAGAGATGAGAGAGAGATTGTTGTAAGAGAGAGAGGGAGATGTGAGTGATGAAGCGATGTGTACTTAACATGTAAGGGAGACAGTTGACTTTCGGGATGGGTATTGGTACTTGGGGATGGGATGTTGTACTTGACATGTAAGTGATCGAGTTGACTTTAGGGATGACTGTTGGTACTTGGGGATGGAATATTGTACTTGACATGTAAGGTGATTGATGGGACATTTCGTGGAGATTCTCAGAATTGTAACGCGTGGTATTTTCCTCGAATCGAACGCGAGCTCACATCTCCTGGCTTGGGTATCGCCTTAGCGTGTGAGACGCGACATCGGAACCGTGGCGACAACGCGGTTGCCCTGATACAAGTCTCTAGTCGATTCGACTCAGATATACAGGACACGACTCAGGATCGCATGCAAATACCGGTAACAGATTATCGGTCGTCGGAATTCGACCGGAGGACCGTGGAAGCCTATGAAATGGTATGGTCTAGGATACGGGCCTTACACTTAACCCACCCCTCTCTCATTCCATACAAATTTCTTTAACCCTAGGAGAGAGAAGAGAGAAAAGAGTTAGAAAGAGTGAGGAGAAGAGAGAGAGATAGGGAGATTGTTGCTGAGATTCACTCCCACTACTCCACGTACCAAATCACCACCCCACAATCGTTGTACCAATGATTCTAACTTCAATTTAGGTAAGAAATCCTAACCCTAATCTTATTTTAGGAATCCAAATAGAGGAATTGACGAAATAACTAACATATTTCTTGATTTAGGTAGCCATTGTGCTGTAGACGGAAACGTAGTGTACGAACCGTATTCGTAACGAGAGAACCGACGAAAGGTGCAGACAATAAACATTTAGGTTATGGTTTTCAAGGTTTTCAATGTCAGTAATGGTTTATGTCTAACTTGATTAGCACCATATAATCTTAATTACGATGTATTTGATAAACTATGCATGTGTGTGAACTAGGTGAATATAAAATGTGTTCCATGTGTTTGTTGAAATGTTTGAATGAAGATGAAATTATGATTTATGCTTGCCATGACTATTAATCTAGAATACATGTTTGTTGTGTGTACGACAACTCCTTCATGAAAGGATTTGCCATAATATATGCTATAACTAAATTAGTTTATTTATGTAGTAATGTGTAGTTTAAGTGTTTGATAAAATGTCTAAATGAGAATTTTTTTTCTAAATTGCTTTTAATAAGGGTGCTAAGAAAGGATCCTCAACAACCGTATCCATATCTATAATTTCCTTCATGTAATATAAATTGCTACTATGATTTATGGATGAAATGCATATGTATGTCAACATGCTCAAGGTGTTTGATAAAATGCTCAAATGAGAATTATGTTTGAATTGTTCATTAAATGCTGTTATAAGTAACATATGTGATCTCCTATGGCCTTTGAGTATGTTTGGGACTACCACCTAGTCTAGGCAATCAATAATGACTCCTATTTGAGTGGCCGAACTAGTTTTGCCACATTAGATACGTCTGAGGAATCCGAGCTATACGCTGATTGTCGACAGTGGTTAGGCCACGTGGAGTGCTTACGCACTTCATGTTGTTTAATTCAACGTGTGCTCGTACCAATCGCACTTGTCAAGTAACCCGATTAGCCTATTGTGTGTTTACCCTGTATGACGTTACTGTTTGAATCTAAGGTACTGCTCACCAATGTAAAGCCCATTTC
Organism: Magnolia changhungtana; assembly: GCA_030180095.1. Taxonomy (NCBI): domain Eukaryota; kingdom Viridiplantae; phylum Streptophyta; class Magnoliopsida; order Magnoliales; family Magnoliaceae; genus Magnolia; species Magnolia changhungtana. The sequence goes on along the minus strand of JASAUF010000654.1, from coordinate 10,512,218 downwards.
AACCATTATACCAAGATCCGCTAAGACTCATGAGTCGGGCATGGTAGTATGGGATACCATGGTCTAGCTGTCGGCTTACACCAGGGTGACGAGCCTCCTCGTAGTGACCAGTGAGCAATCCAAACTCGTAAGCCGAATACGGTGGTATGGGACACTGTATTCGAGCTGTCAGCCTACACTAAGGTGACGAGCCTTTCAGTAGTGACCTTGAGTATAAATTAGGCCTACGTTAAGGTGACGAGCCTTCCGTAGTGACCTCAAGTGTAAACTCGTGAACTTGCTTATCCATTGCTTTTCAATTAGGGGTGATGTTGCCTTATAACTTGTCCATCGTATGTGATTAACTAGGATTGACGACCCTAGATGGATCATTATTTTGGGTAAATGATATAAAGGGAGGTACCTTAGCTTCCCGAATCTGCTGTATGAACAAGCCTAATTAAGTACTTGGCTAATACAACCATGCACCACATTGTATGTGCTTTGGCGAGGAAAGCAAAGTGGGAGTTTTCCATGCACAATCGTGAGATGATGTCGCTGAGGGAGTATAAGCAAGGGCATGCATCATTACAGCATACCATTCCTGCATTAACAAGAGTACTTAGGACATGATTGTTGTATTGCTTTATCATTACTACTTAGTTGAATTGATAACATGTTAACCTTTGCCTTATAGTACCACTGAGTTGATCACTCACTCTTACGCTGGGAAGGTATTTTAAAACACCAACCAGACTCTGTTTTAGATCTAGATTATGGCGAGGCTTATGCGACGGAACTGAAATTCTTCGATGAGGAGGAGTTCTCCTACGTTCAGCTCTCAGGTGGGTCTGTGTAGACCTCGAGCTATCGCGTTGGGATTATAGAGATATTGGATTAGTGAAACATTCACATTTTGTCATTTTATATAACTTGAAACAAATTTTGTATATGCTCAGCCTGGTAGCATGTTCATACTCTGGAGGTCATGAAACACGTATATACTTTATATATTTAGTTTAGTCTTCCGCTTGCTTATTTAAATTAACTCTAGAGTATAATACGCTGTTTTAATATAATCCCACTCATGTTTAATGCACTAATATGGACAACATTCAAACATAATTATCTACGTTGTATAAGTGATGCGTTAGAACTTGGGATTTGAGCTTTGCTCGACCCCCAATTTTTGGGGCGTTACAAGTCCACTAAGGAGAGATGAGAATGGGCCTAACAATGGGCCCTAGGGAAGATTACAATGTGGACATTTAACCATCATTACTCCCAAGGCATGGCCCATAGAATCTATCTCATGAAGGGGGCAAGGCCTCATACTACCTAGGACAATAGTTGGGCATCATAAACATTACTATATACATCATGGTGGGTTTACACATCATAATGGCCTCACCACATAGGCCTCTCATATATCACATTGGGCCTCACCAAATTGGCCTCTCATACACTACATTGGGCCTCATCATATGGGCCTCTCATATATCATAATGGGCCTCACCAAATGGGCCACATATACGTCACAATGGGCCTCACTCAAATGCCTCATGTTCATCATAATGGGCCTCACCAAATGGGCCACAAATTCATCTTATTGGGCTCACACAAGGGCCCATGGGTTAGGCACAAGGGATGGGTAGTGTGTGTATCATATACAACATAGTGGGCCTGATGGGGCAACCCACACAGTCTAGAAAATGAGTGGATAGCATGCACAATATACACATCAAGGTGGGGTTCACAGGTTAGCCCAAAGGTTTAAAAAATAGATGGACAGAGTGCTTGCAACACATACATCAAGGTAGGGCTATTACAACACAAAGTGGGCCCCACCGGCCGGATATACAACACGTACGTCATAGTGGCTGCAAAATACATAAATCATGGCGGTGTCCATGTCCCACATAGACGTCTTGGATAAAATACGTTGTTGAGGCATAAAATAGAGAGAAAGACAACAAACTTCCGTTGTGCACAGAATATCATTGTGCGCAGAGAACCATTGTGCACAGAGAAGCATTGTGCGCCAAAAGGAGTCAGTTCGCATAACAAAATCCACACAATGGAGATCGCACAATGGAGTTCGTACAATGGAGATCGCACGGTGGAGTCCGCGTAGTGAAGACCGAGCAATAGAAACTGCACACTCGAGACCGCACAGTGGAGTTTGCACACTCGAGATTGCAGAAGGGATACCGCACATGTAACATCTCGAAAAATTTCGTACAAAGACCCGAGTACCACCTCAGGAAGAAATCACTCAGGATCAAATCCTTTAGGAATTAGACAAAGTTAACTAAGTGCTAATCTAGATTAGCTGTGAAATCCACTTGAAGCACTTTAAATATAATCTATAAGACCCAAAACTTGTAGAATCATTGACGCTAGGTTACCCTAAAATTTAGGATCAATCTCATTACCCAGTTGCTCTCGCGAGAACATTGAAACTCCGTATCGGATCTGGACCGCACGTCGAAAGTCTGATTACTACAAAGTTATATAATTAGGACCCCCTTGCTGGGCTTGATAACCATCTCGAAAATCAAATCCAGATAGTGTCTTGGGGCTATTTGCTTGAGCTCAGAGTGAAGTGTGTGAGAAAATATGGATTTCTTTAGAAATTAAATCTAATTTAAGTAATCTGAGACCTGTCGCTTGCGAGCCTGATATAAGTAATCAGACCATCAGAATCTAACCCAAATACACCCTCGGATCAGGGAAAATTTCATACACATGTCCGTGTACTTGTAACCCTGATCAAGTTCCGGTGACCGTTACACTGAAACTGGTCCGCCACGTGTGATCTGGAAATTCGACTGGAATGAAAACTTAACTCGACCTAGATCCATAGTCAATGAGCTTAAGTCTGACCTTTGGCTCAAGGGGGGGAGGGGAGCTCCGAAAATGCTCCGTTGAGCTGAAATAGATGCCCTTTGGCTATAACTTAAGTATACCTTGGTCGTGGGGCCATTTCCACCAATTTTAGGCCTATATAAGGACCTTAAACCCTCTCTCATTCACTCCATACGAATTTGAGAAAACCCTAGGAGAGAGAAGTGAGTAAAGTGAGAGAAAGTGAGAGTGAAGTTGGAATCATTCTTGGGAATCGATCCCTGCTACTCTTCGTGCCTATCCATCACCACTATATCGCTTTTCTGGCGATTCTGATTCTGTTTTCGAGTAAGAAATCCTAACCCTAATCAGTTTTAGAGATTTAACTAGTGTAAGTGATGAAATAGCTAACCTATTTCATGTCATAGGTTGCCGTTCTACCATTGATAAAGACTTGGTGATTAAACTGAGTCCGTTACTCATTTCTAGGGCATAAGGTGCAGAGTATAGATGCTTAGGTTATGGTTTTCAATGCTTTTAATGTCGGATAATGATAGATTCATGATCTGGGTGTTATTTCACATGCAAAATGCGATGTTCGTTTTGCGATTCAGTTACATATGCAAATTATGGCGTTTAGTGTATTCTATATATTTGTAGAAAATACCGTATATGTATAAAATATGAAAGTGTGTTTGCCATGATTAATTACTGTGCGTATATGCTATATATATGTGTAATACTTACTCGGCGAAAGGATTCGCCCTAATACATGTTTGGCTAATATACGTTATGTATGTTAAATAAGTGTAGTCTAAGTGTTTGTGAAAATGCTTGAATGAGTAAGTATTTAGATGATAGTGCTTAGAGTAGGTGCTGAGATAGGATTCTCAACTACCTTAGTGATGTGTATGATTTCCTTCATGCAAGTTGTTTAGTTTAATCATTTACTTATGAAATGTATGTGTTTGGATTTCCTGTTTGCCTTGTGTTTTATATGTTTGCATTACTTGTTTAATTCTGCTCTGACTACTCCACATGCTTATTGGTTAAGGATTGAATGTGATTGGGGCTATGTTAAAGTTCAGGCAATCGGTAACAGGCTTGAAGTCGTGGCTGAGATTCGTTCACCACGTAGGACGTGTTTGACAAACTCGAGTCGTGTGTTGGTAGTCGGCAGTGGTTAGGCCACACGAAGTGCTTATACACTTCATGTCGATCGATACAATGTGTGCTCATGCTAGTCGAGCCCGTCAAGTAACCCGATGTGCCATTGTATGTTTACCATGTATGGATGCTACTTCTTGAACCTAAGGTACCAAACTCACCAGTGAAATCCCGTTTAACCTTGGTACCTCGATCCGCTAAGACTCATGAGACGGACATGGTGGTATGGGACACCGTGGTCGAGCTGTCGGCCTATGTTGGGGTGACGAGCCTCCCCGTAGTGACCAGTGAGCAACCCAGACTCGTGAGCCGAATACGGTGGTATGGGACACTTTATTCGAGCTGTCGGCCTATAATGTTTTGATGATGAAGCCGTGATGGGTGATGGGGGAGTGATGTAACGATTCCGTGTAACAGCCTTGACAGCCTTAAACGTGCCCTTTGTAGTGACCTTGAGCATACTTTGAGTCTACATGGGGATGACAACCCTTCCGTAGCATCTAGAGTTAAACTAGGCTTGTAATGATTTGGCGACGAGCCCATTGCAGCGACCTAGAACCGCAACATCGTATGAGATTTACTAGGACTGACGACCCTAGAATGGATTATTGTTTGGGAAATGAAATAAGGGAGGTACCTTAGTTTCTCAATCCTACTGTATGAAAAGGACTAGCAAGAACTTGGTAACCATATGCATGTACTGCATTACGCGTGCATTCAGGCGTAGCAAGTCAAGCACTGAGGCAGTGTTGTCATGCGTGAACGTGAGATGAAGTCATTGAGGGAGCATAGGCGAGGGCATGCATCATACATTCATACCATTCTCGCATTAACAAGAGTACTTAGGGATGTGTGATTTACTGCTTTATCATTATTGCTTGACTGAATTGATAACATGCTAACCTATACTCTATTGTTCCACTGAGTTGATCACTCACTCCCACGATACGGGACAGTGTTTTAAACAACAACCAGACTCTGTCTTGATTTTAGATGATGGCGTGACCCCTAAGGCGGAGCCTGATTACTACGACAATCAGGATGAGTACTCTTACATACAGTTCTCAGATGGCTTCGCTTAGGCTCTCCTGTTCGGTGGAACTACAGGGTTTTATTACAGTTGAACCATTTTTTGAGACTTTTGAATTTTATAATATTACATGTAATATTTCATGTACACTGTGACTCAGTATTATATTCATACTCTAGAGACCGATCGTGATCTTTTGACTTGTATACGTTTATTTATATCTTTCAGTCTTCCGCTTGTGTTTTACAACTGATCTGGAATATGAAATACTGTTTTGGTATAATCTCACTGTAACAGCCCGGATTTTTCCCAACCTGGAATAAGACATCCTTAGGCAATGGGTCGATCCCAACAACTTATTAACCTGTCAGAACTCAAACCCAAAGTCTAAAGCCGCCTTTGAACCCATTTCCTTCACAAATCCCACCCTTTACCATCTTGTTCTTTCAATTTTTCTAAGTACTTTCACCCTAGACACTATCTTAAACTAGCTAAGTAGTATAACTTAGTTCACTTTATATACAAACTACAAAGGCCTAGGTACCACCTCAACCAAAAATCACTTAGGATTAAACCCTTTAGAAATTTGACAAAGTTAACCAAGTGCTAAACTAGATTAGCTACGAAATCCGTTTGATCCACTTTAAATACGATCTGCAAGACCCAAAACTTGTAGAATCATTGACGCTAGGTTACCCTAAAATCTAGGATCAAGCTCATTACCCGGCTGCTCTCGGGAGCATCTCGAAACTCCATATCAGTTCTAGACCGCACATCGAGAGTCCGAATAATTCGAGGTTAAGGACTTAGGACCGCCTCACTGGGCTTGACAACCATCTCAGAAATCAAATCCAGACAGTATCCCACGGCTGTTCGCTTGAGTCCGGAGCGAGTGAGTGTGAAAACACTTGTTTCTTTACAAAATAAATATCTTGAATAGTAATCTGAGACTCGTCACTTGAGGATCAGTATTAAGCAACCAGACCGTCAGAATCTGACCAAATTACACCCTCGGATCAGGAAAAATTTTATAAACATTTACATGTACTCGGAATCTCCGATCGAGATCCACTGACCGTTAAACTGAAATTGGTCCGCCACGCGTGATCTGATAACCCTACTGGAACGAAAACTTAATAGAACGTAGATCCAATGTCTGTGAGCTTAAGTCCGACCTTTGGCTCAAGGGGGGCTGCCAGAAGTCCTCTGTTGAGCTAAAACAGAAGCCCTTTGGACAAAACTCAAGTATACCTTCTTCCCAAGTCTATTTCGGTGAAGTTTTAGGCTATATAAGGACCTTAAACCCTCTCTCATTTCAGCCATCCGAATTTGAGTTTGAGAAGAGGGAAAAGAGAGAGAAAGTGAGAGAGAAGTGGGAGCATCTCCTTGTCATGCTCCCCTGCCGCTACACAAGCTGCACCGCCCTATTCTCATCGCTTTCCCGGCGATTCCGGCGTCATTTCTAGGTAAGAAACCCTAACCCTAATATGTTTTGGGGTTTAGACAGTTGTAGGTTATGAAATAGCTAACCTATTTCATTCTATAGGTTACCAAACCGCCGAATACGGAAGCTTGGAAAACCTATCGACTTCGTTACTATTTTACGGCAAAAGGTGCAGACTTTAGGTGTATAGGTTATAGTTTTCAACGCTTTCAATGTCAGATAATGATAGATTCATGATCTGCATGCAATTGCACATGTACAAAGTGCTTTCTGTTTCCTGTTTCGATTAAAGATGTAGATTATGGAATTTTACATATTCTAGGTATTCATAGAAAATACCGTATACATATAAATTTTACAAATGTATTTGACATGATTATTTGTTGTATGAATATACGATATATGGATAAAATACTTATTTGGTGAAAGGATTCGCCCAAATACATGTTTTACTAATATACACTATGTATGTAGAAATACTGTATTGTAGAAAGTACCATATACATATATATATTTTATAAATGTGTTTGCCATGATTATTTGTTGTATAAATATACTATATATGCGTAAAATATTTACTTGGCGAAAGGACTCGCCCTAATACATGTTTGTTAACATACACTAAGTATGTTGAAATAGTGTATGTTAAGTGTTTGTGAAAATGCTTGTGTGAGTAAGTGTTTGGATATTGATGCCTTAGGAGGGTGTTGAGATGGGATTCTCAACTACCTTAGAGACATGTATGATTTCCTCCATGAGATTGTTCACTTTAACCACTTACTTATGAAATATATGTGTTTGTATTCCTGTTTATATAGTGCTTCATAACATGCTTATAACATGCTTTATAATATGCTTTATGATATGCTTGTTAACATGCTCAACTGATTGTATGATTTTATTTATGTAATGCGTATGTTTAAAATTCATAATTACGTTGTATGATCCATCATGGGTGATGGGGGAGTGGAGCAACGAGTGCGTGCAATAGCCCTGGCAGCCCTAAACGGATAATACCAGACTTTGATTGTATGATTTGAATCTTGATCCATTACTGCTTTAATTATTGGTAATTGAATGTGATTGGGGCTATGATTATAGTCCAGGCAATCGGTAACGGGATAGAATTCGTGGCTGTGATTCATTTTCCACGTGAGATGTGCTCGACGAACTCGAGTCGTACTTCGGTTGGCGATAATGGTTGGCCACACGAAGTGCTTATGCGCTTCATGTCATTCAACTTGTTGTGCGCTCGAGCTAACCGAGCTCGTCAAGTAACCCGATCTGTCTAATGTGTGTTCACCATGTTTGGACGTTACTGCTTGAACCTAGGGTACCAAACTTACCAGTGAAATCCTGTTAACCATGGTACCTCGATCCGCTAAGACTCATGAGCCGGGCATGGTGGTATGGGACATCGTGGTTGAGCTGTCGGCCTACGCTGGGGCCACGTGCCTCCCCGTAGTGACCAGTGAGCAACCAGACTCGTGAGCCGATTATGGTGGTATGGGACACTATATTCGAGCTGTCGACACCGTACCTACGGTGAGAACCAAATATGGTGAGACATGTATTCGTGCTGACGGGCGACGAGTCCTTCATAGTGTCTTCGAGTATACTCTTAGGTCTGTGATTGGCGACGAGCCCTTCACAGCAACTAGAGCATGAGTTGATCCGAGTACGGTGAGACCTGTATTCGAGCTGACGGCCTGCGATTGACCCGAGTACGGTGAGACCTGTATTCGAGCTGACGGCCAGCAATTGAGCCGCATACAGTGAGATCTGTATCCGTGCTAATGGGTGACGAGCCCTTTGCGATGCCTCTCAAACCATAATATCGTATGAGATTATCTAGGTTTGATGACCCTAGAATGGATCATGTTTGGGAATTATACAAGGGAGGTACCTTAGTTTCTCAATACTGCTGTTTGAAATGGACTAATAACAACTCGATAATCATGCTCATCATAGCATTGCATGTGCCTGGTAGATGTGGGGCACTGAGGGATGAATGCATGCGCAAACGTAAGGTGGTGTCGCTGAGGGTGGTTTGGCAAGGGCATACATCATGACTGCATTCATACATGCACTAATAAGAGTAGTTAGGAGTGTTTGATTTTACTGATTTATCATTACTGCTTGACTGAGTTGATAACATGTTAACCTATGCTTTACTGTTCCACTGAGTTGATCACTCACTCCCACGTTACAGGATGGTGTTGTACACACCAAACAGATTTGTTGAGTTTCAGGTGATGGCGATGCTTATGAAGCAGAGCCGGACTTCTACTATGATGTTGAGGAGGAGTTCTCCCACATGTAACTCTCTAACAGGTGTATGAAGACCCGGTATTGTATTGACGGGGCTATGGTACTTGGGATAGAAGACATTACACTTCCTCACATTTGGTATATTTTAGAACTGTACTTATAATTAATTAACCTGGTAATTTTATCACACTCTGGAGACTCACTACTATTTTTTTATATTATATACATCTATCACAGTCTTCCGCTTGCAATTTAACTGTCTCTAGAGTATGATATGCTGTTTGGGCTTAATCTCACTCATGTTCAATGTACGAATACAGTCAACATTCAATCATCATTCACTTTGTTGCATAAGTGATGTTCTGGAACTCGAGAGTTGAATTTATTCTCGACCCCTGATTTTCGGGATGTTACACTCACTCATTATTATTGCACTAACACAGACAACATTGAGTCATAAGCATATATGTTGCATAATGATGTTTTAGAACTTGGGAGTTGAGTTGCTACTTGACCCCCAATTTTTAGGGCGTTACAAGTTGGTATCAAAGCATGATTTGGATTAAACCGGACCTGGGTTATGGTCACACAATGTACGCTGACGCAAATTTAACTTAGGTGGGTGTGAAGAAATGTAGAAACAATTCTAGGCGTCCCCGTTTCACCAATTGGCGAAGTTCATCGAAATCGACCATTTTATTTGAGTCCGTACGCATCTGTGATCACATGAGGCGACCCCTGATCACTCCTAGACCGTTAAATGATAGGTTTAGACCACAAATTACCCCATCCCAGCCGTCAACAGTCAGTAAACGAGAGTATACATCAGAAACTACTCGAAAGGCCCCGAAACGACTCGAATCAGAGTTGGGGGGTCAAAAAGAGCAATTCAGTGGGACCCAGGGTGGACCCCACACATTTTTGGACCAAGAAGGAAAGGAGGACCTCGCCCAGGGGGCAAGCCCTCCCCAAAACCTCCAGAGGTCGGCGAGGCCTCGCCGACTAGCCAGCCAGGCTGGGCGAGCCGTTCGGGCCGATCGACTTTGAGGTGCTTTGTGGCCCCCTGATATGTGGGGTTTTGATCAAAACCCTTCCAAACCCTCCTTCCCTTCACAAATCACCCTCACAAGCTTTTCTTTCTCTCCCAAACTTCTGATTTTGCACAAAAATTGCCCCTTCAACCTCTTCCTCTTTCGTTTTCATGCACCACACCCACTACCCTGCTGTATACCCATCTCCATTGCTGCCTACCTCTCCCTTATCTCCGATTTGAGCTCTTGAATCCCCCATTTGAGGCTCAAATTCGTGTACCCCCACTACCCACCCTCTTTCTTCATTTTTTCTCTTCATTCCCTTCCATTTGAGCCTTTACATGCCCCTTAGGCTCAAATCTGTGGAGACCTAAGGACTCCAACCTTTTTCTCCCTTTTCTCCACTTTCTCCATGGCTCTATTCGAAGTTATTGCGGCCATTTTCTCATTTTCCACCATTCTTTCTCTCATGGGAAAGAGAAAGGGTGTCGTGGATGAAGCCGGGCCTAGCCGCCCTACTCGTTGGAGAAAACAGCGAGGTACCACCACAAGCACGGGCGTTGAACACAAGGTGTGTACTAAACGGGACCTTGATCCCTAGGCTCCTCTCCCAAGAGCTCTACTGGCAGATTTATTGCATGGAGTTTATGCGGGCCGTAGGGTCCTTTTCGAAGCTCAAGTTGACGGGAGGCTCTTTGGCGAGTATTTATTATTAGAGAGCCTGGATGAGGCCGGTAGGGCCCTGTGTTTGAGGGAACATATCATACAAATGTGGGCACTGTCTGTGCATTCTATGCCCATATTCGAGAGCCTACGCTAAATCCCTTGCAGTTCAAGATTCCCTAGGGATGAGGTCAAGAGGCCACAATTGACGCTGGCCTAATAGCTCGACTCATGGTAATACCTTTTAGCCAAGTTCACGCGAGTGAGACGAATCCGAAGAGTGCACGTAAAAGGGATCGCCGTACGCATTTCCTTTGTGGTCAACTAGTTCAGTGGCAGCCGAATAATAGTCTCCTGGTGTTAAACATGAAGGATGATTTCCACATACTCCACCATATCTGTACGTTTAACGTCTATCCCAGGTGGAGCAATTGCAGTGAGTGCACACGCCTGATGGTCGACTTTCTATATTAGGCGGGGCAGGGAGAGAAGTTGTACGTGCCCACGTATGTTTTGCGACAGATCGTTCTGACCACACGCTCAAACAGAAGGACTGATTCGCTCCACTTCGGCTGGCTTATATACAAGATTGCATGCGAGTTCGGCTACAGTCTAGGCGCAGAACTCTCAGTGCCGCAACATTTCATTAATGAAACCACTCTCAATCAGATGAAAATCAGGCCACGACAGCAACAAGCCCAACTTGAGGAGAGTGAGGACGAGACAGAGAGTGAAGAAGAACAAAGTGAGGATGAAGGCAGAGCTGAAATAGAAGAAGAAGAGAGCGAGGAAGAAGAGGAGGCCCAGGATATGGAGGAGAGCTCCCCTCCTACACCACTGGAGTAGGACACTGATCGGGCTACTAGGGATGCTCGTATAGCTCGACTTGAGGAGGATCATGTTGCCCTACGACAGGGTAAGGCGGTCCTACGACAAGATATTATGGATCTTCGGGGCCTCATGAAACATAAGTTCAAGAAGGTGACTCGCACCTTGAAGACTATCCTGTACTGTCTGTAGGATAAGGACGCCCCTCCTCCTTTGCCATACTCGGATGCCTAGTCATCCATGACATTGTTTTGCAGCTTGTTTTGATTACTGGTTTAGCTTATGTTTGTGTTCAGGTTGATGGCCCTAGTAGTGAAGTAGTTAGTAGAATGTTTTCAGTGTTTGAAGCTTGGGTTGTATTAGCTCGCATGCATTTTCTATCATGATTCATGTAACTCTGTATTCCATGTATTGTGACAAATTTTGGTAAATGAAATGCCTGAAGTTGCTTTAATTTGTGTATGAATGCTGCGTATTAAGTTTGTGTGTATGATGAATCTAACCTGGGTTGCACCTTATGTCATATAGGGCATACCACGGAAGGTCACGCGGAGCACGACACGCCTTCCACTTACTGATACGATGGATCAGGCACCTCCCCAAAGGGATGGTCATATGGACCTCGGATTGAGCCATGTTTGTGAGACTATTCCTGAGTCTCAGCCTTCTCTTGGTCCTGCAGTTGGACCGCCACTGTACACACCACCGGTTCGTGAGCTGAACCGTGCGTCATCTTCGACGCAGCATGTGCCTGAGCCTGCCCCACTTGCTGATAGGTTGGAATAATTGATGATGATGATGCAGCAGCAACACCAACAGCTCTTGACTACTATTGCAGGGGTCCTAGCTCAGGGTGGAAGTGTTTCTCCACCTTCACCATCTGTACGTCCTGCTGAGACAGTAGGGCCTTCTGATCTAGATGAGGGTGTACCTCTCCTTGCACCTGCTACATACCCTACGGGGAATCTGGGTAGTGTGGTCTCCTCGAGCGATTCCAGTGCTTAAGGCCTCCTACCTTTACGGGTTCTCACAGACCCGAGGAGGCCGGATACTGGCTCGACCGCATCTCTACAATGTTGAGGATGCTACATTATACCGAGCAGGAATAAGTCGAGTTGGCCACCTTTATATTTGAAAAGGAGGCTAGCCTGTGGTGAGATAGTGTATTGCGAACAGCTGTGGTTGGATATATATGGATCTGGGCAGATTTTGAGTTCCGCTTTCATGAGAAGTATTATCCCCAGATGTACCAGCATGAGAAGGAGAATGAGTGTTTGCGCCTCAGACAGGGAGGTATGACAGTGACAGAGTATGAGCATTGGTTCACGGAGTTGGGTCGATATGTTCCTATGATCCTTGTCGATGCACAGATGAGGATGCAGAGCTTTTCTGAGGGCCTACGCCCTGATATTCTCTCAAAGATGTGTTGTACTAGCATACCCTCCTATGCTGAGCTAGTGCACATGTCTATACGGGTAGAGCAGGACGGGGATCGGTTAATACATACTCGTGGGCCTATGGTCCCTAGGCCTCGACCAGATATGCCGAACAGGCCATTCCTCGGCAGGTGGCCTCGCATAGACTCTCCTCCCAGGATTTCAATGCCACCAATTCTGATGCGGTGACCGGGCGTGACTTATACCTACTATGGGAGGCCAGGCCACCCAGCGGAGAGCTGTTTTGCATGTATGAGAGAGTGGGTTCTCGCCACCGCAGAGGATCGACCGCACTCGCCCTCAGGCCATTTCTGCACCACCCCTGCGTACTGTCCCTGCTCATCCATCATTCTGACCCCCTGCACCTCGATTTAGGCTGCCTCAGCGACCTATGGTGCCTCAGCCCAACCGACCTCAGCAGGCACGTGTTCATACACTTACAACAAAAGAGCCAGAGACATCACCGTCAGCACCTATGGCCTTTGAGGTCACTGCACATGTTTAAGGTACTCCTGTCTTTTTATTGGTGGATACTGGGTCCACTAGCTCCATCATTTCATGTGCGACAGTTAAGCATTTAGCTTTACATACTACTCCCACGAAGGGAGTGAGACTTACTACTATTACTGGGACTTTTTCGGATGTCACACGGACATGTGAGGGTTTCTCAGTAGACTTGGGTAGCAGGACAGTATTTTTTGACCTCATTGTTGCCCCAGTATGACACTACGACATTATCCTCGGTATGGACTAGCTCACCAAGGTGAAGGCAGAGATTGATTGCGAAATCGGGTCATGACAGCCAACGGACCTGACGGCACGATCTTTACTTTTCCAGTGCAGGTTAGTTGGTCATGTCGTGTTGGATGTTACGTCGCTTTACTAGAGCATGTTGATGGGCCGATGTTAGGAAATATGCCAGTAGTTCAGGAATTTTTAGATGTGTTCAGGACGATCCCTAAATTATCTCCTTAGCGCGAGATCGATTTTACTATTGATCTTGTGCCTGGTGCGACCCCCATTCCATTACCTATGTATCGGATGCCTCCATGTGAGATGGAGGAACTGAGGAAATAGATTAATGAGCTGGTAGAGAGGGGTTTCATATGACCCAATGTGTCTCCTTAGGGAGCACCTGTGTTGTTTGTCAAAAAGAAGGATGGATCGCTACGATTATGCATTGATTACCGCAGGTTGAATCAATTGACGGTGAAGAACAAGTATCCTTTGCCCAGGATAGACGATCTGTTCGATCAGTTGAAAGGGGCGCGATACTTCTCGAAGATTGATATATAGTCAAGGTATCATCAGTTGCGAGTTAGGGAAGAGGACGTGCAGAAGACGGCCTTCGGGACCAGTTTTGGGCATTACAAGTTCCTCGTGATGTCGTTCAGTCTTACGAACGCACCGGCCGCGTTCATGGACTTGATGAATCGGGTATTTTGGTCATTTCTATACAGATTCATCATCATGTTTATCGATGACATCCTGATATACTCTACGAGTCAGGAAGAGCACGAGGAACACCTACAAGCAGTCTTAGATATTCTGAGGAAGAACCAATTGTTCACACAGTACAAGAAGTGCGATTTTTAAAAAGAAAAAGTCAAGTTCCTGTGACATGTGGTGTCCAAGGAAGGGATAGCGGTGAACCATGCTAAGGTAGCCACGGTTCAGGACTGGAAGCAGCTTGGTTCGATTATTGAGGTGAGGAGTTTTTTTGGTCTGGCAGGCTACTATCGACGATTCATTCGGGATTTCTCGAAGATAGCCAGATCACTGTCTCAGTTGACACGGAAGGATCTGAAGTTAACCTGGAATGAAAAGGCGGAAGCAGCTTTTCAGGAGCTGAAGGACAGATTGACGTCCACCCTTATACTAGTATTGCCAGAATAAGGGATCAAATATACGATTTACACCGATGCGTCTCGAGTTGGTTTGGGATGTGTCCTTATGTAGAAGGACAAGGTGATCGCATATGCCTCGAGATAGTTAAGGAAATACGAAGAGTATTACCCCACGCACGACCTCGAGTTAGCAGTGGTTATATTTACACTGAAGCTCTGGAGACATTACCTCTATGGAGAGGAGTTTGAGCTTTTCTGCAACCACAAGAGCCTTCGCTATATATTCACTCAGAGAGACCTGAATATGAGGCAACGACGATGGATGGAGACCTTGAAGGACTTCAAGTTCGAGGTTTCCTACCATCCTGGCAAGGCTAACCTTGTGGCAGATGTATTGAGCTGCAAGAAGGCGATAGTATTTGTGGCTCCGTTAATGGTTGAGGAATGGCACATGGTGGAGTTCGTATGAGATTTCGAACAGAAACTCACAGTGGAGGAGCCATTCATGAGTGTCGTGCACATTCGGGTGCGGTCACTTATGAATGACAGGATTATCGAGGCCCAGAAGGGTGATGCGCGACTGTCTGAGCTTCGAGAGCAAGTTAGCAATGACAAGGACTCCGAGTAGAGAGTTGACACAGTTGGGGTCCTACGATACCATGGCCGCCTATGCGTCCCAGACATCTATGACTTGAGACAGGAGATTCTCGAGGCTAGCCACAGATCGAAGCTTGTGATGCATCTTGGTAGCACGAAGATGTATCAGGACATGAAGCGGTCATATTGGTGGGACAATATGAAGGCTCATATAGCAGAGTATGTCTCCCGTTATCTCACGTGCTAGCAGGTCAAGGCTGAACATCGCTGACCTCCTAGACTGCTTCAGCCCATGCCCATAGCTGAATGGAAGTGGGACTTCATCTCTATGGATTTCATATCAGGGCTACCGAAGACGAGGAAGGGACATGATTCCATCTGGGTGATCGTCGACCGATTGACAAAGTCAGCTCATTTCCTTCCGATCAGAGTCTCGAACTCTGCAGATGAGTTGGCTAGATTGCACATTAAGGAGATAGTGCATCTGCATGGAATTCTTTTGGAGATTGTGTCGGACAAAGACACATGATTCACATCTATCTTCTGCACTCGTATCCAGGAAGCGATGGGTGTGAAGTTGAAGTTTAGTACCGCATTCCACCCACAGACTGATGGGCAGACGGAGCGAGTAAATCAGATTTTGGAGGATATGCTATGGGCCTGTGTTTTGGACTTCAAGGACAGTTAGGATGATTGTCTCCCATATGCAGAGTTCGCCTACAATAACAGTTTTTAGGTGAGTATTGGTATGACTCCTTACGAGGCCTTGTATAGACGCCCTTGCCGAGCACCACATTGCTGGGCAGAGGTCGGCGAGCGCAGTTTGCTTGGCCCAGAGGTAGTACAGGCGACCTCAGAGAAGATCGATATTATCAGGCGTCGACTTCTTAACACACGAAACAGGACAAAAAGAGTTATGCCAATACGAGGCGGCGACCGCTTGAGTTTGAGGTTGGAGACCATGTATTTCTCCGAGTTTC
Organism: Magnolia changhungtana; assembly: GCA_030180095.1. Taxonomy (NCBI): domain Eukaryota; kingdom Viridiplantae; phylum Streptophyta; class Magnoliopsida; order Magnoliales; family Magnoliaceae; genus Magnolia; species Magnolia changhungtana. The sequence goes on along the minus strand of JASAUF010000654.1, from coordinate 10,496,098 downwards.
CCCCATGAAGGGAGTCCTTCGTTTTGGCAAGAAAGGGAAGCTCACGCCGCGGTTCATTGGCCCATTCCAGATACTTGACCGAGTGGGTGTGGTGGCATACCGCCTGGCTTTGCCCACTCCACTTGTGGGTGTACATAACGTATTTCATGTTTCTATGCTAAAGAAGTACATTCCTAAACCTTCCCATATCATCAAATGGGAGCAGGTACAGTTGAGCGAGGACGCTACGTATGTACTTCATCGATGCGTATCCTAGACAGGAAAGAGTAGGTGTTGCGTAGCAAGGTCATCTAACTTGTGAAGGTACTATGGACACATCAGACAGAGGAAGAGGCTACTTGAGAAATTGAAGCCGAGGTCAGAAAGAACTGCCCTCATATTCTCGAGGAGTATGAAAAGGTATTAATTTCGAGGACGAAATTTTTCTTTAAGGGGGGTAGATTGTAACGTCTCAAAAAATTTCGTACAAAGACCCGAGTACCACCTCAGGCAGAAATCACTCAGGATCAAATCCTTTGGGAATTAGACAAAGTTAACTAAGTGCTAATCTAGATTAGCCGTGAAATCTGCTTGAAGCACTTTAAATACGATCTGCAAGACCCAAAACTTGTAGAATCATTGACGCTAGGTTACCCTAAAATCTAGGATCAATCTCATTACCCAGTTGCTCTCGGGAGCACATTAAAACTACGTATAGGATTTGGACCGCACGTCGAAAGTCCGATTACTACGAAGTTATATAATTAGGACCCCCTTGCTGGGCTTAATAACCATCTCAGAAATCAAATCTAAATAGTGTCCCGGGCTATTTGCTTGAGCCCGGAGTGAAGTGTGTGAGAAAATGCTGATTTCTTTAGAAATTAATTTCTTTAGAAATTAAATCTAATTTAAGAAATCTGAGACCTGTCGCTTGCAGGCCTGATATAAGCAATCAGACATCAGAATCTGACCCAAATAAACCCTCGAATCAGGGGAAATTTCATACACATGTCCGTGTACTTATAACCCTGATCGAGTTCCGGTGACCGTTGAACTAAAACTGGTCCACCACGTGTGATCTGAAAACCAGATTGGAATGAAAACTTAACTCGACCTAGATCTATAGTTTGTGAGCTTAAGTCCGACCTTTGACTCAAGGGGGGACTCCGAAAATGCTCCGTTGAGCTGAAACAGATGCCCTTTGGCTATAACTTAAGTATACCTTAGCTATGGGCCATTTTCACCAATTTTAGGCCTATATAAGGACCTTAAACCCTCTCTCATTCACTCCATACGCTCCATACGAATTTGAGAAACCCTAGGAGAGAGGAGTAAAGTGAGAAAAGTGAGAGTGAAGTTAAAATCATTCCTGGGAATCGATCCCTGCTACTCTCTGTGCCTATCGATCACTACTATATTGCTTTTTTGGCAATTCTGATTCCATTTTTGGGTAAGAAATCCTAACCCTAATCAGTTTTAGAGATTCAACTAGTGTAAGTGATGAAATAGCTAACCTATTTCATGCCTAGGTTGTCGTCTACCGTTGATAAAGACGTAGTGATTAAAATGAGTCTGTTACTCGTTTATACGGCATAAGGTGCGGACTATATATGCTTAAGTTATGGTTTTCAATGCTTTCAATGTCAGATAATGATAGATTCATGATCTGGGTGTTATTTCACATGCAAAATACGATGTTCGTTTTGTGATTCAGTTACATATGCAAATTATGGCGTTTGGTGTATTCTATATATTTATAGAAAACACCGTAAACGTATAAAGTATGGAAGTGTGTTTGTCATGATTAATTATTGTGTGTATATGTTATATATATGTGTAATACTTACTCGGCGAAAGGATTCGCCCTAATACATGTTTTGGCTAATATACTTTATATATGTTAAATAAGTGTAGTCTAAGTATTTGTGAAAATACTTGTATGAGTAAGTATTTAGATGATAGTGCTTAGGGTAGGTATTGAGATAGGATTCTCAACTACCTTAGTGATGTGTATGATTTCCTTCATGCAAGTTGTTTAGTTTATCATTTACTTATGAAATGTATGTGTTTTGATTTCCTGTTTGCCTTGTGTTTTATATGTTTGCATTACTTGTTTAATTCTGCTCTGACTACTCCACATGCTTATTGGTTAAGGATTGAATGTGATTAGGGCTATGTTATAGTCCAGGCAATCGGTAACAGGCTTGAAGTCATGGTTGGGATTCATTCGCCACGTAGGACGTGTTTGACAAACCCGAGTCGTGTGTTGGTCGTCGGTAGTGGTTAGGCCACACGAAGTGCTTATGCACTTCATGTCAATCGATACAATGTGTGCTTGTGCTAGTCGAGCCCATCAAGTAACCCGATGTGCCCTTGTATGTTCACCATGTATGGACACTACTTCTGGAACCTAAGGTACCAAACTCACCAGTGAAATCCCGTTTAACCTTGGTACCTCGATCAGCTAAGACTCATGAGATGGACATGGTGGTATAGGGCACTGTGGTCAAGCTGTCGGCCTACGCTGGAGCGATGAGCCTCCCCATAGTGACCAGTGAGCAATCCAGACTCGTGAGCCGAATATGGTCATATGGGACACTATATTCAAGCTGTCGGCCTACAATTTTTTGATGATAAAGCCATGATGGGTGATGGCGGAGTGGTGTAACAATTTCGCGCAACAGCCCTGACAGCCCTAGACGTGCCCTTTGTACTGACCTCGAGCATACTCTGAGTCTACGTGGGGGCAACAATCCTTCCGTAGCATCTAAAATATAAACTAGGCCTGTAATGATTTGGCGACAAGCCCATTGCAGCGACCTAGAACCGCAACATCGTATGAGATTTATTAGAATTGACGACCTTAGAATGGATCATTGTTTGGGAAATGAAATAAGGGAGGTACCTTAGTTTTCCAATCCTGCTGTATGAAAAGGACTAATAAGAACTTGGTAATCATATGCATGCACTGCATTACGTGTGCGTTCAGGTGTAGCAGGTAAGCACTGAGGCAGTGTTGTCATGCGCGAACGTGAGATGAAGTCGCTAAGGGAGCGTAGGCGAGGGCATGCATCATACATTCGTACCATTCTTACATTAACAAGAGTACTTAGGAATGTGTGATTTACTGCTTTATCATTACTGTTTGACTGAATTGATAACATGTTAACCTATGCTCTATTGTTCCATTGAGTTGATCAGTCACTCCCACGATACGGGACGATGTTTTAAACACCAACCAGACTCTGTCTTGATTTCAGATGATGGCGTGACTCCTGAGGCGGAGCCTGATTACTATGATGATTAGGACGAGTACTCTTACATGCAGTTCTCAGATGGCTTCGCTTAGGCTCTCCTGTTCGATGAGGCTACATGGTTTTATTAAGTTGAACCATTTTTTGATACTTTTAACTTTTGTAATATTTCATGTACACAGTGACTCAGTGTTATTATAACGCCCTAAAAATTGGGGGTCGTGCATAAACTCAACTCCCGAGTTCCAACGCATCACTTATGCAATAAAATGAATGATGATTGAATGTTGTTTGTATTAGAGTAGTGAACATGAGTGGGATTAAGCCAAAACAGCATATCATACTCCAGAGACAGTTAAATTTCCAAACGGAAGACTATGATAGATATATAAAATATATAAACTATGGTAAGTCTCCAGAGTGTAATAAGGTTACCATGTTAATGAATTACAAGTACAATTTTAAAATATATCAAATGTGTAAGGTCATCTAGTCAATATCCCAGGAAGCCCCGTCGATCAGGACACGGCTCACAGGAACCCGCCTGAAGCCGCAAAAAGGGGGAATCCTCCCCATCCTCATAAAAGTCCGGCTCCACTTTGCAGCATCGCCATCATCTGAAACTCAAGCAAGTCTGGTTGGTGTGTATAACACCGTCCTGTAACGTGGGAGTGAGTGATCAACTCAATGGAACAATAAAGCATAGGTTAACATGTTATCAATTCAGTCAAGCAGTAATGATAAAGCAGTACAATCAACAATTCTAAATACTCTTATTAATGCAAGTATGAATGCAGTCATGATGGATGCCCTTGCCAAACCACCCTCATGTGACACCATCTTACGTTCGCGGCATGCTTTCATCCTTTAGTGCTCCACATCTACCAGGCACATGTAATGCATGATGAGCATGATTACCGAGTTGTTATTAGTCCATTTCAAACAACAGTATTGGGAAACTAAGGTACTTCCCTTGTATCATTCCCAAACATGATCCATTCTAGGGTCGTCAGTCCTAGTTAATCTCATACGAAGGTGTGTTTCTAGGTCGCTGTAGAGGCTACCAGGGCTGTTACGCACAATGGTTACACCACTCCCCCATCACCTCTTTAACGGTTCATCACTATACAGATACAGGCCTAGTTCATACTCTATACACCGTGGCAAAACTCTAAGGTTCACTGCAATTTCAGAGTATGCTCGAGGTCACTACAAAGGGCTGTCGGGGCTGTTACACGCATTTGTTACACCACTCCCCCATCACCTTATCAATGTTGGCCGACAACATGAATATAGTGTCCCATACCACCATAATCAGTTCACGAGTATGGTTGATCAATGGACACTACGGGGAGGCACGTGGCCCCAGCGTAGGCCGACAGCTCCACCACGGTGTCACATACCACCATGCCCGACTCATGAGTCTTAGCGGATCGAGGTACCATGGTTAACGAGATTCCACTGGTAAGTTTGGTACCCTAGGTTCAAGCAGTAGCGTCCAAACATGGTGAACATACATTAGACAGATCGGATTACTTGACGAGCTCGACTAGCCCGTTGAGTTGTACAACATGAAGTGCATAAGCACTTCGTGTGGCCTAACCACTGCTGACAAGCAACGCACGACTCGGGTTCGTCAAACACGTCATATGTAGCGAATGAATCTCAGCCATGAATTTAGTTTCATTGCCGATTGCCTGGACTATACAATAGCCCCAATCACATTCAATTGCAGATAGTTAAAGTAGTAATGAATCAAGATTCAGATCATATAATCAAAGTCTGATAATATCTGCTTAGGGCTACCAGGGCTGTTGCACGCACTCGTTACACCACTCCCCCATCACCCTTCACGACACTTATGGAATGCAACATAAACATGAATTTAAACATATGTATTACACAGATAAAATCGTACAATCAGTTGAGCATGTTATGAATCATGTTATGAAGCATGTTATAAAGTATGTTGTAAACAGGAATACAAACACACATATTTCATAAGTAAGCGGTTAAAGTAAATAACCACATGGAGGAAATCATACACGTCTCTAAGATAGTTGAGAATCCCATCTCAACACTTACCTAAGGCACCATCATTCAAACACTTACTCTCACAAGCATTTTCACAACCACTTAGAATACATTATTACAACATATATAGTGTATATTAGCAAAACATGTATTAGGGCGAGTCCTTTCGCCAAGCAAGTATTTTACGCATATATAATATATTCATACATCAAACAATCATGGCAAACACATCAAGATTTTAGGGTAACCTAGCGTCAATGATTCTACAAGTTTTGAGTCTTGCAGATCATATTTAGAGTGGATCAAACAGATTTCGTAGCTAATCTAGTTTAACACTTAGTTACTTTGTCTCATTTCTAAAGGATTTAGTCCTATAAGATTTCTATCTAAGGTGGTACTTAGTCCTTTGTAGTTTGTATATAGAGTGATCCAAGTTATACTACTTAGCTAGTTTAAGATAGTGTCTAGGGTGAAAGTACTTAGGAAAAATTGAAAGATCAAGGTGGTGAAGGGTGGGATTTGTGAAGGAAATGGGTTCCAAAGCAGTTTTAGACTTTGAGATTGAGTTCTGACGAGTTAATAAGGTGTTAGGAGCGACCCATTGCCTAAGGACGTCTAATTCCAAGTTGGCAAAAATCCGGGATGTTACAATCTACCCCCTTTAAAACAAAATTTCGTCCCCGAAATTGCCTAAGGGTAATAAGTAAGAATTCTATTATTTCATTTGCCTAAGACTTATTGATTTCAAGTTTCTACGCGTGGTAGGGTGTACACTAGCCTGGTTCATTTTAGTCTACCCCCTTTAAAACTTATTTCTTTATCCATTTCTCATACCCGCATGGTTTTCTACAATTTATTTCTTTACCTATTTGGAGTCTTGATTTCGATTCCCAACAATTTAGAGTAAGATAGTTGTTTTCATTGTTTGACCAACACGGAGAGATGGTTGTAGTGGGCTTGATCCCGATACATCGATCATCTACCGGGCCAGGGTAGAAAGCTCATCGTATCCCTTCCGAATCCTGGTGGATCCTGGTCTTCTGCTCGTCAGCAGTGAGTCCATTGGTAGGCGGCCAGGATTGAGAATTGGGTTAAGCCGCGAATGCTTCGCAGTTGTATATTTCAGTAACTCCGTAGACCGATCACTCTAAAAACCTAGGGAATGTCCATCATTGAAAGGCTCAAATTGTCAATTTCTAAAGTTGCCCTTTAGGTCTAAGAGAGTCCTTGGTATTATCTATGTCTAAGGAAATGGTGAATCAAATCTTACTAGATCATCCTAAAACGGTTTCTCATAGTAGAACTTGCTAGGGCTTCTATTATGTTCGTATTCAAGGAGCACAGTTTCGATCCTGGGCCAGTGGGGTAAGGTCCACCACGCTTTCGCTGCGCCACCCAGATCAAAGAGGTGTATTGATTTGACCTAACTACATCTATCGGTCTCTGACCTTCTCTAATGTAACCGGTAGTCTAGTCTTAATTTAGGAGTAGTCCAAAGTCTATGCTCATACGCTAGATGATTTCATACCATTTTTAATTCAAGGAAGGGTTTTATCACTTAGGGTCAAAGTTGTCTAATTGGAACTGGGTTGCCTGAACATGAATGTAACTACGCTCGAGCACTACACACATGCTCATACTAGCTAAGGAGTCCTAAGGTTCACATTATAAATTGTTGGATTTCTCATACATTTAGGTCTTTCGACATTTAGGATTACCATTCTAGGTCCAAAACTCCATGGGCCTATTTAGCCAGTGGTCTTAAGGTGTATTTAATGGGCTTGCATTACAAATCCCTCCTCGGGATTAGGAGTGGCATGGTTGGTAGGAGGGTGGGTGGGGATTAATTTTAATGGTATAGGCTATGGAAAATGAGCCTTGTGTTGGAAGGTGTGAGAGGAGATTTCCAAATCCTAGGATAACGAATCTCTAAATGTACTTGGAAAAGAAATTTTCAGGATTTACTTTTAATTGCATACACTCCAAACATGGTATTGGAAAACATGGGATACACCCAATCCAAGGACAATACTTAACACATGCATTCATTGTTACTTTCACAATTTCATCCACCTTAAACTCACCTAATGCAGTGGGCCGAACGGGCCCTAAACGTCCCAACATTTGGAGGTTGTCAAAGTCATGAAATAAAAAAAATGTGGATTGTTGTGCCCATATGGGTGTGAAATGGTGAGGCCAAAAGGAGTAAGAGATGGGTTTAGAGAAGTAATTGTGGAGGGGTAGAAGGAGTTCGCAATTGTCAAGTACAACTCCGGTCCATGACAGAAGATGCATGTGAGCTAGTACAACCAACGCTTCAAACACTTAAAACATACTACTAACTACTACACCCATCAACATGAAAACATAGACACCCTAAGACGGTAACCCATGCAAACTATAAGACAACAATATGGATGATTAGGCCTCTAAGAAAATGGCCGTACTAAGCTCGGATAGAGCCATGGAAAAGTGAATGAAAAGTGATGGAGAGAGAGGGAAAGGGCTGGAGGTTTGGTTCTCCACGGACTTGAGCCTCAACAGGGATTGTAAAGGCCCAAAAGGCAGGGTTTGGAGAAGGAAAGGAAAGAAAATGGATGGGTTTGAGAGCTTACACAATTTGAGCTTCAAACGGGGGGTGTAGGAGCTCAAATGAGAGAGGATAAAGAGGGTAGGGGGTGTATATTGTTATAAACGATGGAGGTGAATGGGTTGTGACAGAAAATGACGGAATGGGTGATTGGAGGGGCAATTTTTGCCAAAAATCAGAAGTTTGAAAAAGAAAAGAGAACTTAGAGGGGTGATTTGTGAAGGAGGTATGCCATAGGGGGGTTTTAGTCGACGGCCCATACACCAGGGGGTTCCCCAACCCCCCAAACTCGATCGGCCCGACCGGGCCCGAAACCCGGCGAGGCCTCGCCGACCGGGCGAGGGCCTCGCCACCCTCTGGACTAACTGGCGAGGGCTCGCCATTCCGGCGAGGCCCTCCTGCCCCCTGGGTCCCAAAAAGGTGTGGGTCCCACCCTGGGGCCCTCGGAGGTGCTCCGTTTGGCCCCCGACTCCATTTTCAGCCATATCAGGGCTAAATTGCAAACCGGAATGATTTTATGTGACGTATAGCATATGATTTTAAGGTAGGAGGAGCTAATCTATCCAACTAACCCATTATTTGGTTAGATTCCAAAGTTTGAATGGTCAAAAGTCCAATTTATACATATATTTACTATTGATAGTAACTTTTTGTTTAAGTATTATTTTTCATTATTTATACATTAGAATTTATATATGGTATGAAAGGATTTAGAAAAAATTGAAGAATGGAGTGGTGCAAGGAGAGATTTTGAAGGAATTGGATAGAAAGGGGATTTAGGCTTTAAGATGAAGTGTAAGGTGTTGTGGTTGACCCACAACCTAAGGACATTCGTTTCTAGGGAACGACTTAAACCCGTCGACTGACGGTCTAGAAGTGGTTCAGAATCGTTTCGCATGATCATGGGTGTGTACAGGCCCAATCTCAGCGGTCGATTTCGGTCGATTTTTTCGTTCGGCGAATTTGGAAAATCCTAAGTCAGTTTCTACGTTCCGTCGCTCCCTCCTAAGTCAGAGTGCATCAGAGTGCGTCGTGTGACCATAACCCAGGTCTGGTTTAATTCAAATCATGCTCTGATACCATCTTATAACGCCCTGAAAATTGGGGGTTGAGCATAAACTCAACTCCCGAGTTCCAACGCGTCACTTATGCAACAAAATGAATGATGATTGAATGTTTTTTGTATTAGAGTAGTGAACATGAGTGGGATTAAGCCAAAACAGCATATCATACTCTAGCGACAGTTAAATTTCTAAGCGGAAGACTATGATAGATATATAAAATATATAAATAATGGTAAGTCTCCAAAGTGTGATAAGGTTACTAGGTTAATGAATTATAAGTACAATTTTAAAATATACCAAATGTGTAATGTCATCTAGTCAATATCCCAGGAAGCCCTGTCGATCAGGACATGGCTCACAGGAACCCGCCTGAAGCCGGAAAAAGGGGGAATCCTCCCCATCCTCATAAAAGTTCGGCTCCGCTTCGCAGCATCGCCATCATCTGAAACTCAAGCAAGTCTAGTTGGTGTGTCAACACCGTCCCGTAACGTGGGAGTGAGTGATCAACTCAGTGGAACAATAAAGCATAGGTTAACATGTTATCAATTTAGTCAAGCAGTAATGATAAAGCAGTACAATCAACAATTCTAAATACTCTTATTAATGCAAGTATAAATGCAGTCATGATGGATGCCCTTGCCAAACCACCCTCATACGACAACATCTTACGTTCACGGCATGCTTTCATACCTCAGTGCTCCACATCTACCAGGCACATGCAATGCATGATGAGCATGATTACTGAGTTATTATTAGTCCATTTCAAACAGCAGTATTAGGAAACTAAGGTACCTCCCTTGTATCATTCCCAAACATGATCCATTCTAGGGTCGTCAGTCCTAGTTAATCTTATACGAAGGTGTGTTTCTAGGTCACTGTAGAGGCTGCCAGGGCTGTTACGCACAATGGTTATACCACGCCCCCATCACCTCGTTAACGGTTCATCACTATATAGATACAGGCCTAGTTCATACTCTATTCACCATGGAAAAACTCTAAGGCTCACCGCAATTTCAGAGTATGCTCGAGGTCACTACAAAGGGTTGTCAGGGCTGTTACACGCATTTGTTGCACCACTCCCCCATCACCTTATTAATGTAGGCTGACAGCATGAATATAGTGTCCCATACCACTATAATCGGCTCACGAGTCTTGTTGCTCAATGGACACTATGGGGAGGCACGTGGCCCCAACGTAGGCCGACAGCTCGACCACGGTATCCCATACCACCATGCTCGGCTCATAAGTCTTAGCGGATCGAGGTACCATTGTTAACGGGATTCCACTGGTAAGTTTGGTACCCTAGGTTCAAGCAGTAGCATCCAAACATGGTGAACATACATTAGACAGATTGGATTACTTGACGAGCTCGACTAGCCCGTTGAGTTGTATGACATGAAGTGCATAAGCACTTCATGTGGCCTAACCACTGCTAACAAGCAATGCACGACTCAGGTTCGTCAAACACGTCATACATGGCGAATGAATCTCAGCCACGAATTCAGTTTCATTGCCGATTGCCTAGACTATACAATAGCCCCAATCACATTCAATTGCAGATATTTAAAGCAGTAATGGATCAAGATTCAGATCATACAATCAAAGTTTGATAATATCCGCTTAGAGCTGCCAGGGCTGTTGCACGCACTCGTTACACCACTCCCCCATCACCCTTCATGACACTTATGGAATACAACATAAACATGAATTTAAACATATGCATTATATAGATAAAATCGTACAATCAGTTGAGTATGTTATGAAGCATGTTATAAAGTATGTTATAAATAGGAATACAAACACACATATTTCATAAGTAAGCGGTTAAAGTAAATAACCGCATGGAGGAAATCATACACGTCTCTAAGATAGTTGAGAATCCCATCTCAATACCTACCTAAGGCACCATCATTCAAACACTTACTCTCACAAGCATTTTCACAACCACTTAGAATACACTATTACAACATACATAGTGTATATTAGCAAAACATGTATTAGGGCGAGTCCTTTCACCAAGCAAGTATTTTACGCATATATAATATATTCATACAGCAAACAATCATGGCAAACACATCTCCAAAATTTATGTATACGGTACTTTGTAGAATACACTATTTCTACATACATAGTGTATATTAGCAAATCATGTATTATGGTGAGTCCTTTCGCCAACTAAGTATTTTATCCATATATATTATATTCATATAGCAAATAATCATAGCAAACATATTTCTAAAATTTATACGTATACGGTATTTTCTACGAATACCTAGAATATGTAAAATTTCATATTCTTCATCTTTAATCGAAACGGAAAACAAACAGCACTTTGTACATGTGCAATTGCATGCAGATCATGAATCTATCATTATCTGACATTGAAAGCGTTGAAAACCATAACCTATACACCTAAAGTCCGCACCTTTTGTCGTAGAATCGTAACGGAGTCGATGGATTTGCTAAGCTTTCATATACGGTAGTTTGGCAATCTATAGAACAAAATAGGTTAGCTATTTCATAACCTACAACCTACACAACTCCAAAACAGATTAGGGTTAGAGTTTCTTACCTAGAAATGATGCCGGAATCACCGGGAAAGTTATTAGAATGGATTGGTGGAGCTTGTAGAGTGACAGGGTAAAGCATCAGGGAGATCCTCCCACATCGCCCACACTTTCTCTCTTTTCTCTCCTCTCTCTCTAGGGTTTCTCTCAAATTCGTATGGCTGTGAGAGAGAGAGTTCTAAGGTCCTTATATAGCCTAAAAAGTGACCGAAATAGACTTCAGGTCAAGGTATACTTAGGTTATAACCAAAGTGAGCATTTTTCAGCTCAACGGAGGACTTCTGGAGGCCCCCCTTGAGCCAAAGGTCGGACTTAGGCTCACAGACCTTGGATCTAGGTTCAGCTGAGGTTTCGTTCCAGTCGGGTTTCCAGATCGCACGTGGCGGACCAGTTTCAATTCAACAGTCAGTGGATCTCAATCAGAAATTCTAAGTACATGGATATGTTTATGAAATTTTTCCTGATCCGAGGGTGTATTTGGGTCAGATTCTGACGGTTTGGTTGCTTACTAAATGTCCTCAAGTAACAAGTCTCAGATTACTATTTGAGATATTTATTTTGTAAATAAAATAAGTGTTCTCACCCTCTCACGCTCCGGACTCAAGCGAACAGTCGTGGGACATGGTCTGAATTTGATTTCCGAGATGGTAGTCAAGCCCAGCGTAGCGGTCCTACGTCATTAACTTCGTATTACTCGGACTCCCGATGTGTGGTCTAGATCTGATACGGAGTTTCAATGTGCTCTCAAGAGCAGTCGGGTAATGAGTTTGATCCTAGATTTTAGGGTAACCTAGCGTCAATGATTCTACAAGTTTTAAGTCTTGCAGATCATATTTAAAGTGGATCAAACGGAATTCGTAGCTAATCTAGTTTAGCACTTAGTTACTTTGTTTCATTTCTAAAGGATTTAGTCCTATAAGATTTCTGTCTGAGGTGGTACTTAGTCCTTTATAGTTTGTATATAGAGTGATCCAAGTTATACTACTTAGCTAGTTTAAGATAGTGTCTAGGGTGAAAGTACTTAGGAAAAATTGAAAGATCAAGGTGGTGAAGGGTGGGATTTGTGAAGGAAATGGGTTCCAAAGCAGTTTTAGACTTTGAGATTGAGTTCTGACGAGTTAATAAGGTGTTAGGAGCGACCCATTGCCTAAGGACGTCTAATTCCAAGTTGGCAAAAATCCGGGATGTTACAGTTATTTTCATACTCTGGAGACCGATCATGATTTTTTGACTTGTATACGTTTATTTATATCTTTCAGTCTTCCGCTTGTGTTTTACAACTAATCTGGAGTATGAAATACTGTTTTGGTATAATCCCACTCATGATTATTGCACTAACACAGACAACATTGAATCATTAGCATTTATGTTGCATAAGTGATGCTTTGGAACTCGAGAGTTGAGTTGCTACTCGACCCCCGATTTTCAAGGCATTACAGCATGATTACGTGGCATGTTCTCATGTATAAGAGGGCTATAAATTCCCCATGACCCCTCTAAAGGGGTCATTTGCATCCAATTGAGGAAGAAGAGAAGATCTTTGAAGGAGAGAGTGGTAGAGTTCGCACTCATTGTGCGGAACAAGCATTGTTCGGTGCACAACACTGTCAGTGCATAACAAGATGGAGCGCACAACAAGATGGAGTGCACAATAGCCTCCAACGCATAAGATGGAGTGAACAGTGCCCAGTGCACAATAGTCTCCAGCGCACAATAGCCTCTAGCGCATAATGCATCCAGCACATAGTGTCTTAGTGCACAATGCTCCTATGTGCAGTGCTGCCAAATATTATATGTCACATTTGTTTTATATTACAATTCCTGAATATTCTATTTTGGAATTAAAGGAGAAAAAAGATGTAAAAGAACTTGGAATGAATAAATGATGTGATTATCTTCTTCATCTTCTTTTGTTAATCATTAAGTGAATTAAATTCCTAAATCAAATGCATTTGTTTCTTGTTCGAAACAAAATGGCAACTCCGCTAGGGAACTCATATTGTGTTCACTTAATATTAACTTAAGAACTGTACGGAAGACAATCACAACTGTTTGACATCTTTAAGGCACTAAAATGGCGACTCTTAGTGGGAACATCCTACCCTTCATCTCCAAAATAGAATATAACTTAATTTAAATACTAACTTATGTCGTTTTGTAATATGAAGGATTCAAGAGAAAGGATATTGCAACCAACCAATCAATGGCAATCATTCAGAGGAATATAGTTTTCTATTACACTGCAACAGGGCTTGTCGTGGAGTACGCTGATAAGCAAACTGAATGTCGCAAAGAGAAAGCAGTGTCAGTCAAGCGTAAATAGTCGCAGGCAGCTACCACAGTCATAACTGCTTCGCCAATAGCATAGGAAGAAAGAGATGACTAGATCATTGTCACTCACAGAAGGACAAGGACCCGAAACATCACTGCCGCAGGAACAAGTTCACCACTGAGAAGAGCTAGGGGACCAATAACGCGAAATATAGCCAAGAAGCATCCTAAACTTGATCCACCGGCAATCTACCATAGGCAAGCAGTGATTCCTTCAGCAATACAAGATTTCCTCGCTCTGCCTGTTAAGAGCTCCCAGTGGACAAGAGATAAAAAAGGAAAGGCTTTACTGACAAGCTCACCGGATCCACATCACTAATTTATATCTCCCCCAATCAGCCGATTACTCCGAAAATGCACAAAGATCATTTGAGTCTCCTCTTTCAACAACTCCTATAACGTCAATGTACTCTCATTTGGCCATGACTACTGCCTCGTCAGGGAATGGAGAGGCTGCCATTCACATGGCAGGAACGAATCAAGGGTCTTCCCCAATTACAGAGGATCACATCGCTGAGATGGTAAAAGCACAGAAAGGACTAATGGAGGAATGTAGGAACCTTCAGGAGGCCTTGGGGACTCTTGCACATAATGTAGCATGAATGACAACACCCCCAATGATTGATAACATAAATGAACGAGAGTAGCACCCTGAAGGGTCACAGCCACCGAGGACCAGATCACACAAATCTGCCCTTACGATGAGAGCATTAACACAAGAAGAGGTACGACAAGTTGTCGAAGAAGCAGTCAGGTCAGAAAAAGAACTTGAGAGTACAAGAAGATTTAGATATCGGACACCATACCTAAAAGAAGTCGAACATATTCTATTCCTTAATAACTTCAAGCATTCGGATTTTCAAAAGTTCAATGGGGATGGGTCACTAGAGGAACATCTGATGCATTTTATTACCAGCATGGGGAATTTTTCCATAGTGTCGCAGTATTGTCTCCTGTTGTTCGAGTCTTCTCTACAAACAAAGCGTTCAAATGGTATTCCAACTTAGTACCTGGGTCAATAAGGATGTGAGAACAAATGCAAGAGGCGTTCATGTCAAATTTCTTCTCATCAAAACAAGATGTCAGTATCACAAAACTAGCCTCAGTACGACAGAGAGAGGGAGAGCCAGTAGAAAATTTTATAGACAGATGGAAGACCTTGGGGGCTTCTTGCAGGAAATTGCTAGAAGAGAAAGAGCAGTCGAAGGTGTGCTTAAACTCTATGGAAACGGGGGTGGCATTCGGTCTCACCAGTGTCAACATCAGGACTTTCCACCATCTACCCTTAAAAGCTCACGCCCTAGAACTGATGAATCAAAAAATGCCAACGTTTAATTGTGAACTGGTCAGAAGAGGATCTCAGAAGTTGTTCATGAAAATGGTTGAACATGAAAAGAGAAGCCATGACACGAGTGAATACAGAAGCCAGGATACGAGAGAAGCAAGGGGTAAAACGATAGAAATGAAAGAAGAGTCGAATAACCCCAGGGGAAGGTTTTATGATAAAAAAAACCTGATCATTAAACTCTCATGAGGGTTTTGCATTCGAAAAGGAGGATTTACTTCCCATGATGAATCAGCTGTTGAAAGCAGGGACAATTGAGTTGCCCGTGTCAAAACATCTCGAAGAAGCGTCCAAGACAAAAGAAAGATACTTCTGTCATTACCACTGCATAATAGGACATCCGATAGAAAATTGTTACACGTTGAAGTGTATGATACAAAAGGATGATAAACAAGGGGGAGATAATAATCGGAAGAGAGAAAGAGAGAGATAGAAGAGTAACAACAAACGTGCTCACCATTCGAGAGGACTACTAGGGAAGGACAAGGGCGGATAATCAGGAAATAGGAGAGAAAGTTGCAGTGACTACCTAACGATCAGGGAAGAAGATGGCCAACCCACTGCCGAAAAATGAAAAGTTGAAAGCAAGAATAGTTAAGAATCACGCCAGCGGGAGCGACAACGACAAGAAAGAAAAGGGAAAGGAAACAAAGAAAGTTAATTATGATGTTATAAGCCATTTGAAAGGTATTCCCGCTCGGTTGAGTGTCTACAATGCTCTGAAGTGGTCAAAAGACTCCTAACAAAGCTTGATTGAAGCCTTATTTGATAAAGACATAAGGAGCGAGAAGATTGTATATCAGTTATTTCCTTCTTCGATGATGACCTAGTTTGCGAAACATAACAGGCCATTAATGATATAGGGTCACATTGGTAAAAAAATAAGTGAAGTGAATAATGCTCGATAATGGGTCTGCTGTAAATCTGTTGTCGTTGACGATGTTGAATAAATTGGGTTATCGACGCTCAAACCTATGCCTTAATGGAATGATGATACAGGGCTTTAATCAAGATGGACATCGTGCACTTGGTAAGATTACCATAACATTAGAAGTAGGAGAGTTAACTACAAATGTTGTTTACCATGTCATAAATGTAGTAACGACATATAATCTCCTTTTGGGGAGACCATGGATGCATCAGTATGGCATCATACCTTCTACATTACATCAGTGCTTTAATTACTATAAAGATGGGGTGCAGCACAAAATATTAGCTGATGTGAGACCGTATATAGAAGCCAAAGCTTTTTTTGCAGATGCGAGTTATTATGATGCATTCGTTAACAAAGAAGAAAAGAAGAATGATGAGAACAAGGCCCTAGAAAATTTTTGCATGGAAATAGTAAAAGAAAAAGAAACAAAGTCACTTATAACAGAAAAGGCGAAAAAGAAGTTCTATTTTGTCCCAAAGCATTTGCGACAGTCAAGACAACCACCATTGACATTACTGTCGCCAGAACAGTTGGAAATCCTGTAGTCAAATTACACAGTACCGGTCCCGTATACTGAAAGGAGCAAACTGTTTCATCTCATCCTAAAAAGATTTCATATTAAGCCCAACACAAAATACCCAGAGCCGATTGAATTCTATGCCCCTTCAGAAGTGAAGACAGAGGAAGTAGTCAGTAGTGGTGTGGGAAATAGAAGATTAACACCTGAGGAGCTTGAAAGATATAGTTTGGCGAGTTGGAAAATCATGAAGAAAATGAGCTTTGATCATGAAAAACCCGTTGACTTAAATTATGGAAAAGGAATTCAGGTTCCGATCGGGGTGAATCAAAAGAAGCGAGAAAAATTTCGGTGAACATGGTAACAATTGCCCAGATAAAAGAAATGGACCTTGAAATGACCAGAAAGCCTGAGATAGGTCTAAAGTAGATGGAGGACGAGGGGCAACCGACAATTGACAATTTTAGAGAGAAATTTGGGAGTAGAAGAAGAATCGCGGAATACATTCATAAGTGTCAGTTTGCCAAAAGAAGAAGATAATCGGTATGTCGGTCTTTTGAAAGAAAATAAAGATGTCTTTGCTTGGACATATTCACAAAAGTCAAGTCTAGAGCTGGTAGTAGCAATGCATCGGTTGAATATCTCTAAAGATAAAAGACCCATCAAGCAAACACAGAGGCGGTTCCATCCAGATCTGGTCCCCAAGATAGAGGAAGAAATAAGAAAATTAATAAAAGTCAGATTTATCAAAGAAGTCAAATACCCCAAATGGATATCAAATATAGTCACAGTAAAGAAGAAGAATGGGCAAATCAGGCTTTGTGTCAACTTCAGAGATTTAAACGAAGCATGCTCAAAAGATGATTTCCCATTGTCGATCACTGAATTGCTAGTGGATAATTCCACGCAATATGTTGTCATGTCCTCATGGATGGCTATGCTAGTTACAATCAGATAAGGATGGCACCTGAAGATGAGGAGGGAACGACTTTGTAACGACTCGAATCTTCAGGACCCGAGTACACGACCCGTGTCCCAAAAACCCAAGTGTTAACCTTAAAGGATGGTCAGATATAATATTTTTTTTTCTTTTATCAGAGTAAGCAAATGAGCGTAGTGTGGACAAGTAAGCATAAAGGAAAATTTTATTATCATTCAAATATACAAGAAGCTGCCCATAATGACTTATACAAACCAATGTCTCTGAATTTAACCAGTACAAGATTACAAGAGTTTAATACATAAAAAAAAATAGCAGGAAGCATATAAAGATAAGCTGCAAAATCACGCAGCTCCTCCAAGCAAGTACAGTCACGCATCCCTGGCAATCGTACCCTGCTCCTCATCAAGTCTGAACATACATATCACCTAAGCCACCTGTACTACCTGTACGGTTATATATTTGATGGATGAGTGGCCAACTCAGTGTGAATTCTCCTCAAGATTACACACCGCCGCATTAGGTAAGCATAGTTATAAAACATCTAGACAACCAAAACAGAGTAAATGCAGTCCTTTTAAATGCATGGATGCATGAATGCAATCATCGCCCCGGGGATGCTCATCCGTGCGGACAGTGGGCCGTCACCCATGCAATCATCGAACCTGGGAAACATCAACCAGTCGGAATCATCGAACCTGGGAAATATCAACTCGAACGTGCCATGTATGCATGATTAGCCAAGTCATTATTAGTCCATTTACAATCACCAATTTAGATAAGCTCAAAGGTCACTACGGGGAGCACATGGCCCAACAGAGGCCAACAAATTTCGCATAGTATCCCATGACTACCATCCCTACTCATGAGGTCGCCATCTTAGGATGTTTAATGGAAACCCATCGACTAGTGGTCAATCATATTGCAATATATGGGGCTTACCATCGCATGGTTGCACAAAGATAAAACATCAAACCCATATAGGAAAAATATCAAATAAAATCACGTAGGGCGAATATCAAAACCATACGATGAAAACCATCTGTAAAAACCATTGAGCACAACAACCCTAGATGGTAGACCCACATCAATGATCCATCTAGACCACCACTCAATAACCCCTAAGTCGAAGGTCCATTTTAATCACAACCAGTCAGGTTACATCCCAAGTATGAGTGTACATTCATATGTGGGAATTTCCCACCAATGTACCAGTTTAAAGTCCATAAGCAATACACAAGCATGAACAAATATGCAGGATGAACATTAAGCAGGCAATATAGTAATTCAATTTCCACCAGCTAACGCATATGATTATAAGAGAGAGATATCATTTATGAATTTAAATAAAAACTATAACTTAAGCTAATGAGAAGATGGAAAGCTCAAGGGGAAGAATCATCACCTTATACTTGGAACTGCCTACTAGTATCGCAAGGTGCTTGTGCCTTTAGAATTGAATCCTAACAAAATTCATGAACTTATACCATTAGATTAAAGTTCTACATACCACCTAGGGTTTAAGATCATCGCTTAAGGTCATCTTTTAGGATTTTAATATGAAATTAGGGTTTTATCCTAAGGTCTAGCCTCGTACTTGGATTTTAGGATTTTATTCTAGAGTTTAGTTCTAGGCTAGAAAATTAGGATTTCAATGTAGAGTTTACGGTTTCATTTTAGGGTTTAATTATAGGTTTAGATTCTATGTTTGATTATGGAATTTGAATTCTATCTTGTGTGGTCATTGACAATATTATTAGAGGGAATAATGAATGAATAAAAATAATCAAATAAATTAGTTATTAGTTTTTAAGAATATTAACGATAGCTACTATCATACTAGAATTACCCAACGATAACCCACGATGAATATTAATGCTAATAGTTCCAAGGCAATTATTAATATTAATAATATCACTAATATTAGCTAGCGTAATACTAATAATCATTTAGATGTGAATAAATAGTATGTCCTAATGTTAATATTTTAAGAACGGTGAAATGAAATGCTAATATCTTAATAATGACAACTTCCATATGTATTAGCCAATGTCGGTATAGATAATTTATTAATGGTGTAACGCCCCGGATTTTTGCCAACCTAGGATTAGATGACCTTAGACAATGGGTCGATCGTAATACCTCATTAACTTGTCAGAACTGAATCCCAAAGTCTAAAGCCGCCTTTGAACTCATTTCCTTCACAAACCTCACCCTTCATCAACTTGATCTTCCAATTTTTCTAATAACTTTCACCCTAGACACTATCTTAAACTAGCTAAGTAGTATAACTTGGATCACTTTATATACAAACTCCAAAGGCCTGAGTACCACCTCGACCAGAATTCACTTAGGACTAAATCCTTTAGAAATGAGACAAAGTAACTAGGTGTGAAACCAGATTAGCTACAAAATCCGTTAGGATCACTTTAAATACGATCTGCAAGACCCAAAAGTTGCAGAATCATTGGCGCTAGGTTACCCTAAAGTTTAGAACCAAACTCATTTCCCGTCTGCTTCGGAATGAAACGAAACTTCAGACAGGTCTAGATCGCACATCGGAGTCCGATTAACCCGAAGCTAAGGAACTAGGACCGCCCACTGGGCTTAACAATCATCTCAAAATCACTCCATCCGATGTTCCATGGCCATTCGTTTCGGTTTGGAGCGAGGGAGTGTGAAAAACACTATTCCCATCCAAAAATAAATATCTCGGAATAGTGATCTGGCATCATTCGTTGACGCGTCGGATAAGCAACCCGACCTTCGAGAATCAGACCAAATTACACCCTCGGATTAAGAAAAATTTCAGGAACATTTACATGTACTTGGAATTTCTGATCGTGGCCCACTGACCGTCGAACTGAAAGTGGTCCGTCACGTGCGATCTGGGAATCCGATCGAGTCGAAAACGTAATCCCACGTAGATCCATAGATGGTGAGCTTAAGTCTAACGTTTGGTTCAAGGAGGGCCACCAGAACCTCCCTTTTGAGCTGGAAAAGTGACGAAAATCCTATATTAGCAGTACCCCTTGAACCTGAGTCTAATTTCGGAATGTTTTTGGCTATAAAAGGAGCTTAGAACAGCCCCTCTCACAGCCATACGAATTTTGGAGGAAACCCTAGAGGAAGAGAGACAAAAGAGAGAGAAGAGATTGGGTTTTGCTGCCGATCTTCCTCCTCCTGCTTCGGCTTGTTACACGGCCTACACCGCCCTATTCTAGACGCTTTTCCGGCGGTATCCATCTCATTTGGAGGTAAGAAACCCTAACCCTAGGTCTGATTTGAGGTGGGATCGATGTAGGATATGTACCGACTAACCGATTCCGCTCTTTAGGCTAGAAATCTCCCGTAGACGGAAGTTCTTTTACCCTTGCTGATTCGTTCCGTTTCCAAAGGCAAAGGTGAGGACTTTAAGTGTATAAGTTACGGTTTTCAACGCTTTCAATG
This sequence comes from Magnolia changhungtana, assembly GCA_030180095.1. NCBI lineage: Eukaryota > Viridiplantae > Streptophyta > Magnoliopsida > Magnoliales > Magnoliaceae > Magnolia > Magnolia changhungtana. The sequence goes on along the minus strand of JASAUF010000654.1, from coordinate 10,475,093 downwards.
TCAGATAATGGTAGATTCATGATCTGCTTGCAATTGCACATGTACAAAGTGCTTTCCGTTTCCTGTTTTGATTAACGGTGTGAAATATGGAATTTCACATATTCTAGGTATACGTAGAAATACCGTATACGTATATTTTTTGGATAAATGCTTGACATGTTTATTTAATGTATAATTATATAACATATGAATAAAATACTAGTTTGGCGAAAGGAATCGCCAAAATATATGTTTACTTGTAAATGCGCCGTATGTTGAAATTACGTATTGTAGAAATACCGTATACGTATTTCTTTTGGAATAATATTTGACATATGTATTTAATGTATGATTATACAATACATGATTAAAATACTAGCTTGGCGAAAGGAATCATTGAAATCTATGTTCCTTTGTAAACACTATGTATGTTGAAATTGGGTATACGTGGAAGTACCCTATACGTATAAAATTTGCTGATGTGATTGCCATGTTTGATTGTTTGTATGAATATGATGTATATGTATAAAATACTAGTTTGGTAAAGGGACAACCCTAGTACACACTTCCCTAGCATACGTCATGTATGTTGAACTATTGCATTCCAAGTGTTGGTGAATTCACTTATGAGTGTAAGTGCTTAAGTGTTAGAATCTTAGGTAGGTGCTTTGAGATGGGATTCTCATTTACCTTAGAGTCACATATGACACTCTCCATGTGGTTGTTCACTCTAACCACTCGCCTTTAAATTTAAGTATTTGTATCCCTATTTACATAATGCTTTATAACATGCTTTTGAACATGCTTTGTGACTTGTTTATTAACATGCTTCATGTTATGCTTTATAATATGCTTGCTAGTGTTCTTGAATTACCATGTTATCATGCCGTATTTCACATGCTATGGTTAGGATTTGATCGAGCTTGGGACTATGTTCATAGTCCAGGCATCCCAGATCGAGACTTGAAGATGTGGTTGGGATTCGCCCGCCACGCATGATGTGTTGGTGAACCCGTGTCGTACTTCGGTTGGCGATAGTGGTTGGCCACACGAGGTGCTTCTCAAGCCTCATATCGCCCAACTTGTTGTGCGCTCGAGCTAGCCGAACACGTCAAGTAAACCGTGTGTCTTATGTATGTTCACCATGTTTGGTCGCTAATGCTTGAACCTAGGGTACCAAACTTACCAAAGATAATCCCGTTAACCATGGTACCTCGATCCGCTAAGACTCATGAGCCGGGCATGGTGGTATGGGACACCGTGGTCGAGCTGTCGGCCTACGCTGGGGCTACGTGCCTCCCCGTAGTGACCAGTGAGCAACTTAACTCGTGAGCCGATTATGGTGGTATGGGACACTATATTCACATTGTCACCTACATTGATAAGGTGATGGGGGAGTGGTGCAACCTTTGTGCGTAACAGCCCTGGCAGCCCTTTGTAGTGACCGCGAGCATATTCTGAAGTTGCAGCGTGCCTTAGGGTTCGCCGCGATATATAGAGTATGAACTAGGCCTGTTTCTGTATAGCTGTATAGTGATGAATCGTTTAAGGGGTGATGGGGGAGTGGTGCAACCTTTGTGCGTAATGCCACTGGCAGCCTCTCGCAATGACCTAGAAAACACACCATCGTCGATATTAACTAGGACTGACGACCCTAGATTGGATCATGTTTGGATATGATACAAGGGAGGTACCTTAGTTTCCCAATCCTGCCGTTTGTTTTGAACGAACTAATTAAAACTCGGAATCATACTCATCATGCATCGCATGTGCCCGGAAGATGTGGAGCACCGTGGGATGTAAGCATGCGCGAACGTGAGATGGTGTCGCCGAGGGAGTATGTCGGTGAGGGCATCCATCATACCTGCATTCATACTTGCATTAATCAGAGTAACTAGGAGTGTTTGATTTACTGCTTTATCATTACTGCTTGACTGTATTGATAACATGATAACTTATGTCTTATCGTTCCACTGAGTTAGCTACTCACTCCCACGTTACGGGACGGTGTTGTACACACCAAACAGAATTGTTGAATTTCAGATGATGGCGATGCTTATGAAGCAGAGCCGGACTACTTCTATGGTGATGAGGAGAAGATCTCCTATCTGTATCTCTCTGACGGGTCTCTGAAGACCTGGTACTGTATTGTCGGGGCTGTGGTACTGGGGATAGAAGACATTAAACTGACACATTTGGTATATTTTAGAACTTTACTTGTATTTATTTAACCTGGTAATGTTATCACACTCTGGAGACTCATCATAGTTTATATATTTTATCTATCTATCATAGTCTTCCGCTTGCAAGATTAACTGTCTCTGGAGTATGATATGCTGTTTTGGCTTAATCTCACTCATGTTCAATGCACGAATACAGTCAACATTCAATCATCATTCATTTTGTTGCATAAGTGATGTTCTGGAACTCGGGAGTTGAGTTTATGCTCGACCCCCGATTTTCAGGGCGTTACAAGATGGTATCAGAGCATGATTTTGATTAAACCGGACCTGGGTTATGGTCACACTACGCACTCTAACGCACTCTGACTTAGGAGGGAGCGACGGGATGTAGAAACAGTTATAGGTATCCCGATTTCGTCACATTGGCGAAGTTCATTGAAAACGAACGCCGAAATCGAGTATGTATTCAACCATGGTCGCACGGGTCGACCTTAAAATATTCCTAGGTCGTCTATAGATAATTCTAGATTACAATCCACCTCACCCTAACCGTTGACAATCGGTAGAATATAGGATAGGCGTGATGAGGATAACTACTCCGAATCCTCGGAACTTCTCTGGACTCCTTGCAGAGACTTCTCGAATCCATGAGGAAAGAAAGCAGAAACTAGAAATAAATTCTAAGAAATCCAAAATTGATTAATGAATGAAGAAAAATTGATTTCACAACCCTTTAAATGGGAATACCAAGTAATAGGAAGGAAATCAGAAACAAACTACAACTAAAACTCCTAGCATTCGCGACTTACTAAGGTCATGGTGTCTGCTAGTGCGCAAAGTTTTCAGCCAAGAATAATAAGTGTCCTATTTGGCTTCACCAAACCATTCTCCTAATTATTCTAAGCTTCTTACGCGATGAGCGCAACTCCTAAAGCCCAATGGATGAAGAGTAACTAAACAAAAATTACTGTTTTAGTAAAACGAAATTAAAACAGGGAAATGACTGTCAATCGGAGGCGTTTTTTGCAATTCCGGTTGCGCAATCCAAAGATAGCTGGGTTGGTTGGCTTCATTAGCTCGTCCTACCCCAAATTCATATATTTTACGTCGATAACTCATTCCTGATTGGAAGATATGTCCAGCTGTCAGAAACTACCCGAAATAGAGCGAATCGGAGTCCTGGGCCTCCCCTTAAATTCGATAGGACCCAGGTCGAACCAGGGTGCATTTGGTACCTTGGGACCATGGAGAACAGGGCCCCACCGCGGCGGCGCGGTTCCGGCCAAGTCCGGCCAAGGCGCTGCACACGGCGGCGGACCGCGGTCCGGTTGCTTTTCCGGCGACGTTCCAAGCTTGGGGTTGGTCGGCCTGACCCCCTCTACCCCCTGGCACGTGCCATTTTGGCAAATATTTAGGATTTTTAGGGTTGGAGCCCCCCTCTCTCTCACATCTTCCCTTCCAAACGCCCTCCCCTTCTATTTCCGATTTTCTCCCTCAAACCTTTTCTCCAGTCTTTCGTTCCACCATATTCGACCATGATTCATGCACTCCCATCCATCACAGCAGCCCTAACCTCCTATCCTTTCCCTCTCTTTCACATGTGAGCTCCCACCCCCCTCACTTGGAGCTCAAATTCGTGCAACCTTCAAACCTATCTCATTTTTCCATTTTCCTTCTTCATTCCCTACCTTTTGGCCTTTACAATCCCTGTTGAGGCTCAAGTCCATGGAGAACCAAAACTCCAGTCCCTCCATTTCCCTTATCCTCATTTTCCATGGCTCTATCCGAGCTCATCCATATGTTGTCTTGTAATTTGCATGGGCTACTATCTTAGGGTGGTTATGTTTTCCTGTTGATAGGTGTAGTAGTTGGTAGAATATTTTAGGTATTTGAGAACGTTTAGGGTCCGTTCGGCCAAATTACATTAGGTAAGTTTACGGTGGATAGAATTGTAAAAGTAATAATAAATGGATATGTAGGGTATGGCCCCTAGATTGGGTGTATCCCATGTATTCCGACATCCTGTTTAGAATGTACGCAATTAAAAGTAAATTCCGAGATTTTCCTTTCCCATAACTTAGAAGTTCATTACCCTGGGATATGGAAATTCCATTTTTCCAACACCAGGCTCATTTTCCAAGGCCTATAAAATTAATCCCCTCCCACCCTCCTACCAACCATGTCACACCCAATCCCAAGGTATGATTAGTAATGCGGTCCCATTTAATACAACTTAGGGCCACTGGCCAAATTGTGTTGAAGTGATAAAGTCCCTTGATATACATTAACCCACCGCACTCTGATAGCTTAAGCTTTTGGAGTAAATGGTTTTTGATAGATAGGCCCATAGAGTTTGGACCTAGAGCAGTGCTTCGATAGACCTGACAGTATAGGAAACCCAACCAATTGAGAACGTAAACTCTAGGACCCCCTTAGTTGGTTTGAGCATAGGTGGAGTGCCCAAGCGTAGCTACATTCATGTTCGGGCAACTCAATTCCAAATGAACAAACAATTTTCTTTATTAGAAATGATATAAAATTATCTGGTGTATAAGCATAGACTTTAGATTACAACTGGTGGATTACCGCTACTCATCACTGAGCTGAGGTTCATTGATTAGGGTGAGAAATGTAAATGACAAAAAAAAAATGCTAAGATAATTGAGTGATATACTTAGTGAGTCGGTTTGATTAGGTAGGAGCGAGACCCCGTCCCTTTGTTGAAATCCTCTTGATACTCATAGGCTCCTTTAATAACTCATAGGAAGGTTGTATGACATAGAAACTATTCACGCTCATAGAAAACTTGTATATCCATTGGATTTAATGTTAGATCAAATCAATACACCCTCAGAATTGCCTTCTCAAGGACTTAGTACAATCGGGAACACGGGGCAGAGAAACTACACATTAGCGAGGTATTCGCGGTTTGGATCGAATTCTCAATCCTGGTTGTGACCAATGAACCCTATGCTCTGATCAAGCAGAAGGTCGGGATCAGCTAGGATTAAGGACTGATACGATGATTTTCTGTCTTCGCGAGGTAGAAGGTCTATGTATCCCATTCGCACCCACTACGCAACTTTCTTCCGTGTTGGCTTGACCACTTACAACCAAAAGTTTATAACTTTGTCTTTGAGAAGTGTGAGAATATATAGCCAATAGAAATATTTCCTTTTAGGCCTAAGGAATTTCCCAAGTGAGCAACAGTAGACGCTTAAGAATCGGGTCCTAAATCACATGCCATGTCGGCATACATATTGTGCTTATGAACGTAGAAAGATAGCATGCCTATTAAGCTAGACATGATTAAATAGGATAAGTCTGGACCGCGACAAAAACCCCTTGGTAGAATTGGGCATCTTGCCTCAAACCCACACCTACCCCTGACATCAACCACATTACCCATCATTTTTAACTCCTCTCGATCCCCATAGGTATCAATGTCATCGTACACATCGTCGATGAAAGGCAGACCAATGTATTTCCCATTTCATGTCACGGATAGATCCTAAACTACACCTTGTTCCGATATACGGAGCAGGACATAAATCTTGAGCCTTGAGGGCGAAAATAAATTTTAAGGGGGGTAGAACATGATGAACCCGCTCTAGTTAGGTCACCTAATACACCTCTTTGACCTGGGTGGCGCAGCGGAAGCATGGTGGACCCTACCCCACTGGCCCAGGATCGAAACGGTGCTCGTTAACATATGCACATTATAGAAGCCCTAACAAGTTTTACTATGAAACCATTTTAGGATGATCTAGTAAGATTTGATTCATCCTCCCCTGGGACAGATAATATCAAGGACTCTCTTAGACTAAGACCTAAAGGGCAACCTTAGAATAAACAATTTGAACCTTTCAATGATGGACATTCCCTACGTTTCTAGAGTGATCGGACTACGGAGTTACTGAAATATACAATCGCGAAGCATTCGCGGCTTGACCTAATTCTCAATCCTGGGCGACTACCAATGGACTCACTGCTTGGCCGAGCAGAAGACCAGGATCCACCAGGATTCGGAAGGGATACGATGAGCTTTCTACCTTAGCTCGGTAGATGATCGATGTATCGGGATCAAGCCCACCATAAACGTCTCTCCGTGTTGGTCAAACAGTGAAAACAACTATCTTACTCTAAATTGTGGGAATTGTCGTCAAGACTCCAAATAGGTACAGAAATAAATTGTAGCAAACTATCAGGGTATGAGAAATGAATAAAGAAACATGTTTTAAGGGGGGTAGACTAAAAGGAACAAGACTAGTATATGCCCTACCACGCGTAGGAACTCGAAATCAATAAGTCTTAGGCAAATGAAATAATAGAAATCTTTCCTTATTACCCTTAGGCAATTTCGGGGACGAAATTTTGTTTTAAGGGGGGTAGATTGTAACGCCCCGGATTTTTGCCAACCTGGGATTAGATGACCTTAGACAATGGGTCGATCGTAATACCTCATTAACTTGTCAGAACTGAATCCCAAAGTCTAAAGCCGCCTTTGAACTCATTTCCTTCACAAACCTCACCCTTCATCAACTTGATCTTCCAATTTTTCTAATAACTTTCACCCTAGACACTATCTTAAACTAGCTAAGTAGTATAACTTGGATCACTTTATATACAAACTCCAAAGGCCTGAGTACCACCTCGACCAGAATTCACTTAGGACTAAATCCTTTAGAAATGAGACAAAGTAACTAGGTGTGAAACCAGATTAGCTACAAAATCCGTTAGGATCGCTTTAAATACGATCTGCAAGACCCAAAAGTTGCAGAATCATTGGCGCTAGGTTACCCTAAAGTTTAGAACCAAACTCATTTCCCGTCTGCTCTCGGGAATGAAACGAAACTTCGTATTAGGTCTAGATCGCACATCGGGAGTCCGATTAACCCGAAGCTAAGGAACTAGGACCGCCCCACTGGGCTTAACAATCATCTCAAAAATCAGCTCCATCCGATGTTCCATGGCCATTCGTTTCGGTTTGGAGCGAGGGAGTGTGAAAAACACTATTCCCATCCAAAAATAAATATCTGGAATAGTGATCTGGCATCATTCGTTGACGCGTCAGTATTAAGCAACCTGACCTTCAGAATCAGACCAAATTACACCCTCGGATTAAGAAAAATTTCAGGAACATTTACATGTACTTGGAATTTCTGATCGTGGCCCACTGACCGTCGAACTGAAAGTGGTCCGTCACGTGCGATCTGGGAATCCGATCGAGTCGAAAACGTAATCCCACGTAGATCCATAGATGGTGAGCTTAAGTCTGACGTTTGGTTCAAGGAGGGCCACCAGAACCTCCTTTTAAATTTGAAAAAGTGACGAAAATCCTATATTAGCAGTACCCCTTGAACCTGAGTCTAATTTCGGAATGTTTTTGGCTATAAAAGGAGCTTAGAACAGCCCCTCTCACAGCCATACGAATTTTGGAGAAAACCCTAGAGGAAGAGAGAGAAAAGAGAGAGAAGAGCTTGGGTTTTGCTGCCGATCTTCCTCCTCCTGCTTTGGCTTGTTACACGGCCTACACCGCCCTATTCTAGACGCTTTCCCAGCGGTATCCATCTCATTTGGAGGTAAGAAACCCTAACCCTAGGTCTGATTTGAGGTGGGATCGATGTAGGATATGTACCGACTAACCGATTCCGCTCTTTAGGCTAGAAATCTCCCGTAGACGGAAGTTCTTTTACCCTTGCTGATTCGTTCCGTTTCCAAAGGCAAAGGTGAGGACTTTAAGTGTATAAGTTACGGTTTTCAACGCTTTCAATGTCAGATAATGGTAGATTCATGATCTGCTTGCAATTGCACATGTACAAAGTGCTTTCCGTTTCCTGTTTTGATTAACGGTGTGAAATATGGAATTTCACATATTCTAGGTATACGTAGAAATACCGTATACGTATATTTTTTGGATAAATGCTTGACATGTTTATTTAATGTATAATTATATAACATATGAATAAAATACTAGTTTGGCGAAAGGAATCGCCAAAATATATGTTTACTTGTAAATGCGCCGTATGTTGAAATTACGTATTGCAGAAATACCGTATGCGTATTTCTTTTGGAATAATATTTGACATATGTATTTAATGTATGATTATACAATACATGATTAAAATACTAGCTTGGCGAAAGGAATCGCCGAAATCTATGTTCCTTTGTAAACACTATGTATGTTGAAATTGGGTATACGTGGAAGTACCCTATACGTATAAAATTTGCTGATGTGATTGCCATGTTTGATTCTTTGTATGAATATGATGTATATGTATAAAATACTAGTTTGGTAAAGGGACAACCCTAGTACACACTTCCCTAGCATACGTCATGTATGTTGAACTATTGCATTCCAAGTGTTGGTGAATTCACTTGTGAGTGTAAGTGCTTAAGTGTTAGAATCTTAGGTAGGTGCTGAGATGGGATTCTCGGCTACCTTAGAGTCACATATGACACTCTCCATGTGGTTGTTCACTCTAACCACTCGCCTACTGAAATTTAAGTATTTGTATCCCTATTTACATAATGCTTTATAACATGCTTTTGAACATGCTTTGTGACTTGTTTATTAACATGCTTCATGTTATGCTTTATAATATGCTTGCTAGTGTTCTTGAATTACCATGTTATCATGCCGTATTTCACATGCTATGGTTAGGATTTGACTGAGCTTGGGACTATGTTCATAGTCCAGGCATCCCAGATCGACTTGAAGATGTGGTTGGGATTCGTTCCGCCACGCATGATGTGTTGGTGAACCCGTGTCGTACTTCGGTTGGTGATAGTGGTTGGCCACACGAGGTGCTTCTAGCCTCATATCGCCCAACTTGTTATGCGCTCGAGCTAGCCGAACACGTCAAGTAAACCGTGTGTCTTATGTATGTTCACCATGTTTGGTCGCTCAATGCTTGAACCTAGGGTACCAAACTTACCGGTGATAATCCCGTTAACCATGGTACCTCGATCCGCTAAGACTCATGAGCCGGGCATGGTGGTATGGGACACCGTGGTCGAGCCGTCGGCCTCTGCTGGGGACTACGTGCCTCCCCGTAGTGACCAAAGGTGAGCAACTTAACTCGTGAGCCGATTATGGTGGTATGGGACACTATATTCGCACATTTGTCGGCCTACATTGATAAGGTGATGGGGAGTGGTGCAACCTTTGTGCGTAATGTACACAGCGACCCTTTGTAGTGACCGCGAGCATATTCTGAAGTTACAGCGTGCCTTAGGGTTCGCCGCGATATATAGAGTATGAACTAGGCCTGTTTCTGTATAGTTGTATAGTGATGAATCGTTTAAGGGGTGATGGGGGAGTGGTGCAACCTTTGTGCGTAATGTACACAGCGGCAAATCTGCGATGACCTAGAAAACACACCATCGTCGATATTAACTAGGGTCGACGACCCTAGATTGGATCATGTTTGGATATGATACTGGGAGGTACCTTAGTTTCCCAATCCTGGCTTTGTTTGAAACGAACTAATTAAAAACTCGGTAATCATACTCATCATGCATCGCATGTGCCTGGAAGATGTGGAGCACTTGTGGGATGTAAGCATGCGCGAACGTGAGATGGTGTCGCTGAGGGAGTATGTCGGTGAGGGCACATCCATCATACCTGCATTCATACTTGCATTAATCGAGTAACTAGGAGTGTTTGATTTCTTGCTTTATCATTCTTGCTTGGTTGTATTGATAACATGATAACTTATGTCTTATCGTTCCACCGAGTTAGCTACTCACTCCCACGTTACGGATGACGGTGTTGTACACACCAAACGTAATTGTTGAATTTCGGATGATGGCGATGCTTATGAAGCGAGCCGGACTACTTATGGTGATGAGGAGAAGATCTCCTATCTCAGTATCTCTCTCGACGGGTCTCTCGAAGACCTGGTACTGTATTGTCGGGGCCGTGGTACTTGGGGATAAAGACATTAAACTGACACATTTGGTATATTTTAGAACTTTACTTGTATTTATTTAACCTGGTAATGTTATCACACTCTGGAGACTCATCATAGTTTATATATTTTATCTATCTATCATAGTCTTCCGCTTGCAAGATTAACTTGTCTCGGAGTATGATATCTTTGTTTTGGCTTAATCTCACTCATGTTCAATGCACGAATACAGTCAACATTCAATCATCATTCATTTTGTTGCATAAGTGATGTTCTGGAACTCGGGAGTTGAGTTTATGCTCGACCCCCGATTTTCAGGGCGTTACAAATGGTAATATATTTCAAGTGATGGGTGTCATACTAATATCATTTAATAGTAGTTTTTAATATTAACGTAGAGGATGTGGTGATGGCTATTCATGATCAACAACTATCATAACGCTGTTTAGGAGTGACAAATGAAGCACTTAAATTTAACCATTGTAACTAACATTAGTATATGTAGTTTATTAATGATGAATCATGTTTGGTATTAACAAATCTAATGATGATTGTGATGATACATTATAATAAAAAAAAATCTTTATATGGAAGGGAAATGTGGCTCACCTAGGTCGACTCGGTTCGAGTCGAGTTGACTCGGCGACCAACCCAAAAACCCAACTCTCCTTTACTTTCTCTTCCTCTCCTTCTCTCTTTCTTTCTGCTGGAATATCCAGCCATACCTGGACTGGACCCAAGCCCAGCTCGACTCGGTGGGTCCCAGCCGAGTCGACTCAGCAGTGACTCGGGACACCACTTCCACTCTCCTTCTTTCTTCCTTTCTTTTCTTCCCTTCCCTTTTTTTTTCTCCTCCTGCTGGAACTCCAGCAAACCCCCAGGCATGAACCAGATCCGAGCCAACTCGGCTCAGCAGCGAGTCGGGTTGCTACCCGAACTCAACATCTCCCTCTCACTTTCTCTTTCTTGTTTCTTCTTTCTCCTTTCTTTCGTTCTCATTTAGAGAGGTCCAAAGAAGACTGGACTCGACCCGACTATGACCCAATCGCGGGCTGCCGACCCAACCCAAAACCGAACTCGGTCGGGTCAGCGTGGTGCGGTACCCAGCAGTGCGGTGCAACAGCCACCTCCTCCCCGTTCCCTCCTTCTTTCTTTTCTTTCTGTTCTCTCTTTCTTCTTCGTTTCTCTCTCCTTTCTTCTTAGAGATGTCCCACAGGGCCTGGAAGAGGCCGAAAAAGAGCCAGGGCCGCCAGTGCTTGATGGTTTCTCGGTGGAGAAGAGGACAGCCATTAATGGCAGATTCTCTCCCGTCGTTTCTTCCTTCATTCCGCGAGCATGGGGTAGTTCCTAGGGGTACACTAGAGCTCGGAGAGTGGACGGAATGGAGCTCGAACGTCATTTGGTTGGTGGGTTCGAATGGAGAAGAAAATGGTGGATTTTCGAGTTGAGGCAAGGGAGTGGGGGAGAGACCCGTTGCTACTCCCATCTGTGGGACTTAAATCGAGCCCTGAACCCCTTCAGGGCCGTCGGATGAGACTGGAAGGCCGGGATTGAATCTCGCTATCCGGTTTTCTGAAAAACTGTTGGCGGAAGGGAGGTTTTGGGCGTCGGTTTCCCACAAGCAACCCTAACACGTGAGCTGAAATGGATGGCAAGGATTTTCTCTCAGTGAACGACTGAGATGAGAGGAGGAACCCCTCACGCGGATCTCCCTTGTGGCAGTAACGGGAACAGTTTCCTTATTTGGAAACGTGGTTTTGTAAGGCCTGTTTGGGTCGAAGATGGTGCGCATGTACATGTGCTCAAATACGAGGAAAGGGGTAGGTTTAGGTTGGGCCTATGCTGCGAATCAGATGGTCGGTTTGGATTGTCAAGATGGGTCCTGCTGGTGGGCCACCATCGATGCAAATAGACAACGTCCATTCGTTTGAAAAGGGCAGGGAGCGGGAAGCAAGGAAGAAAATTCCTTTTTTTGGAAATTTTCGGTCAAGCACGCTTGACCGGTATTTTAGTTCAGTGCTGTACGCTAGTGCACAGGCGCAGGGTGCACTCACGGGGTCGGTGGTGGGGTCCACGATGAGGTTTGTAGGAAATCCACACCGTCCATTCTTCTAGGGAGTTCCAACAAAGGGTCTTGAACGTTGGTCAGCTGATCTAAGGTATAGGTGGGGCCCACGACTTGTTTGGTAGACCTAAGGGTTGTTTCTCATCAACCTAGTGGTCGGATGATGCCTAGGTTGGACTTTAACGGCTAAAAGACCCTAATGGCCCATTTGTAATGCTTTTGCCATATATTACTAATCGATACTATTATTAATATAATTTTTTTTTATTTTTGTAGATTACTTATAATTATAATATTTAAAATCTCATACATATAAATAAATAAAATTTTAATATTAACATACCACTAATTACATGCTGTTGTTCACACATTTATTCACATACATAATTCATAATACATAGTATCATATTTAATTAAAATTATATTAGTATTCGATAATATTGCTAAATAATATACAATTCCATCTAATTATCTACTGACTTTTGTATACATACGTATATAAAAACAATATTATATGCTACATTATTATTCAGAATTTGATTTCATGTTCAGAAATTATTTTTCATTATAATTATTTAATATAATATTATTTTCATAACGTCTTATATACATTAAATACGCATGCATCATTTTAGTATGAAATTTTAAGTCTTTACAAAGTATATTCATTTCCTAGTGTATATATCTAGGTTGCATTATTTATATATTTTTATATTAAATTAATCTACATGGTAGCACCCGAGTACTGAAAGTACGGGGTGTTACAATCTACCCCCCTTAAAGAAGAATCTCGTCCCCGAGATTCAGTGCTCTTATTATGATTAGGGACTATTATACTATTCATTATTTTTCAAAATGTACAACGTATGCCACTAGGCACCCAAAACTGAGGCCGTTACAAACTACCCCCCTTAAAGAAAATCTAGACCTCGAGATTTAGTAACTCGTGGATCGATTGTTAGAATTTTGGGTGATTTAGTCGTCCTAAACATGTATCCTATCCTGTTACACATATCCTCAACAAGTCACTTCAAATTCTCATGACCCTTATGTTTATAAGCTAGTGGATCAACTGGTGCATTTAGGTTCTATTAAAGGTCATAATTCATTTATGTGTTAACTAGAGCTAGGGAATTTTTCCAATACTCGTTGACAATGAGATTTCTAGTAGTACTTACTAAGTCATAAGTTCATTTGAGTGACTAATATTAATATCTTATCTTTCCTTTTATTCCCGCATACCTCTATTGATAGTTCCCCACTACCTAAAGTATAACACGATTCTCTAGCGTTCGAGCTGTAACAGATAGATGGTCGTAGTGGATTTGAGCCCGATACCTCAATCCTTTACCTACGTATAGCAGAGGATTTGAGTATCAATTCATAATCCCGTTAGATCTCGGTCCTTTGCCTGATCAGGGCATTGGAATCGTTGAGATTTGCTAGGACTTAGAATTTGAGTCAAACCATGAAAACTCCGTTTAAATATGGTTCCATCAGTCCTTGATCCCGATTGTCCTAGACTCCTAGAAATGTCATGAAACCTTGTATTTTCACTATGATAAGCCTATGCGGCCCATTACGCTTCCGCCGCGCACTCTGATCATCTAAGCACTATTTGGAAACTTCAGGTCCAGGGTCCCTATGTGAAATCTAAGTTTAAATTTCCTTACGTCTTATTTGACTTCCCGAACCTAGCTCCCACATGCCTAGTCTAAGATTAATAATTCACCCAAATTTCTATAACTTCACATTTAGTTGACCCTAAGTGCTAAAATTTATGAGAATTATCGTTTTCCAATTAACGATAGGTATTAGGAAATTCAAGTTAGAACTTCTAATAATTTATTTTATTTATTTATTTATTTATTTATTTATTTTGCATAGGGAAATACTTAAGTTTAATCTAACGCACGGCATGATGGCTATAAAGGATTTCCTAGAATGTCTAAGTCCAATCTATTTGACGATAGTGTTATTCTTAGCCATAAAAGCTTATGAAAAATTCATTTTCTGAATTTCTAGATTTTTTTTTTTTTTTTTTTGAAAGTCAAGCATAAAAATGTTTTGGTTTGGTCCTTTTATACATCATAGTGGGCATTTGTACTTCCACAATACTTAAGTTTAGTTCCAAATTTCAAATGACTAAACTTAAAATCTTTCAAGGGAACCTACACTCATTTCTAAGTTCTATAGCTATCAAAACAATCTTTCAAGGAGCCTAACCTTTTGAAGTGTCTATGTTCTCAAAAATATTTTTTTTTTTTTTTTTTTTTTTTTTGCAAGGAACCTTTCATAAGTTTAATGACTAAATGTTCTAAGGGTCCTAAGTTCATGTCTAAGTTCTTCAGTTATTCAAACAACTTTTCTAGGGGCCTAAAATCTTGAATCGCTATGTTCTCAATTCCTCCTAATTTCAAATGGCCAACTTAATAGTTTCTAAGGACCTCTACATGAGTTTGAAGCCCAAAGGTCAAGTCCCAAAAATTGCAAGGGTCTAAAGTTTGAAGTACCTATGTTCTCAAGTTGTCCTTAGTTCAAATGGAATGTCATGAAAGTTTTGGATTGCTATCCAAATAATTTCCAGGGGGACCTAAATTTTGAATTTCTACATTTCCAAATTGTCCTTTGCTCAGATGGGATTTCACATAAGTTTGGATTGTCATCCAAGTCACTTATAAGGGAACCTAAGTTTGGATTTCTACATTTCAATCATTCTTCTAAGTCTAGGGGAAATTCTCCTAAGTTCAACTTTCTAATTTCAAACATCATAATCTGGGACATCTTAAAGTTTGTATAAGATCATTTCCCAAGGCCAAGTTTGTCCAAACTATGCTCTGATACCAACTGTAACGACTCGAATCTTCAGGACCCGAGTACACGACCCGTGTCCCAAAAACCCAAGTGTTAACCTTAAAGGATGGTCAGATATAATATTTTTTTTTCTTTTATCAGAGTAAGCAAATGAGCGTAGTGTGGACAAGTAAGCATAAAGGAAAATTTTATTATCATTCAAATATACAAGAAGCTGCCCATAATGACTTATACAAATCAATGTCTCTGAATTTAACCAGTACAAGATTACAAGAGTTTAATACATAAAAAAAAATAGCAGGAAGCATATAAAGATAAGCTGCAAAATCATGCAGCTCCTCCAAGCAAGTACAGTCATGCATCCCTGGCAATCGTACCCTGCTCCTCATCAAGTCTGAACATACATATCACCTAAGCCACAGCATTGCATACCATACGGTTATATATTTGATGGATGAGTGGCCAACTCGGTGTGAATTCCCCTCAAGATTACACACCGCCGCATTAGGTAAGCATAGTTATAAAACATCCGGACAACCAAAAGCAGAGTAAATGCAGTCTTTTAAATGCATGGATGCGTGAATGCAATCATCGCCCCGGATGCTCATCACGTGCGGACAAGTGGGCATTCACCCATGCAATCATCGAACACAGGGAAACATCAACTAGTCGGAATCATCGAACACAGGAAATATCAACCCGGTCGAAACGTACCATGTATGCATGATTAGCCAAGTCATTATTAGTCCATTTACAATCAGCTAATTTAGATAAGCTCAAAGGTCACTACGGGGAGCACATGGCCCAGCGTGGCGACAAATTTCGGGCATAGTATCCCATGACTACCATCTCCGGCTCATGAGGCTGCCATCTTAGGATGTTTAATGGAAACCCATCGACTAGTGGTCAATCATATTACAATATATGGGGCTTACCATCGCATGGTTGCACAGTATAAAACATCAAACCCATATAGGAAAAATATCAAATAAAATCACGTAGGGCGAATATCAAAACCATACGATGAAAACCATCCGTAAAAACCATTGAGCACAACAACCCTGGATGGTAGACCCACATCAATGATCCATCTAGACCACCACTCAATAACCCCTAAGTCGAAGGTCCATTTTAATCACAACCAGTCAGGTTACATCCCAAGTATGAGTGTACATTCATATGTGGGAATTTCCCACCAATGTACCAGTTTAAAGTCCATAAGCAATACACAAGCATGAACAAATATGCAGGATGAACATTAAGCAGGCAATATACCAATTCAATTTCCACCAGCTAACGCATATGATTATAAGAGAGAGATATCATTTATGAATTTAAATAAAAACTATAACTTAAGCTAATGAGAAGATGGAAAGCTCAAGGGGAAGAATTATCATCTTATACTTGGAACTGCCTACTAGTATCGCAAGGTGCTTGCGCCTTTAGAATTGAATCCTAACAAAATTCATGAACTTGTACCATTAGATTAAAGTTCTACATACCACCTAGGGTTTAAGATCATCGGTTAAGGTCATCTTTTAGGATTTTAATGTGGAATTAGGGTTTTATCCTAAGGTCTAGCCTCGTACTTGGATTTTAGGATTTTATTCTAGAGTTTAGTTCTAGGCTAGATAATTAGGATTTCAATGTAGAGTTTACGGTTTCATTTTAGGGTTTAATTATAGGTTTAGATTCTATGTTTGATTATGGAATTTGAATTCTATCTTGTGTGGTCATTGACAATATTATTAGAGGGAATAATGAATGAATAAAAATAATCAAATAAATTAGTTATTAGTTTTTAAGAATATTAACGATAGCTACTATCATACTAGAATTACTTAACGATAACCCACGATGAATATTAATGCTAATAGTTCCAAGGCAATTATTAATATTAATAATATCACTAATATTAGCTAGCGTAATACTAATAATCATTTAGATGTGAATAAATAGTATGTCCTAATGTTAATATTTTAAGAACGGTGAAATGAAATGCTAATATCTTAATAATGACAACTTCCATATGTATTAGCCAATGTCGGTATAGATAATTTATTAATGGTAATATATTTCAAGTGATAGGTGTCATACTAATATCATTTAATAGTAGTTTTTAATATTAACGTAGAGGATGTGGTGATGGCTATTCATGATCAACAACTATCATAACGCTGTTTAGGAGTGACAAATGAAGCACTTAAATTTAACCATTGTAACTAACATTAGTATATGTAGTTTATTAATGATGAATCATGTTTGGTATTAACAAATCTAATGATGATTGTGATGATACATTATAATATAAAAAAATCTTTATATGGAAGGGAAATGTGGCTCACCTAGGTCGACTCGGTTCGAGTTGAGTTGACTCGGCGACCAACCCAAAAACCCAACTCTCCTTTACTTTCTCTTCCTCTCCTTCTCTCTTTCTTTCGCTAGAATATCCACCATACAGGATGGACCCAAGCCACTTCGACTCGGTGGGTCCCAGTAAGTCGACTCAGCAAGATGACTCGGGACACCACTTCCACTCTCCTTCTTTCTTCCTTTCTTTTCTTCCCTTCCCTTTTTTTTCTCCTCCTGCTGGAACTCCAGCAAACCCCCAGGCATGAACCAGATCCGAGCCAACTCGGCTCAAGAAATCGGGTTCTTGCACACGAACTCAAACATCTCCCTCTCACTTTCTCTTTCTTGTTTCTTCTTTCTCCTTTCTTTCGTTCTCATTTAGAGAGGTCCAGCAGCACTTGGACTCGACCCGACTATGACCCAACTGGGCTAGCGACCCAACCCAAAACCGAACTCGGTCGGGTCAGCGTGGTGCGGTACCCAGCAGTGCGGTGCAACAACCACCTCCTCCCCGTTCCCTCCTTCTTTCTTTTCTTTCTGTTCTCTCTTTCTTCTTCGTTTCTCTCTCCTTTCTTCTTAGAGATGTCCCACAGGGCCTGGAAGAGGCCGAAAAAGAGCCAGGGTCGCCAATGCTTGATGGTTTCTCGGTGGAGAAGAGGACAACCATTAATGGCAGATTCTCTCCCGTCGTTTCTTCCTTCATTCCGCAAGCATGGGGTAGTTCCTAAGGGTACACTAGAGCTCGGAGAGTGGACGGAATGGAGCTCGAACGTCATTTGGTTGGTGGGTTCGAATGGAGAAGAAAATGGTGGATTTTCGAGTTGAGGCAAGGGAGTGGGGGAGAGACCCGTTGCTACTCCCATCTGTGGGACTTAAATCAAGCCCTGAACCCCTTCAGGGCCGTCGGATGAGACTGGAAGGCAGGGATTGAATCTCGCTATCCGGTTTTCTGAAAACAGTTGGTGGAAGGGAGGTTTTGGGCGTCGGTTTCCCAAGGAACCCTAACACGTGAGCTGAAATGGATGGCAAGGATTTTCTCTCAGTGAACGACTGAGATGAGAGGAGGAACCCCTCACGCGGATCGCCCTTGTGGCGAAGACGGGAACAGTTTCCTTATTTGGAAACGTGGTTTTGTAAGGCTGTTTAGGTCGAAGATGGTGCGCATGTACATGTGCTCAAATACGAGGAAAGGGTAGGTTTAGGTTGGGCCTATCTTTGCGAATCGGATGGTCGGTTGGATTGTCAAGATGGGTCTGTGGTGGGCCACCATCGATGCAAACGGACAACGTCCATTCGTTTGAAAAGGGCAGGGAGCGGGAAGCAAGGAAGAAAATTCCTTTTTTTGGAAATTTTCGGTCAAGCACAGCTTGACCGGGTATTTTAGTTCAGTGCACAGCTAGTGCACAGGCAGGGTGCACTCACGGGGTCGGTGGTGGGGTCCACGGTGAGGTTTGTAGGAAATCCACACCGTCCATTCTTCTAGGGAGTTCCAACAAAGGGTCATGAACGTTGGTCAGCTGATCTAAGGTATAGGTGGGGCCTACGACTTGTTTGGTAGACCTAAGGGTTGTTTCTCATCAACCTAGTGGTCGGATGATGCCTAGGTTGGACTTTAACGGCTAAAAGACCCTAATGGCCCATTTGTAATGCTTTTGCCATATATTACTAATCGATACTATTATTAATATAATTTTTTTTTTTTGTATATTACTTATAATTATAATATTTAAAATCTCATACATATAAATAAATAAAATTTTAATATTAACATACCACTAATTACATGCTGTTGTTCACACATTTATTCACATACATAATTCATAATACATAGTATCATATTTAATTAAAATTATATTAGTATTCGATAATATTGCTAAATAATATACAATTCCATCTAATTATCTACTGACTTTTGTATACATACGTATATAAAAACAATATTATATGCTACATTATTATTCAGAATTTGATTTCATGTTCAGAAATTATTTTTCATTATAATTATTTAATATAATATTATTTTCATAACGTCTTATATACATTAAATACGCATGCATCATTTTAGTATGAAATTTTAAGTCTTTACAAAGTATATTCATTTCCTAGTGTATATATCTAGGTTGCATTATTTATATATTTTTATATTAAATTAATCTACATGGTAGCACCCGAGTACTGAAAGTACGGGGTGTTATAGACTTTCAGAACTCCCTTGGGAATATATTGTTATACAAGTTATGTTGTTCGGTCTAGAAAACGCGGGGGTAACGTATCAAAGGGTGATGCAAAATATATTTCAAGATATGATGCATAAGCATATTGAATGTTATGTGGACGATCTGGTGGTCAGGTCAAACCATCATGAAGAACGTCACGAGCATTAGGCTTTAGTCTTCTGTCATGTCAAAAAAAAGCAGTTAAAGATGAATCCATCCAAGTGTGCATTTGGAGTATCGTCAAGAAAATTCCTTGGTTTCGTGGTAAGACATAGAGGCATCGAGATCGATCTGAAAAAAGTTAGAGCTATTCGAGATATGCTGCTCCCGAAAACATTTAAAGAGTTAAAGAGCTTGCAAGGTAAGTTAGCATATATCCGCTGCTTTATCTCAAACCTGGCAAGAAGATGTTGGCCATTTTCTCATTTGATGAAGAAAGGAACAAAGTTCATATGGGATAAATCCTACCAGAACGCCTTTGATTCGATAAAAAAACTATTGAAACAGCCTCCAGTATTAACAGCCCCAGTGAAAGAAAGACCTCTCATCTTATACATATCAGTAGCTGAGAATTCATTAGGAGCCTTGTTGGCACAAGTGAATGAAAATGGGAAGGAAGCAGCACTCTATTATTTAAGCTGAACTTTAATAGGTGCAGAATGCAATTATACGTTGATTGAAAAAGTATGCTTGGCATTAGTATTTGCAGTCCAGAAGTTAAGACATTATTGTCTGTCCCATCATATAACCTTAATATCTCGAGCGGACCCCATCAAGTTTTTAATGACAAGGCTAATGTTGTCAGGAAGACTAGCAAAGTGGATGTTGTTGCTGTTAGAATACGTGATTAAATATGAGCCGACGAGAGTAGTAAAAGGACAGGAAGTGGCAGATTTTCTGGCGGCCCATCCTGTGACAGATAGCGAAGCCATCTTCGATGAGTTTCCCGACGAATAGGTCATGATGATAGAATTGTCAAATGTGTGGCAAATGTTCTTCGATGGAGTGACAGGAGCAGGTGTTGGAGTGATATTCATCACCCCCTAAGGTGATTTGTTGCCTTACTCTTTCAAGTTGGGCACTGCATGCACAAATAACAAAGCTGAATATAATGCCCTTATCGTTGGGATGGAAATAGCCAGCGAGCTGAAGATAAAAAACATTGCGAATCTATGAGGATTCTAAGCTGGTCATAAATTAGTTAACGACTGAGTTTGAAATAAGGAAATAAGAATTTCTGCCATACTATCGAAGGGTGCAACGTTTATTCGAACAATTCCCAAACGTTGAAATCAAGCATGTACCACAGTACGAGAATGCAAAGGCCAATGCTTTAGCCAGTTTAACAGCAGTGTTATCTTGCCTAGATCGAAGCCCCCTACAAGTGACAATCAAAGAAAAGAGATTCTTGCCTTCAGCAGAAATAATCAGTGAAACAATGGAAGCACTCCCTATATCATGCTTAGAAGTGACAATAGTTGACTGGCGTCAACCTTTCATTGATTATCTCAAGTACGATATCCTACCAGAAGATCCAGAGGTGAAGTTGCAGATTAAGTAGAGATCAAAAAGATTCATTGTGTAATGAGGTGTTATATAGAAGATCCTATAATGAGATACTGTTGCGATGTTAAGTGAAGAGGAGGCAGGTCAAGTGCTATAAGAGGCACATTCCGGGGAGTGTGGGGCGCATCAGGCTCGGAGGAATTTGTTCCACCAAGTACACCAGATGGGATATTACTGGCTGACAATGTCTAAAGATGTCATAGACTACGTGAAGTGATGCCACGAGTGTTAGATCCACGGGGACATTATACATGTACCCCGTGAAGACATTCATCAGTCAGCTACTTCCTGGCCTTTTGCCGCATGGGGACTCGATGTTATTGGCCCCTTAAATCCACCTTCATCCAGAGGGATACAGTATATACTAACAACAACAGGCTATTTCTCCAAATGGACAAAAGCAATTGCGTTGCGAAGTGTTAAGGAGAAAGATGTTGTTAATTTCATTCGGCACGCAATAAAATACCGCAATGGCTGTAACGCCCTGAAAATCGGGGGTCGAGCATAAGCTCAACTCCCGAGTTCTAGAACATCACTTATGCAACAAAATGAATGATGATTGAATGTTGACTGTATTCGTGCATTGAACATGAGTGAGATTAAGCTAAAACAACATATCATACTCCAGAGACAGTTAAATTGCAAGCGGAAGACTTGTGATAGACATATAAAATATAAAAACTGTGGTGAGTCTCTAGAGTGTGATAAAGTTACCAGGTTAAATAATTACAAGTACAATTCTAAAATTTACCAAATGTGAGGAAGTGTAATGTCTTCTATCCCAAGTACCATAGCCCCGTCAATACATTACCAGGTCTTCATAGACCTATCAGAGGGTTATATGTAGGAGAACTCCTTCTCAACATCATAGTAGTAGTCCGGCTCTGCTTCATAAGCATCGCTATCATCTGAAACTCAACAAATCTGGTTAATGTTGCAAACACCGTCCCGTAACATGAGAGTGAGTGATCAACTCAGTAGAACAATAAAGCATAGGTTAACATGTTATCAATGCAGTCAAGCAGTAATGATAAAGCAGTAAAATCAAACACTCCTAACTACTCTTATTAATGCAAGTATGAATGCAGTCATGATGTATGCCCTCACCACACCCTCCCTCGTACGACACCATCTTACGTTCGCGGCATGCTTTCATCCCTCAGTGCTCCACATCTTCCAGGCACATGCAATGCATGATGAGCATGATTACCGAGTATTTATTAGTCCATTTCAAACAGCAGGATTGGGAAACTAAGGTACTTCCCTTGTATCATTCCCAAACATGATCCATTCTAGGGTCGTCAGTCCTAGTTAATCTCAGACGATGATGTATTTTTTAGGTCACTGCAAAGGCTACCAGGGCTGTTACCCACAAAGGTTACACTACTCCCCCATCACCTCTTTAACGATTCATCACTATACAGAAACAAGCATAGTTCATACTCTATACACCGCGGCAAAACTCTAAGGCTCACCGCGATTTCAGAGTATGCTCGAGGTCACTACAAAGGGCTGTCAGGGCTGTTACGCACAAAGGTTACACCACTCTCCCATCACCTTATCAATATAGGCCGACAGCACGAATATAGTGTCACATACCACCATAATCGGATCACGAGTCTGGTTGCTCAGTGGTCGCTATGGGGAGGCACGTGGCCCCAGCGTAGGCCGACAGCTCGACCACGGTGTCCCATACCACCATGCCCGGCTCATGAGTCTTAGCAGATCGAGGTACCATGGTTAAAAGGGATTTCACTGGTAAGTTTGGTACCCTAGGCTCAAGCAGTGGCGTCCAAACTTGGTGAACATACATAAGACAGATCGGGTTGCTTGATGAGCTCGGCTAGCTCGAGCGCACAACAAGTTGAACGACATGAAGTGCATAAGCACTTCGCGTGGGTAACCACTATCGCCAACCGAAGTACGACTCGAGTTCGTCGAACACATCTCATGTGGTAAATGAATCGCATCCACGAATTCAATTCTAGTATCGATTGTCTGGACTATAATCATAGCCCCAAGCACAATCAATTGCATATAGATAAAGTAGTAGTGGATCAAGATTCAAATCATACAATCAAAGTCTGGTATTATCCGTTTAGGGCTGCCAGGGCTATTACACGCATTCGTTACACCACTCCCCCATCACCCATGATGGATCATACAACATAAACATGAATTTAAACATACGCCTTACATAAATAAAATCATATAATCAGTTGAGCATGTTAACAAGCATATCATAAAGCATATTATAAAGCATGTTATAAAGCATGTTATGAAACACTATATAAACAGGAATACAAACACACATATTTCATAAATAAGTGGTTAAAGTGAACAACCCACATGGGGGAAATCATACATGTTTCTAACGTAGTTGAGAATCCCATCTCAACACCTATCTAAGGCACCATTATCCAAGCACTTATTCACACAAGCATTTTCACAAACACTTAGCATACACTATTTCAACATACATAGTGTATGCTAACAAACATGCATTAGGGCGAGTCCTTTCGCCAAGCAAATATTTTATGCACATAGGATATATTCATACGGCAAATAATCATGACGAATACATTTCCAAAATATATACTTATACGGTACTTTCTACAATACACTATTTCTACATACATAGTGTATATTGGCAAAACATGTATTAGGGTGAATCCTTTCGCCAAATAAGTATTTTATCCATATATCATATATTCATACAACAAATAATCATGTCAAACATATTTCCAAAATATATACGTATACGGTATTTTCTATGAATACCCAGAATATGTAAAATTCCATATTCTTCATCTTTAATCGAAACAGAAAACAGACAACACTTTGTACATGTGCAATTGCATGCAGATCATGAATCTATCATTATCTGACATTGAAATCATTAAAAACCATAACCTATACATCTAAAGTCCGCACCTTTTGTCGTAGAATCGTAACGGAGTCGATAGATTTGCTAAGGCTTTGTATACGGCGATTCCGCAACCTATATGATGAAATAGGTTAGCTATTTCATAACCTACAACTCTTAAAACCCCAAATCAGTTTATGGTTAGGGTTTCTTACCTAGAAACATTGCTGAAATTGCCGGGAAAGTGATAAGAATGCGGTGGTTAAGCACCTAAGGCAGCAAGAAAGAAAGGCAGGAAGGATCTCCCACAACTCTCCCACTTTCTCTCTCTTTTCTCTCTTCTCTCTCTAAGGTTTCTCTCAAATTCGTATGGCTATGAGAGAGAGGGTTTTAAGGTCCTTATATAGGTTATAACATAACCAAAATAGACCTCAAGTCAAGGTATACTTAGGTTACAACCAAAGTTGAGCTTTTCTGTCTCAACGGAGCATTTCTGGAGGCCCCCCTTGAGCCAAAGGTCGGACTTAAGCTTACTGACACTGGATCTAGGTCAAGTTATGTTTTCGTTTCAGTCAGATTCCCAGATCACGTGTGGCAGACCAGTTTCAGTTCAACGGTCAGTGGATCTCGATCGGTGATTCCGAGTACATGGATATGTGTATGAAATTTTTCCTGATCCGAGGGTGTAATTTGGTCTGATTCTGACAGTCTGGTTGCTTAAAACTGATCCGCAAGCGAGAGGTGCCAATTTCTATTTGGGATATTTTATTTTGAATTAATTTCAAATTTCTCACACTCCCCGCTCCGAACTCAAGCGAATAGCACTGGGACACTATCTGGATTTGATTTCTGAGATGGTTGTCAAGCCCAGCGAGGCGGTCCTAAGTCCTTAACTTCGTATTATTTGGACTCCCAATGTACGGTCCAAACCTGATACGGAGTTTCAATGTGCTCCCGAGAGCAGACGGGTAATGAGTTTGATCCTAGATTTTAGGGTAACCTAGCGTCAATGATTCTACAAGTTTTGGATCTTGCAGATCGTATTTAAAGCGATTCAAATGGATTTCGTAGCTAATCTAGTTTATCACTTAGTTACTTTATCTCATTTCTAAAGGATTTAATCCTAAGTGATTTCTGGTCGAGGTGATACTCAGGCCTTTGTAGTTTGTATATAAGGTGATCCAAGTTATAATACTTAACTAGTTTAAGATAGTGTCTAGGGTGAAAGTCTTAGGAAAATTGAAAGAACAAGGTGGTGAAGGGTGGGATTTATGAAGGAAATGAGTTCAGAAGCAATTTTAGACTGTGGGATTCAGTTCTGACAAGTTAATAAGGTGTTAGGAGCGGTCCATTGCCTAAGGACGTTTAATTCCAGGTTGGCAAACATCCGGGATGTTACAATGGCATCCCGAAGAAAATCATCATAGACAACGGCAATCCTTTTAAGAATAGGAGCATGGAGAAGTTATGTCTTAAGTTCGATATTCACCATTCATTCTCAACACCCTATTATCCACCAGCCAATGGGCTAGTAGAAGCGTTCAATAAAACAATTGTAAAAATATTGAAGAAAACAATGACCGAGAATAAGCGTGATTGGGATGAAAAGTTGCAAGAAGCTCTATGGGCCTACAGGACCACTCATCGGATAGCGACGCATGCTACCCCGTACTCATTAGTTTATGGTGTAGAAGTCATCATGCCAATTGAAATACAAGTCGCCTCACTTAGAGTAGTAGTGCATCAGTTAATTACAGATGACGAGAAGGCAAGAATATGGCTAACAGAGTTGGATCTGCTTGATGAAAAAAGATTGGCAGCTCAGTAGCGATTGCAGTTATATCAGGCCAAGATTTCTGCCACCTTCAATAAAAAGGTAAACACCGATGTTTCAAGAAAGGTGACATGGTTCTGATGTTGAAAAGGCCAATAGTAGTCACTCGAAGAACAGGGGGCAAGTTTGATCCCAAATGGGATGGGCCGTATATTATAACTGAAGTCTATTCTAACGGAGCATACAAAGTAATAGATCAAGATGGACGAGGCATCAGTATACCGGTCAATACTTGCTTCATCAAGAAATATCATCCCTAACAGTGGGAAAATTTTTGATCTAGAAGATTATCAAGATAATACTTCTACATCAAAAGGGAGCAATCACAAATGAAATGGTGAAATAGCCTTTAAAGGCAGAGCCTTGTATTCTTTCTTCACGAATGATGAATAAAAGGAAAATTTCCAAGCATATCACTATTGTTAAAGTCCCACCCATTGCTATCATTATTAGTTACTCACTATCGATGAAGTCCCAGCCATCGCTGTCGCTACTGGTTACTTATCAAAATTGTTATTATCGCCAAGCTAACTAGATAAAAAGAACAGATATCATCAGATTATCATAGGCAACAGCAAGTAACAACGATATATCGATTATTAATTCACCATCTAAGGTAGCCTAGTTAAGCCATATATGGCCAACTATGTGTAAGACCTATATATTATTCGTTATAACAGTGTGGAGCCAGCGGCCCTAAAAAGCCCATATAGGCCACATCATGTGCATACCCATGCGGGCAGTGAATAGAGCCAGTGACTAAAAGCCTCAAAGGCCAGAGTTCTCAATGGCCAGTCATGTGTGAGAATAATGTTGTCTGTAAGCTCTCCAACAACGTCATAGCCGAGGATGAAAATACCCTCCTGTGAATGGGTCCAAACTTAGAGATGAAGGAAAATGGGGAATAAAATAAGACCCCCCAGGCCCTTGGCTCGATTTCAGTATTAACTCATGAAGACAGGGTCTTAATAAAAACACCCCCTCATTGATAGACTGGCGGCCCTGGACTTGGTACCAAAGGTAGTCTTGGGCACCCTACGAATTCTAGAGAGTTATTGTGGTCAACCATGCGTGTAAATCCCATTGAGTTTACCGCTCCGGTAGATTCGCTGGGCCCCTCTGATGGACCGTGGTTTGTGAATTCCCCAGCCGCGATAAGTCTAGAGAACTCATGAGAGTTAGAGAGACCATTCGCATAAGACCCAACTCCAACTACTTATGAGTCTAAAAAACTATGATTGATCCACTACTCAAGAGCTTAAACTGTGTGCAAAACTAACTCTACTAACTTTAAAATTAAATAGTTTCACCCATGGAAATGAACACCACATAGGATCGTCGTACAATGTATGAATATAAATAGCAGAAATAATGAAGCATGAGTATGAAAGTATTGCATCAACATGTATTCTAAAATCAATGATTGTATTGTCAAGAATGCATTTGCTCTGAATAAAATACCACAATATGTTTATATATCACAACGCAAAAGGAATTTATACAAAAAAATATAATTCTTGCAGATCCTCAGCTTCAGTTATGCTTAATACTAGTATGTAACACTATAGTTCTTCTTTTAACTAAAGTTGTGATGCAACAGTCATGCGTTCAACCTCAAGAATAATCCTAGCTTGATCGGGAACGCCAACCAATTCTGATTTCAAAAAAGTGACAGCTTCCATATTCTTTGTTTGTTTAGCTTTCTCAATATCGACAACTTGTGTATTCGTTTCAAGCTCCTCTTTGATTTGACAAATAGTTAAATCTTCTGCTTCTTTTTGACCCTTGAGTAGTAGAATCTCTCTCTCAAGAATGTCAATTTGATCATCAATAATCGCCTTATTTCTATTAGAAACTTTTAGCTTCTCGTGAAGAGATTGGCTAACAACATCACAATTAGCAATGACGTCGTCTAAACAAGAGAGTTTCTCTTTAAGTAGTGCCAATTCTTTTTTACTATCCAGAATTTCTGGAGCAATGACTATACTTTGCGCCACTTCTAAGTTTTTGGTGGAGTCATAAAACTGTGACAAGGAGTCGTGAAGGGACTGAACATTGACTTGCGCTAGACAAGCTGAATGGGTAAGAACGGCTAAGGCACTGTCCAAAAAGGGCCATTGGGCTGGATCTTTAAAAGCGCTGATGATAACATAGATTGTATTCTTGAAGAATCCCAACATGAGAGGGACACCTTTTCCAATGAAAGTCTATCAAAAACTGTAGCTACTAAGTTAGAACCTTTAGACCCGCTTGGAGTTGGCACAACCAAGGCTATTAAAATAAAATAATAATAAAAACAAAAGAAAGATTGTGAGTTTAAAAGAAGATATATATATATATATATATAATGATATAAAGAAAAGAAAAGAAGAAAAAGAAAATGCATACCCTGTCTGGAGGCAACAACGGAAGTAGCTTGAACAGAACAGGTTTCAGGTGCTGTAATCTAGGTGAGTTTGTAGTCACAACAATGTTGAAAGAAAGCTCCTGAGCCTCTCTAGTACTTGAGTCAAGAGTCATCGAAGTTGGGACGTCAACCGGATCGGAGAAGAATTTTAAGCTTCGGGCTCCTGGCTAGATAGGAGGAGGACGCGCAGTAGGAGATTTATTAGCATGAATGGGGGCATCAGATGTTGCGGTGACTATTGGCAAGATTTCTCCTGTGCTGTGAGGAAGAAGTACATTTTCCATCTCCGCCTAGATTTCTGATGATTGAGCCTCTGTCTCCCTTAATGTTGATGTTTCATGAGCAATTACATCAGCGGTTTCCACGATATATAGAGAATATGAGGCATCAAAAGAAAGGAAGATATTTGTACCGAGAGAATAACCAAATTCTTCGTAGTCGAGTTGCTCCTCTTCTAGGAAGGTCACTTTGATCGGATGAGAGGCATCTGGACAAGTGATTGGAGCATCAGGAAGGGGAGACTTGACTCTAACATCACCTTCTTTTTTAATATCCACTTCAGCCTTAGTATCTTCATTTAACAAAGCATCCCCCTCGTCAGTTAAGCTCGTGGAAGAAGATGTATCATCGTTTACAGTATTGTCTGAATATTCTAATGAACTATCTTCCTCCGATATATTTTGTTTTCCCTTATAAGTTGTCTGCATGGGGAGAAGATGTGCACGTCGAGTAGGAGAAGGGACCTGTTGTGCCAGAACTTGAGGAGACAATGACTTGGCACGCAAACAAGTCATAGGAGATGTAGTGATAGTAACCCAATTCGCAGCAGGAGAAGCTATGATTGTAGCATGACTTGCAATAGGAGAGACTGTAGTTGTTGCATGACCCATGGCAGGGACATCTGCAGTGGTTGTATGATCAATGGTGGGAAAAGTCATAGAGGTGATGGGCTCTGTGGTAGGAGGAATGATGGGAGAAGGGTGTGTAGGTTGATCTCCTCCTTCAGGAGTAGGGGAAGGCAGAATACCGCCCGCAGTTTCAAATTCATTGCAAGGAGTGGCCAGTCTTTCTCCCCGTTTTATCAAATCCAAAGGAAAACCGAAAGTAATCCATCATTTTAGAGTATTCGGTGGCTTTATTTCTATAATAGGTTCTTCTACAGAAATTTTGCGGTGAAGTTGTCCCAGAACAGCGGCATGGTCTTTCTCGTTAAAATATTTGATCCCTTGCTCAGGTCTGTAGTTCTTCAACCGTGGAGGAGGAACCCAGATAGGCCGATCCACTGAAAAATAGTCCACCACTGCATCCAGGAATATGAAGCTGTCACTCGACGATTATACCCCAGGAGTCGAAATTTCTTGTTAAGAGATGCTTCCATATTAGAGCCCAATTATACGGGCCGGTTTTGTAGTTTCTCATTGTCTATGTGACCTCCTCCCCTGCCTAGGGCATAGCTTGATCATACCCAAATTGTTTGGCAAATCGACTCGGATAGTATGGTTCTATCCAGAATTCTACTCCTTCTCGCATGGGAAGGCTGCAAGAACGGATACAAAGAAAGAAAGTTCTCTCAATGGGTTTCAAGTTGTTGTCATCTTCAACATCCTTATCTTCAGCTTGGTGATTGTCACGTCCCAAACCCGGAAATCAGATTCACAGGAATCCGGATTGCCGAATCTGGTGCCGACAACCTCCGTAGTGCCCCATTCTCGGCTCCCAGCGCCCAAACGCCAAGTTCCGATCCTGGGATCCTACAAGGAGGATTTTCCAACGTACATTTATCTCGTAAGAGGAATAACCACAAGTTTACCCAAATCACAAAGGCAACAT
This sequence comes from Magnolia changhungtana, assembly GCA_030180095.1. Taxonomy (NCBI): domain Eukaryota; kingdom Viridiplantae; phylum Streptophyta; class Magnoliopsida; order Magnoliales; family Magnoliaceae; genus Magnolia; species Magnolia changhungtana. The sequence continues at coordinate 10,445,068 of JASAUF010000654.1, read as the reverse complement.
CATCCTCGCATATCCACTAATATAAACATTTGAATACAGTGCTGAAAGGGGAATACATATGTTAAAATCAAAACTCCAGAAATCAGCTATATTGTCCAAGCTCCATGCTGCTGCAACCTAACATCACCTGCACGCATCTATCGTGCATAAGCTTATAGAAAACTTAGAGGGTGGTGTAAGTGTGTGCACAAGGGAAGTGCCAAGTATTAAATATAATACCATAATCATACAATATCAGAAATACTGGTAAGATCATGAATCATACGATATCAAAGTAAGCAGAAATACTGACATGTCCATGAGTCAAACAATATCAGGGTATGCAATACAGATCAGTTATGTAAATCAGAAGTCATCAAGAGCCAAATATCAGATGCCAAGGATCAATGCAATATACAATTCCTGATGAGTTCACGAATACCATTAGCCGTATATAGACCATATAAATACAGAAACACGGTAACCCAAAATGCCATATGCCACGGACGTAATGAAATATGTGGTGCAGATGGAGTGACTATGTTGAAGTGTGAAGTTGGGATGATAGTACGTAAAATCGCAGGCTATAGGGTCCATTACAAGGGACTTCTATCCAAACCAGTCTCATGCCTAATTTGGATAGGTAAACTCAGTGTGGTAAACTCCTGATCTCAGGTTAGTTACGCACCCCAACCAAAATCCTGGCCATTACAAAGATACACATAATAAATAGTTGCGCACCACCAGCCCGAGTGGATAGTGAATGAATGAATGAGTATGCAACTCCTGCTCAATAAGTCCTCATATCGGTACTGTTCAGCTCTAGGATCATCACCGGGGTCTAGTACACTCTACACTAGCTTGCCGCCCCATCAAGCGCACAACTGGGTAACTGGAAGAGACCTTACTATCTGCTTAGCCAGTAGTCAACTAATATCTACCCGGCATGTCGATAGCGGACCCATTCACAAGCTAGTCAAACTCAGCCTAGCTATACCTACTCCCTCAGGCGAGTAAGGCCACACCCCCTCCCAACCAACCATGATACAGTAAGAGACGCAGCCTACTGGTATACAGCCCTCATGCGCTCATATATATATATATATATATATATATATCCACTCAGTCTCGACGCTGGGGCGTCCTTTGGTACCAAGAGGGTTTAGGGATTTTCACCCAAGGCCATCTATGACAACTTGATGCTAATAACATATATTCAGTGTCCCATCTGGCCATCCACAATATGCCTATGGAGGCTACGGCCCTGATGTCGCTAGGGCATACAGTAATCACAACATACAATGCCAGATACATGAGTCATACAATCCAGTCATACATCAATCCTGCGCATACTGTGTGCTCATGTAAGACAATCTCCGCCTATCAAGGAGTCTTATAACAACCTGCCAATGACATATGAATGGTCAACCACATCTCATAACAAACATGCAGATGATACGTATGGGCATGTATCATGATGTTATGCTGTCACATACTCATAATCGGTATCGACAATCGGCCTCGACAATGTGGACATTTAACCAACATTGCCCCTAAGGAATGGCCCGCATAGAGCTTAACATATAGTGGACCCATGGCCTCACATAAGGGCCTAATATATAACATCATGGGCTTTACTCAAGAGCTTAATATATATCACAATGGGCCTCTCACATGGGCCTAACATACATCACAATGGGCTCCATCGCCTGTCCCTCAAATGCATCACAATAGGCCTCATCACATAGGCCTCATATACATCACATTGGGCCTTAAACACGGGCTGAATACACATCACAACGGGCCTCAAATATGGCCGCATATACATCACATTGGGCCTCAAACACGGATAGAATGCACATCACAATGGGCCTCAAATATAGGCCACATATACATCACATTGGGCCTCGACAATCAGCCTCGATATCCGGCGTCGATAATTGGAATCAGCCTCGATAATTGACCTCGACAATCGGCCTCAACAATCGGAATTAGCCTCGACAATCACCCTCGATAATCAGAATCGACCTCGATAATCAGAATCGGTATCGACAATTAGAATCGGCCTCAATAATCAAAATCAAAATCGGCCTCAACAATCAGGGTCGGCTTCGACAATCAAAATCGACCTCAACAATCGGGGTCGGCCTCAACAATCGGATTCAGCCTCAATAATCGGGGTCAGCCTCGACAATAAGAATTGGCCTTGACAATCGGAATCGGCCTCGACAATCAGAATCGGCCTCGACAATGTGGACATTTAACCAACATTGTTCTAAGTAATGACACTCATAGGGTCAATCGTATAATGGGCCTACGGCCTCATACAAGAGCCTAATATACATCATCATCAGCCTCAATTACATCGAATGGGCCGAATAAGTCGGTCGATCAAATAGGCCAATACAAATGGGCTGAATTAAATGGGTCAAGTCGAATGGGCCAAATCGATGGGCCAAATTAATTGGGTCGATCAAATGGGCTAAGTCGAATGGGCCAAATCAATTGGACCGATCAAATGGGCCAAGTCGAATGGGCCAAATCAATCGGTCGAATCAAATAGGCCAGTATAAATGGGCCAAATCAATTGAGCCGATCAAATGGGCCAAATCAATTAGGCCGAGTCAATGGGCTGAGTCAAATGGGTGATTCGAATGGGCTGAATCAAATGAGCTGGATCAGATGGGCCAAATCAAATGGGCTGAGTTAAATGGGTGATTCGAATGGGCTGATTCAAATGGGTTGAATCAAATGGGGCGGATCAGATGGGCTGAATCAAATGGGCTAAGTCAAATGGGTGATTCGAATGGGCCGATTCAAATGGGCCGAATCAAATGAGCTGGTTCAGATGGGTCGAATCAAATGGGCCGATTCAAACGGGCCAAATCAAATGGGCCGAATCAAATGGGCCCCCAAATGCATCCAATTAGTCATACCAAATGGGCCTCAATTACATCTCATCAGGCCTCATCAAGTGGGCCCCAAATACATCAAATCGGCCTCATCAAGTGGGCCTTAAATATATTAAATGGGCCATACCAACTACACCATTCATCCATTGTTAGAGATCATTTGAGAGCATTATTTAAAAGTCATATCCAAAGGATCATCTAGACCATACCATAAATGGCAGTGGTGATAATGATTTCTACAGTTAAATTCTAGTGGGCCCACCATAGTATTTATTTACCATCTAAACTGTTCATAAGGTCATAAGGACCTGGACAGGGAGGGGAAAAACAAATATTATATTGATTCAAAACTTCTATAACCCAAAGGGGTTTCAATGGTAGACGTTCAATCCACTGCTTTCAGTGGTGTGGTCCACCTGATAACTGGGTCTACCTTATTTTTTTCTCAAGCCTTAGGATGATCTCACCAAATGGGATAGACAGTTTGGATGTACACATGCATCTGAGGGACCCATAGAACTAACTGTTGTCAATCCAGCAGCTAATCAACTAGTGGATGGACGGTCTGGATGTTACACATACATCATGATGGGGTCCACATACGTGGCCAGCATGTCAGCTGGGTGGACAGTGTTGGTATGACACATATAGGGTGGGTCCCACCCATCTAGAATTTTGGATGGTGTGGATAAGAATCATACATCACGATGGCCCATCCAGCACCCATGTCCAGACCGCTGGACGGTCTGGACCAATGAAATGGACGGAGTGGGTATACATACACCAGGGTGGGTCCCACGTAGGTGGGCCACTCACTCCACTCTCTCTCTCTATGTATAATATATATTATATTATAATTTTTATATTACATATATTATTATTATTATTATTACATATTATTATTTTTGAATAGAACCATACATTATTTTTTTTTTGAAATGGATCACCGTCCAGACCCATGTCTGGACGAACAGTGTGGATTTAACAACCTAGCAGCATTTGCTGTAAGGGACCCATATCTAAGCTATTTACGAATGGTGTGGATGTAAATCCAATGCATTAGGGGTCACCGTCCTAGCTGATAGACAGTGAATATAACACATACAACATGGTGTGGCCCACCGTGAGTTGTCCATAGCAGGAGGTGCTACTGGACGGCCCAGCTGCAATTCGTGCACAAGGTGGGTCCATACATGTGGGACCCACCAACAATTTTTTATCAAGCTAATATTTGTGGTTTCTCTTCATCTGGGCTGGTCCAGTCGAACAGGTCAGCAGGCCTACTGCTGGACAACCCAGCAAGGTGGCCCGACATATGGATGACATGGATATAATATATAACTCATGATGGGATGCATCAGGGTGGGCCACACACATCCAAGGAGAGAGAAAGAGAGAGAGAGAGAGAGAGAGAGAGAGAAACGCATGATGGAGGGACCCCGCCACTATGGGTCCCTCAAGCTTACAACACATACATCAACATGAGTCCCATCACAAGTGTACCCTACATGAAATTCAATAGTGGATCACCCACCTATCGACCTTTTCCTTTAGCTCCTTGGACTCGTAGTCGCCTTAGCTTCGATCTCAATGGAAGATGATGAAGTTTTGATGGTTGAGATGTGAGATGAGAGGGTAGGAAAGTGGGCCACACTTAGTTTTTTTTTTTTTAAAGAGAGAGCTTAGATGTTGGAGCTCTCATGGAAGTTGGGAAGCTAAAGAATGAGAGAGAGAAAAAAGAATGATGGATTGATATGGGATGGGTGTTGTAAGGAAGGGGAATGGGAAAGCATGGGTTTGTTTAAATTTTTTTGTAAAAGAGGGATGGGTAGGGAGAGAGAGAGTTGACTTGTGGAAAAAGAGTGATGGTTGCTTGTACTTGTGATGGGGTGAGGTGGCATTGAGGTAAGGGTGCCGTACTTGACTTAATTTGATGTGACATGTTGTAGAGATTCTCTCGGAATTCGCAACATGTGACATTTCTTCGGAATGAACGTGGGTCCACATCTTCTGGCCTGGGTATCGGATCGGTGCGCGAGTCATGGCATTGGAACTATGGCGACGGTGCGGTCGCTAGGGTATAAGTTTCGGTTTAAGTCGACTTTGGTATACAAGACTCAGCTTAAGATCATGCGCAAACGTCAGATTCCTATCGAGGGTTGCCAGAATTCGACCGGAAGGACTGCGGAAGCCTACGGAATAGTACGATTTATGATATGGGTCTTACAGTGATCTAAATAGAAAGGGAAGAAGTTAATGGATTCCGTGTTGTCAATTTTATCCTCTATCCAGTCACACCCCTTCTTTATCATCTTTCGCTTCAAGAAATGCCATAGGGATAGATGATCGAGATGGACATAAGCCTTCTCCAGGTCAGTATAAGTCTAAGGAAAATAAATGCCAAGCTAGCTAAAGAAATAGTGTCATTGAGAGAAATAAGATGAAACTCCTATTGTTGGGCTTGAGCAGTGCGCCGCAACATGACCAAAAGCTCTATATAGCAAGCATAACATAAGAGGAGCCAGAGTATTTTTTCTTACCTTTCGACATTGTGCCTGCCGCCACAAATAAGGTTGGTTGAATAGAGTCTGAGCTTTTTGAGCTAGGAAGCACAACTAAGCTTAACCAGTAAGCTAAAAAAGCGGTTAACTCAGTTTCAGTGGTGAATTCGGCCAGGCCCTTTATCTTTTTGCGATTGGCTTCCAATTAGGCAGAGTGGCTGCCAGGGAACCTAAAAAAGGGGAAGAAAGATGGATTAATGATTTATGTATATAGGCAAATGTCATCCGAAAGTTAAGAGAAATGTTAGAGCGCTTACAACAAGTATCGGGAAAAATCCGCTAGCCATTGAAGACGTGATATCTTATGGACATCAGGGAAACAAGACATTTCACAGAAAAGTTCAATTATCGATACTGAAATCTTAGGCGTTCTGTTGGGGGTGATATAGCGAACTCCTCGTTCATAGGAATGTATTCGTCTAGAAAAGATCCGGAGATAGGCAGGCCAGCCATCCTATATAGATCCCACAAAATGATGCTTACTTCACCAAACGGAAGGTGGAAATAATTCATAATGGAGGATCAGTACTTCAGAAAACTTTTATAAATAATCGTATCCTTGTGAAAGAACTCTGAAGTGGCTTCTATAGCATGATATGCCTTTGCCGCAATAAGAACGTCTTCATACTTCTTTAAGATCACCTTAGTCCATGCACTATAATACGGACAATCAATCCAAAGACCCCATGTCCTGAATTCTTCTCTATGCCACAGGGAGTCGTGATCACGAAAACGCTGTTGAATCGCTCCGAAGAAATGAGTGGCGTATAAGGCGTGTGGGGGTTGTAACATGACGTGAGGAAGCGCATGTATGTTATTTGCCCGATCTTTTGGACTAAGCCTTTCTCCATGAGATAACCTTCGAGGAGTTTGTAAATGTTATCTTATCTAGCTTCTAGATTTGTCAAATTTTGTAGAGTCAAAACCTCTTGGAATCTGTATCTTGTGTAGCTTAACTCTATATCATCCTTGCCTACATTCAAGTACAAGTTCAAGAAGTTCAAATTCAAGTTCAAGAGCTCAAGTACAAGAATACGAGATTCAAGTACAACATCAAGAAGGTCAATTACTAGATCAAGTTTTCAAGCTTCAACTATATCAAGACAGTGTGCATTACTTAAGAATACAAGCTCGCTCAAGTAAAGCTTAAGCCCATATACTCAAGTTAATACTCAAGTCATAAGGTCACTAGTTCAAGCTTATCTTCAAGTATACAATGACAAGCTTATCTACCAAAGCGAACGATGTTTAAATGTACAAATTTCACCTATAAGGTATAATAACCCTAGATTGACCATAGGATAGGTCATATTAATTCCATACTTAATTTGGGTCATTATATAATTTTATAGGCTTTTTCTTGACTAGTCCTAGCCTATGTTTGACTAGTCCAGACACTGGCTCGACCAGTCTAAGAATTTTCTCATTCAGTCAAAGGTTTGTTGTGAATTTTTGAAATTTCTATTGGACCCTCGACTAGTCCTAGAGACCGATCGACCAGTCGACTGAACAGTGCTCGACCAGTCGAGCAGGCTCGACTCAAAGTCCAGTAACCTTTCTGGGTCCCACTCGACCAGTAAAGCAGGCCACTCGACCAGTCGTTTAGCAATCTTATCTTATCGTGCCCAAAATTTTGAAATATTGTTGGTCCTTTGACCAGTCGAACCGACCACTGGACCAATCGAGTGAACAGTATTTTTACCTATAAATTGAGGACGATTTTTAGAGTTTTTCATTCCATTCTAAGATATTTGAGTCACAACTCTGAGAGAACTTGTCCCCACATTTGAGAAGCTAATTGGTTAGTATTTAAGATTCTTTTAATAGCTTTTTGCATTTGATTTTGTGATCTCTATTCAATTCTATTTGTTTTGAAAGGGAATATTACTTTTATCCTTTTTGAGATCAAAATCAAATCAAGCTAGCCCAGCTCAATTTAATCTAAAAATCATTTAGATCTAATAACCCTTTCATATGTGAGTTTGTACATTGAACATCTACATCGAATTGGATCTACCGGCTTCATCAAAAGAAGAATCCTCAGATAAGTACATTTCAATTTTCTGTATTTGGTTATAAGATTACTAGAAAATCTTTCATTTTTGGTTTTGACTGAGATAGCCATAAAATTTCAGTGAGTGGGGTTTTTAATTGTGGTAGCCCTTTTGAAAACACAATTGTGAAGGTTTTGGGTGAACCTTAGAAAACTTATTTCGTAGTGAAAGCCAATATCCTGAAGGTGAGGATATTAGGAGTGGAGTAGTTGTGTGGCTGTTTTCTAAGAGTTGGTATACATATAAGTGAACCACTATAATTGTTGGAGTTATGGTGGATGGTTGAATGTGCTTAAGTGTGTGAATGTTGTAATTTATTTTCAACATTTGAATGATTGTAATTTACTTTCTGCACATGTGGTGAATGTTGTAATAATAATAGAAATTTATTTTTCTTTTATTCTTTATTCCTCTATTTTTGTTTGGGATTTTGATACACAGACCGTTCTAGAAATCAGGTTGTCCTACCATAAGCCATTGGTTTTTGGTGTAAGGTTGTCCTTAGAACAACATCTTGCACATTTGAGGTTGCTATTCATTTCTACTATTTGAATTGATAAGTGTTATCTTTATTTATTTCTTTCTTATTCCACATTTAATTTTTTAATTTGGCATAGTCCTATTCAAACCCCCCCCCTTCTCTAGGACTCTTAGCTCGGCCTTTTCAAGTGGTATCAGAGCCTAATAACTCGATTTATTTTTTGTTATTTAGATTAATTTCCTGAGCTAATCGATCTGAGATTTTTAAGATGTCAAATTTTATAGCCTTTCAATCACCAGGCCTCCACCATTTGATGGCTCCAATTATGCCTATTGGAAAGCCAGAATGAAGATTTTTTTTAAATCCATGGATGAGAGCGTGTGACAAGCCACAGTGACTAATTGGACCCCTCCTACCACTGAAGTGACTGGTACTAATGGATCTAAAACTGTAAAAGTCACAACTTACTTTTCTTGGACCGCTCCTCAGAAAAGTGAGAGTAGTGTCAATGCAAAGGCTTTAAATGCTATTACTTACGCACCATCACCGGATGAATTTAAGAGAATTATATCCTGTGATACTGTAAAGCAAGCCTGGGATATTTTAAAAATAACAATTATCAAGAAATCTAAAGTTTAAATTCTCACAACTAAATTTGAGGAAATACGTATGGAAGAAAGTAAAATTTTCATAGACTTCTATACAAGATTGAATGACATTGTCAACTCTATGTGGGGTCTTGGTGATAGGATCCTAGAAAGTAAAGTCTGTGCAAAGATATCACGTTCATTGCCTGAACGGTTCAATTCAAAAGTGACTGCGTTCCAGGAACTTCGTGATACGGATAATATGATAGTTGAAGAACTGGTTGGTTCTTTATGAACCTACGAGTTAAACTTTAAAGCTCCTAAAGGTAAGTCCATCGCCCTCACGTCTTTTAAAAGTATTTCTCATGAAATAGTAATAATTCTGATTTAGAAACTTCTGAAGATGATATGGCTCTTTTAGCCAAAAAGTTTTATAAGATTTTCAAAAGTAAAAAGAGGGTTAATTTGCAAAGACCTATTGAAAAGAAAAGACCTAGATCTAAAAATTAGAAATCTTTAAAAGACAGTCGATGCTATAACTGCCATGAATATGGGCATCTAGTAAACAAATGTCCTAAGAAGGCAAGTCTAAAAAGAAAGGTATGTTGGCTACATGGGATGAATCTTCCTGCTCTAAAGTTTCTTCTGAGTCAGAAGATTTTGAAACTGAGTAAGCTAATGATGTTAAACCGTAATGACTCTAGCTAAGTTCACTTTCTCAGATAATGATGATTCAACCAGTGAAGAAAATCGGAATAGTGACCATGAAAATGAAGAAGTCCTTCAAGATGCTTATGATGCCCTATACAGGGAAAGTTGCAAAATACCTGTAAAGTTAAAACTTCAGAAAGAAAAGTCTTCAAAACTAAAAGAGAATTTTGATAATCTAGTCTTAGAAAAATCACACTTTTCATATTACTTTGAAAAAACTAAGTGCGACTTAGATTTCGAAACATCCCAAGTTGAAAACTTAAAATCTGAAAATGAAAAGCTAAAACTAGAAGTCGTTTCGCTTTTGAGTTTGAAGGACACATGGAGGTATGCCCGAGGTGATCTTAAATTAGAAAAACTTTTATCCGAATCTAGAAAATGTGGCGATCGATCTGGAATGGGTTATGATAAAAGTATTCCTCCCAAACATAAGAATACACAAAACCTAAATTTGTTAAAGAAGAGTCTTCTAACTCAAAAGGGAAAAGTCTAAATCAATATAATTCTAAAAATACTAAAACTTTTTAGACTTTAAAACCTAAAAGCAATCATTTTAACTATAAAAATCAGAATCGTTAACCTTTAGCTGAGAAAATTGTTGACTTGCTTAAGGAGCTCTTAAAATCTAACTCGGTGGGTAGGACTTATAACAACTATAAACAAAAGAAGACCAACTATGCTTATAAACCCAAAACTATAATGAAATGGGTCCCTCAGGTTACTTGTTTGGTTGCCCACACCGCTTTCAAAGCTTCAAGCCATTTAAAGTGGTACCTAGATAGTGGTTGCTCCAGACATATGACAGGTGACAAAGGTCTATTCACCAGTCTTAAAGACATGACTGATGGTTCAGTCACATTCGGTGATGGTAGCAACTGCAAAATTATTGGCCAAGGTACGGTTCAGCTCTTTAACCTCCCTCTATTTGAGAATGTTTATATGTAGAAGGTTTAAAACACAATTTATTAAGCATCTCTCAAATATGCGATAATAATCATAGTGTAAAATTTATCAACCAAGGGTGTGAAATTTTAAATAAGAATGGTTCTATAATATTAACTGGTTGTAGAACTTCTGAGAACTGCTACATTATTAGTGATTCAAGCTCATCTAAGCTATCGTGTTACATGGTCCAAACAGATGAGACCGAATTATGGCATAAGCTCCTAGGGCATGTACACTACCACAACTTGTATATATTGAGCAAAAGAGAATTGGTAAGAAGTCTACCAAAGTAAAGAAAGTAGATAAAATTGTGGCGAGTGTCAGATTGGTAAACAAACCAGGAGTGCTCACAAAAAGGTGAACTCCAAAGCCACATCTAAACCACTTGAACTTCTCCACACGGATCTCATTGGATGAACTAGAACGGAGAGTGGAGGTGGCAAGAAGTATATTATGGTAATTGTAGATGACTGTTTCGACAAGAAAACAAATGTATTTGATTTGGGGAATTTATCTTATTTAGACGTAACGGAGAAAAGTATAAAGATAATCATCACATTTTATTAATTCTGAGTTCATTTACATCCTCTAATATCCCTTGATTCTAAGGTAGATTATTTAGAATATAAAAAATTGCCCTAAGTGCAATTGTTATTGTTTACTATAAATTTTGACAGCATTCCGACCATTTCAGTCATCTCCCAACACTTAGGAAGAATTGCTGAATAGATCTTCCAATCTTCTTAGAGGCAGGAATTTCGGCAGTACTTCGACAGTTTCTTTAATCATCTCCTACACTTAGGAGGAATGTTGATTTCCTCAAAGAAGGAGGCTTGAAGATCAAATCCAGCAGCATTTTAGCCCCTTCACATGTTGACCAACTGACCCAGTTTTGCGACCTGCGCAATCACTAAATTGGTTGCGCGGTCTACACAATGGATAAACTTGTTGCGCAATCTGCGCAACTAGTAAGCTGGTTGCGCGGTCCGCATAACTGATCGTTGCCTCTGCTTTCTACCTTCAATTGTTCTGCTCTAGTTTTCCTTCAATCCCCCAAATGAGAGGAGGAGCGGGATATTTATAGGCCCCACACACATGCCAATCCTCAATTCCTCTTGTCAGCGAATTCCTTGATTGCACGGTCCTTGCAACTGACTTCTTAATTGCGCAACCCGCGCAACTTGTCTTCTTGCTTCCGCGGTCTGTGCAACTGTCCTTCTTGGTTCCGCGATCTGCCCACCCGACCTTCTTGGTTCCGTGATCCGCACAACTAACCTTCTTGGTTCCGTGATCTGCACAACTGACCTTCTTAGTTCCGTGATCCGTGTAAATGACCTTATTGCTTCCTCGATCCACGCAACTGACCTTCTTGGTTCCGCGATCCGCACAACCGACTTTCTTAGTTCTGCGACCCATGCAACTGACCTTGGTAATATTTTTATGCTCCAACAGATGCCCCCTTGATCCATTCTTTGTTCCCTTGAATCAAAGAATTAGGATTAATCCATAACTTTGTTTTCCTGTCAATTAGTTGTGCGACCCACGCAACGGACGCTCGAGTACCGTACTCGGCCCATTTTGCTATAAATAGTGAGCCTTAATCTATTTTCGTAATTCACGTTCTTTGCGGTGGAGCTCTGGCAAAATTTTTATTTCTGTGCAACTGTCACTTGTTGCGCGACCCGCGCAACTGACTTCGTTTGCGCAAGCTTCAAGCTTTTACACTGCCAGTGCAACATCCATCCCATTGCGCGATCCGCACAACGTCTAATTCTATTGCGCAATTCGCGTAACTTTCAATTCTGTTGTGCGCTCCGCGCAACTATAATTTCTGTTGCACCATCCGCGCAACTATCATTTCAGCGAATTTATCAGTCTTAGCTTTTTCTTATACTATGGCTCGAACCAAAAGGACTTTTGTTACCATCAACCCTCCTTCTAACCAACCGTCTCATCAAGAACTGCCAAACACTGAAGCTTATCAAACCGCAACCCCTCAGGCAATAGGGTCACCCTCTTCTCCAGCTCATCCTTCGTCTAAGCGCTTCAAAACCACTGCTAGACGTCCAACCTACATAAAAGAGCCTGTACTCCCCACTTTTGATTTTACCTCACGTATTAAATCATTATCTTCCCCTATTCATAGGGCCATTGCCATAGGCGACCTGACAATGCCTCCAAAACATGGTCGTGAATACGACTGAGACGAATGGTTGAAGACTACAACACATTATCCGACAATTAGTCAAAGACCACCAGTCAGAGAAGATACCCCTCCTCCTTCCAGGCCTAAGAAGCATCGTCGAAACAAGGCCCAAGAGTTTCAGGAGAAAATTAAGGAGCACAATAGGAAGAAGCTCAACAATTCCTAAGACTCAGTCTGTGAAATCCAGGGCTTCATAAAATTCGATAACCCATATAAGCAGGGTGTTGTCTCTCTTCCAATCACTATTCATCGTCATCATCCTATACTGATGTGCGAACCGAGGGACTACCTGACTGTAGAAAGATTGGCTTACATAGAGTCTTGGTCTTTCAAGGAACCCAAATTACTAGAGGGGATCTTGCAGCCTCCCAGACCGTGACAGCAGATAGGCAATATTCATTCCATGATTTTCCTTGTACCCTCTTACGATGTCCATAGCTTATATCCAACCTGCTTTTATGAGACCCTTAAGCAGCGTTTCAGCTATCGCCCCTTTATCTGGAACCCGGAAGAATTCAGGACCAGAGGTCTTCTAACTCCTCAAAATTACTACTCTGAGTGGGCTACCACAGTTTTAGCAAAACACGCTACAACTTTGTCGGACGTCGGCATCTTTCTTGCAATAGAAGCAACATCATATCCTTTCTGCAAAGAAACTTCCATTTTAAAGGCATTCCTCAACTATTGGTGCCCTTCCACCAATTCTTTCCATCTTCCTGAAGGTGAGATGAGCATCACGCTATGGGATATCCACAGAATTACAGGTTTACCAATAACCGGAAAATTCTTCGATGAATTCATTCCTACCAATGAAGAATTCGCTTTCATCTCGTCTCCTGATCGCATTCCCTCCATTTCGGAATCGACCATCGAACTTTTCAAAGAAATGTCAAAATTCCCAAACATCCACAAGATTCACCCCATGCAATGGCTAGCACACTTCAGCCGATCTTTGAAGTAATTAACCTTATCTCTCATCTCCTTTCGCCATGGCTTAATGTGTATATATATAACCTTAACTTCATTTGCTTATCTTTTCAGATTCACTGGTAATCATTCACGAGAGCTTGAACGCCTCATAAAGGGTATAAAAGGTCGCACTGAATATTCTATTTGTGGAGAGCTCGCAGCGTTCATTGCATACTGGCTAAGCATAGTGGTCTTTCCTAGTTCCAAATCAGCGGATGCTATTCGCCCTTCAATATTTGTAGTCACGGGTGTCATGGCTGAAGGAATAAAGTTTTCTCTCACTCCGTCTATCCTTTGTTCAATCTATAGAGGTTTTAGAGAAATCGCATGTCACGTGAAAAGCCCTTCCATCAGTTCTACTTCGACTTCATACTGTGACATTATTTTCTAGGTTGGCTTGGCGTCTACTTTCCTTGGACTTTCGAAGTTCCCAAAAAAGCTTACGCTCATCCTTCTAAAGTTCCTCTCTACTTTTTTCAAAAGAGATCTATGGCCAAAAGATCTTACGACTGGGCCAAGGATACCATTTCTTCTGATACCAAGATAAACTACTTCCACTTTGGCCTTCCTCGTTACATTGTAGATACTGAGAAGGCGAACACAGACTCCCTCTGTTCAGCAGAAAGAGGTTTTTTCATATCCATCCGATTATGCAGCCTTCCTCTGAGGGAAGGGACCAAATTCTGGCAGGAACCATATTATTCGAGTTGGTTTGCTCGTCAATTTAGTTTTGACCAGGCTGTACCAGAAGACTGTGGACTAGTGACTCGGAGAATGTGAAGTTATGAGACTGGACCATTTAACTGGGCAATGATCTGGAAGCAATTATTGGGTGGAGCCAATTCTTCTTTTATCATCCCAGGATGTGATCTAACCCCACGAGCGTCATACAATCATATGAGATGGTGGGTACACCAGTCATACCTGGTCCGAAAAAGCTTGCCAGTGTCTAGGCCAATATGGCTTCCTCCCCCTAGGCTTAACGGTCGCACTATCAAAGCGAGAGTTGGTTTCATTGCAGAGACCAATCACGCTCCTTCTGCTGGTCATCAATGCATCATGATCTCGGTAGACAAGCCCATTCACGAGATAAAACTAGATAATACCCTTAAAGGATGGACAACATATGGTGACACTCGTGAGTTCGAACAGATTCCGATTCATCGACCACCCAGAGAAGAAGTCACAGAACAGTCTCCCCATCAACCTGGGATTAATGTCAGTCCTCCTGATCAGCCTTCTTCTTCTTCTCATTCTCAGCAACAACCGGCTTTTTCTCCCGTATCCAAGGCCATTCACCTCCCGCCGCAAACAGTTTCTTCTCCAATGACAAGATCCCAAACACGCGCTCAAGCTTCACCATAGGGAGAGGCTACTACTGTTGTTCCAATTCAAGTTACTGCAGATATTCCACCAGGAGGTTCCCAATCTCTTCCTTTTAAAGGCTAGCAAGTTATTGTCGAAGATTTGAGCACAGAAGATACCGTTAGTGAAGATTCGACTTCTTCGTCTGAATACACTTCTTCTGATGAGAGCGAGGTAGGAGAGGAAAACCAAGAAAATGCTTATGAAGAGGGAGCAGTGGATGTCAGCAGTGAAGATGATATAATTGAGGAACACATTCCTGTTGATGAGGGACATATTCCTGTTGATGAGGGACATATTCCTTCGACTTCTAGTGCCACTCCTGTAAAGACTTCTTCCGTAGCGAGGGAAGAAGAAGAACCCCTCGACTATGGAGAATATGGATATTCGCCGCGTAAGAGAACTTTGCCATTGCTATTTACTTTTGTTCTTCTTTTCTCTCTCTCTCTCTTTTTATCTCATACATTTTATTTCAGGCGATCATGCTGCAGATGCAGAAGCACATAGCACTTCTCCTCTGATCCCTCCTCCTGTTGCACCATCAGCCTTGCCGAAATTCTCTATACCCTCGGGATCGGTGATGCGCGCGATTACTTTTTCAGAGGGGCCAACTAATCCGCTCATCCCTATTACTACTGCATCAAATGCTGGGAATAGGGCCCCATCTTTTGCAGAGATGCTAGCACCCAATCTTGTTCTTGCCAGGGAGACACCACCACTCACCGTTTCGATACTAACAGAAGGTACATTCTTTTTCTTGTTCCTACTTTTCTCATTACCTGTGTATAAAACTTTCATTATAACTTTTTTTTTACATTTCGTTCCTTAATAGGAAACTTACCTCGAAACGGTGCAACTAGCTCTGGTTCTATCGATACTGCGTTGAATGCATCATCACTTAAAAAGATCTCTGCTCATAAATTAGCCTTGATCAGGAATTCGGTACTGGCTATCGCCAAAATTTTCAAAGATCCCGATCAATGGTCTGATTTAGCCGTCACTCTAGACGTCTTGGACAGCGCTTCTCGAATGACTAGAGTTGATGTTTCCTCCGCGCATGACTCTCTTTTAAGGTTTCATAATTCGATAACTACCATGTTATCAGCTACAACTATAACTGTTCCTCTCGAAATCTTGGAGTACAGGAAGTACCTCGTGTATTCTAAAGAGAGAGTTTCTCAACTTGCTCCTCTTGTCTCTAGTCACGATCAAGAACAATCATCTCGACAAGACCAACTGAAGACTTTGTTGATGAAAAGGCAGCTGTTCAAGATTGTATTACAATCCTGAAGCAGGAACTTTCACAATTAGAACGGCAAAGTTTGAAAATAGGGTTAAATATTGAAAGAGTCCAGGAAAAGATAGAATGCAGCTGTCATTCTGTAAACTCTAAGAGATTTGAACTGGTAGAGCATGAAAAGTTGATCATTTCTTTGAAAGAAAAGCTAGCTGATGCTCTGGATCCTACCCGACTAATTTCAAATGCTCGATTGGAACATGCTGCTGCTCAAGTTAATTTTCAGAATAATTTGCAACAATTCTTGACAGCATTAGGTATCACAAAGGAATTGTAAAATGTATAACTTTGATACATTTTGCTACTTGTTCATGCTTTCAAAATTGTAAATAACTTGTGACATTTAGAGGATAATGCTTTGTAGGTGGTATTTTGACTAATGTGCTTATGATATATTATACTCTTCTATTTTATTTTATTATTTTATTATATTTATAGATATATATATATATATATCCTTTTATGTTCTGTTAGTAAGGATTTCCTAGATGATCCTTATATTAGGGTTTGGCGGTACTATGTTTTAGTTCAGTTAGCCACACACAGTTTAAACTCTTAAGTAGTGGAGCTAGGTCTCACATGATGGTTTCTGTAACTCTTAAGAATTCGCTGAACTTTTCACTGCCTAGGGAGTTCACAAACCGTGATCCATCAGAGGGGCCCAGTGAAGCTATATGGGCAGTGAATTCGCTTGGTTTTACGCACAGGGTTGGCCACGGTAACTCTCTAAAGTTCGCTGAGCTCGCAAGACTACCTTTGGGGTACCAAATCTAGGGTCGCCAGTCCATTAATGGGTAGGTTTAAGCCCTTCCTCATGAGTTAGTACTGAAGTCAAACTATAGATTTGGAGGGTCTTATGCACGGTTGGCCGATGTACAGCTCACACTGCGGCCCTTGTTTTCTTCGTCTGCAAGGTCGAGCCCATTCACGGGAGGGCACTTTCTTTCATTCCCTGTGACACTACCGGAGAGCTATACAGTTGGCATGGGGGTTACGTATGACTGGCCATTTTACAACTTTTTTAGTCACTGGCTCTATCAGCTGCCCGCATTGGTGCGCACAATGGTCTTCATGGGCTTTTTAGGGCCATTGACTCCTCGCCGCTGCACGAATGGCGATCTTGATTTTAGGTTTTATGCGTAGATGGTTGGCCCTTTTAGGGCTTGATCCTTTTAGAGTTTAATCCTCTTTAGAGCTTTTTTTTTTAATTAGCTCTTTTAGGATTTTAGCCCTTTTAGGATTTAGCTTGACTAGACTGCTTTATTATGCCTTGTAAAGTAATAATAATTGTGATCATCGTTATCACCAAACGGTTCTGACTGAGATTGATACATCGTTGCTTCTGATAACCGTCATTGCTACTGATAATATCTTCAAGCGAATCTGTCTTCAAGATGATATTAATTTTGTCGAACTCATCTGGTGATGACTATGATCACTTTCTTTTTAGAACAGCGATGATTACTTTCTTTTTAGAATATTTGCTAATGTAGACGATATGCTCGTGAGTTTCTTCCTTATAGATTCTTTTGATAACACATGGATATGATCTCATTCCTTCTTGCCCCCTTTTGATATAGAATCATTATGCTAATAATATTCTGGATCAAAACCAGCAGCTTCCTTAGGGGTAGTATCTTTTGATGAAGCGAGCGTTGACCGGTACACTAATACCTTGCCCATCTTGATTTGTGACTTTGTACGCTCCATTGGAGTATACTTCTTTTATTATATATGGTCTGTCCCATTTAGGCTCGAATTTGCCCCCTGTTCGGCGGGTGACCACTATAGGTCTTTTCAACATTAGCACTAAATCTCCTTTTTTGAAAGAGCGGTATTTAACTTGTTTATCAAAAGCAGCCGATATCCTGGCCTGATATGATTGTAACCGCTGTTGTGCTACTAAATGTTTCTCATCAAGCAGATCTTACTCTTTCAGCCTTATTTTTACATTTTCATTATCTGTTATGGACTGATGTACCGCCACTCTGAGCGATGCCATTTTTACTTTGATTGGGATGACTGCCTCTATGCCATAGATTAACGAATATGGCGTTGCCCCTGTTGTTGTGCGATGAGTAGTTCTGTAGGCTCATAATGCGTCCTACAACTTTTCCTCCCAATCACGTCTATTACCTGTCACCGTCTTCTTTAGTATTTTGATGATCATTTTATTAAACGCTTCTGCTAATCCATTGGCCGGGGGATAGTGAGGCGTTAAAAATGAACGTCGAATGTTGAACTTCTGACATAACTTTTCCATGCCTCTATTCTTGAAAGGAGTGCCATTATCAGTAAAGATTTTCTTAGGAATAACATGACGGTATATTATGGCATGCCGGATGAAATTGACCACATCCTTCTCTTTAACATTGCATAACGCGACTGCTTCAGTCCATTTAGAGAAATAATCGGTCGCTGCCAGAATATACTGCTTTCCTTTGGACGAAGGTGGATTTATAGGACCAATTACATCGAGTCCCCAAGCTAAGAAAGGCCAAGAAGCGATGGACTGATGTAAATCTTCCGGAGGAACATGTATAACATCCCCATGGATCTGACATTCATGGCACCATTTCGCATAATCTATCGTATCTTTAAACATTGTGGGCCAGTAATAACCCACGCGGTGTATTCTATAGAATAATTTTGGCCAGCTTGATGTGCCCCACATTCACCCTAGTGTGCTTCCCATAATATTTGGTTTGCTTCTTGTTTGTCCAGGCATCGTAGCAACATTCTATTGTAAGACTTTCTATACAATACTTCACTGCATATGACAAATTTGCCTAATCGCTGCTTAATCTGCTACCTTTGTACATTATCTTCTGGCAGGATGTTATACTTGAGATAATCAACGAAAGGTTGTTGGCAATCATCTGTCATTACTTCCAAACACGATATAGGAAGTGTTTTAATGACTTCTTCAATGACCTCTGAAGATGGCAGGAATCTTCTTTCCTCTATAGTTACTTGGAGAGGGCTTCAATTTGTGCAGGATAGAGTTGCTGCCAAGTTGGCCAAAGCATCTGCTTTTGCATTTTCGGACCGTGGTATGTGTTTAATTTCCACGTGACAGAACTGTTCGAGTAATTGTTGTGCTTTTCGACAATAGGGTAAGAGTTCCTGCTTCCTCACTTTGAATTATGTTATCAATTTAGAATCTTCGACGATATGTAACATTTTTATTCCCATTTGTTGAGCTATTTCCATTCCAATAATGAGATCCCTGTACTCGGCCTCATTGTTTGTGCACGTGACACCTAATGTGAAGGAGTATGGCAATAGGTCGCTTTGAGGAGTAATAAATATCACTCCTGCCCCTACTCCAGACGTTCGAGTAGCACCATCAAAATACATTTGCCATAAGCTTTGGGATTCGGTCAACATAACTTCTTCGTCTGGAGAGTCATCGCTAATCTTTTCACTTTCTGCCACAGGATGCGCTGCAAGGAAATCTGCCACGGCCTGCCCTTTTACTACTTTTGCTGGCTTATACAAAATAGTATATTCTGATAATAATAACATCCATTTGGCCAATCTTCCTGACAACATCGGCCTGGTCATCAAAAACTTTATCGGATCTGCTCTCGAGATCAAAGTTATGTTAGGGGAGAGACAATAATGCCTCAGCTTTTGTACTACAAATATCAGCGCTAGACATTCTTTCTCAATCGAAGAATAATTGCATTCTGCCCCCATCAATGTTTGGCTCAAATAATAAATAGTAGTCTCTTTCCCAGTCTCATTTACCTGTGCCAACAAAGCGCCTAAAGAATACTCAGCTGCAGATATATACAAGATAAGCAGCTTACCTCTCACTGGAGCTGTTAACACTGGCGGCTGCTTTAATAATTCCTTGATTGAATCGAATGCATTCTGATAGGCTTAGTCTCATACGAATTTCGTGTCTTTCTTCATTAGCCGAGAGAATGGTTGACACCTTCCTACGAGATTTGAAATGAAACAGCGAATGTATGCCAGTTTTCCTTGCAAACTTTTCAACTCCTTTAGTGTAGTTAGTGGTGGCATATTTTGAATAGCTTTAACCTTTTCTGGATCAATCTTGATACCCCTATGCCGTACAACGAAGTTGAGAAATTTGCCCGAAGATACCCCAAACGCACATTTAGCTGGATTCATCTTTAGCTGCTTCTTTCCGAGTCGATGGAACGCTGCTGCCAAATGTTCACGGTGCTCCTGATGATTTCCTGACCTGACCACCAAATCATCAACGTAGCATTCAATATGTTTATGCATCATATCTTGAAAGATATTTTTCATCGCTCTTTGATATGTTGCCCCGGCATTTTCAAGACCGAATGGCATAACTTTGTAATAATAAATTCCCAGTGGTGTTCTGAATGTTGTTGATTCTTCATCTTCAGGCGCCATTCTAATTTGATTATACCCTGCGTAGCCATCCATGAAGGACATGAGAGCATACTGAGTCGTACTATCGATCAACAATTCCGTTATCGGGAGAGGAAAGTCATCTTTTGGACAGGCCTCGTTCAAATCCCTAAAGTCAATGCATACTCTGACCTGTCCATTTTTCTTTTTCACGGGAACAATATTCGATATCCACCTAGGATATTTGACTTCCCTGATGAACCTAACCTTTATCAGCTTGTTGACCTCTTCTTCGATTAATGGCATTAGGTCTGGGTGAAATCACCTTTGTGCTTGCTTTATCAGCTTCTTTTCTTTGGAGATATTTAATCGATGCATTGCTACGGAGGGTTCCAAGCCGGGCATCTCTTCATACGTCCAGGCAAAGACGTCTTTGTTTTCTATGAGAAGTTGGCCATATTTCTCAAATTCCTGCTCAGAAAGACTGGCGCTGATAAACATATTCCTTGGCTCTTCGTCTGTTCCCAAGTTTATTTCTCGCAAGCCATCTATTGTCGGTTGCTCCCCATCTTCTATTTGTCTCGGAGCTATTTCAGGGTACTCGACTATTTTAGGGTCTTGTTTTGGTATTTGTATGGCCATAACCATATTTACTGATGACTCTGCTCCTAGTCCTTGGAATTTTCTCCGCTTTTCCTAGTCAACCCCAAGAGGGATTTGAATTCCCTTTCTGTGGTTCAACCTCGTGGGTTTATTACAATCAAAACCCATATTCCTCATAATCTTCTTGCTCACTGAACTGTATTTTTTTAGATTCTGTGATGTCAGTTGTCCTTGGTATACAATGTTCATGATTTCGACCTTTGCTTTCATTGCAACATGGAATTCTATTGGCTCGAGGTGTTTGGTACTAGCCTTGACTTGAAATCTTCCTGAAGCGGCTAAAAATGGTTTACACCTTTTAACGCTGGGTAACGACATCGTATAATTAGACTGCAGAATTTTTAACTGTTCTGTTGATAACAAGGTTAATGGCGGCTGCCCCGGTTGTCTCAGACGCTTAGGCACAAAATAGAACTTCTTCCTTGCTCCCGCAGTCATAGAAGATTCTGCCATTTCTTCTTTAACATTATTTACTTGGATGTCCTTTATGACTTCGTTTTTATCATTGTTTCCTACCTCTTCAGAGAACCCTTTATAATAACTGGCGTCTGCGAAGAAAGACTCTGCTTCTGTATACGGTTTCGCGTCGGTCATCACCTTACACTGTATTCCGTCTTTACAGTATTTGAAGCATTGGTGCAAAGTAGAGGGTATGATGTTATACTGATGAATCCATGGCCTTCCCAGGAGAAGATTGTATGTTGTTACGGCGTTTATGACATGACATACGACATTAGTAGTTAATTCTCCTACCTCCAGTGTCACTGTAATCTTACCAAGCGTGCGTTGTCCATCTTGATTGAATCCCTGTATCATCATTCCACTAGGGCGTAGATCAGAACAGTGATAACCCAATTTGCTTACCATTGAGAATGTAAAAGGTTTACTACAGGCCCATTGTCTATCATAATCCGTTTTACCCGCTTCCCACAGATGTGACCTTCTATCATCAGTGGCCTATTATGTTCCGTCTCACTAATCAAATCATCATCGAAAAATGAGATGACTGGCAAACAATCTACTCGTTCATTGTGCCTTTCTTGTTTTATTTCTGTCAGTAGAGTTTCTCTAACATTGTGATCAGACAATGCTTAGATCAAACTTTACCAAAACTCTTCTGATAACTTGAGTGCATCATAAATGCTCAAACGTGCCGGTATGCCCTTTAAATGGCTAACTACGTCATAAGCCACTTTTGTCGTTTCGCTCCTGTTTTCATTTCCATCATTACTATTCTGTTTTTCAATAACTTCTTTCCTTACGATCCCTGCTTTCTGCTTCACTGGGCTTGTCACCTTCTTTCCTGATCGTAACGTAATCATTGCTACATTCTTTGTTGACATTTGACCCTCTTTCTCTTTTACTTCTCTGGCCTTTTTCTGGACTGAAAACATGTTTACCGTCGCCCGTGTACTCTTTCCTTTGTCTTCACCGGTTATTATCTCACCCTTATTTATCATTCACTGTATGATACATTTCAATGTGTAGCAATTTTCTATCGGGTGTCCTACTAAACGATGATAACGGAAGAAATCTCTTTCCCTGGTCTTAGTCATGTCTTCTGGATGCTTGGGCTCTAGTAATTCTAGTGTGCCAGCTTTCGATAATTGTTTCATCATAGGAACAACATCTTCTTTATCGAAGTCGAACCCTTTATGAGAATCAACCATCTTGAGCCTTTTTCCATTGTATTTATTTTTCGGCTGGTTCCATCTTTCTTTTCGTTCTGGTCTCTTGTCTCTTGAGCCCCTTGTATCTTGATTTTTTGTGTCACGATCAACAATATTCACAGTCGTCCTACTGGGTATCCTTCTAATAGCCTCCCAGTGAAATGTTGGCATCTTACGAGTCTTAATTCTAATGGATGAGCTTTGGTGGCCAGGTCACGGAACGTCCTGATGTAGGCGCTGGTGAGCCCGAACGCGATTCCTGTTTCCATAGAATTCAAACACATTTTTACTTCTTCTTTTTCTTCTGGCAATTGTCTACACGATGCCCCCAATGTTTTCCATCTGTCTATGAACTTTTCCACCGGTTCCCCTTCTCGCTGCCGTATGAAGGCCAATTTTGTAATGCTGACATCATGTTCTGACGAGAAGAAGTTTGACATAAAAGTGTCCTGCATTTGTTCCCAAGTCCACACTGATCTGGGAGTTAAGTTAGAATACCATCGAAATGCTTTGTGTGTCAGCGATGACCCGAACAGCCTCAGATAATACTGTGGTACCGTATAGAAATTCCCCATACTGGTAATGAAGTGCATTAGATGTTCTTCTGGCGATCCCTCCCCATTGAATTTTTGAAAATCTGGATGCTTGAAGTTGGCCGAAAAGGGAACATCCTCTACCTCCCTTGGATAGGGTGTTCAGTATCTGAAGCAGCTAGTATGTTCACACTCCCTTTCTATTCTCACGGTTTCTTCAATGACCTATCTTATATCATCTTGTGTTATGGTTCTTGCTGTTGGAATGGCTTCTCGCGATCCTACCCCTTGCGGACGAGAACCTTCAGGCTAACTTTCCTGTCCATTCATTGTTCCCATCATCGGTGGAACCGCTATTTAGGCTATGTTATGTGCTAAGATCGCCAAGGCTTCTCTGAGGTTTCGACATTCATCCATTAGTACTCTTTTCGCTTCTGCCATAGTTGGCCTGTTTCCTTGACTCATCTCGGCCATATGCACTATGACTTCTTTACTGCTTGTCGAAGTTGTCATTGGAGTAAGGTGAGAGTAGGTTGATATGACAAGGCTTACAAATAGGGAAGAGATCGGAGTCTCATTCGACTTCTATATGCTCCCTGTGCTGCCGATCGATCGGGGTGATACATTTATTGGTGAACTTGTCTGGGGTGACATAGACGTCGGTGAGCTTACCATCGGCTTTTTACCTTTCTGTTCTTCCGTCCATTTGGTCCTCGGGGTGACCAGTACCGAAAAATCGTGCGATACGAACTATGGCACTAGTCGCTTGAGATATATCGCAGGCGGGGCAAGCTCAGGGTTTTTCCTGATTGTACTACGCGTGATCGGTCCTCTGGCTCTCAGTAGAGATGAGTTCGCTCTATGGCTCTTCAGATTCTTTGCTTTTGTCTTACGAGACAGGACCACAGTCCAATCCCCCTCACTTTCCTGCAGTTGAGGTGAAATGGATACAACTTCAGCTATTACTTGAGTCATTTTACGCCCACTTGTAGGTCGTAGATCTGTGTGCTCTGGGGTTTGGCTCGGCATATACTCTACTATGAACCCAGTAGAGGTGAAGCAGAAGTTCACTTTCCTTGCAAGACTAGCCATCAGTTGTACTTTGTGGTTGAATTCAGGTACCTTTAGTAATGAAACACACACTAAATTAGTATATGAAGGGTTAAGTAATCTATCTTAGAGATTAAGGGGAGGATGTTCCCACTGAGAGTCGCCATTTTGGAGTCTAAGAGATGCCAAATAAAGAGATAAAAACTTTACCGCTTTCCCAATGTTAATGCTAAATAAGACAAAAAAATGTCCCCAATGGAGTCGCCATTTTGTTTCGACAAGAAAACAAATGTATTTGATTTGGGGAATTTATCTTATTCAGACGTAACGAAGAAAAGTATAAAGACAATCATCACATTTTATTGATTCTGAGTTCATTTACATCCTCTAATATTCCTTAATTCTAAGGTAGATTATTTAGAATATAAAAAATTACCGTAAGTGTAATTGTTATTGTTTAATATAAATTTTGGCAGCATTCCAGCGCCATTTCAGTCATCTCCCAACACTTAGGAGGAATTGCTGAATAGATCTTCCAATCTTCCTAGAGGCAGGAATTTCAACAGTACTTCAGCAGTTTCTTCAATCATCTCCACACTTAGGAGGAATGTTGATTTCCTCAAAGAAGGAGGCTTGAAGATCAGACCCAGCAGCATTTTGGCTCCTTCACATGTTGGCCAACTGACCCAGTTTTGCGACCTGCGCAATCGCTAAATTGGTTGCACGGTCCGCGCAATCAATAAATTGGTTGTGCAGTCTGCGCAACGGATAAACTTGTTGCTCGATCCGCGCAACTGGTGAGCTAGTTGTACGGTCTGTGTAATTGATCGTTGCCTCCACTCTTTACCTTCAGTTGCTCTGCTCCAGTTTTCCTTCAATCCCCCAAATGAGAGGAGGAGAGGGATATTTATAGGCCCCACACACGTGTCAATCCTCAATTCCTCGTGTCAGCAAATTCCTTGATTGCATGATCCGTGCAATTGATTTCTTGATTGTATGACCCGTGCAACTTGTCTTCTTACTTCCACAATCCGCACAACTGTCCTTCTTGGTTCTGTGATCCATGCACCCGACCTTCTTGGTTCCGCGATCCGCGCAACTGACCTTCTTGGTTCCGTGATCCACGCAACCGACCTTCTTGGTTCCACGATCCGTGTAACTGACCTTCTTGGTTCCGCGATCAGCGCAACTGACCTTCTTAGTTCCACGATCCTTGCAACCGACTTTCTTAGTTCCATGACCCGCGTAACCGACCTTGGTAATATTTTTATGCTCCAACAATGACTTTACCAGGTATACTTGGGTAGTCTTCTTAAGAGAGAAATCAGAAACTCTCGATGAAGTAAAAAAGGGCACTTAAACGTATCCAAACTGAAAAAGAATCACAAGTCACTAAGATCCGTAGTGATCATAGTTCTGAGTTTGAAAATAGCAGTTTTGAGAAATTTTATTATGACTGGGGAATATCACATGAAAATTCTACGCCCAAAACACCACAACAAAATGGTGTGGTGGAAAGGAAAAATAGAGCGCTTCATGAAATGGCAAATGTAATGCTAAATAATATGAAGCTTCCTAAAAATCTTTAGGCTGAAGCCGTAAATACTACTTGTTATATAATTAACTGTGTTTATACTAGAAAATAAAATAGTAAAATAGCATATAAAATGCGGTTTGATAAGAAGCCTACTGTCAAAACTTTCGAGTTTTTGGCAGCAAGTGCTACATCTTACGTGACCGAGAAAATATGGGTAAATTTGACACTGAAAGTGATGAAGGGATTTTTTTAGGGTATGCTCTGAATAGTCAAGCATATCGAGTTCTTAACAAGAGGATTGGTGTAATTCAGGAGTTCATTAATGTGGTTATAGATGATCACTTGAATACACCTGTCTCAAGTTCAGAAAATGATGAAGTCCTTTTATTTGATAAATTAGACTCTTCATCTAGTCAAAATAATACTAAACTAAGAACAATTAAAGATCACCCATCTGATCAAATCCTTGAAAACCCTCTCACTGGTGTGCACACTCGTAAACAACTTGAGGATATGTGCAACTACGTGTGTTTTACATCTCAGATAGAACCGGCTAACGTAAAAGAAGCCCTTACTGATGAAAACTGGATTGTATCAATGCAAGAAGAGCTCAATCAATTCGTTAGAAATGATGTTTGGTACTTAGTTCTAAAACAAAAAGATAAACACATTATCGGAACAAAATGGATTTTCAAAAATAAGTCTAATGAATTTGGTAATATTATTAGAAACAAGGGTAGGCTGGTTGTACAAGGGTACACCCAAATTGAAGGCATTAATTATGATGAGACCCTTGCTGTAAGGCTCATATCCTAGTCCGTACCGTTCCTTAGGCTTCCGCGGTCCTCCCAGTCAAATTTCGACAACCCTCGACCTGTATCCGACGTTTAAGCGCCATCCTAAGCCGAGTCTTGTATACTGAAGTCGACTCGACTCGAAACTTGCTCCAATGCCGCGACTCACGCATCGATCCAATACCCGGGTTAGAAGATGTGGGCCCACATTCATTCTGAATAAACGTCGTGCGTGTGAATTCTGAGAGAATCTCTACGACCTATCCCATTAATCAATCAATCAAGTCAAGTACACACCATACCACAAGTACAAGCAACCCATCCCTTTCCCATTCCCAAAGTCAACTCTCTCTCTCTCTCTCTCTCTCTCTCTCTGTCTCTCTCCAACCATCCCTTTCTTACAACTTCATCATTCCACCCATCACCCCATCTCATTTCATCTCATCACTTCCCTCTCTCTCTCTCATTCTCTCTCTTCACTCCCAAGCAACAAAAAAAAAATCCAACGTCCAACTCCCCAAGTTCTTTCCCAAAACCAAGTGTGGCCCATCCTCTCATCTCAACCATTCATTCTTCATCAACCTCCATCAAAATTGAAGGCACGAAGCATATGAGTCTAAGGAGCTAAACAAAAAGGCCAATAGGTGGGTGATCTACCGTTGATTTTGGTTTGTAGGGCCCACTTATGATGGGACCCATTTTGGTGTGTGTGTGTGTTGTACTCTTGAGGGACCTATACTGGCAGGGTCCCTCCATCTCATCTCTCTCTCTCTCTTTCATTTTCTTGGGGTGATGATGAAGCTACATGGCCCACCCGAATGGACCCCACCTTGATCTTATGTGTTGTATCCACACCGTCCAATCCATGAACAGTGGGAGAGGATTGGATGGTGTACCTCACGTCAGCTAATCAGCTATTGTATTGACGTGAGTAAGAGCTGTGGGTCCCACCATATGATGTATATGTTACATCAAAACCGTCCATACATGTGGGGCCTACCATCAGGCTTCAATCCAGCGTCCCTGGACGCTGGGCGCTGACACTCCCACCCTCACACACACACACACGTATACATACATATATATATATAATATTGTTATATAATGTAATATAATATATTACATAATCATATGCTGGTGGGCCACTTCCACATGGAACCCACCTCTAATAGGTAAATCTGCACCATCCAGATTCATCTAGACGGTGGGTTCTGGGCAGCCCTCTGCCATTTTTTAAAAAAATGTATTTATATATAATATATAATATTATATAATATATTATATTATATTTTAAGCAGATGTGATGGTGGGCCACTTCCACGTGGGACCCACCTTTAACATGAAATTTGCACCATCAAGATGGATCTGGATGGTGAGTATGGGTAGCATCCTGTCATTTTACAGGTATATTATACATAATATTATATTATATAATATATTATATTAATGATATTGTATGGGTGGGCCACTATGTGGACCGCACCATGATGTATGATTTTATCTGCACCATCCAGTTGCTGGATGGTGCAGCAGGTATGTTATCCAGACCGTCCATCCAATGGACACGGTCATGGATTCCCACCATGATGCGTGAGTTGTATCCTTACCGTCCATCTATTATGTGGGGCCACCGTGATGTATGGGTTTTGCCACGCCCGTCCAGCATGCTAGACGGGTGGGACCCACAGCATGATGGATGTGCTACATCCAGCCGTCCATCCTTTGGGTTAGCTCGTCTCGAGCTTGAGATCGAAAATGAGACAGATCCTAGTATCAGGTGGACCACACTTCAGAAAATAGTGGTGTTGAACGTCTACCATTGAAACCTCGTTTTGGGTTACAGAAGCTTTGGATCAATATGATATTTATTTCTCCCCCTGTCTAGGTCTTTGTGGCCTTGGGAACAGACTAGATGGGAAATAAATACTATGGTGGGCCCATTGGTAATTCAATTGTGGAGATCATTATCACCACTGTCATTTGTGGTATGGTCCAGATGATCCTTTGGATATGATTCCTTCTTTTTGAATAATGCTCTAAAACAATCTCTAGCAATGGATGAATGGTGTGGTTAGTTTGGGCCCATTTGTATCGGCCCATTTGATTGGCCCAATTGACTCGGCCCACTTAATTTGGCCCATTTGTATCGGCCCAATTGACTCAGCTCATTTGATGTAATTGAGGCCCATGATGATGTATATTAGGCCCTTGTGCTAGGCCGTGGACCCCTACCCGATTGGCCCTATGAGCACCATCCCTGGGAAGCGATGTTGGTTAAAGGTCCACATTGTTGGGCAATGATGGTTGGACGTCCACATTGTGACCTTTTCTTAGGCCTTGTTAGACTCATTCTCATCATTCTCTAGTAGGTTAACCCAAATGCTTGGGCCCCATTGATTTTAATTGATCCATCATTGGCCGTCCATCTATGCACCCTGCCTTGCGTCAAGGTAGATTATCGATGTTGATTATTGGTGCTGATTACCGATACCGGCTACCGTTGCCGATTATGAGTTTGTAACAGCATAGCATCATGATACATGCCCATACGCATCATCTGTATGTTTGTTATGAGAGTGATTAGTCATTGCATATGCCATAGTACATGTGGTTTATGGGACTCCATGATAGGCGAAGTTATCCCACATGAGTGCACGGTATGCGTAGGATTGATGCATGATAGGACTGCATGACTCATACACTTTGCATTTGTGTCATTGTCATTACTGTATGCCCTAACGACATCAGGGCCATAGCCTCCACAGACTCATCGTGAAAGGCTGGATTGGATACCGAAAGTTCTGTTTCTAGCATCGGGGCATCATGGATGTCCGTGGGTGAAAATCCCTAAACCCGATGGTATTAGAGGATGACTCCAACGTCGAGACTAAGTGGATACATGAGCACACGAGGGCCGTATACCTGTAATCCATATCTCCTACTGTGTCGTGGTCGGTTGGAAAGGGGTGTGACCTTACCCGCCTGAGTGAGGGGGCAATTTCTAGGTTGAGTTTGACCAGCTTCAAGAATAGTTCCGCTATGGACAAGCCGAGCCCGATATTGGTAGGCGGATAGTGAGGTCTCTTCTACTCATCCAGTTGTACGTTCGAATAGGGGTGACAAGGTGGCGTAGAGTGTACTTTCCGACTCTGTGATTATCCGCACACTCGATTCCGAGTAAGAACTATACTTTAACAAAGATATTTGATGATCTAGCGATTCCAGACCCCTCGGATTGAGAATCATTGACGTTAGGTTACCCTAAAGCATTGACATATGGATTCGGATGAGGACTAGTGTGCTTGAGTTACATCTTACATCGCATGGCCTTAGAATGGCCGACATCATTCACTCCTTGCATCGCATGGTCTTAATATGGCCGATAGCACTCATGTCTTACATCGCATGGCCTTAGTACGGCTGATGACATTCATGGACTTACCGGCATTTTCGTATTACTTTGATATTGTAACTTGCATTTCTACCATATGCACACACTTTCACCACCCTCTAAGCTTTCTATAAGCTTATACACGACTAACCGATTCCGCTTGCATGGCTATGTCCGTGACGCACCCTTGATTATTCCGGCCAAAGGCAAAGGTGAGGAGTGTATAAGTTAGAGCTTTCAATGTCGTTAATGGTAGATTCATGATCTTGCAGCAGTACAAAGTTTTTCGAGTTTTGGCTTTATTGTCTTGTATTTCCCTTCATACGTATTATACATTAAAGTTTTTTTTATCATAGTGGATTTTGTGATGGTGTTCTTGTGGTTATTGTTCGTGGGTTATGCTTATAGTTATACTCATTACAAATCAAATTGATATTGAAAAGCCTCTTGGTAGGATCCCAGGATCGGAACCTGGTAAATAGGTGCCGAGAGATGGGAATGGGGTTACTAGCTCGAGGGACAACCCTAGTACACCCTTCTCTAGCATGCGTCGGTTGACGTAGATTCCAAGTGATCAAAAAGTTTTGTGAGCCCTTAGTTAGGTCTTGAGAGTTTGGGGCATGACACTCTCCACGTGGTTGTTGGTATCAGAGCATAACTTGGGAACAACTCAGGACAACATCATATATCTAGGATGAGTATAGGACAATTATGTTCCGAGTGTGTAACCTTCTGATTTAGTCCCCTAACATGCCTTCGAGAGTTCTCAAGGATTGATAAGCGCCTTTGTTCTTTTCTATAGGACATGCCGCCCAGGAGAGTGACCCGAGTGACTCCTGCTCCACCACTTGAGACTCCCTCTTTACCAGCTACGACTCCCACTCCACCACCAGAGATCTCTACACCCCAGCCTGAGGATGTCGTTCCTCCACCTGAGAATGGTGCAGATCCGACTGTACCTGTGAGTGCCTCCTAGTGCCTCACCGTATGTCTGACGGAGATGTTGCGGCCATGACGCGCATGACGAGCTGCTTCAAGGAGGGCAGTGAACCCTTTACGATGCCTTCACTACGCTGTTTTAACTAGCCATGTTTGGGAATGATACCCCCAGCCGGTTGAGGATTAATAAAAACTTGCAGAGAGCATGAACGCCCTTCTTCGAGAGTTCATGTCAATCATTTTTGCTTAACAAGATCCTTTATCATTCTTTGCTTTCATGTTAACCTATGCTTTATTGTTCCACGGTTAGCTACTCACTCCCACGTTAACGGTGTTTGCACACCCACCGATCCAACAACAAAGGCTAGACTATGAGAGGTGACGCTCCGATGTGGAGAAGATTTTGATACTATGACATGTACGACCTAGCTCATACTCCTGGAGTTCACAAAATTTTGATACTTTACATATCTTGAATATAAAATTTTAGTCCCATACAATTGGCGAGTATTTCTTCTCCAGGGTGAGGTCGAGCAACATTTAACCATCATTGGTGGACCTCTATTACCCGACCCCGATTTTCGTTACATGAGACTCGGTGATTATCCGACTTCTCTATTTGGACATGGGATGATTTTCGTAGATCGATTCGAGCATCTTACATCGAGTGGCCGACATTTCCCCTTGACCACATGGTCTTAATATGGCCGATAGCACTCATGCCTTACATCGCATAGCCTTGGTACGGCTGATGACATTCATGGACTTACCGGCATTTTCGCATTACTTTGATATTGTAACTTGCATTTCTACCATATGCATTGCTAGCTTTTATGTTTTATACACCTGCCGCATGCGCTTCGAGACCTTGGTGCGAGTTTTGGCTTTATTGAGACATATTTATGGCACATGGTGTTCTTGTGGTTATTGTTCGTGGGTTATGCTTATGGCCCATTTTGTGGCGTTATTGAGGTTTGCGTCGTATTTGGATGGTGATGAGGGGCGGAAGGTCCATCATTTTGAGAACGGCTTGCATTATGGTTTTCAAGGACGTGTTATTGGCATGAGTTCCCGACCTTTCAGGTGGTAGTGCGAAGGGCTCAGATTTATGTGACTAAGTGGGCCGCACACGCCAATCATGATCGAGGAGAGGACCCAATTGTTTTGCCACCGGAAAGAGGCAGGCATGAACTCCATCCGAGAGTTCGGCTCCTTTACGTTTCGTGGCGAACATCCACAACAACATCGACGACCATGTGGAGAAGATATAGGAGTCACCCATCCGCCAGATCACCAGGGTGAGGTCGAGCACCGGTGGACCTCTATTACCCGTGTTATCCCGACACACCTCCATCGGTACATTCTCGCAGTTGGCGGCGGGCAATGTTGCCCCATCGAGGCGCGCTTTTCGATACCTACTATAGATGCGGTGGGAAAGGACACCGTAGGTGAGAGTGTCCCTGACTCAACAGCAGCAGCTGAGAGCACCACAGCAGCCTCCGTAGTAGCAACAACACCATCGAGGCCCTCTCAGTAGCAGAGACAATAGTTTCGGTTACCTCAGCGACAGTAGAAGCAACAGCACCCTCAGAGGGCACAGGCACCTCCCTAGCCAGCTCAGGTTAGGTTCTACGCTGCTCAACAGGATCTAAAATCATCTGAAGGAGTCATGGAGGGTATTCTTCCCATCTTTACATGCATCGCCCGAGTATTATTTGATTCCGGTGCTTCATATTCATTCATGACCGAGGATTTCTATCGATCGACTAGATTGCCAACAAAGTCTGCTAGTGAGAGATTGACCATATCGACGCCCTTGGGGAAGACCACAATATTGGGCCGTTTCTATTCATCTTGCCCTGTTCTGGTTGGTGATATCTTTATGCTCGCTGACTTATTTGTGATACCGATATCATATTTCGACATTATCTTGGGCATGGATTGGCTTGCCAAGTACCACGCCATTTTAGACTATTCCGTAAGGATAGTCATGTTCTACATACCAGGCTTGCCGCAGTTTCAGTTCGTCGTAAAGCCCCGAGGAGAGCTGTAATCTTATTAATGTTCTGCACTGTTGAAGAATCTGTTGCAGCATGTATTGACTAGTTGCAGATTGTTTGTGATTTCCCCAATGTGTTCTAGGAGATTCTGGGGTTACCACCTCGTCGGCATATTGAGTTCCAGATTTATCTTATGCCTGGTACCATGCCTATCTCGAAGGCCTCGTACTGTATGGCACCGATGGAGTTACGAGAGCTGCAATGGCTGTTGGACGAGTTGCGAGAGTTGGGATTCACCCATCCGAGCAGCTCTCAGTGGGGAGTGTCGGTACCCTTCGTTAGGAACAAGGATGGCTCGTTGAGGCTCTGTGTGGATTACCGTAAGCTCAACCGGATCACGATTAAGAATAAATACCCGCTCCCGAGGATAGATAATTTATTTGATCAGCTGCAAGGTGCATGGTTCTTTTAGAAGATTGACTTGCATTCTAGTTATCATCAGATTCGGGTCCGAGAGGAGGACATCCCGAGAATGACTTTCAAGATGTGTTATGGTCATTTTGAGTTTCAAGTCATGTCCTTCGGACTGACCAATGCACCCGCGGTCTTCATGCAGTTGATGAACGAGGTCTTCTGTCCATATCTTGATCAGTTTGTTATGGTCTTCATCGATGACATTCTGATATATTCGAGGACCTATGAGGACTATATACAGCATCTGGAGATCGCATTGTAGACCCTCCGTGCCCACCAGTTGTATGCAAAGCTAGAAAAGTGTGAGTTTTGGTAGGAGGAGGTGAAGTTCCTTGGTCACATGGTGACGAGGGAGGGTGTCGCAGTGGACCCCTCGATGGTTGAGGCAGTGCGTCAGTGGGGTCAGCCCACGAATATGTCTGAGATCCACAGTTTCCTTGGTTTAGTGGGATACTATCAGCGTTTCATTGAGAGCTTCTCCTGTATTACAGCCCCGTTGACCAGGTTGACTTGGAAAGGCACAGATTTTGTTTGGACTGACACATGTGAGCAGGCATACGCGGAGGTGAAGGACCGTTTGACGTCCACTCTTATCCTCACTCTTCCCTCTAGGAGTGATGGATTTGTTGTATTTACTATTGCCTCACATATTAGTTTAGTTGTTGTCCTGATGCAGCACGGCAGGCTTGTAGCCTTCGCGTTTCGTCAACTCAAGGTCCATGAACTAAACTACCCCACGCATGATTTGAAGATGACAGTAGTCATTTTCATACTGAAGGTATGAAGACACTATCTCTATGGGGTCAAGTTCGAGCTCTTCTCCGACCACAAGAGCTTGAAGTATCTGTTCTCTCAGTCCGAGCTGAACATGAGATAGAGACGCTGGATGGAGCTCCTGAAGCTCTACAATTTCGATCTCTAGTACCACCCAGGCAAGGCGAACATGGTATCGGATGCCCTCAGCCATCAGCCTCGAGGCCTTGTGGCACACATGATGATTCAGGAGTGGAGGATGCTCGAGGATATAGCAGAGTATGACTTTGATTTTGGTCTGCATTCTTCTATCGTTCAGTTATCGAGCCTGTCGATTCAACCCTTTCTTGTCACGAGGGTATCGAAGCTCAGCAGACAAATGAGTCATTATAGGATTATCGAGCAGAGGCAGCATCAAAGAGTAAGATAGATTGACAAATTGGATCTGATGGTGGACTTCGCTTCAGAGGTCGATTATGTGTCCTAGATATTCCCAAGTTGTGCAGAAATCTTATGACCAAGGCACATCGATCGTTGTTTTCTATCAACCCTGATTCGACGAAGATGTATCATGATATGAGGCGACAGTATTTTTAAGTGGGGATGAAGTGCCAGATCATCAGTTTTGTGGACGAGTGTGACACGTGCCAGCATGTCAAGGCCGATCATCAGAGACCCTCTGGTCCATTGCAGCAGTTGAGCATCCTGATGTGGAAGTGGGAGTTGACAAATTTCATTATGGGTTTGTCGAGGACTTAGCGCTGTCATGACACCATATGGGTTGTCATGGATCGCCTAACAAAGTTGGTACATTTTCTCACGATTCATGCGACCTGGTCTTTGGACAGGCTTGCGAAGTTATTCATCGATGAGATTGTGAGATTGCATGACATTCCAGTATCGATCGTTTCTGACCGAGACCCTAGGTTCACATCTCAGTTTTGGGGGAGCTTTCAGAGAGCGATGGGGACTGTATTGAAGCTCAGCACCATGTACCATCCAGAGACCGATGGCCAGACTGAAAGGTCAACCAGATCCTTAAGAATATACTTCAGGCTTGCGTTTTAGACTTTGGGGTAGCTGGGATGAGCAACTGCGATTGGCTGAGTTCGCATACAACAACAACTATCAAGCGACCATTGACATGGCTCCTTTTAAGGCATTATATGGTAGACCATGCAGATCACTAAGTTATTGGACCGAGGTTGGAGAGAGGCGTCTCTTAGGTCCCGAGCTTGTGCAGCAGACGTCAGAGGCTATCGATATCATCAAGCAGAGGATGCGTACAGCTAAGAGCCAGCAGAAGAGTTTTGCTGATCGTCGGCGTCGTCCCCTAGAGTTCGATATTGGGGACGGAGTGTATCTTAAGGTCTCGCCCATGAAGGGCGTGGTTCGATTTAGAACGAAGGGCAAGCTTGCCCCGAGATTCATTAGACCTTTTGAGATCACTGGGCGCATTGGCGTCGTGGCCTATCGGCTTGCATTGTCATCTCAGTTGTCTGGCGTCCACAACATTTTCTATGTTTCTATGTTGAGGAAGTGTGGGTCAGATGTAGTTCCTGTTATTGGTTGGCAGTCATTGGAGGTTTGTGAGGATGCTTCTTACATTGAGCAGCTAGTTCATATCCTTGATCGGAAGGATCAGGTCCTCCGGACCAAGGTCATTCCCTTAATGAAGATGCAGTGGGGTCATCACTCTGTTAATGAGGCGTCTTGGGAGCACGAGGCTAAAATTCGAGAGCGTTATCCTCATCTCTTTGATGATTGATTATATGTTGTATCTTGTATGCTATCTCTGATTATTATATGATGATGGTATGTTTTCTCTTTCTTTATGAGTTATGTCTAGGTGCGATGATTGTGTAAATTTCGAGGACAAAATTTTTATTTGGAGGGGAGAGTTGTAAGGCTCGTATCCTAGTCCGTACCGTTTCGTAAGTTTCTGCAGTCCTCCCGATCGAATTTCAGCAACCCTCGACCTGTAATCAACGTTTATGCACGATCTTAAGCTGAGTCCTGCATATCGAACTCGGCTCGACTCAAAACTTGTATCTTAGCAACTACGCCATCGCCACGGTTCTAACGATGTGACTCACGCATTGATCCGATACCCGGCTAGAAGATGTGCACCCACGTTCATTCCAAAGAAACACCGCGGGTGCGAATTTCAAGAGAATCTCTACGACCTATCCCATCAATCAATCAATCAATTAATCAATCAAGTACACACCATACCACAAGTACAAGCAACCCATCCCTTTCCCATTTCCAAAGTCAACTCTCCCTCTCTCCACCCAACCCTTTCTTACAACTCCATCACTCCACCCATCACCCATCGCCCATCACTCCATCTCCTTTCATCTCATCACTTCCCTCTCTCTCTCTCATTCTCTCTCTTCACTCCCAAGCAACAAAAAATAATAATCCAACATCCAACTCCCCAAGCTCTTTCCCAAAGCTAAGTGTGGCTCACTCTCTTATCTCCCATCTGAACCATTCATTCTTCATCAAACTCCATCAAAATTGAAGGCACGGAGAAAACGAGTCTAAGGAGCTAAACAAGAAGGCCGATAAGTGGGTAATCCACCATTGATTTTGGTTTGTAGCGCCCACTTATGATGAGACCCATTTTGGTGTGTGTGTATTGTAATCTTGAGGGGCCCATAGTGGCGGGGTCGCTCCATCTCGTCTCTCTCTCTCTCTCTCTCTCTCTCTCTCTCATTTTCTTATGGTGATGATGAAGCTACGTGGTCCACCCTATAACGTCGCGAATTTTTGTCAACTTGGAGTTAAACGTCCTTCGGTAATGGGTCTATCATAACACCTTATCGACTTCTCAAAACTGAATCCCAAAGTCCTAAATCCCCTTTCCAACCCATCTCATTCAAAAATCTCACCTTTCACCGCCTTATTCTTCAAATTTTTTAAGTACTTTCATATTAGACACTAATCCTAAAGTTTAAATGATGAAGAATAATACTTAAACTAAAATTTGCTATAAATAGTAAAAATATAAATAAAAAGGCATTTCGACCATTAACCTTATGTAATCTCAAAAAATAAATAGGTTATTTGGATATATCAGCTTCTCCTACCCCAAAATCATATATTGCACGTCGAATAACTTATTCTGATTTACAAAATACACCCATTTTAAAAACATTGGGTAGCAGGGACCACAGATGGGTGCAGTGCCACCACCCGACTCTCCAGTGGACCGTGACGCCACCGCCCGGTGGGCGGAGCGCCGCCTGTGCACCTAAGTTCGGTGGACCCTCGCTGTAATTTTCTGTACTTTTCGACCGACTTCAAAAGCTCATATCTCCTTCAATATAACTCCGATTTAGGTGATTCAAAAGCCAGATTGAAGCTTGATAAGTCTAGCTTCATATAAAAATAAGTCAAAAAATAAAATAAAAATTTTGATATAGTCAAATCTAGGTTGATGTGACAACTATCCAAAAATATTTAGAATTTTTCTAGAACTCAAAATCTAATGAAATTAGGTGGAGATAAAGTAGACTTGATGATGAACTACTAAAAAAATAATTAAAATAATATACTAATTAAAAATTCCAAAAAGGGACATAGAACTACCCTAGGACCTTATTTTGTCATAATTAGGACGAAATTTAGTTAAGTACTAAACTAAATAATCGGTGGAATTAGCTCAGACCACTATCTATACAAATGACAAGACCCAAAACTATTAAAATCACTAACTTAACATTACTTAAAAACCTAGGAGCAATCTCAAAACCCAGTTGCTCTCGGGAGCATATTGAAACTCCGTACCGGACCCAGACTGCACGTCGAAAGTCTGATTACCGCGACACTATAAGGTTATGACCGTCTTTATAACACCCTGAAATTTGAGGATCGAGTAGCAATTCAACACTCGAGTTCTAAAACATCACTTATGCAACATAGATAATGATGATTAAATGTTGTCTGTGTTAGTGCAATAAACATGAGTGAGATTATACCAAAACAGTAATTCATACTCCAGATCAATTATATAAAGGCAAACGGAAGACAAACTGTATATAATTATATGTAAAAATAACAAAACCATCACAATCTCCAGAGTATGAACCCAACTGAGTCACCATATACATGTATCTGTTTTACGATCAAAATGTCAAAAATACAGCTAGAGAGGTAAACCCTGCAAGTCCCGTCGATCCATGCAGTCTAGTTAAAGCCACCAGAATACTGCATATACGAGAACTCGTCCTGGTCCTCGTCGTAGTCTGGCTCAGCCTCCTAAGTCGTCACCTCATCTACACCTAAGACAGAGTCTGGTTGGTGTGTACAACACCGTCCCGTAACGTGGGAGTGAGTAGCTAACTCAGTGGAACAATAAAGCATAGGTTAACATGTTATCAATGCAGTCAAGTAGTAATGATAAAGCAGTACAATCAAACACTCCTAACTACTCTTATTATGCAAGCATGAATGCAGTCATGATGCATGCCCTCACCGACATACTCTCTCATGCGACACCATCTTATGTTCGCGGCATGCTTTCATTCCTCAGTGCTCCACATCTTCCATGCACATGCAGTGCGATGATGAGCATGATTACCGAGTTGTTATTAGTCCATTTCAAACAGCAGGATTGGGAAACTAAGGTACCTCCCTTGTATCATTCCCAAACATGATCCATTCTAGGGTCGTCAAACCTAGATAATCTCATACGATGTTGTGGTTCTAGGGTGTTGCAAAGGCTGTCAGGGCTGTTACACGCAATTGTTACACCACTCCCCCATCACCTTTTTAACGATTCATCACTAACTTGATACATGCCTAGTTCCTACTCTATACATCGCGGTAAAACTTGTCGCCTCACCGTAAATTCAAAGTATGCTCGAGGTCACTACAAAGGGCTCGTCACCAATCAGTATAGGCCGACAGCTCGAATACAGTGTCCCATACCACCGTATTTAACTCACAAGTCAGGGTTACTCACTGGTCACTAGAGGAGGCACGTGGCCCCAGCGTAGGCCAACAGCTTGACCACGGTGTCCCGTACAACCATGCCCGGCTCATGAGTCTTAGCGGATTGAGGTACCATGGTTAACGGGATTTCGCTGGTAAGTTTAGTACCCTAGGTTCAAGCAGTAGTGTCCAAACATGGTGAACATACATTAGACATATCGGGGTACTTGACGAGCCTGACTAGCTCGATCACATAAACAACTGAACGACATGAAGTGCATAAGCACTTCGTGTGGCCTAATCACTATCGCCAACCGAAGTACGACTCGGGTTCGTCAGATACATCCTTCGTGGCGAAATGAATCTCAACCACGAACTCAAGTCTGGTACCGACTGTCTAGACTATAATCATAGTCCCAAACGCAATTAATCCTTATGCAAATCATGTGGAGTAAAGCATAATAAACAAAGTAATTCAAGCATGTTAACAAAACATGTCATAAAACATGTTACATAGCACAAAGTAAACAAAAAATACAAACACATATATTTCATAAGTAAGCGGTTAAATTAAATAACCAACATGGAGGAAATCATATACGTCTATAAGGTAGTTGAGAATCCCATCTCAACACCTACCTAAGGCACCATCAGCTAAGCACTTACTCTCACAAGTATTTTCACAAACACTAAGAATACATTATTTCAACATACATAGTGTATATTAACAAAACATGTATTAGGGTGAGCCCTTTCGCCAAACCATATTTTACATATATATGATATGTTTATACAGCAAATAAATATGGCAAACACATTTCCAAAATTTATATGTATACGGTACTTTCTACAAATACCTAGATTACACAAAATTCCATATTCTTCGTATTTAATCGAAACAGAAAATAGACAGCACTTTGTACATGTACAATTGCATACAGATCATGAATCTATCATTATCTGACATTGAAAGCGTTGAAAACCACAACCTATACACCTAAAGTCCTCACCTTTTATCGTAGAATCGTAACGAATCCGATAGGTTTATTAAGCCTTCGTATTCGGCAGTTTGGTGACCTATAGAATGAAATAGGTTAGCTATTTCATAACTTACAACCATCACAACCCCAAAATGGATTAGGGTTAGGGTTTCTTACCTAGAAACGAGGTCAAAATTGCCGGAAACGATGAGAATGGAGTGGTGAAGCTTGTGTAGTGGCAAGGGAAAAGGGTAGGAAGAATCCTCCCACAACTCTCTAACTTTCTCTCTTTTCTCCCTTCTCTCCTAGGTTTTTTCTCAAATTTGTATGGCTGAATGAGAGAGGGTTCTAAGGTCCTTATATAGCCTAAAACTACACCAAAACAGACTTAAGGTCAATGTATACTTAGGTTATAACCAAAGTGAGCCTTTTCCAGCTCAACGGAGCACTTCTGGCGGGCCTCCTTGAGCCAATGGTCGGACTTAAGCTCACCAATACTGGATCTAGGTGGAGTTAAGTTTTTGTTTCAGTTGGATTCCTAGATCACACGTGGCGGAC
The DNA here is from genome assembly GCA_030180095.1 of Magnolia changhungtana. Taxonomy (NCBI): domain Eukaryota; kingdom Viridiplantae; phylum Streptophyta; class Magnoliopsida; order Magnoliales; family Magnoliaceae; genus Magnolia; species Magnolia changhungtana. The sequence continues at coordinate 10,404,365 of JASAUF010000654.1, read as the reverse complement.
CAGTTTCAGTTCAACGGTCAGTGAAACTCGATCAAAGATTTCAAGTACACTGCCATGTATATGAAATTTTTCCTGATCCGAGAGTGTATTTAGGTCAGATTCTGACGGTCTGGTTGCTTACAAATTTTCTGCAAGTAACAAGTCTCAGATTACTATTTGAGATATTTATTTATAAAGAAAACTAAGTGTTCTCACACTCCTCGCTCCAGACTCAAGCGAACAGCCGTGGTACACAATCTGGATTTGATCTCCGAGATGGTTATCAAGCCCAGTGAGGTGGTCCTAAGTCTATAACTTCGTATCATTCGGACTTTCGATGTGTGGTTCAGATCTGATACGGAGTTTCAATGTGCACCCGAGAGCAGTCGGGTAATGAGTCTGATCCTAGATTTTAGGGTAACCTAGCGTCAATGATTCTAAAAGTTTTGGGTCTTGCAGATCGTATTTAAAGTGATTCAAACGGATTTCATGGCTAATCCAGTTTAACATTTAGTTAACTTTGTCAAATTTCTAAAGGATTTGATCCTAAGCGATTTCTGCCTGAGGTGTTACTCGGGTCATTGTACGGAATTTTTTGAGTCGTTACAATCTACCCCCCTTAATGAAAAATTTTGTCCTCGAAATTAGTACATTTTCGTAATCCTCAAGAAGCTGAGGGTAGTTCTTTTGGATCTCAGCTTCTGTCTCCCAGGTAGCTTCCTCCTCTATATGAGGCGTCCATAGTACCTTCACGATTGGAATCACTTTGCTACGCAGTACCTGCTCCTTTCTGTCAAGGATACGTGTCGGGCACAGCACATATGTAGCATCATCGCTCAACTGTACCTGCTCCCATCTGATAATGTGTGAAGGATTAGGAACGTACTTCTTCATCATAGATACATGAAATACGTTATGTACAGCTACAAGTGGTGTGGGCAAAGCGAGACGATATGCCACAGCACCCACTCGATTAAGTATCTGAAACGAACCGATGAACCTCGGTGTGAGCTTCCCCTTCTTCCCAAACAGAAGGACTCCCTTCATAGGGCAAACTCTGAGGAATACATAATCACCGACCTCGAACTCAAGCGGTCGCCTCCTTGTATCGGCGTAACTCTTATGCCTGCTCTGCGCTGTAAGAAGTCGACGCCTGATAATGTCGATCTTCTCTGAAGTCGCCCATAACAACTCCAGCCCAATCAAACTGCGCTCGCCAACCTCAGCCTAGCAATGTGGTGCTCTGTAAGGACGACCATATAAGGCCTCATATGGAGCCATGCCAATACTTGCCTGAAAGCTGTTGTTGTACGCGAACTCTGCATGAGGAAGACAGTCATCCCAACCGTCCTTGAAGTCCAAGACACAGGCCCGCAATATATCCTCCAAAATCTGGTTCACCCTCTCTGCCTGCCCGTCGGTCTGAGGGTGAAACGCAGTACTGAACTTCAATTTCACACCCATCGCTTCCTGGATTCGAGTCCAGAAGATAGACGTGAACCGCGCGTCTCTGTCCAACACGATCTCTAGGGGAACTCCATGCAGACGCACAATCTCTCTGATGTATAGCCTAGCCAGCTCGTTTGCAAAGTTCGTTACTCTGATAGGGAGGAAATGGGCCGATTTGGTTAACTGATCCACGATCACCCAGATGGAATCGTGTCCTTTCCTCATCTTCAGCAGCCCCGATATGAAATCCATGGAAATGAAGTCTCACTTCCATTCAACTATGGGCATGGGCTGAAGTAGTCCAGGAGGTCGGCGATGTTCTGCCTTGACCTGCTGGCACGTCAGACAACGAGAAACATACTCTGCTATGTGGGTCTTCATGCTGTCCCACCAATAAGACCATCTCATATCCTGGTACATCTTCATGCTACCAGGGTGCATCGCAAGCTTCGATTTGTGGGCAGTCTCGAGGAGCTCCTGTCGCAAGTCATGAATATCAGGAACGCATAAGCGGCCACGGTATCGTAAACTCCCATCTGTGCTAACTCTCCACTCGGAGTCCTTGGCGTCGCTAGCTTGCTCTCGAAGCTCAGACAACCGCATGTCGCCCTTCTCAGCCTCGATAATCCTATCATCAATGAGTGTCGCACCCGAATGTGCACGACACACTCAAATGGCTCCTCCACGGTGAGTTTCTTCTCGAAGTCCCGCACGAACTCTAGTATATCCCACTCTGCTATCATCAGCGGAGCCGCAAAAACAATCACCTTCTTGCAGCTCAACGCATCCGCCACAAGGTTGGCCTTGTCAGGATGGTAGGAGACCTCGAACTTGAAGTCCTTCAAGGTTTCCATCCATTTACGCTGCCTCATATTCAAGTTTCTCTGCGTGAATATATACTTAAGGCTCTTGTGGTTGCAGAAATGCTCGAACTCCTCTCCGTAGAGGTAATGTCTCCAGAGCTTCAATGCAAAGATGACAGTTGCTAACTCAAGGTCATGTGTAGGGTAATTCTCTTCATGCTTCCTTAATTATCTCGAAGCATACGCAATCACCCTGTCCTTCTGCATAAGGACACAACCCAAACCAACTCGAGACGCATCAATATATATCATGTACTTAGCCCCTTGCTCTAGCAATACTAGCACCTGGGCGGACATCAGTCTGTCCTTCAGCTCCTGAAAAGCTGCTTCTGCCTTCTTATTGCAGGTGAACTTTAAATCCTTACGCGTCAACTGTGACAACGGCCTGGCAATCTTTGAGAAGTCTCGAATGAAGCATCGATAGTACCCTACCAGGCCAAGAAAACTCCTCACCTCGGTAACTGAGCCAGGCTGCTTCCCATCCTGAACGGCGACTACCTTAGCAAGGTCTACAACTATCCCACCCTTGAACACCACATGTCCCAGGAACTTGACTTCTTCCTGCCAGAAGTCGCACTTCTTATACTGCGCAAACAACTGGTTCTTCCTCAAAGCATCCAACATCTCTCTCAGGTGCACCTCGTGCTCTTCCCGACTCGTGGAATATATCAGGATGTCATCAATGAATATGATGACGAATCGGTATAAGAATGGCCGAAATACCCTATTCATAAAGTCCATAAATATGGCCGGTGTGTTCGTAAGACCAAGCGACATCACTAGGAACTTGTAATGCCCAAAACAGGTCCTGAAAGCTTTCTTCTGCATGACTTCATCTCTGACGCGCAACTGGTGGTACCCTGACTACAAGTCGATATTCAAGAAATACCTTGCCCCCTTCAACTGATCAAACAGATCATCTATCCTGGGCAAAGGATACTTGTTCTTCACGGTGACCTGGTTCAACCTACGGTAATCAATACACAACCGTAGTGAGCCATCCTTCTTCTTCACAAACAGTACAGGTGCTCCCCTGGGAGACACACTAGGTCATATAAAGCCCTTCTCTACTAGCCCGTCAATCTATTTCCGCAGTTCCTCTATCTCACACGGAGGCATGCGATACGTCGGTAAAGAGATGGGTGTCACACCGGGCGTAAGATCAATAGTGAAGTCGATTTAGCGCCGAGGTGGCAACCCAGGAATTGGTGCAAACACGTCCGCAAAAGCCTGAACTACAGGCATATCCTCAAGCATCAGAACATCAATAGTCTCTAATGAAGAAGCGTAACATCGCAACCGAGTAGTGTGACTGACCTGAACAGGAAAAGTAAAGGCCGTGCCATCAAGTCCATAGGCTGTCACCACCCTAGTCTCGCAGTCGATCTCTGCTCACATCTCAGTGAGCTAATCCATACCGAAAATAACGTCGTAATGGAATAGGGGGAGGATGATCAGGTCAACTAGTATCACTCTGCCACCCAAGTCTATCGGGTAGCCCTCACACATACGAGTAACTTCAGATGAAGTCCCTGTAGTAGTGATAACCCTCACTCCTCTCGTAGGAGCAGTAACTAAACCTAGTCGCTTGATTGTCGTGCATGAAATCATAGAGGTAGTGGATCCAGTGTCCACTAATAAGAAGACGGGAGTACCTTGGACGTGTGTAGTGACCTCGAAGGCCATAGGCGCAGAAGGTGCGGTCTCTGGTTCCTCTACTGTAAGAGCATGAACACATGCCTGCTGTGATCGGTTAGGCTAAGGTACCATGGGCCATTGAGGCGGCCTAAAGCGAGGTGCAGGATGTCTGAAGGATGGATGTACAGGTGTCATCCGAAGTGGTGGAGTCGATAGAGCCTGCGGGCGAGAGCGACGGAGAGAACCCATTGTCCCTTATCCGTGCAAAACAGCTCCCAGCAGGATGACCCTGTTTCCCGCAGTTTGTATAGGTTACAATAGGGTGCCTTATCGGAGCCACTGGCGCAACGATCCTGGGAGGCGAATCAGCACGAGGCCTCTTGCCAAGGAAAGGCCTGCCCTGAACATCAGGTCGTGGTCTAGGCACCATAAGGCCACGAGAGCGTGTCAAGCGGTCCACATCCTGCTCCGCCTAAATGGACATATAAATCAACTCCGCATAAGATGGTATGCGGACACAGTACATCTTTGACCGGATGTTAGGTCGCAAGCCCTCAGAGAAGCGTCGAATCCGCATCGACTCATCAGCAAGTATAGTCGGGACAAAGCGGCCCAACTCTTTAAAGCAGTGCTCATACTCAGTAACGGTCATGCCTCCCTGTCCGAGGTGTAGGAACTCATTCTCCCTCTCATGTCGGTAGGCCTGAGGGTAATATTTCTCGTGGAAACGAAACTCAAATTCTTCCCAAATCCACACATATCCCACGGCGACGGTCCGCAGTATGTTGTCCCACCATAAGCTAACCTCCTTCTCGAACATGAAGGCGGCCAACTCAACCTGTTTAGCCTCAAAACAATACAGCATTTTCAGTATCTTCAAGATGCGGTCTAACCAGTACTCAGCCTCCTCGGGTCTGTGAGAACCCGTAAAAGTCAGAGGCCTCAAGCACTGGAATCACTCAAGTAGACCGTGAGTACCCATGTCTCCCGTAGGGTACGCAACAGGCGTGGGCAGAGGCACATCCTCAGCCTGAGCAGGAGGCTCTGTAGGCTCAGCAGGACGTGTAGATGGCGAAGGTGGAGTCGCACTCCCACCCTGAGACAAGGCCTCAGAAATAGTGGTCATAAGCTGCTACTGCTGCTGCATCTGCTGCTGATGCATATCAACATCAACTGCTCAAACCTATCAGTAGGTGGAGCAGCCTGTGGCTCATACTGCATCGAAGAGGATGCCCGGTTCTGCTTGTGAACCGGTGGTGTAAAAGGTGGTAGTCCACCGATAGGACCAGGAGAAGGCTGATCTGAGCCAGAACCCAGGTCCGTAGGACCACCTCTGCGAGGAGTCTAGTCCATCGAGTCAGTGAGCAAGAGGGGTGCCGTGCTCCTCGTAAACCTCCGTGACATACCCTATACAACATAAGGTACATCGCATGTGAGATAAAGCATGACAACACAATACATAATCACTTAAGCACTCCACACACTTCATAGCAAAAGAGGTTGTATGCATTTCATTACCAAAATTGTCATAATATATGGAATACAGAGTTACATGACTCATGACAGAAGATGCAGGGGAGCTAATACAACCAAGCTTCAACTACTACAAAAACATACTACTAACTACTACATCCATCAACATGAAAACATAAACCGCTTAAAGCGGTAAGCAAAACAAACTACAAACAACAACATGGATGACTAGGCATCCGAGTCAGGCGATGGAGGAGGGGCATCCTTATCCTGTACATAGCACAGGATAGTCTTCAATGTACGAGACACCTTCTTAAAACTTCTCTTCATGTAGGCTTCAGTCACCTCAAGCTTGGCTCGGGTCTCACCAAGCTCAGCCTGAACCTGTCCAATCTCTTGTCGCGAGGTGGCCTGGTTCTCCTCAATGCGAACCATATGAGCATCCCTCGCAGCTTGAGCAGCGTCTGGCTCTGGTGCTCCAGGAGGAGACTCTTCTCAGTATCCTGAGCCTCATCTTCCTCTTCCTGTATCTCATCACCACTTCCTTCTTCGCTTCTTGCCTCGAGGTCAACACTCTCCTCACCTGCGCTATCAGACTCATCTCCAGACTCGTCGAGTCGGGCTTGCCGTTGTCGAGGGCCGATCTTCATATTGTTAAGCGTAGCCTCACTTATGACCCAGACTAGTGCAAGGTCTTCCATGTTAAGCCTATAGCCGACATCTCGAGCCATCTTGCATATCAGGCAGCCAAATGGGAGCGAGAGGTCGTTACTGACAGATCGAACGACCTGAACTATCTGAAATAGGACGAACATGGGCAGGCATAAGTTGTCCCTATGTCCAATCTTGTATAGGAAGTTCACCATCAACCGAGTACACTCTGTGTGGTTACCCGACCGTGGATACACATTATATGTGAAAATGTGGTGAAACAAACGGAAGTCATCTGTCAACTTCGACGATGAAAGACAGTTTCCTCGTGTCCAAGAAACCCATCAACCACAAAGGTATCACGTACAGCGATCCCTTTCTCACACACTCCTGAAGAAGTTGTCATTAGGAAGCACTTCACCACGGGGGATATTCATGATCTGCGCCATCTCAACCACAGTAATTATGCTCCTTATGCCCCTCATAGAGACCGTGAACTGAAGAGGCTCCAACGATGGGTCTATAATACGGGCGTAGAAGGCACGAACCGTGTTCTCACATGCAGGAGACTCACCTTCAAAAATAGGACCCCATTCAATGTCCACCAAGTGGTCCATCACCGGGTGTAGCCCAAACATTCTCTCGTCCACGTGAGCTTCAAACACAATCTTACGGTCAGTAAAATGACCATATTCGAAGCCTATCGGAAAGGCATTTCTGATTGGAAGTTGGGGATCTAGGTCTCGATTTGACCTATACTCCCGAACTGTGCTAGGGCTGGCTTCATCGTCCACTTCTCTCCTCGAATGGGTTGGACGGCTAGGCCCAGCTTCTTTGTAGCAGTCTTCTATTTTCCCATAAGAGAAAGGGTGGCAGAGACGGAGAAAATGGCCGAAACAATGGCGAAGAGAGCCATGAAAAATGAAGACAAGAGAGAGAAAGGGCTGCTCTCTTTGCTTCACCACGAGCTTGGGTCTCAACAGTGGTTGTAAAGGCCCAAATGACCAGGGTTTAAGAAGAAAGAAGAAGAGATGAAGTGGGGTAGGGGGTGTGCATGATTTTGAGATGAAATGGGGAGTATATGGGCTGAAGTGAGAAAGAAATGGAGAGGATAGGGAGGTAGGGTTGCTGTGCATGAAGGAGAGGGATGGGTTGTGGTCGAAAATGAGGGTTTTGACGATTAGGAGGGAGAGTTGAGAGAGAGGCAGCAATTTGAAGGGCTTGAAAGGGTAGAAATGAGGAGAGGGGGGCAAACGGAATTGAAATAGGGGTCCCCACACGATTTCGCAGGCCCCACACATGTTCTGGGGTCAGGCTGACCCTGACCAGACCCGATGGGCCCGACCGCGATGACCGCGGTTCCGCAGCGGTCTGCTTGGCCGGGAACTATACCACCGCAGTAGGGCAGTGTTCACCACCCTCCCAAGGTGCCAAATACACCCTGGGTCTATCCTGGGTCCCTCTGGATTAGCGCGGGGAGGCCCACGACTCCGTTCGTTCCAAATTCGAGTAGTTTCGAGAAGGCTCTGATCTAAATTGACATTTACAGAGTTTTAACAGCTGGGGTTGGGTGGATTGTGATCTAGACCCGTCAATAGATGGCCTAGAAGTGTTTTGCGATTGACTCGTGCGACCAGGGTTGGGTACAGACTCGATTTCGATGTTCGTTTTAGTGAACTTTGCCGTTGGACGAAACTGGGATGCCTAAGACTGTTACTACATTATTCTAGCACCCTCCTATGTTAAAAGGCGTCAGCGTACATCGTGGGAACATAACTCAGGTCCAATTTAATCAAAATCATGCTTTGATACCAACTTGTAACGCCCTGAAATTCGAGGGTCGAGTAGCAACTCAACACTCAAGTTCTAAAACATCACTTATGCAATATAGATAATGATGATTAAATGTTGTCTGTGTTAGTGCAATAAACATGAGTGAGATTATACCAAAACAGTAATTCATACTCCAGATCAATTGTATAAAGGCAAGCGAAAGACTGAAACTATATATAATTGTATGTAAAAGTAACAAAACCATCACAATCTCCAGAGTATGAACCCAACTGAGTCACCATATACATGTATCTTTTTTACGATCAAAATGTCAAAAATACAACTAGAGAGGTAAGCCCTGGAAGTCCCGTTGATCCAGGCAGTCTAGTCAAAGCTACCAGAATACTGCATATACGAGAACTCGTCCTGGTCCTCGTCGTAGTCCGGCTCAGCCTCCTGAGTTGTCACCTCATCTGCACCTAAGACAGAGTCTGGTTGGTGTGTACAACACCGTCCCGTAACGTGGGAATGAGTAGCTAACTCAGTGGAACAATAAAGCATAGGTTAACATGCTATCAATGCAGTCAAGTAGTAATGATAAAGCAGTACAATCAAACACTCCTAACTACTCTTATTAATGCAAGTATGAATGCAGTCATGATGCATGCCCTCACTAACATACTCCCTCATGCGACACCATCTTACGTTCGCGACATGCTTTCATTCCTCAGTGCTCCACATCTTCCAGGCACATGCAGTGCGATGATGAGCATGATTACCGAGTTGTTATTAGTCCATTTCAAACAGCAGGATTGGGAAACTAAGGTACCTCCCTTGTATCATTCCCAAACATGATCCATTCTAGGGCCGTCAAACATAGATAATCTCATATGATGGTGTGGTTCTAGGGTGCTACAAAGGCTGTCAGGGCTGTTACACGCAATTGTTACACCACTTCCCCATCACCTTTTTAACGATTCATCACTAACTTGATGCAGGCCTAGTTCCTACTCTATACATCGCGGTAAAACTCGTCGCCTCACCACAAATTCAGAGTATACTCGAGGTCACTACAAAGGGCTCGTCACCAATCAGTGTAGGCCGACAGCTAGAATACAGTGTCCCATACCACCGTATTCGGCTCACGAGTCAGGGTTGCTCACTGGTAACTACAGGGAGGCACGTGGCCCCAGCGTAGGCCGACAGCTCGACCACGGTGTCCCATACTACCATGCCTGGCACATGAGTCTTAGCGGATCGAGGTACCATGGTTAACGGGATTTCACTTGTAAGTTTGGTACCCTAGGTTCAAGCAGTAGCGTCCAAACATGGTGAAGATACATTAGACATATTGGGTTACTTGACGAGCCTGACTAGCTCGAGTGCACAAACAACTGAATGACATGAAGTGCATTAGCACTTCGCGTGGCCTAACCACTGTCGCTAACTGAAGTACGACTCGGGTTCGTCAGACACATCCTTCGTGGCAAAATGAATCTCAACCACGAACTCAAGTCTGGTACCGACTATCTGGAATATAATCATAGTCTCAAACGCAATTAATCCTTATGCAAAGCATGTGGAGTAAAGCATAATAAACAAAGTAATTCAAGCATGTTAACGAAACATGTCATAAAGCATGTTACATAGCACAAAGTAAATAAGAAATACAAACACATATATTTCATAAGTAAGCGGTTAAATTAAACAACTAACATGGAGGAAATCATATACGTCTCTAAGGTAGTTGAGAATCCCATCTCAACACCTACCTAAGGCACCATCAGCCAAGCACTTACTCTCACAAGCATTTTCACAAACACTTAGAATACGCTATTTCAACATACATAGTGTATATTAGCAAAACATGTATTAGGGCGAGCCCTTTCACCAAACAAGTATTTTACACATATATGATATATTCATACAGCAAATAAATATGGCAAACACATTTCCAAAATTTATACGTATACGGTACTTTCTACAAATACCTAGATTACACAAATACCTAGATTACACATATATGATATATTCTTCGTATTTAATCAAAATTTCATATACTTTCTACAAATAACCTATACACCTAAAGTCTATAACTTTCTAAAAATAACCTATACACCTATACTTTCTACAAATAACCTATACACCTATAACTTTCTACAAATAACCTATACACCTATACACCTATAACTTTCTACAAATAACCTATACACCTATAACTTTCTACAAAAACCTATAACTTTCTACAAAAAACACCTATAACTTTCTACAAAAAAACATATACAAAATACACCTATAACTTTCTACAAAAAACACCTATAACTTTCTACAAATAACCTATACTTTCTACAAATAACCTATACACCTATAACTTTCTACAAATAACCTATACTTTCTACAAATAACTTATACACCTAAAGTCCTCACCTTTTATCATAGAATCGTAACGAATCCGATAGGTTTGCTAAGCCTTCGTATTCGGCAGTTTGGTGACCTATAGAATGAAATAGGTTAGTTATTTCATAACGTACAACCATCACAACCCCAAAACAGATTAGGGTTAGGGTTTCTTACCTAGAAACGAGGTCGGAATCACCGGAAAAGTGATGAGAATGGAGTGGTGAAGCTTGTGTAGTGGCAGGGGAAAAGGGTTGGAAGAATCCTCCGACAACTCTCTAACTTTCTCTCTCTTTTCTCCCTTCTCTCCTAGGGTTTTTCTCAAATTCGTATGGCTGAATGAGAGAGGGTTCTAAGGTCCTTATATAGCCTAAAACTACACCAAAACAGACTTAAGGTCAAGGTATACTTAGGTTATAACCAAAGTGAGCCTATTCCAGCTCAACGAAGCACTTCTGGTGGGCCCCCTTGAGCCAAAGGTCGGACTTAAGCTCACCAATACTGGATCTAGGTGGAGTTAAGTTTTCATTTCAGTTGAATTCCCAGATCACACTTGGCAGACCAGTTTTAGTTCAACGGTCAGTGAAACTCGATTAGAGATTTCAAGTACACTGCCATGTATTTGAAATTTTTCCTAATCCGAGGGTGTATTTGGGTTAGATTCTGACGGTCTGGTTGCTTACAAATTGTCCACAAGTAACAAATCTCATATTACTATTTGAGATATTTATTTATAAAGAAAACCAAGTGTTCTCACACTCCTCGCTCCGGACTCAAGCGAACAGCCGTGGTACACAATCTGGATTTGATCTCTGAGATGGTTATCAAGCCTAGCGAGGCGGTCCTAAGTCTATAACTTCGTATCATTTAGACTTTCGATGTGCGGTCCAGATCTGATACGGAGTTTCAATGTGCTCCCGAGAGCAGTCGGGTAATGAGTTTGATCCTAGATTTTAGGGTAACCTAGCGTCAATGATTCTACAAGTTTTAGGTCTTACAGATTGTATTTAAAGTGATTCAACCGGATTTCATGACTAATCTAGTTTAACACTTAGTTAACTTCGTCAAATTTCTAAAGGATTTGATCCTAAGCGATTTCTGCCTGAGGTGGTACTCGGGCCATTGTACAGAATTTTTTAAGTCGTTACAGTCTTATTGGGCTTGATAACCATCGTGGGAATTAACTCCAAATAGTATCCAGAAACGCACAACTTGAGCCCTGAGTAAAGTGTGTGAGAAACGCGAATATCTTCATAAAATGAACCAAAACTTAAGTAAATTGGGTCGTTCGCTTATAGGCAAAATTAAAGATTTCAGACCGTCAGTTTCTAACCAAACTTCACCCATTGATCAGGAAAATTTTCCCACACATATCCGTATACTTGTGGCCCTGATCGAGTGACGACGACCGTTGAACTGACACGGGTCCTCCACGGTATATCCGCTAATCCGATCATACTGAAATCATAACCTTGCTTAGATCCATCGTCAGCGAACTTGCTCCATGTCGTAGGTGAGTAATGGACCTCCAAATGAGCCCCGCCTGCCCGATACAGACGCCTTTTGGCTATTACATAAGTATACCATGGCCTTGGGGCCATTGACATCAGTTCTGGGCCTATATAATGCCCTTAAACCACCCCATTCCCATTCCATACGAAATTCTCTAACCCTATGAGAGAGAAGAGAGAAAAGAAGAGAAAAGTGTGAGGAGAGAAGAGAAAGAGTGGGAGATCGTTGCTAGGATTCTCTCCCACAACTCCACGCCTCGATTCACTTTCCGACCTGACTACACGATCTCCTTCTGTTGCGATTTGGGTAAGAAATCCTAACGTTAATCTTGATTTAGGAATCCAAATAGAATAATTGACGAAATAGCTAACCTATTTCATCGTATAGGTATCGTCGTTCCATTTTCGGGAACGTTGTGATGGAACCGAGTTCAAATCGGGTATTTCGACGAAAGGTGCAGACTACAAATGTTTAGGTTATGGTTTTCAATGCTTTCAATGTCAGTAATGATTTATGTCTGACTTGATTTCTGCCATATTGTCTTAAATTCGCTGTTGTTGATATAATATACATGTGTGAACTATGTAGTACAAAATATGCATTTCATGTGTTTGTTGAAATGTTTGTATGAACATGTAAATATGATTTGTGTTTACTATGACTACTAAACTATGATTCATCGTTGTCTTATGCATGTTGGCCTCTCTATGTAAGGATTTGCTAAGATAAGTGTTGTAACTAACCTAGTCTATATATTGGGTAAAGGGAAGCTTAAGTGTTTGATAAAATGTTTGAATGAATGTGTGATTGTGATTTATGCTTGTCATGATTTCTAATCTAAGATCCATGTTTGTTATATGCTTTATAACCTATGTTTTGTAGGAAATTGCTATAGTTCAGGTCATAACTAATTTAGTCTATGTATTTAGTAATGTGTAGTTTAAGTGTTTAATAAAATGTCTGAATGAGAAATTATTGATGGATTGTGTTTATCAAGGGTATCGAGATAGGATTCTCGATCACCTCATCCATATGTATAGTTCCTTCATGAAAACTGAATTTCATCTACACGATTTATGGATGAAATGCAATGTTTGGTAACATGTTCGATATGTTTGATAAAATGCTAAAATGAGTGTTGTAGTTGGATTGGTTGCTAAAATGCTTATATGATTATCACATGTATCCACATGCTGCGTTTGAGTAAGATTGGGACTACTACGTAGTCCAGGCAATCGGTAACAGTTTCCATTTAAGTGGCAGAATTAGTCTTGCCACATTTGATACGTACGGTGACTTCGAGTCATACGAGGATTGTCGATAGTGGTTAGGCTACGTGGAGTGCTTATGCGCTCCATGTCGATTAATTTAGCGTGCGCTCATATCAATCAAACTTGTCAAATAACCCGATTAGCCTATTGTGTGTTTACCATGTATGGACACTACTGCTTGAATCTAAGGTACCCCTTTCAATGTGAAAGACCTATTTCAACCATGGTACCATGATCCGCTAAGACTCATGAACCAGGCATGGTGGTATGGGAAACCGTGGTCGAATTATCAGCCTACGCTGGGGTGACGAGCCTCCTCGTAGTGACCAGTGAGTAACCCAAACTCGTAAGCCGAATACGGTGGTATGGGACACTGTATTCGAGCTATCGGCCTACATTAAGGTGACGAGCATTCCCATAGTGACCACGAGTATAAACTATTTTTTTTAACTTACCTATCCACTACTTTCATTAGGGGTGATATCTTATAACTTGCCTATCGTATGTGATTAGCTAGGATTGACGACCCTAGATGGATCCCTGTTTGGGTTAATGATATAAAGGGAGGTACCTTAGCTTCCCGAATCTGCTGTATGAATAATCCTAATCAATTACTTGGCTAACATGATCATGTACCGCATTGCATGTGCTTTGGCGAGGAAACACACGTTTAGGAGTTTGCCATGCGCGATCGTTAGATGAAGTCACTGAGGGAGTGCAAACGAGGGCATGTATCATTACCGCATATCATCCCTGCATTAACAAGAGTAGTTAGGAAATGCTTGTTGTTTTGCTTTATCATTACTGCTTGATTGAATTGATAACATGTTAACCTTTACTTATAGTTCCACTGAATTAGCTACTCATTCCAACCTAGGATGGTGTTTTAAAAACACCAACCAGACTGTGTTGTAGATGTAGGTAATGACGGAGTCTATGCAACTGAAATGAACTTCATGGACGAGGATGAGGAATTTTCTATGTTCAGCTATCAGGCGGGTCTTTCTAGACCTTGTTCTGATTCGACGGGATTATAGGGTTATATGGATTAGTTGGACATTTATACTTTGATATTTTGTAAATTTTGGAACCATACATATATATATTCAGCATGGTAACATACTCATACTCTGGAGGGGTTGTGAAACACTTATATACTGTATATATTTATCTCAGTCTTCCGCTCGCCTAATTACATTAACTCTAGAGTATGATATAATGATTTAGGATAATATCACTCATGTTTAATGCATTGTTATGGATGACATCTAAATATCATTATCCATGTTGCATAAGTGATGCGTTGGATCTCGGGAGTAGAGCTTTGTTCGTCCCTCAAAATTCAGGGCGTTACACAACTAAATGGACCTCACCTTGATCTTATGTGTTGTATCTGCATCGTCTAATCCATGGATGGTTGGAGAGGATTGGATGGTGTACCTCACGTCAGCTAATCAGCTGTTGTATTGACGTGAGTAAGAGCTGTGGGCTCCACAATATGATGTATGTGTTACATCAAAACAGTCCATACACGTGGGGCCTACCATCAAGTCGTCCATCCAGCGTCTATGGACGCTGGGCGCTAACACTCCCACCCTCACACACACATGTATACATACATATGTATAATATATATTGTTATATAATGTAATATAATATATTATATAATCATATGTTGGTGGGCCACTTCCACGTGGAACCCACATTTAATAGGAAAATCTACACTGTCCAGATTCATCTGGATGGTGGGTTCTCGGTAGCCCTCTGCCATTTTTTTAAAAAATGTATTTATATATAATATATTATATTATATTTTAAACAGATGTGATGGTGGGCCACTTCCACGTGGGACCCGCCTTTAACATGAAATCTGCACCATCCAGATGGATCTGGACGGTGAGTATGGGTAGCATCCTGCCATGTTGCAGGTATATTATACATAATATTATATAATATAATATATTATATTAATGATATTGTATTGGTGGGCCACTACATGGACCGCACCATGATGTATGATTTTATCTACATCATCCAGTTGCTAGATGGTGCAGCATGTATGTTATCCAGGTCGTCCATCCAATGGACACGGTCATGGATTCCCACCATGATGCGTGAGTTGTATCCTTACCATCCATCTATTATGTGGGGCCACCGTGACGTATAGGTTTTACCATGCCTGTCCAGCATGCTGAATGGGTGGGACCCACTGCATGATGGATGTGCTACATCCAGCCGTCCATCCTTTTGGCTAGCTCATCTCAAGCTTGAGATCGAAAATGAGACAAATCTTGGTATCAGGTGGACCACGCTTCATAAAACAGTGGTGTTAAATGTCTACCATTGAAACCTCATTTTGGGTTATAGAAGCTTTGGATCAATATGATATTTGTTTCTCCCCCTATCCAAGTCTTTATGACCTTGGGAACAGACTGGATGGGAAATAAATACTATGGTGGGCCCATTGGTAAGTGGAGATCATTATCACCACTGCCATTTGTGGTATGGTACAAATGATCCTTTGGATATGATTCCTTCTTTTTGAATAATACTTTAAAACGATCTCTAGCAATAAATGAATGGTGTGGTTGGTTTGGGCCCATTTGTATCGGCCCATTTGATCGGCCCATTTGATTTAGCCCATTTGTATCGGCCCATTTGATCAGCCTAATTGACTTGACCCACTTGATTCGGCCCATTTGATGTAATTGAGGCCCATGATGATGTATATTAGGCCCTTGTGATAGGCTATGGGCCCCTACCCAATTGGCCCTATGAGCACCTGTAACATCCTGGATTTTTGCCAACCTGGAATTAGACGTTCTTAGGTAATGGGTCGATCCTAACACCTTATTAACTTGTCAGAACTCAATCTCAAAGTCTAAAACCGCTGTTGAACCCATTTCCTTCACAAATCTCACCCTTCATCACCTTGTTCTTTCAATTTTTCTAAGTACTTTCACCCTAGACACTATCTTAAACTAGCTAAGTATTATAACTTGGATCACTTTATATACAAACTACAAAGGCCCAGGTACCACCTCAGACAGAAATTACTCAGGACTAAATCCTTTAGAAACTAGGCGAGAATTAGCCAGTGTTAAACTAGAGTACCTGTGAAATTAGCACCAATCACTTTAAATACGATCCGCAAGACCCAAAACTTGTAGAATCATTAACGCTAGGTTACCCTAAAATCTCGGATCAATCTCATTACCCAGTTGCTCTCGGGAGCACATTGAAACTCCGTATCAGATCTAGACCGCACATCGAAAGTCCGATTAACGCGAAGTTATAGAATTAGGACCGCCTTACTGGGCTTGACGACCATCTCGAAAACTAAATCCAGATAATGTCCCAGTGCTATTTGCTTGAGCCCGGAGCGAAGAGTGTGAGAAACATGAAAATAATTCCAAAATAAATAAGGATTTATGAAATCTGGCATGTGATGCTTGGAGTTCAGTATTGAGCAACCTGACCATCAGAATTAGACTAAATTACACCCTCGGATCAGGGATATTTCCCCAAACATATCCATGTACTCGGAATCTCCGATCGAGATCCACTGACCGTTGAACTGAAACTGGTCCTCCATTTACGATCTGGAATTCCGACTAAAACGAAAACTTAACCATACCTAGTCCAGTGTTAGTGAGCTTAAGTCTGACCTTTGGTTCAAGGGAGGCCTCCAGAAATGCTCCGTTGAGCTGAAACAGGTCCACTTTGGATATAACCTAAGTATACCTTGACCTAAAGTCTAATTTGGTGAGTTTTTAGGCTATATAAGGACCTTAAAACCCTCTCTCATTCAGCCACACGAATTTGATAAAACTTAGGAGAGAGAAGAGAGAAAAGAGAGAGAAAGTGTAGGAGATGTGGGAGGATCTCCCTGATGCTCTACCCTGTTGCTATCCATGCTTAACCACCTCACTTTAATCGCTTTCCCGGCGATTTCGACCTCGTTTCTAGGTAAGAAACCCTAACCCTAACCTGTTTTGGGGTTTTGATAGTTGTAGGTTATGAAATAGCTAACCTATTTCATTCTATAGGTTACCAAACTGCCGAATACGAAAGCTTAGCAAACCTATCGAATTCGTTACGATTCTACGACAAAAGGTGCGGACTTTAGGTGTATAGGTTGTGGTTTTTCAACGCTTTCAATGTTAGATAATGATAGATTCATGATCTGCATGCAATTGCACATGTACAAAGTGCTGTCTATTTTCCGTTTCTATTAAATACGAAGAATATGGAATTTGGTGTATTCTAGGTATTTGTAGAAAGTACCATATACGTATAAATTTTGGAAATGTGTTTGCCATGATTATTTGCTGTATGAATATATTATATATGTGTATAACACTTACGTGGCGAGAGGGATCGCCCTAATACATGTTTTTGCTAATATACACTATGTTAAAATAGAGTATTCTAAGTGTTTGTGAAAATGCTTATAAGAGTAAGTGCTTAGATAATCATGCTTCAGGTAGGAGTTGAGATGGGATTCTCAACTACCTTAGAAATGTATATGATTTTCTCCATGATGGTTGTTCAATTTAATCGCTTACTATGAAATATATGTGTTTGTATTCCTTGTTTACATTGTGCTTTGTAACATGCTTTATGACATGTTTGTTAACATACTTGAATTACTTTGTTTATTATGCTTTACTCCACATGCTCTGAATGAGGATTGATTGCGATTGGGACTATGATTATAGTCCAGACAATCGGTACCAGACTTGAGTTCGTGGTTGAGATTCATTTCACCACGTAGGATGTGTCTAACGAACCCGAGTCATACTTCGGTTGGTGACAGTGGTTAGGCCATGCGAAGTGCTTATGCACTTCATGTCGTTCGGCTGGTCGTGCGCTCGTGCTAGTCTGGCTCGTCAAGTAACCCGATATGTCTAATGTATGTTCACCATGTTTGGACGTTACTGATTGAACCTAGGGTACCAAACTTACCAGTGAAATCCCGTTAACTATGGTACCTCGATCCGCTAAGACTCATGAGCCGGGCATGGTGGTATGGGACACCGTGGTCGAGCTGTCGGCCTACGCTAGAGCCACGTGCCTCCCCATAATGTCCATTGAACAACCAGACTCGTGAGCCGATTATGGTGGTATGGGACACGATATTCGAGCTGTCGGCCTACACTGATTGGTGACGAGCCCTTTGTAGTGACCTCGAGCATACTCTGAATTTGCGGTGAGGTGACTAGTTTTGCCGCGGTGAATAGAGTATGAACTAGGCCTGTATCAATTTAGTGATGAACCATTAAAAAGGTGATGGGGGAGTGGAGTAACAATTGCATGTAACAGCCCTGATAGCCTTTGCAGCGCCCTAGAACCACACTATCGTATGAGATTATCTAGGTTTGACGACCCTATAATGGATCATGTTTGGGAATGATACAAGGGAGGTACCTTAGTTTCCCAATCCTTTTGTTTGAAATGGACTAATAACAACTCGGTAATCATGCTCATCATCGCACTGCATGTGCCTGGAAGATGTGAAGCACTGAGGAATGAACGCATGCCGCGAACATAAGATGGTGTCGTATGAGGGGTATGTCGGTAAGGGCATGCATCATGACTGTATTTCATACTTGTATTAATAAGAGTAGTTAGGATTGTTCGATTGTACTGCTTTATCATTACTGCTTCACTGAATTGATAACATGTTAACCTATGCTTTATTGTTCCACTGAGTTGATTACTCACTCCCACGTTACGGGACGGTGCTTGCAATACCAACCAGACTGTTTTAGCTGCAGGTGATGGTGATGCTTGTGAGGTGGAGCCGGACCTTTACATTGACTATGATGCTTGCTCGTATTAGCAGTATTATGGTGGCTTCATGTAAGTCGTGTATTGATTGATGGGGTTACAGGGATGTCGACTAGATGACCTTACACATTTTGGTACATTTTGGAGTTGTACTTGTAATTATTTAACCTGGTAACATTATCACACTCTGGAGACTCACCACAGGTTATATATTTTATATATCTATCATAGTCTTTTGCTTGCAACTTTAACTGTCTCTGGAGTATGATATGTTGTTTTGGTATAATCCCATTCATGTTTCAATGCTCTCATCATAATCATCATTATCTGTGTTGCATAAGTAATGTGTTGGAACTTGAGAGCTGAGCTTTGCTCGACCCCCAATTTTCAGGGCGTTACAACACCATCCCTTGGAAGTGATGTTGGTTAAAGGTCCACATTGATTGACAATGATGGTTGGACGTCCACATTGTGACCTTTTCCTTAGGCCTTGTTAGACTCATTCTCATCATTCTCTAGTAGGTTAACCCAAACGCTTGTGCCCCATTAATTTTAATTGATCCATCATCGGCCGTCCATCTATGGACCCTGCCTTACATCGAGGTAGATTATGATGCCGATTATAGGTGTCGATTGCTGATACCGGCTACTGTTGTCGAATATGAGTTTGTGATAGCATAGCATCATGATACATGCCCATATGCATTATCTATATGTTTGTTATGAGATGTGATTGACCATTGCATATGCCATAGTGCATGTAGTTTATGGGACTCCCTAATAGGCGGAGTTATCCCACATGAGTGCACAGTATGTGCAAGATTGATGCATGATTGGACTGCATGACTCATGCACTTTGCATTTGTGTGATTGTGATTATTGTATGCCCTAGCGACATCAGGGCCATAGCCTCCACAGTCATATCGTGGATGGCTGGTTTAGATACCGAAAATACTGTTTTTATAATTGGGGTGTCGTAAATGTCCCTAGGTAAAAATCTCTAAACCAGATGGTACTAGAGGATGGCTCCAACGTCGAGACCAAGTGGATACATGAGTGCACGAGGGCCGTATACCAATAGGCCGCGTCTCCCACTGTGTCATAGTCGGTTGGAAAGGAGTATGACCTTACCCACCTGAGTGAGGGGGCAATTTTTAGGTTAAGTTTGACCAGCTTGAGGAATAGGTCCGCTATCGACGAGTCAGGCCCGATATTGGTAGGCGGATAGTGAGGTCTCTTCTATTGACCTAGTTGTGCTCTCAGATAGGGGTGGCAAGCTGGAGTAGAGTTTAGTAGACCCCGGTGATTATCCAGATTAAGAACTATACTGATATTTGATGCTCTGGTAATGAGCTGTATTGACATATGGATTCATTAACGTTTCGAAAAAATTCATACGAAAACCCGAGTACCACCTTAGGCAGAAATCACTAAGGACCAGATTCTATGGAAATTAGATGAAAATTAATTAAGTACTAAACTAAATAATTAGTGGATTTAGCTTAACCACTATCCATACGAACTATAATTCCCAAAACCACTAGAATCACTAACTCAACATTACCCAAGAACCTAGGAGCAATCTCAAAAACCAGTTGCTCTCGGGAGTGCATTGAAACTCTGTATCGGACCTGTACTGCACGTCAAAAGTCTGACATCTATAAAACTATAACGTTATGACCACTTTACTGGGCTTGACAACCATCGTGGGAATCGATCCCAAATAGTATCAAGAAACGTACAACTTGAGCCCTGAGCGAAGTGTGTGAGAAACGCGAATATCCTTTGAAAATGCTTTGAAACTTAAGTGAATTGGGTCATTCGCTTGTATGCCACATTGAGGACTTCAGACTGTCAGTTTCTGACCAAACTATACATATGGATAGGAAAATTTCCCTGCATATATCCATATACTTGTGGCCCTGATCAAGTAACGACGACCGTTGATCTGAAACAGGTCCTTCTCAGCCAATCTGTTTGTCATATTACACCATAAACATAGTCCTGGCGTAAATCCATTGTCAGGGAACTTGCTCCATGACTTAGGTGAGAAATGAACCTTCTTAAGGGCCCCGTTTGTCAAAAACAGGCACCCTTTGGCTATACCTCAAGTATACCAGGGCCATAGGACCATCGACATCACTTTTTGGCCTATTTAAAGCCCTTAACCCACCCCTCTCTCATTCCATACGAATTTCTCTAACCCTAGGAGAGAGAAGAAAGAAAAGAGGAGAGAAGAGTGAGGAGAAGAGAGAGGGATCAGTAGATCGTTGCTGGGATTCACTCCCACCACTCCATGTACCGAATCATCTCTCCTGTTTCACTACACCAGCAATTCCAACTCTGATTTGGGTAAGAAATCCTAACCCTAATCTCTTTTTAGGTATCCAAATAGAGGAATCGAGGAAATAACTAACCTATTTCATGATTTAGGTAGCCGTTGTTCTATAGACGGAGATGTAGTGTACGAACCAATTCGTAACGGGCGTACCGACGAAAGGTGCAGACTATAAATGTTTAGGTTATGGTTTTCAAGGCTTTCAATGTTAGTTTATGATTTATGACTGACTTGATTACTACCACATCCACCTAGATACGATGTTTTCCATATACCACACATATATGAACTATGTTGAAATTAAAATGCACTCTATGTGTTTGTTGAAATGTTTGAATGAAAGTGAAATCATGATTTGTGCTTGTCATGACTATTAACCTAGAATACGTGATTGTTATATGTATGATAACTCCTTATGAAAGGATTTGCCCTAATATATGTTATAACTAATTTATTTCATGTATATTGAAATGTGTAGTCTTAAGTGTTTGATAAATGTCTGAATGAGTAAGTGTTTGGTGAATTGTACTTACTAAGGGTGTTGAGATAGGATTCTCAACTACCTTAGTTTATGTATAAATTCCTTCATGTAACTTAAATTCAACTACGTGATTTATGTATGAAATATATATTTATGATAATAATTCGTTATGTGCTTTATAAAATGCTCAATGATTGTAATGACCATCACATGTGATTACCTGTTGCATTCGAGTGTGATTGGGACTACGACGTATTCCAGGCAATCAGTAATGGTGTCCGATCAAGTGGCAGAACTAGTCTCACTGTTTCGACAAGAAACAAATGCATTTGATTTAGGAGATTATCTTATTCAAACATAACAGAGAAAATATTTGAAACAATCATCACACTTTATTAATATTGAGTTCATTTACGTCCTTCTAGCATCCCTTGATTCTAAGATAGATTATTTAGAATAAAGGAAATATTATAAGTGCAATTGTCATAGTCAAATATTAAATTCGGCAGCATTTCGTTAGTGATTTCAGTCATCTCCTAGGACTTAGGAGGAATATGTTCTTCTGCTGATTATCCTCCTTTAGACTTAAACAGAAGGAACTTAAAGACTTTAACCATTTTACCAGCATAACAGCCCTTTATCTTCACAGATTACATGGCAATCTGGTTACGCGGACCTACACAACAGATGTCGGTTGCATGGACCCACGCAAACCGCCGTAGCCTTCTCTCTCTCACCTTCGATCTTCTTCCTTACTCCGTTTCTTCTGGAAAATCTTTAATCCTCCCAAATGAAGGAGGGGAGGGGGTATTTATAGGCCCTCGCACGTGTGGTGCATCGATTTTGTTGCAGTGGGACCCACCTTTCAATGCTTTAGACCCTTTCATAAATAACCAATTCTGAATTCTGTTGTGCGAACCCACGCAACTGACATTTTGGTTGTGCAGTCCCGTGCAACGGACATCGGTTGCACAGACCCACATAACCTACCGTAAGTTATTTCATTCTTCTTGTCTTCCGATTTTCTTTCTATCTCTTAATCTTATCTTACTTCAACCCTTTCCTCCTCACCATTTTTTATGCCTCAATAGATGCCCCCCTTGATCCTTTCTTTGTTTCCCTAAGAATTAAAGAAAAGGATAAAAAATAATCACCCTGACAGGGTTTGCGTGGGTCCGCGCA
Source organism: Magnolia changhungtana (assembly GCA_030180095.1). Classification (NCBI taxonomy): domain Eukaryota; kingdom Viridiplantae; phylum Streptophyta; class Magnoliopsida; order Magnoliales; family Magnoliaceae; genus Magnolia; species Magnolia changhungtana. The sequence continues at coordinate 10,381,565 of JASAUF010000654.1, read as the reverse complement.
ACGGAAACCCATGTACCATCCTCAACCTTTGGTAGTATAAATACCCCAATCCTTTTACTAGGTACTTCATTTCATACTGTAGCAGACCCTTTGCTCTCCTGTGATTTTTCCCCACGCAACCAATATTGATTGCATGGTCTCGCGCAATAATTTTGTTGTTCGCGCAAGCCTTCCAGGAGTTGTGCTATTCCCCGCAACAGACTTTGGTTGCGCGGTCCCGCGTAACCTGGACTTAGCCAAATTTTCTGCACTTAGTCTCTTTTTCTAAAACTTAGTCAATCTCTCAACTTTCCTTTGAACCTTTTCTTTAAATACCTTCAGGCCCTTAACTCTTTGTCCATCATGGCTCATATTAAGCGCACTTTCCATCTTGTGGACCCGCCATCTGAGCAACCCTCTCATCCAGATCTTCCTGACCCATCTTCTTTCCGCCCCTCTCCTTCTAGGGATCAACCGCCAACCAAACGTACCAAAACCACTACCCATAATCCTGCATATTTTAAAGAACTCGTACTTCCAACCTTTAACTTTACTGATCGTATTAAATCACTACCGTCCCCCATTCATCGAGCAATTGCATTGGGAGACCTAAAATGCCCTCCGAAGCATGGTAGAGAGTATGATTGGGATGAGTGGTTGAAAACAACTACTCACATCTCCACATATAGCCAAAGGCCCCCTCCCCGAGAAGATACTCCTCCTGCTTCACGCTCAAAGAAGACCCGCCGAAACAAGGCGAAGGAATTTGAAGAGAAAATCAAGGAGCACAATAAGAAGAAGCTTCAAAATTCATGGGAATCGGTTCGAGTCATTGAGGGTATTATGAAGTTTGACAACCCTCACTCGGAAGGTATGACGGTGATTCCCATCAATGTGCATCGCCATCAATCCATCCTTGACTGCAAGTCGAAGGATTATATAGATCGAGGAGAGAACTATGCATCCTCCAGGGGAGATTACAAGCACACAAGCCACGACAAAGCATTAAGGAAGTCCACCCCATGATCTTTCTAACCCCTTTTTATAGTCCGCATAACCTCTTTCCTACATATTTTTACGAGACCATTAAACAGCGCTTCAGAGATCGCGATCAACTCTGGGGACTAGAAGATTTTTGAACAAGAGGTCTGTTGATTTCTCGACGTTATTATTCCGATTGGGCAGAAGCCATCTTGAAGAAGCATGCAAGTACGCTGGCCAAGGTTGGCCTATATGATGCTATAGAAGTTACATCTAAATACTTCTATAAGGAGCCCACCGTGCTCAAGGGCTTTCTTGAATACTGGTCGCCTACTACCAACTCTTTCCACCTACCATTTGGGTAGATGAGCATTACACTTTGGGATCTGCATCGAATAGCAGGCCTTCCTTTAATGGGCAAATTCTATGATGAATTCATTTCATCAAATAGAGAACTGACATTTGTATCTTCCCCCGATTGCAAACCTTCTATTTCCGAAACTACCATTGAGCTTTTTAGAGAGATGGGGAAATTTCTTAATTTTCATAAGCTTTCTCCTTTGCAGTGGTTGGCGCACTTCTCTAGAATGCTCAGGTATTTCCCAAACCTAGAAATCAACTTTCCATTTTCTATTACACATTCCTTCGCACCAACCTTTTATCTTTCCCTACAGATTCCCTAACTACCGTTGTAAAGAGCTAATGGAACTTCATGATGGCATGAAGGAGAGAGCAGATTATAGCTCTTTTGGGGAACTTGTAGCTTTTCTAGCTTATTGGCTAAGCATCATAGTACTTCTAAGTTCTAAATGGGCAGATGTTATTCATCCCACAGTCTTTGTTGTTGTCGGTGCTCTGGTAGAGGGGCAAAAGTATTCCCTCACACCTCCAGTGTTATGCTCTATCTACAGGGCCTTTGGGGAAATAGCAACACACATCAAGAACCCCACCATTGGATCTTCCTCGGCATATACTTGGTGGCATTATTTCACCGATTGGTTGGGAGTTTACTTCCCCTGGACCTTTGAAGTGCCAGAAAATGCATATGTTCATCCTATGCATCTCCCACTCTGGTTCTTTCAGCAGAGGGCTATGGCCAAACGGTCATATGAGTGGGTGGCTAATAAAATTCAAGATGATGATCAAATAGACTTCTTTCAATTTCGCCTCCATCGATACATTGAGGACACTGACATGGTGGATTGGGGAACACTTACTGTAGCAGAAATAACTTTCTTTCTCTCTATTCGCTCCTGCAGCCTACCTCTCTGAGAAGGGACAGAATTTTGGAGAGAACCTTATTACCTTAGCCGCTTTGACCACCAATTCAGCTGTGACCAAGCCGTGCCGGAAGATTGCAGATTGGTCACCAAAAAGATGCGTTACTATGAAACTGGTCCTATCAATTGGGCCATGATATGGAAGCAATTACTAGGTGGTCGTGTTAATTCTTCCTTCATAATTCCCAATTGTGACCGCATAGTTCGCACTTCATATAGCTAGATGCGGTGGTGGGATCATCAATCGTACTTGGTCAACAAATGTTTACCAGTGGACTCCCCCATCTTTCTTCATCCGCCCAGGCTGAGGGGCAGAAAATTTGAGAGCGGAATTGGCTTTATTCCAGAGAAGAGCCGTGCATCTCGTCACGGTGAGATTCGTAACAAAATATCAATAGAAGAGTCGATCCGTGAGAAGAAACCTATTAATACCCTAAATGGCTGGTTTGCTCACGGGGTCTTGATGGAATTTGAGCAAGTCTCTTACGACTTTGGTGGCCGGGCCACAGAAGATGCTGGAGGGACATCTTCCCCTATCTCGATAGAAACCGCGGCATTTCAGAATGAGCCAGCTCCAGATGAACCAACTCCTCCTGCATAACCTACTCCTCCTGGCTCATCGTCTCCTATGACCAGATCTCGAGCGCGCTTGTAAATGTCGCCACTTGCCCCTCAGGAAGGAGGTAGACCAGCATCTATGTCTCCTTCAGTCCCGGCTGACAGAGAGCCCCAACCAGAAAGTAGCCAAACAACTTCTTCTAAAGGAAATCAAGTCGTGATTGAAGAAGTAAATGAAGAAAGCTTAGGAAATGAAAGTTTGGCTTCTTCATCAGAGGGTACGCTTTTATGGAATATGACGATGACGAGGATAACGAAAGTGGCAAGGATAAAGATGATGATTTCGAGGAAGGAGAAGTCGATGTAGACAGAGAGGAGGATGTAGTTGTGGAAAATGTTGAAAAAGAACACCCTCCTGTGACTTCTGAAACTCTTCCTAGTGCCAATATCCCTACACAGTTTCCTGCGATAATAGAGGAGGAAGAAGAACCTTTAGATTATGGAGAGTACGGATATTCACCTGGTAAGGGAATTTAATTTCATATATATTTATATGCATATTTAGTGATAATTGTATCATTATCATTGTCGTGTTTTTATTCTAGGCACTCGTGTTGTTAATATCAAGATGGGTGATACTCCTCATTTAAATCCTTCCACAACTGCACTAGCAGCTTCGCCAAGAGCTCCTCTAGTTTCACTAGCGGTACCTAAAATGGTAGCCCATGAAATTATATTTCTAGTAGAGACCGCTGATTTGCCCACCTCGAGCACCAGAGACTCAAGTACAGAGGCCAGAGTGCCTTCCTTTGCTAACATGGCAGGGGGCGACTCTCTCATGGCCCAAGAAATTCCTTGTCCCATTATTTATACTTCTGCTACAGGTATATATATACTGATTGCTTTATCGAGAGCGGTATATCTTCTAATTTTCTGTCATCATTTTTGACTTCTTTCCCTCTTTATACTATAGGGACCCCTCCTTGCAGCGGGGCTGCAAGTTCTAAGTCTGTAGCTATTGTATTCAAACTGTCATCTTTTATGAAGGTTCCCGTCCATAAGATGCTTTTGATGAAGAATTCTTTATCAGCAATAGCCCACATCTTCAAAGACCCTGAACAATGGTCAGACCTGGATATTGCTATTGAAATTTTAGAAAGTTCTGCAAGAATGACGAAGATTAACATCTCCACTTTGCGTGATTCTCTTCTCAAATTTCGTGATTCAATAATCTCTTTGGCATCAACGGAGAATATCACAATTGCTCCTGAAATCCTGGAATATGGAAAGCAGCTGACTCTGTGTAAGGAAAAGGCTTCTCTTATTGCTTCCGCTATTTCTAAATTTGATCAGGAACAATTGGTTCTTCAAGAACAGCTGAGGCCTCATACTGATGATAGGGTAGTCATTCAAGACCGCATCGCCGCTCTGAAAGAGGAGATATCGTAGCTAGATTTGAAGGGTCGCGAGAAGGAATCATCCATGAAGGAGATCGAAACAAGGATACAAGCTAATATTCAGTCTGCTAATGCTGAGAAGTCCGAACTGCTCAAGAGCGAAGAGATGATCAAATCATCGGAAGATAAGCTAGCTGATATTCCTGACCAAGCAAAGATCATTCTCGAGGAAAAGTCAAAGCATGTTGTAGCTCAGATGCAATCTTTAATTTAGAAAACCTGTTTCTGTCTAGAGGTTTAGTAAATATGTCTGTAAGTTGATTTTCAGATTGCACATAATCTAATAAAATAATTTGATCTTCAACTAATTCCTATGTATAATGATACCATATATCAATATGTTTGGTACGGGAATGTTGGATGGGATTCTTAGATATATTTATTGCTCTCAAGTTACAATATAAAATCATAGTATCTTGCGCAATACCATAATCAAGTAATATTCTTTTCATCCATACAAGTTGAGTACAAGCATTTTCGGCTGCAATATATTCAGCCTCAGCTGTAGATAAAGATACAGAACTTTGCTTCTTGCTATGCCAGGAAACCAAACAGTTCCCAATATAAAAACGTTCACCGTTAGTGGACTTTCAATCATCTATATTCCTAGCCCAGTCAGCATCCGAGTAACCAGCTAATTGAACATTAGTATCATACAGTTACCATAAACCTAAATTAACCGAACTTACAACATATTTGATACTTCTCTTAACAGCAATTAGGTGAAATTCCTTAGGGTCTGATTGATATCTAGTACAAATACCTACATTTGAATGCTATATCGAGTATCATTTCATGATTAAATATAATAAACTTCCAATCATACTGCGATACAACCTATGATCTACACTTTTACCTGAAACATCTTTAGAAAGCTTAAGAGTTGTACTCATAGGAGTCGAAGTTTTTACCATTCTCAAATCCAAACTTCTTAACCAAGTTTAGGGTATACTTGGTCTGAGAAATGAAAATTCCATCTTTAAGCTGTTCACTTGTAGTCCAAGGAAGTAATTCAGTTCTCCTACCATGTTCATTCGAATTTGGATTTCATCAACTCTGCAAATTCAGTTGATAGGTTAGAACATGTAGAACCATAGATAATATTATCAACATATATTTGCACTATAAGTATGTGATCATTGTGTTTCTTCACAAACAATGTCTTATCAACACTCCCCATCACAAAGTTATGACTTAGTAAAAACTTAGTCAAGTTCTTATACCATGCTCTGGGAGCTTGTTTTAAACCATAGAGTGCCTTTTTCAGGTGATACACATGATCAGAGTATTTTGGATCTTCAAACCCTTTAGGTTGTTCAACATACACCTCTTCATGTAAATCACCATTCAAGAAAGCACTCTTGACATCCATCTGATCAGGGTCAAATATTACATATCAGACCCCAGTAATTACCTGATTTTACATATATGATAATGTTTAATGCCAGATTTTACTCGTGTTTTTGTTACAGGATGAAATCATGAGCGTTAATTGGAAATTGATGTTAAAAGCGTGGATTTGACGCTCCGAAATTACCAGAGTACGGGATGGACTCCAGAAAACTAATAGTGAAGATTTTACTGAGATCGAAGGAAAGCAAGCCAAAGGGGCCCAAAAAGGGTCCAGAATGCAAGATCACACATTTTTCGCCATCCGATCAACTCGAAACTTCATACATGTGATGGGGGCCATAAATTAACCGTACATATTAAATTTCATATTTAAGATCTCGGGAAGTGGGCTAATCGACAAATCATCCCATAAACCATCAATTAGGGCCCACGATATCCGAATCGCCTCAAATTGAATTTTGGTGGTTTAAATTATATGAAGTAGAGGATGGACGGTTGATTTCTTAAAAACATCATAGTGGGTCTGTATGTAGTGCATGTACATCATGTGCACTACACAACACCCACCGGACGCCTTGGACGGTCGGCCTATGACCACTTTCGTCGAAACCAATTGTACCGTCAGGTTCGTGGTTGTGGGGCCCACCTTGTGTCCAAATGGACAATCCGGACCGTCCATCCAGTTCCTAGGGTAGGCATTATCATTGCTTAGGCGGCCGAATTGCAAACGGTCATCCGGGTAAAATCTATCCGTTTAAACGTCAGATGGACGGTGTATTTAAAACTCAATGGGCCACACTCAAGCTCATTCAAAACCGTGCATATCTGGACGGTTTTCCGAGCCAAATCAAATGGACGGAGTGGATTTCTCAAAAAAACATCACAGTGGGCCCCACCATTTCCGAAAAATCGCGTCCGCGTTCTTGCGCGGCGAGCGAACCTGGGCCGTTTTGCGGCGTTGTGGGCCCCATACGTCGCCCGTACGGCGATCCGAGCCGTCCATCTTATAGAGGGCCGCGAGCACTACAAAACCATCTTCGATCTTCCACTCCCATGCGTACACACGTACGCGATCTGAGGCCAGTTCGACGTTCAATTCGATCTTTTCGAGATTTCTTCGTGGGCCGCGCCAATGGACCTTCAAAACCACCCATTCTTGACTGAAATTTCATCCTGAATCCAATGGACGGGGTGGATTTTCCAGAAAAATACCTCTGTGGGGCCCACCGATCATGGTTGCGAAAATCTACACTTCGAGTCCGTCTCGACTACGCCACCGATTCGATCCAAATACCTATAAAAGGAAGTTTTGGACGTGAGAAGGCATTCAAATCCAGGGAATTGGAGATCCAGAGCCGGGGGAGAGGAGAAAGAGAAGAAAGAAGGAAAGAAGAGAGAGATTGTTCGGTTTGGTGTTTTGATTTTATGAATTTTATTTAATATTTTTATGGATTTCATGGGACACTAATCTCTCGACTAGGGCTGAGATGAAGCCCTAATTTGATCACTCTTGTTTTGGTTGATTTACTTTGAATTTTAATTAATATGTTTTTTCTCTCTAAGTGGGCTTTATGGATTTAAATTCCATACTTCTCCATCTATGAACAATCAAAGTATATAGATGGATGTTGCTTATTATTACTGCTAGTATCAAAACTTAGAGGAAGGAAACAGTTTTAATAATTTTGCATACCATGTGCCCTCATGGGATGTATTGTTCATGGCATTGCTTAATTAGGCATGCTCCGATTTAGGACCTGATTGTGCTTTCTCTATTTAAGTGGTATCACAAGGTCAGGTGAATCAACAGACAAAACAAGGGTTAGGATAATTAGGGGTGGATTCGAAAGTCCTAGTGCTCTCTCTCTGATTGAATTTTCTTCCCTGTTCTTAATTGTTTTATTTTTTTAGAATTGTGCTTAGTAGTTCATACCATTATTTGTTGGATTAGTTAAGGAGAGTCTTAGATTTGAGTTGTGACAACCAGTCCTCGTGGGATTCGACCTCGATCTTACCGAGTTTATTACTACATCACAACCCTATACTTGGGGAGTGAACACCATCTGATAAATTTTAAACTTTTTGAAACAAGAAATGGATATGAATAATCTGATAGATTGAAGACGAGCTACTAGAGCAAAGGTTTCATCATAATTAATGCCTTCTATTTGAGGGTACCCTTGTACAACCAGTCTTGCCTTATTTCTTATAATGTTCCTTAACTCATCAGATTTATTTTTAAAGATCCACTTAGTTCCTAGGATATATTTATCATTTGGTCTAGGAACTAGATACCATACATCATTTCTTGCAAATTGATTTAATTCATCTTGTATGGCTACTATCCTGTTTTCATCAGTAAATGCCTCTTTCACATTGGCCGATTCAATTTAGAAAGTAAAACACACATAATTACATATGTTCTCTAATTGTTTACAAGTATGCACACTAATGAGAGGGTTACCTAGTAATTGATCAGTTGGATGGTCTTTCACTGATTGTAGTTCAGCGTTGTTTTGATTGGATGAAGAGTCAAGTTTATCAAATATAGTGACTTCATCATCTTCTGAACTAGAGATAGGTGTATTCAGGTGATCATTTACAATCACATTAATGGACTACTGAATAACACCAGTTCTCTTGTTGAGAACTCGATACGCTCGACTACCCTAGGAAAATCCCTTTGTCACTTTTAGTGTCGAACTTCCCTAAATTTTCACGGTAACACAAAATATAACACTTCTAAAAACTCGAAAGTATTGGACTGTAGGCTTCTTATTTAACCACAGTTCATATGCAGTTTTATCATTTGATTTTCTAGTATAAAAACGGTTTATTATATAACATGTAGTATTAACAGCTTCAGCCTAAAGATTTTTAGGTAACTTCATGCTATTTAACATTACATTAGCCATTTCTTGAAGTACATGGTTCTTCCTTTCAACAACCCCATTTTATTGAGGTGTCTTAGGTGCAGAAAATTCATGCGATATTTCGTGATCGGTACAGAACTTCTCAAAATTGCTATTCTCAAACTCCGATCCATGGTCACTTCAAATTTTAGAGACATTTATTTCTTTTTCAGTTTGGATACGCTTAAGTATCCTTTTCACTTCATCGAGAGTTTTAGACTTCTCTCTCATGAAAGCAACTCATGTGAATTTGGTAAAATCATCCACAATTACCAAAATATATTTCTTTCCACCTCGACTCTCCATTCTAGTTGGTCCAACAAGATCCATATGGAGGAGTTTAAGGGGTTTAAATGTGGCACAGGAGTTCACTTTCTTATGACTACTCCTTATTTGTTTCTCAATTTGACATTCGTCACAAATTTTTTCCATTTTCTTCAATTTGGGTAGACCTCTTATTAGATCGGCCTTGCTCAGTCTGTATAAATTCTGGTAGTTTACATGTCCAAGGTGTTTATGCCATAACTCAATTTCATTGGTTTGGACCATGTAACAAGTAAATTTAGACGAGCTAGAATCACTTACAATATAACAATTCTCAGATGTTCTTCGACCATTTAGTATCACACAACCTTTCTGATTAAATATCTCGCATCCTTAATTAGTGAATTTAATGCTATGTTTATTATCGCAAATTTGAGAAATACTTTAAAAGATTATGCTTTAAACCTTCTACAAATAAAACATTTCAAAAGGAGGAAGATTGAAAAGTAGAACTGTACCTTAGCCAATTATTTTGTAGTTGCTTCCATCAACAAATGTGACTAACCCGTCAGTCATTTCTTTGTAGTTGGTGAACAAACCTCTGTCACCTGTCATGTGTCTAGAGTAACCACTATCCAGGTACCACTTTGATTAACTTGAAGCTTTGAAGGCAGTGTGAGCAACCAAATAAGTAACCTTAGGAACCCATTTCATAGTCATTTTGGGTTTTGGAATATTGTTGGTTTTTCTTCTCTTATAGACATTATCAAATCTCACATTCGATTTAGATTTCAGAAGCTCCTTGAGTAAGTCCACAATTTTCTTAGCTAAGGGGTTATAATTCTGATTTATATGGCTGATATGATTGGTATTAAATTTGGGAGTTTGAAAAGTTTTAGAGTTTTTTAAAATGTTTTGATTTAAGCCTTTCCCTTTTGAGTTGGAGGACTCTCCTTTAACAAACATAGGAGTTGTATTCTTATTTTTAGGAAGTATGAATTTATCATAGCCCAGACCCAATCTATCACTACATTTTTTAGATGCGGTTAGCAATCTTTCAAGTTTAGGGTCTCCTTGGGCATACTTCCAAGTGTCCTTTAAACTTAAGAGTGAAGAGACTTTAAATTTTAATTTCTCATTTTCTGATTTTAATTTTTCAAGTTCAGATGATTTAAAATCCAAGTCATATTTAGATTTTTCAAAACAATAAAAACATGTGACTTTTTTAAAAGTAATTTTTCAAAATCCTCTTTTAATTTTAGAAATTTCTCTTTTTGTAATTTAAGCTTGACAGATATCTTACAACTTTCCCTGTATAGGGCATTATAGGCATCTTGTAAATCTTCATCATTTTCAGGGTCACTCCTCAGATTTTCATCATAAGTTGAATCACAACTATCGGTGGAAGTGACTCTGGCTAGAGTCATTTAGGCCTTGACTTCATTTGTAGATTTAGGTTCTGAATCATCTGACTCAGAAGAAGCTTCAGAGCTACATGATTCATCCCATGTGGCCAACATGCCTTTTCTCTTTGGCTTGTCCCTTTTTAGACACATATTTTTAAAATGTTCATATTCATGGAAGTTGAAACATTGGCTATCTTTTAGAGATTTTCAAGTTTTAGATTTACTCTTTTTCTGAAATTTTTCAGAGGGTTTTTGAAAATCAACTTTCTTTTTACTCTTAAAAATTTTATAAAACTTTTTCGCTAATAAAGCCATATCATCGTCTGAATTTTCACAATTAGAAATATTATTATCTTGAGAAATATGTTTCAAAGATTTAAGGACTATAGACTTACCTTTTAGCATTGAAATTCAACTCGCAGGTTTGAAGTGAACTGACAAGTTCTTCCACCCTCATATTATCAGTATCTTGAAGTTCTTGAATGATAATGACCTTAGAATTGAATCTCTCAGGAAGTGATTACAGTATTTTTGCACAAACTTTATTTTCTGGGATGCCGTCTCCAAGACCCCACATTGAGTTGATTATGTCATTCAATTTCATATAGAAGTCGATGAATGTTTCATTTTCTTTCATACGAATTTCCTCAAACTTAGTTGTGAGGATTTGCACTTTTGACTTTTTGACAATAGTTGTTCTCTCATGTGTCATTTTTAAGATATCTCAGGCTTATTTTGCATTATCACAAGATATAATTCTTTTAAACTCATCTGGTGATAGTGCATAAGTGATTGCATTTAAAGCTTTGGCATTTGCACTGCTTTCATTTTTTTGAAGAGTAGTCCATGAAAAATAAGGTGAATCTTTTAGGGCATGTTTGGATTTCGGGCCCATGTGGTAGTGTATTGTAAAGTCGCATAAATTGTACGTGTCAGGTGTTTGATTTCGAATGAAAAAGGGGGCGTACACGACCGACCCGAGTACTATGCCGAACTAGAAAATTGCTTCCACGCATTACTGCTGTCAGAGTAGAGTGCGTCGGTATGAGCAATGGAGTCATTATACTGCACCGCCATTTTAAAGGAAAAAATTGTACTTTGTTATTCCTGTGGACCATCATTCTCAGGTGATCTCTCCATCACTCTACCTCTCCATCCTCATGGTCCATGCTTAAGAACTTCATGTGGATACTTAAAGATCGGAGATTGGAAGGGGTTGCGGTAGTGCATGTTCTCTGCATGTCATGGTCATTGAGTGATTTTCGCATAGCATCATCGGTGACTCACCATTGACACTTCCGTCATTCCACATCCGGTCGGTTTTACAGCAGCGTCGTAAGCTCAGGTTCCCACTGCATCCAGGTATAGTGCATCGAGACATTCTAAGGATGGGTTTCAATCATACACTGCCACTGCCTCTTTGGGGAAGACAAGTTCCTTCCCGTTCATTGGGGGATCTTATCGATTGCATCTTCTTCCGTAGGAATCTATGGTGTATTCTGTGATTGTCCATCCCACTCTAGTTCCATATTATCAGATTTTCAATGCTGCCATGAAATCGGATTGGCGAGATGACCTTGCCACTGGCCTGGTGTCAACTGGTCGATGCTCTATGGGCCCCACCATGGAGCATTCGTTTAATCCATTCCATTCATCCATGTTTTGCAGATCATCTTATTGCTTGCTGCCAAAAATTGGAAGGGATATAAATCTCCTGTGGATCAGACAATATGAAAACAATCATGATTGGATATCCCCCGTTCAAATCCTCGTAAGACCCAGAGAACTGTTTATTTGATATCCGAGTGTGATTCCTATAATGTGATCCACCTGAGCTTAGGAAATGGCTTTATTTCCGTATAGTGTCGTACATATGTAAAGATAAATGGAGGATATGGATGAAACCCCTACAATTGATGGTGGGGCCCACAAAGGACCGACCACCAGCCATTGGCTAGTGTCAACGGTAGTCATGTGTCCGTGTAGTGTAACAATTTCTCATACGCTATAATCACACATGTACGATAGCAGAACGAAGACTCTGTTCCCAAACATGAGCACTGTTGTCTGCAACGTATACATGGACTTAATCAAATCGTAACCACACACCATGGTTGTTGACCATCATTTCAATGTGTACCATGCTACAATGACTGGCATACCGTGACATGACAGTTGTACAATGCAACACAATACTATACATGAATCCAAACATGCCCTTAAGGACTTAGTTCCATCAGTGCCTAAAACTTCAACCGTAGGTGGGTGCCACCTAATCATTGTTACTTGCCACACACTTTCATCCATGGATTTTAGAAATTTCCTCATTCTAGCTTTCCAGTTGGCATAGTTGGAGCCATCAAAAGGTGGTGGCTTAGAAACAGATAGGCTATCAAAATTTGACATATTAAGAGCTCGAGATCACTTAACTCAGGAATTGAATCCAATAGAATGAGCTATTAGGCTTTGATACCACTTGAAAAGGGTGAGCTCTAAGTCCTAGAGGGGGGGTGAATAGGATTATGCCAAATAAAAATAAATAAATATAGAAAGTAAAGGCAGATAGCACAAATAAATAATGAGATAGCACAAGTAAATTGCAACCTCAAATGCACTAGTCTTAAGAGGATGATGCAAACCCGGTTCTAAGGACAACCTAACGTCAAAAACTAAATGCTTATGGCAGGACAACCTTACTAGAACATTAGTAAGTATCAAAAACTCAAACCAATAAAAAGGCAAAGGAAATAAATGAAGTTATTACAACATTATCACAAGTGCATAAAGTAAATTACAACATTCTCCACAACACATGTACCATCATCATCATCCAAACTCCAAGAATTATAGTGGTTCGTGTGTGTACACCAACTGTTTGCAAACAGCCACACGACTACTCCACTCCCAATATTCACACCCATGGGATACTGGCATTCACTATGAATAAGGTTTTCTAAGCTTCACCTTAAAACCTTCACAATTGTGTTTTTCAAATGGGCTTACACAATTACAAAAACCTCACTCTGAGATTTTCCTAGCTTATCTCAGACAAAATCAAAAGATGAGATTTTCCTGGCTGAATCTCACAAACTAAAAATATAAAAAATTGAAATAATAATTATCTGAAGATTCTTCTTCAATGTAGCCTGATAGAACCGATTCCTTATAAACGTAAATGTTCAGTGTTTAATCTCACAAGTGGAAGGGTTCTAGGTCTAGATGGATTTTAAATTAAATCAACCTAGGGCTAGCTTGAATTAGATTTTAGATCTCAAAAGGTAAAGCATAGTTCCCTTTTAATATAATAGATTTGGCTAAGGAGATCAATAAAATTAAATAGAAAAGCTATAAAAGAATCTAAAATTACTAACCAATAGCTTCACAATAGTGGAGACTTATCTCTCAGAGTGATGGCTTGATTTGGAATGAAATAAATTGAAATCTCTGAGAAATGTCCTCAATTTATAGGCTGAAAATCGAGTTTCTCGACTGGTCTAAGATTTGGCTTGACTGGTCGAGGCAAAACCAATTTTCAAATTTTCTAGTGCGATCAGAAAAAAAAAAAAACATTTTCTCGACTGGTCGAGTGGGGTAAAAATTCCTCACTGGAGTTCGAGTCGAGCCCTGCTCGACTGGTCGAACCAGTCTCCACGACCAGTTGAGCAGGATGCTCGACTGGTTGAACCTTCACCAGAAATTTCCAAAAATCCTCAACAATTCTTGGATTGGTCGAGAAAATCCCTAGACTAGTCGAGCCAGTGCCTAGACTAGTCAAACAATAGATAGGACTAGTCGAGAAAAGGCCTATAAAATTATATAATGACCTAAATTAAATATGCAATCAATATGACCTAACCTATGGTCAATTTAGGGTCATTCATACCTTATAGGTAAGTATAGAACATTGAAAAATCGTCCGCTTCGGTTGATAATTTATCTTGAAGTACATGAAGCTTGTCCTTATATACTTAAGCTTGAGCTTGAGCTTGTGTCCTCATGACTTGAGCTTGAGTCCTTGTGACTTGACCTTGAGTCCAAGTACTTGAGTTCCAACTTGCGGTATGAGTATATGAACTTTAACTTGAGTAGATTACTTGAGCTTGAGTTCTTGAGGGATGCACATTGTCTTGAAGTTGACTACCCTCTAGATGTCGATGTAGACAGCTTAATACACAACTTTGAATGAAGGTGAACTTTCTATCTATCAAAATGAGTCAGTGATTCTAGAGTGGTTTGGCACACCAAAATTTGACAAAACATGGTGCACTTATAACACAGCACTTACAAGTTCAAGGGTATCATATATCGACGGGACAATGCTCTCAATTTCAAAGAACGCTCATAAACCTTACAAAACTCATGAGTGTCCTTGAACATAGTGGGCCAGTAAAAACCACACTACAGAATCTTGGTCGTGGTCTTTTTAGTAGAAAAGTAAACAGAAGGAGATGACACTTGATGCTCATCGTCTGGCACACATCTCTTTAAGATTTAGTCTGGGTAATATTTAAACAAATACGGATCGTCCCAGAAGAATTTGCGCACCTCGGTGAAAATTTTCTTCTTATCTTGCGCAGTCCAATGGGTCGGTGTGAAACCTGTGGCATGATAATTAGCAATATCAGCAAACTAAGGTGAATGAGAGACTTTGAACAATTGTTCATTAAGGAACATGTCATTAATATGTGTCATCTCAAGGGAGTCAGAGGAATTAAGGCAGGAAAGATGGTCAGCCACTACATTCTCTACTCCCTTTTTATCCTCTATTTCTAAATCAAATTCTTGGAATAGAAGGATCCATCTTATCAGGCAAGGCTTAGCATCGTTCTTAGAAAGAAGATACTTGAGCACCGCATGATCTATGTAAATGATGATCTTGGATCCGATCAAGTAAGACCTAAATTTGTCTAAAGCAAACACTACGGCTAAGAGTTCCTTTTCCGTAGTTGGTTAGTTCGCTTGGGCAAGATTTAGGGTTCTACTTGAGTAATGAATAGTGTAGGGCTTCTTTTCTTTTTTCTGGCCTAAAACTGTTCCAAGAGCATAATCTGATACATCGTACATAAGTTTAAAAGGAAGGCTCCAGTCAAGTGGCTGCATGATAGGTGCAGTGGTCAACATGCCCTTAAGCTTCATGAAAGCTCTCTGGCATTGCTTAGTCCACTCATACGGTGCATCATTTTGAAGTAAATTACATAAAGGACAAGAGAGAAGACTAAAGTCCTTTATGAATCTTCTATAAAACCCAACATGTCCTAAAAAGGATCGCATGTCTCGTATGTTCTTGGTTGGAGGTAGGTTAGAGATAAAATCAATTTTTGCCTCATTTACCTCGATTTCTTTGGACATGATTATATGTCCGAGGACAGTTCCCTTACGAACTATGAAATGACACTTCTCCCAATTAAGTACTAAATTATTTTCTTCACATCTTTTCAGCACACATTTAAGACAGAGAAATCGTCCATAAAGACCTCTAGATATTACCCCACCATATCAAAAAAATACTCATCATGCATCGTTGAAAAGTGGCAGGGGCATTACATAGTCCAAATGGCATCCTTCTGTAAGCAAAGGTGTTGTAAGGATATGTAAATGTAGTTTTTTCCTGATCTTCAAGGGCTATCTTTATCTGATTGTAGCTCGAATACCCATCAAGGAAATAGTAATAGGAATGACCAGCTAACCTTTCCAAAATTTGATTAATGAAAGGCAAAGAAAAATGGTCCTTCCTTGTGACGGTATTCAACTTCCTTTAGTCAATGTACATTCTCCAACTAGTAGTAACTCTAGTTAGCACGAGTTCATTATTGGCATTGGCTACGATGGTGATTCCAGACTTCTTAGGAGCCACCTGAGTTGGACTCACCCATTGACTATCGGATATAGGGTATATGAGACTCACATCTAATAGTTAAAAAACCTTGGCTTTAACCACTTTTTTATGTTTAGATTTAGTCTATGTTGTGATTGCTGAGAAGTCTTCACATTATCCTCAAGATAAATGCGATGAGTACAAATCGAAGGGTCAATTCCCTTGAGGTTCGCAATCGTCCATCCAAGGGCTCTCTTATGCTCAATGAGAGTGGATATGAGCATACTCTCCTGTTCTTTCTCTAGGTGGGAAAAGATCACCACCGGGTATGTCTCATCTTGACCTAAATAAACATATTTCAAATCAGAGGACAAAGGTTTTAGGTCAAGCTTTGGTGCCATGAGGTTAACAGCAGAGGCACTTCTTCGGTTTGGGGCAATTCTTCAAATTGTCGCCTCCACCGGTTAACTTTAAGTACCGGCACAGTATCAAGCATGGAAACCATCTCCCTAATCATGTCATCATCAAAATCATGAGAGTAGGCCAGGCATGTCTATAGCGGGTCAGAGGATAAGGTTAGAGGCGTTCTATCTTCCATGAAAGAGTCAATCATGTAAATGTCATGGAAATCGTCATCATCCTCTAAATGTCTACTTGTATTGAAAAAGATGTTCAACTCCAATGTCATATTCCCGAAAGACATGCTCATGACTCCATTCCTGTAATTAATGATTGTGTTTGAAATGGTAAGGAATGGGCGACTAAGAATGATGGGAATCTGAGTATTAATGTTACTAATGGGTTCCATATCCAAGACGATAAAATCTACAGGGTAGTAGAATCTTTCAACCTGGACCAACACATCCTCAATTATCCCTCTCAGTACACGAATAGAGCAATCAGTAAGTTGTAATGTGGTTAAAGTGGGTTTTAATTCACCCAAACCTAACTGTTTGTACACCGAGTAGGGAATCAGATTTATGCTTACTCCTAAGTCAAGAAGTGCATGCTCAATATGGTAATTTTCAATTACACAAGCGATGGTTAGGCTACCAGGATCTTTGAATTTTTGTGGCATATTTTGCTTTAAGATGGCACTCACTTTCTCAGTTAAGAAGACTTTCTTTTGAATATTTTCCCATCTTTTGGTCATACACAAGTCTTTCAGAAATTTAGCATATGAAGGTATTTGTTTTATGACATCAAGTAGAGGAATATTGACCTTCACTTGTTTCAACACCTTTAAAATGTCCTGAGAGTTAGAGAAAGGTTTTTGTGCAACCAACCGTTGGAGAAATAGAGCAACCGGCTTCCCTTGAGGTTCCGGTTCTAATTCTTATGAAGCATGGTTAGATCCATCATCTTTGTCCTCTTCCGATTCCTTAGGCTTTTCAACCCTAACCGAAATGGTTTTGTCAATGGTCTTCCCACTCTTAAGAGTGACGATAGATTGAGTTTGCTCTATCTGATTTGAAGAGCTTGAATCACTTATCTCGTTTTGCGGTTTAGGATTGGGGAGAGGTTGAGCAGGAAGCATCCCCTTTTCTATAACCGTCATATATGAATCTATCTTTTGCATAAATTTTGTAAGTTCTCGTATTGCTTAAGTAAGCTCTTGTGAGGAATTTTGAACCAGTTTTTCTTGAGGTTTCCCTTTATTTAGATTTTGATTGAAGAAACCTTGAGGGGTAACAGTTTGTCCATTTCTCCAACTGAAGTTTGGATGATTTCTCCAACCAGGATTGTATGTATTGGAGGTAAGTCCATTGAAAGGTCTTTGGTAATTATTCACAGCATTGGATTGCTCATTCAACACCTCTTGAAAGGCAGGTATTGTTGGACAATTTTCAGTTATGTGAACGTTGTAAGCACAAATACTATAAGCAATTTCCTTATCCTTATCCTTCTTTAATTTTATGGCCTCGAGTTTCCTGGTGAGATAAGCCATTTTAGCATTGATATCATCGTCCTCTTTCAAGAGATACATTCCACCCCTCTCCTTGGATTGAGTCGGCCTAGACATGGTGCTTGGTTTTGGGTATTTGTCCCATGATTGTGCATTTTTAGCTAGTCTATCCAAGTAGTCCCACACCTCATTGACATTTTTATTCATGAATTCCCCATTGCACATTGTCTCGACCAATTGGCGCATGGAAGATGTCAGACTATCATAAAAGAAGTGTGTAATGCGCCACGTTTCAAATCCTTGTTGTGGGCATGAACTAACAAGATCCTTGAACTGCTCCCAACATTGAAAGAATGTTTCATCCTCCTTTTGGGCGAAGTTCATTATTGACTTTCTAAAGGTGTTCATTTTATAATGTGGAAAATTTTTCTTTATGAACTCTCTTATCATATCATTCCATGTGCCAATAGATCGAGGACGTAGTGAATGCAACCACGTCATAATTTTCTCTTTCAAAGAAAAGGGAAAGAGTTTTAGCCTAACCGTGTCATTAGACACGTTAGGAAAGTATAAAGTGGCTATGATCTCATCAAACTCTTTCGGGTGTAATTATGGATCTTCTGACTCAAGCCCATGAAATTTAGGAAGGAGTTGGATCACCCCTGGCTTGATATCCATGCGTCCCATATTCTCTAGAAAAACCATGCATGAGGGCGTGCTCACCCTCGCCTGTTGTAAATAATCTCATAAAGTACGAGGCGAGGGTGCTTGATGCACCTCATTCACATCCTGGACTTCCCCAGCCTTAGGTTGAGGTAGTCCTTCTGGTTGATTGGTCAGTTGATTTGCAGTCATAACCTCAATTAACTCTGGGGATCTCGAGCGGTGTCTAGTCCTGTAATGGATAGTGAACCCCTCAACCAATCCTCCTCCAGTCAAGAGACATCGAGTGTTATCACGGACCCACTTCAGCATGAAACACTCGCAGCCCTCAATTCAGATTCTAAACATAAACCTAAAAGAAATAAAGGAAATAGAAATCTAGAAATAGAAAGAAGGAAGAGTTGGAAAGAGGTTACCAAATTAGAAAGCCTAACTCAAGGTCTTACAAAACAGGAAAGTTAGGTTAGTTTCTAAAAAATTCAAGTAGAAAAACCTAACCCTAAAGTTAGAAATTATAAAAACCTAATCTTAAACTAATTCTAAAACTAGTCAATCTCAGAAAACCGCAACCGTCAATCCCCGGCAATGGCGATAAAAACTTGTTCACCACCCCAAGTATAGGGTTACGATGTAGTAATAATCTCGGTAAGACCGAGGTCAATTCCACAGGGACTAAACCTTTTACGTAACCTGAAAGTAACTAGAACTAGAAGAAGAAGAAGATGTAATCTAAATCATGGAAATTTAAGAGAATGATGGTGAAATATTAAACTAGAACTTGTAAAATTCAAAGGTGGAAAACTAGGGTGTCAAGGATCCACTTGTAACGATCAGGGAGATCTATGCTTGACTCACAAACACAATTGGATTGAGAGTCCCATCTTTATCCAGTTGGAAGATATTTCATCAAAATCAAATTTGAACTTCCTTTGATCTAGTTTTCAAGAGATGAGAGATATGAGAATTAGAATTGATTCCATCACAAAACCATGCCTATTAAACAAAGTAAACAACAGAATTTAACCAATCCACATCTAATCTAAGAGAGTTATGAATGTTAGGAAGGATTCTGTCACCCTACCATGCCCATGAGACGATGGTGAACAACAGGGCTTCCTAACTTCATAATCTCAACAATGTAAAGAACATGCTCAAAGCTATCACAGATCTATTGTAATTTAAGTCACAACGAACCATTAAAGAGTAAAAACATTCCTTATAATCAAACTAAAATTAAAATCAGTTCGACTTGAACATGAATCAAAGGCGTAAAGAAAAGTCTCCCATTACACTACAAGCTTCACCTCGTAGCCCTAGCAAAGAGGTTTAGCTCATCATTAACATGATTAAGCTAAAAATCTCTCAAAAGAAAAAACATGAACAAAGAAAACCAAGAAGGAAAGGAAGAAGAGGTGCTGTTGCTAGCCGTTTCAAGCTCTCTCTCTCTTCCACGTCTTGCTCTCCACCATCCAAGATGATGCTCTCTCTCTTTCTCTCTCCCTTTTATAAGCATAAGGAGGAGAGTCAGTGGAGGCTTGCAATAGAGGCGATGGCTCTTTACGCAGAAGAAGTTGCATGCGTAACACCTTTCGCATGGGAAAGAAAAACGCAACAAATTGCGTTTGAATTGGATTTTCGGGATGGTTGTTGTCCAAGACTTGATTTTTTTTTTCCTTGTTCGCTAAGGTTGTGGCCACCCTTTGAAGATTTTGGATGGTTTGGATCAGCCATTCAACCATGATTATGCGCATACAACTCCCCGCAAGTCCTGAATTTCATGACCATGTGTTCGATGGGCCCCACGATGATGTTTTCAGAGAGATCCAACCCATCCATTGGATTCCTGGTGAAATGTCAATTGGAAATGGGTGGTTTTGGTGGAGTTTGGCACGACACACTATATCAAATCTTCCCGCCATTCATCCTGTATTTTTTAGTGATCCACGTGTGTACACATGCATGAGTCCAAGAAGACACCTTAGGTACGGTTGTCCCCCCCTTTTGAACACAATGAATGGTCCGGATCAGCCACATGGGTCCCGATGGTGGGCCATAACACGTCTCAGAAGAGACACCATGCGGACGCTGTCCTGCTCGAGCGAGAAGAGTCGGGTCAGCCCAACTTTGACCGGGTTGACCGACCGGTGTGGTGCGGGAGTGCACTACCTGTGCACTCTCACATTGCATGTTGGGTCCACTGTGATTCTTGTAAGAAATCCACTCCGTCCATCCATTTTGACATCCCATTTAAGGGGTTGAGACCAAAGTTAAAGCATATTCAGGTATCGGTGGGCCCCAAATCAGAGATTTAGTGGTTGATCTGTCCATTGGGCCACTTTCACAAAGATCCAAGGGCTGAATTTCGACATGTACAGTTAATTTAGGGTCCTCAGGCCAGCTATAAAGTTTCGAGCCAAATGGATGGTGGGAACCTTGTGATCTTGCATTCAGGACGATTTTCAGGCCTTTTTAACTTCAATCGCTGAGTTTTCCCGAATCTCTAGTGTGTGAATTCTTCGATCTCGGTCCCTTAAGATCTGTCCCTTACTTTCGTAATTTTGTAGCATTAAATCCATGCTTTTAGTACCCTTTTTCAGTCCAGACTCCTAAATTCACCTTGCAACACAAACAGATTAAAATAGGGCATTAAACATTATCATGTACATAAAATTATGTGATAATTGGGGTCCAATCTGCCATATTTAACCCTCAACAGTTCCTGCACTGGAAACTTAGGTGGGGCCCACTGTGATGTTTGTCAAGAATCTACTCTGTCCAACTGTTTTATGAGATCATTTTAAGAGATTACACCGAAAGTGAGCAGGATCCAAGACTCAAGTGGGTCGTACTAGAGGAAAAGGTAGTCAGGGAAATTCCTACCATTGAAACCTCCCTAGGTTCGACAATGATGTTTACATGCCATCTATACCGTTAATAACGTCACTCCTGCTAGGAAGAACCGAAAACACAAATATTAGCATGATTCAAAACTTCTATGGTCCCACGAATATTTCAACTGTGGACGTTCAATTATCACGTTTTCGGCCCACTTGAGCATTAGATACAATTCATTTTTTACCTTGTGTCCTAAAATGAACTCAAAAAATGGATGGACGGGGAGGATTTCTCACAAACATCACAGTGATCCCCACCTGTATTCCCAGTGTAGGAACTTCCTGTGAAAGGCTTTCATAAGAAATCCGCATCCCAAGGACGCCAGCAGCTGGTGCTACTGCCAACATCCAAGTGGGCAAACACCTAGCATGGGCATGAAGTGGGGGCCACTTATGGAAACCTCCATGATGTATGTGAATTATCCACTCTATTTATCAGTTTTACCATATCATTTTAGGCCATGGGGCCAAATTCCACGCTGATCGGAATCTCAGGTGAACTGCACCGAAAGGAAAAGTGGGTAGGATATGTTGTCCCATTTTAGCAGAAAAAGGTGCTCACTCGTGGGAGCTAGCTTAATGTTTAAGGGCCATCCTCGTCGTTCATCATTTTCTTCAGATCATTTTGGGACAGGGGCCGAAAGTTTAAGACCATCCAAATCTTAGGTGGGCCGCACCACAGGGAACTATGGGGGTGGATGTAACATCCCGAAAATCGAGGGTCGAGTAGTAACTCAACTCTCGAGTTCCAGAACATCACTTATGCAACAAAATGAATGATGATTGAATGTTGACTGTATTAGAGTAGTGAACATGAGTGAGATTAAGCCAAAACAAAGATATCATACTCTAGAGACAGTTAAATTTGCAAGCGGAAGACTGTGATAGATAGATAAAATATATAAACTATGATGAGTCTCCAGAGTGTGATAACATTACCAGGTTAAATAATTACAAGTACAATCCTAAAATATACCAAATGTGTAAGGTCCTCTAGTCAATATCCCAGAAAGCCCTGTCGATCAGGACATGGCTCATAGGAAGCCGTCAGAAGACAACCAATACAAGAAGGCATCGTAGTCATTGCAAAGGTCTGGCTCCGCCTCAGAAGTAGCGTCGCCATATGAAATCAAACAATGTCTGGTGGGTGTTCGAAACACCGTCCCATAACGTGGGAGTGAGTATCTAACTCAGTGGAACAATAAAGCATAGGTTAACATGTTATCGACTCAGTCAAGTAGTAATGATAAAGCAGTACAATCAAACACTTCTAACTACTCTTATTAATGCAAGTATGAATGACATGATGTATGCCCTCACCGACATACTCCCTCATGCGACACCATCTCATGCTCGCGGCATGCTTTCATCCCACAGTGCTTCACATCTTCCAGGCACATGCAATGCATGATGAGCATGATTACCGAGTTTTTAATTAGTCCATTTCAAACAGCAGGATTGGGAAACTAAGGTACCTCCCTTGTATCATTCCCAAACATGATCCAATCTAGGGTCGTCAGTCCTAGTTAATATTAGACGATGGTATGTTTTCTAGGTCACTTGTAGAGGCGCTGTGGTCACATTACGCACAAAGGTTACACCACTCCCCATCACCCCTTAAACGATTCATCACAATACAGAAACAGGCCTAGTTCATACTCTATATATCGCGGCGAACCCTAAGGCGCACTGCGATTTCGAATATGCTCAAGGTCACTACAAAGGGTCATGTCTGTGGCCGCATGCACAAAGGTTGCACCGCTCCCCATCACCTTATCAATGTAGGCCGACAAAGACGAATATAGTGTCCCATACCACCATAATCGGCTCACGAGTTTGGTTGCTCACTGGTCACTACGGGGAGGCACGTGGCCCCAGCGTAGGCCGACAGCTCGACCACGGTGTCCCATACCACCATGCCCAGCTCATGAGTCTTAGCGGATCGAGGTACCATGGTTAACGGGATTCTCACTGGTAAGTTTGGTACCCTAGGTTCAAGCATTAGCGACCGAACATGGTGAACATACATAAGACACACGGGTTACTTGACGTGCTCGGCTAGCTCGAGCGCACAACAAGTTGAGTGATATGAACTTCGTGTGGCCAACCACTATCGCTAACCGAAGTACGACACGGGTTTGCCAAACACATCATGTGTGGCGAGATGAATCTCAACCACGATTCCAAGTCTGGTACCGGATGTCTGGACTATGGACATAGTCCCAAGCTTAATTAATTCTCATCTATAGCATGTATAGTAAAGCCTGATAAACAAAGTAGTTCAAGCATGCTAGTAGGCATGTTATAAGGCATGTTATAAAGTATGATATAAAGCATGTTGTAAAGCAGTACATCAATAGGAATACAAACACATGTATTGCAAATAAGCGGTTTAAGTGATCAACCTCATGGAGGTAATCATACATGTTGCTAGGGTAGTTGAGAATCTAATCTCAACACCCTCCTAAGGCATCAACATTCAAATACTTACTCACCCTAGCATTTCCACAAACACTTCACATACACTAATTCAACATACATAGCGTATGTTAACAAACATATGTTAGGGCGAGTCCTTTCGCCAAGCAAATATTTTATGCGCACATAATATATTTATACAACAATTAATTATGGCAAACACATCGCTAAAATATACATGTATACATGTATACGGTACTTCTTACAATACTGTATTTCTACATACATAGTGTATATTAGTAAACATGTATTTAGGCGAATCCTTTCGCCAAATAAGTATTTTATCCATATATCGTATATCCATACGACAAATAAACATGTCAAACACATTTCCAAAAAAAATACGTATATGGTATTTTATAAGAATACCTAGAATATGTGAAATTTCATATTCTACAATTTTAATCGAAACAGAAAACGGAAAGCACTTTGTACATGTGCAATTGCATGCAGATCATGAATCTATCATTATCTGACATTGAAAGCATTGAAAACCGTAACATATACACCTAAAGTCCTCACCTTGCACCTTGGAATCACAACAAATCAGCAAGGTTTGAAGGGCTTCCGTATTCGGCAGTTTTATCGCCTAGAGGGTGAAATCGATTAGCTATTTCATAACCTATAACCTTCACTCACCCAAACAGACCTAGGGTTAGGGTTTCTCACCTTAAAACGGAGTCGGTATCGCTGGGAAAGCGTCTAGGAAGAGGTGGTGCAACCCGTGTGGTGGCCAAAAGCAGTAGGAGGAAGATTCTCCCACAAACCTCAAGCTTTCTCTCTCTTTTTCCTCTCTCTCCTTAGGGTTTTATCCTAAATTCGTATGCCTGTGAGAGGGCCTATTCTAAGGCCCTTATATAGCTTAAAAACTATCCGGAATAGACTTATGTTCAAGGTATACTTACCTTGTAAGCAAATCGGCGTTGTTCCAGCTCAAAAGAGGGTTTCTGGCGGCCCTCCTTGAGCCAAACGTCGGACTTAAGCTCACAACCCATAGATTCATGTGGGGTTATGTTTTCATCTCGGTCGGATTCCCAGATCACGCGTGGCAGACCATTTTCAGTTCAATGGTCAGTGGGCCTCGATCCGAAATTCCAAGTACATGTAAATGTTCCTGAAATTTTTCCCGATCCGAGGGTGTATTTTGGTCTGATTCTGACGGTCTGATTGCTTAATACTGATCCGCAAGCGATACATGCCAGATCACTATTCCAGATATTTATTTTGTAAAGGAAAGAAGAGTTTTCACACTCCCTCGCTTCGGACTCAAGCGAACGGCCGTGGAACAACGTCTGGACTTGATTTCCGAGATGGTTGTCAAGCCTAGCGAGGCGGTCCTGATTCCTTAATTTTGTATTATTCGGACTTCCGACGTGCGGTCCAGATCTGATACGGAGTTTCGAGATGCTCCCGAGAGCAGTCGGGTAATGAGATTGATCCTAGATTTTAAGGTAACCTAGCGTCAATGATTCTACAAGTTTTAGGTCTTGCAGATCGTATTTAAAGTGATTGGTGCTAATTTCACAGGCACTCTAGTTTAACACTAGCTAAACCTCGCCTAATTTCTAAAGGATTTAGTCCTGTAAGATTTCTGTCTGAGGTGGTACTTAGTCCTTTGTAGTTTATATATAAAGTGATCCAAGTTTTACTACTTAGCTAGTTTAAGATAGTGTCTAGGGTGAAAGTGCTTTGAAAAATTGAAAGAATAAGGTAGTGAAGGGTGGGATTTGTGAAAGAAATGGGTTCACAAGCGTTTATAGACTTTGGGATTGAGTTCTGATAAGTTAATAAGGTGTTAGGATCGACCCATTGCCTAAGGACGTCTAATCCCAGGTTGGCAAAAAATCCGGGATGTTACAGTGGAAACCCCCTTAGACCTATAATCCCTTGGATTTGGGATCCTTTGGACTTGGAATCCCATAGATTTGGGATCCCTTGGACTTGGGAATCCCTTTTGTGGATCCCTTAAATTTAGGGCTCTCTTGGACTTAGGATTCCTGAATTTCTAGAATGTATTGGCCATGTTTGGCACCTTGGGTTCAGAATTCATATAATCCTAAGTAAAAAATGTGGTGTATTTACAGGATTTAGAATTTATTTATTAAATCAATTTAAAATCCTTAATTAGTGTGTGTATGTAATGTTAACACTATGGTTGTATTAAATCCATTGAAGCACGTACTTTTCCTGAAATGATGAAATCCTAAGACTCAGATGACCCATAAACATAAGGATCAATGGTGACTAACCATTGATTGCATCGACAATGTTCAAATGGTGCAGATCATCCTATTGATGCCGATGATAATCTGAACGTTTTGGGATATCATCAGTGGGCCAAGTGCCCGATGGATTGGTAGCCTAGTGGCACACATGTTGCACATGTGGGTGTCCATCCAGGTCATTCCCAGTGGACCCCGCCTTAGCATATGTATCTTACCCATGCCTTACATCCAATTATTAGATTTGTATGTGCAGGCTACATAAGGAGCTGATGTTAGTCTAACATGGGCCACACCACATATACCTCTATATTTCTAGTGGGGCTTGTCGCTCAGTTCCCACTCTTTGTATATAATGTGACAATTAAGGACGATTATCTCATGATGCAAGTGGTTTTATGTTTAGCACACATATGATTATCAAATTTTGTGAGACAAAGGTGTTACAAGTCAAATCGCAAGTATGGAATCGCAGCTACTCTACATGTCCGAAGATTAGCTCAAGATCAGCTTATCATCTCAAGAAGATGTCGCCCGATTTCAAGACAAGTTGAACTATGTATTTGCTAAACAACAGGTGATGTAACCCTAGAAAGACCTTAGGTTAGGTATTTTCAAAAACTCATTTAGTTTTAGGTTATTAATAGTGTTTTTGCTTTAGTGTTCAACTAGCCTAACTTTGGTTCAACCAACCTAACTTCCTTGACTAACCTACATTCAGTTTGGGCTAAAAATTAAAATTTGTTGAAAATTTGGCCAGCCTAACTTTTGGTTCAACCAGCCGAGTGAAGTTCAGGTCAAAATTTAGCATTGCAAACTTTTGGAATTCGCGAGAATTCGGTGAGCCAAATTTCTCCTCGGGCCAGCTGAATTTTGTATAAATCTTATCCCACACAATCCAATAGTCATTGGAACGAATCAGGTGAAACCCAGTCAACCGAAACTATTCTTGGACTAGCCAAATTTTCAATCTCTTTGGCTATAAATAAAGGCCTTCTCTCATTCTAAACTACAACGAAAAATCACTCTAAGCATTATGCAAGTGAGAGAGAAGCTCAGGTCCTCAACAAGCTAATTGTGTGGTATTTATATATTCCTTTTAAGCTTATTCAATTCTCTTTCTTGAGATTATTTCAATCTTATTTTAAAGAATAGTATATACTCCTCTTAAGATTAAGAGAATTAAATCGATAGAATTTGGTTTTTTTATTTCTAAAATACTTTGAAGTCCTATACCTTTTTTGTTGAGTGAATATTGCCTCCTCTACATACAAGAAAGAAGTTCTACTACAAGCTTCAACTGCATCTTCAAATATACATTTGAAGATTGTTAAGATATAAATTTTGGTTAAGTGGAGAAGTTTTAAGAAGGAAAATTGGTGAAAGAAGTGGAAGATAAAAGTGAAAGACATGTGAGTTGCGCAGGACCCGAGTTACGCGGGAACCATGTTGTGCGGGACCCATGTTGTGCAGGATCCGAGTTGTGCGGGAACCATGTTATGCAAGAGGTAAGTTGCACGGGTGTGCGCAACTTGTCTGTTATCATGTTGGGTCACGCAACTCTCTTGGGAGAGGGACGGATTAAGAATGTGAAGTGGGGTACATGGCACAGATTCGAGGGCTCACACATGCGAAAGCCTATAAATACCCCCTACCCCCCTCATTTGGGGGATTGGATGCTCAGAAGACTAGTGCCTCTGACAAGTACTAGAGACAGAGAGAAGGAGAAGAGGGGGCAGAGCGCTAGAAGCGCGGGCCGCACTACTACAAGAGAGTTGCGCGGGCTCGCGCAACTCCTCGGCCCGCATAACTCTCTTAAGTTGCGCGGATACTCTTTGAGGCAGCTGCTATGTTGGAATTTTCCAGATCCTTGGGTTATTCCAGATGTGTCAAAGGAATCCAAGCATTCCTTTATCATGCCAATAAAGGACGGAATGCATAGGAAGCCTGCACAACTCATCTCCCTTAGAGATATGATCAATATGAGCTAGAATGCTGTCAAAATTTATATTTGAGTCGATTCGATACTTGCATTTTTGTATTTTCTAAGAAATTTTATCTTAGAATCAAGGGATTAAAAGGATGTAATGAACTCAGAACGAATGAAATTGATTATTATTCTCTTTGTTGTCTTTTGTGAATATTAAGTGAGATATTCCACTAAATCAAATGCTTTTTGTTTCTAGTCGAAACAAAATGGCGACTTCACTAGGGACATCCTTCCTTTCATCTCCAGGATAGAATATATTTGTAAGAAAATCCTAATTAAGTTCTATTGTTGATCTCTGACAAAGTTACACATTATATCGATAACAAGTGCACAGATCGTTTGCGAAATCACTAGCAAAAAGACAAAAGGATAAGAAAAATGGATGACAACCATTCTATTAAGCGAACGGGCAAAGCCGTGGTAGTCATGTTCGCTCAGGGAAAAAGATAAAGAGCCCCTACAAACAGAACACTGATGTAACAAGAAAAGAGACATGTAGAATGCCATGACAGTATCAGAGAGAAAGGGATAGATAAGATAGAAAGGGTAACATACGATGTGGTTAGTCATCTGAAGGGCATACCAGCTCGACTAAGTGTGTATGACACGTTACGATTGTCCAAAGATTCTCGACATAGTCTGATTCAAGCTTTATCCGATAATAATGTCAGAAGAGCATTACTTACAAAAATGGAACACGAATAACGGAACAATTGTATGCCATTCATTTCTTTCTCTGATGATGACCTAATTTGTGGAGAGGACCACAATAGGCCACTGATGGTTGTAGTCATGTCGGCGGTAAACAGGTAAAACGAATAATGCTAGATAACAGGTCCGCAGTAAATTTGCTATCGTTAATCATGTTAAACGAACTGGGATATCGCCGTTCTCATTTACGTCTTAATGGGATGATGATACAAGGGTTCAATCAAGATGGATAGAGAGCGCTCGGCAAGATCACATTGACACTGGAAATAGGAGAGCTGACGAGTGATGTCGTTTGCCATGTTATTAATGCAATAACGACATATAATCTCCTTTTGGGAAGACCCCGGATGCACTAATATGGCATTGTACCGTCGACTCTCCATCAATGCTTCAAGCAGTATAAAGATGGGATTCAGTGTAAGGTGATAGCTGATGCAAAACTGTATACGAAGGCAGAATCTTTCTTCATCCATGCTACCTATTACGACAAGTTCACCGCAGAGAATAATAAGGGAAGCAATGAAAATAAAATAGCAAAAGGTGAAACAACCACAGTGCAGGATGGGGTTGCGAAGATAGAGTTATCCGAGAAAGAGAATGTGAAGCAGAAATTTTATTTCATGCCATGACATCTGAGATGACGGGGACTACCTCCGTTGATATTATTATCGTCCAAGCAGTTAGAAATTCTGCAGTCAAATTACATGATGCCGCTATCGCAAGCTAAAAGAAAGAAACCATTACCTGTTATGCCAAAGAGGTTTAACGTTGGGGCCAATAGGAAGAATCCCGAACCTATGGAATTCTACGCAATGTCAGAGGCAGAGGTAAAAGAAAAGATAGATAATAAAATGAACTTCGCGAAATTGACACCTGAAGATTTGGAAAGATACAGCTCTACTAACAAAAAGATAATGAAGAACATGGGCTTCAATTATGAAGACCCGACTGGCTTAAACAGTGGAAAAGCTATCTTGATCCCAATCGGGGTCAATGAGAAAAAAAAAGAGAAAAGTTCCGTGGATTGGGAGGAGAATCTTTAGTAAATATGACCACTATAGAACCAACGGAAGAAAAAGAAGCTGAAATGATCAAACATCCTGAGATAGCTCTGAAGCAAATGGAAGATGGGGGGCAACCGACGATTGATAGCTTGTGAGAAATAAATCTAAGGACAGAAGAAGAACCCCGGAATACATTCATAAGTGTCAGTCTCTCTGAATAAGAAGCTAACCGGTATATTAAACTTTTGAAAGAAAACTAAGATGTATTTTCCTGGACATACGCTGAAATGTCAGGTCTAGAACCATCAGTAGCAATGCATCGGTTAAATATTTCTAAAGATAAGAGGCTAGTTAAACAGGTGCAACGACGATTCCATCCAGAACTGATCCCTTTGATTTAAGAAGAAGTGCATAAGCTAATTAAAGTTGGGTTTATCAGAGAAGTCAAGTATCCTAAGTGGATATTAAACATTGTACTGGTGAAAAAGAAGAGCAGACAAATAAGAGTATGTGTCGACTTCAGAGACTTAAATGAAGCATGTCCAAAGGAAGATTTCTCACTACCGATCACTGAGCTGTTAAGTGACAGTACGACTAAGTACGTTGTTATGTCCTTTATGGATGGTTAAGCTGGGTATAATTAGATAAGGATGGCCTCGAAGGATGAGGAAGCCACGACGTTCAGAACATCACTGGGAATTTATTGTTGCAAGGTCATGCCATTTGGTCTTACGAATGTTAGTGCAACATATCAGAGGTTAATGCAGAATATATTCCAAGACATGATGCATAAGTATGTTGAATGTTATGTGGATGATTTATTGGTCAGGTCAAAAGACCATGAGGAACATTGTGAACATTTAGTCTCAATATTTCGGCCACTTAGAAAGAATCAATAAAGGATGAATCCATCTAAATGTACATTTGATGTTTCGTCGGGAAAGTTCCTCAGTTTTGTTGTCAGGCACCGAGGAATTTAAGTTGATCCGGGGAAGATCAAAGCTATTTAGGAAATGCCACCTCCAAAAACACTGAAGGAATTAAAAAGTTTACAGGGAAAGCTAGCATATATTCGTCGCTTTATCTCTAATCTCGTAGGAAGATGTCAGCCATTTTCTCATCTAATGAAGAAAGGGGTGGAATTTGTGTGGGACCAGTCATGCCAAAATGCATTCGATTCAATTAAAGAATTGTTAAAATGACCTCCAGTACTTGCAGCGCCTATATTTCTGTAGCAGAGAAGTCATTGGCTCCTTGTTGGCGCAAACAAATGAGTAAGGGAAAGAGATCGCGTTGTATTATCTGAGCAGGAGTTTGATAGGAGCTGAATGTAATTATTCACCCATTGAGAAAGTGTGCTTAGCCCTGATCTTCACAATATAGAAATTAAGGCATTATTGTCTCTCCCACGATATAATTCTGATTTCACGAGCAGATCCTTTGAAATTCTTAATGACAAGGCCAATGCTATCAAGGAGGTTGGCCAAGTGGATGCTTTTTTATCAGAATATGTGATCACGTATGAACCGGTAAGAGCAATAAAGGGATAGGTAGTCGCAGATTTCCTGGCAGCCCACCTCGTGTCGGATAACGAAATAATCAGTGATGACTTTCCAGACGAACAAGTAATTATGATAGAACCGCGCAGTTTATGGCAAATGTATTTTAATGACGCTTCTAGAACTTCAGGGATGGGTGTTGGGGCAATATTTATTAGTCCGCAAGGTGACCTGTTGCCATATTCCTTTACGTTAGGTTCAATGTGCACTAACAACGAAGTCGAATATCAAGCTCTCATTATAGGGATAGAAATAGCTCAAGAAATTAAGATAAAAGTGTTACAAATTTTTAGCAATTCTAAGCTAGGTATAAGCCAGGTTACGATGGAATTCGAAATAAGGAAGCAAGAGCTTCTCACGTATTATCATCACACACAACAATTGTTGGAGTGATTTCAAGATGTCAAAATTAAACATATGCCAAGGTCAGAGGACGCAAGGGCAGATGCCTTGGCTAGTTTGGTTGCAGCCTTGGCTTGTCCTAATCGAAGCCCACTCCAAGTAACAATCAAAGAAAGGAGGTTTTTACCACCTGCCGAAGATGTTGAAGTAGCAGAAGTATTTCTCGTATCATGTTTAGAGATTACAATTGATGGTTTGCGTCAACCCTTTGTGGATTATCTCAAGTATGATATCTTGCAAGAAGATCCAGCACAGGTTGTAGATAAAGCAAAGGGTGAAGAAATTCATTATGTGTAATAAAGAGCTCTACAGAAAGTCCTATAATGAGGTGTTGTTGAGATGATTGGATACGAAAGGAGGCGAATCAAATATTACGCGAAGCACATTCAGGGGAATGCGGGGCTCATCAGGCTGGTAGAAATTTGTTTCATCGAGTACGTCGAATGGGGTATTACTAGCCTACAATGTTCAAGGATGCAATTGATTATGCACGGCGATGTCACGAATGTCAAATACATGGCGATGTCATACATGTACCCCCCGAAGATTTGCATCAGTCAGTAGCCTCTTGGCCCTTCGCGGCCTGGGTACTCGACGTTATCGGTCCTATAAACCCATCATCATCTAAAGGAAAATAGTACATTTTGGTAGCCACAGACTACTTCTCAAAGTGGACTGAAGCCGTCGCGTTGAGAAATGTCAAAGAGAAGGACGTCGTGAATTTCATATGACATGCAATAATATATTGTTATGGTATTCCGAAGAAAATCATCACTGATAATGGGACCCCATTTAAGAATAGGGGAATGGAGAAATTGTGTCGAAAATTCGATATCCAGTATTCATTCTCGACACCTTACTATTCGCCGGCTAATGGGTTGGCCAAAGCATTCAACAAGACGATTGTGAAAATATTGAAGAAAACGGTTGCAGGAGACAAATGCAATTGGGATGAGAAGCTGCAATAAGCTCTATGGGCTTATTAAACCACTCCTCGTATTGCTACAAAAGTAACGCCATATTCTTTGGTCTATGAGGTTGAAGTCGTTGTCCCCATTGAAACACAAGTTGCATCACTCAGAATAGTAATACATCAGTCAATTACTGATGACAAAAATTCTAAGAGGCTGGCAGAGTTGGATCTGCTAGACAAAATGCGATTAGCGGCCCAGCAGCAATTACAGTTATATCAAGCAAGAATCTCTGTAGCTTTTGATAGAAAAGTTAAGCATCACTCCTTCAAAAGAGGTGATATAGTATTGATGTTGAAGAGACCGATAGCCGTCACTCGCAAGACAGGGGGCAAGTTCGACCCAAAATGGGATGGTCCATATGTAATATCAGAAGTGTACTCTAATGGGGCCTATCGGGTGGTGGATCAAGATGGACGAGGCATAAGTATACCGGTGAATGCTCGTTTCATAAAAATATATCATCCCTGAATGTTTGTGTAGTTTTGATTTAGAACATTCACGACATGATTCTTCTCAATCAAAAGGGGGTAGGCAAGAGAATACAGAAGCAGAACTCTGTATTATTTTCTTTTTCTTTTTTACATTGTATTTTTCTTTGAGTACTAATGAAGTGCAGGCCTTCAAAGTATATCAAGTTCGAGCAAATCAATGAAAAACGCTAATGATTGTTGCCATATCGCCAATAGTTATTGCCAATACGCCAAATTAATATTGCTAATGCGAAATGATTATCATCAAAGTTGCTGCCAAAGCTGCTACTACTATTAGACTATCTTGCTAAGCATTAGGCCATTTAAATTTATCGAAATCAATAAGACCGCTAGGCTGATACACTATCTTAACCATAAAATTCCGTTTCATTATCATCAGCAAATGCGGTATATTAATTTCGATTTATTACTCCAGCAAGGCCAATTCATCTTTTACATGTGGCAGTAGGGGAATTACGACAACAAGAAGCCAAGTGCGTATAAGGCTTATCATTATTTAAAAATAGTGATATGGTAGAACTATACGAGTAGAAGTGTTGCCTGTAGCCTTAAAAAGTCCAGAAAGAGCATCACACGCACCCATGCGGGCAGTGACCTATGTCATCTGTATAGCTTCAGGCAGCGTCACGTGGGTGGCCAGAGAGCGCCCCCTTGTGAATGGGTCTGACCTTGTAAATGAAGGAAAAGTGAGTCTCTGAAGTAAGATGACTCCCCAGATCCCTGGTTTGATTTCAGTAGTAACGTGTGAGGATAGGTCTCAAAAGTCATATGACCCCTCATTGATGGACAGGCAGCCTTGGATTTGGTACCTGACGGTAGCCTCGCACTCCCTGTGAACTCTAGAGAGTTACTGTGGCCAACCCTATGCGTAAATCCTATTGAGTTCATGGCCCCGGTAGCTTCACTGGGCCCCTCTGATGGATCGCGGTTTGTGAACTCCCTAGTGATGATAAGCCCCGTGAACTCTAGAGAGTTACAACGGCCATTCATGTAAGACCAACTCCAACTACTTACGAGTCTAAACTGTGATTGTTCTAACTACTTACGAGCCTAAATTGTGTGTGCAACTGACTGGAACCAAAATTTAGTTCCGCTCATTCTAAAATATCATATAAGCCATGTTATACTAACCATTACAATAGCTTATTGCTTTGATTAGCATGTGTCTATCAAATATGCTTATGAGAATTGCTTAAGCTTAGAAATATTGTGTATCTTAAATTAACATGTAGATTCTGAAAATGCGTATACTCGTATGACTGCATATAAAGATGCAATGACAAAATAAATGTAAGAAAGTAAAATGTTATCTTTCCTATTCGAGTATGACCATGTCGAGCTTAATCGATGCATTCGCTATTTTCTACTCTGAAGAAGATGAACTTTCAATAATGATATGCTTGTCCTTTTGAGGAAAACGATGATGTTTTTCTGTCTCTTATCTTCTTCATACTTCAAGAACACTATCTTCCATAATTTGCAAGGGAGGAGGAGTATAGTAGTGTAGGGAGTCATCATTTGCCGTAGAAGAAAATTCATGGGTATTCTTCAAAGGCGTACTAAAGGCTATCCATCCTTCAAGAATATCAGCAAGTTTTGTTTTAGAAAAAGTGTTTGTTGAAGAAATCTTTATGCAGAATTAACCGGGACAAGGGGCATGGTTGGTCTCTTTGGAATAGCCTATGCCTTGGTCTTCTTGATGGCTCCTTAGTTGAGGTGGAAGAATATATATGACATAGTCAGCTGGATAGTATCTACGCACCAAATAGTACTGATGGGCCCACCAACGCATCCAGGGATAGGAAGTATGGACTGGGTAGCCTTGGCCCGAGAGTATGAAGTGGGATCCTATATTAACATTCAAGAGTTGCCTCCATATCGAGGCCCAATTATATGGCCTAATGCCACAGTTCCTCATAGGTCTCATAACAATATCACAGGTTTCAAGCACAGTTTGGTCAAATCCGAATTGACGAGTAAATCTATTCGGATAATATGGTTCACGCCATAATGTGTTACCTTCTCTTAAGGGAAGAGTACTAGATCTAATGGAAATAAGGAATGAATGTTCACCATAAGAAATAGAATTGTCATCAACAGCTTTTATGCCTTCCGAATAATGGTGAATGGAAATTGATGAAAATCAATAGGATCGCCATTTTCTATCTTACGAGTGATCCAGCCATGTGATTTTTCAACCATCTTCCTTAGCTGATAATATTGAAGAGGAAGCCGATGGGGATTTAAATATGCCCCTTTTGAGTCATCAAAAGTCCAAGGGAAATATACTCCTAACCAACCTATAAAGAAATGCTAAGGAATAAAAACCAAGACAAATTGGAGTGTTGAATCTGTAGGGCCAGAAACTATATCCCCAAAAGCATGATATAGAGAGCATACAACTGCAGGAGCCAATGAACGTCTCTGACCCTCATCCATCGCACCAGCAACTACAAACAAGGACGGCCTGATGATATCCACCTGTTCCGAGTCAGGGAATAGTACTAAACTTAGCCATTAAGCTAAGAAGGCAGCTAATTCGTAAGAGTGGCTGTACTCAGTGGTGCTTGTGATGTTCTCATGAATGATTTTAAGATCCTGATGGTTATAGCCTGCAAAACTGCCAAATTAAAATAATATGGTTACTTCGGAGAAAGGATGAAGGTCTAAAGAGAAAAAGAATAAGAGGAAAGAAATATACTGTAATCCGCGAGAGAAATGAGCTAACCATTCGAGAGAAGTAATGTGTTTAGGATGGGAAAAGTTAGCCAGTTCTCCGAAGAGTTCAAGGGTGGTCTTTGAAATCTCAGATTTACTATTTTCTGCAAAGGCATGAGATAATTCCTCATTTGAAGGAATATAAATATCAAGGATGTTGCCCATGATGGGGAGGCCTGCTATGCAGAGAAGATCCCATAGAGTGATGCTCATCTCACCCAGGGGAAGATGAAAAATGAGTTAGTAATTGGCGACCAGAAATTAAGAAAGACCCTGAAGATGTGTTTCCTTGAAAATACGTTGATGTGGCTATAATAGCATCAAGAAGATTAATTTGTTCCAGAGTGATAGTGTGTTTTCGAGCAACGGCAAGGGACTAGGCATTATAGAAATCTTGAGGAGACAAAAGACCCTTGACTAGGAAATCATTTGTTCTCCAAGGGACGTGACTAGTGAAGAAATATTAGCGAGCAGTTTCAAAGAAATGAGTTGGGAAAGGCTGATGAGGATCATGGCAAGGACGTAGGAATCGCATCTTATATATCATGCCAGTCTTTTGACGTGAGTCCTTTCCTTCTACATGACCTTCCAAGATCCTTGGTTCTCTCCTAATCCAGTTGTCTATAGAGACAAGGCTACTTTAATGAGTAAATGGTTCGCTATGCGGGACTGAACAATGACGTTGTAAATTTAGAGGGGTAGTGATGATTTGACCCATAGAAGGGTGTTAGAGCTTTAATACTTTTTCATTAATTTCTACACAATCCCAAGCGTGGTGAGGGAATTGTCCAAGCGCTGAGGAAGATGAAGGATTTCTTCTTCTTGAAGATGAAACTTTTGAATGTCTTATGATGAAGGAATGTTGAGATAAATACGAGGTTTTAAGGAATTTCGGCAGAGTTTCGGAACAAAGGCTTCCAACACAAAGTACGAATGATTACGCAGCCTAGTTCCGCAGCCGAGCTACGCGCCTAAGTAGCGTGGGACAGTTGTGCCCAAATAGGAGGTTCGTTAAGAGAGAAAATTTGAAGTGAGGAATGATTAAGTGGCTTGGTATTTATAGGCCAGGAGCGTCGCCAAAGAGTTGCACGAGCAGGAGTTGCGTGGCCCCGCGCAACTCAAGTTCTACATGAAGAAGTTGATTATTTAAGTTGATTTAGAGAAATTAAATTTCGGATCAAGGAGGCATCTATTGGGATAGTTAAGGGGAGAAGTTTTAAGAAGGAAAGTTGGTGAAAGAAATGGAAGATAGAAGTGAAACATAGGTGAGTTGTGCGGGACCCAAGTTGCACGGGAGCCATGTTGTGCAGGACTCGAGTTATGCGGGAACCATGTTGCGCAAGAGGTAAGTTGCATGGGTGCGCGTAACTTGTCCTCTGTGATGTTGGGTCGCGCAACTCTCTTGGGAGAGGGACGGATTAAGAATAGGAAGTGGGGTCCATGGCACAGGATTCGAGAGCTCACATGTGCGAAAGCCTATAAATACTCCCTACCCCCTCATTTGGGGGATTGGATGCTTAGAAGACGAGTGCCTTTGATAAGTACTGGAGACAGAGAAGGAGAAGAGGGGACAGAGTGCTGGAAGCACGGGCCGCACTACTCCAAGAGAGTTGTGGGGGCCCGCGCAACTCTCTTGAGTTGCGCAGATACTCTTTGAGGTAGCTACTATGTTGAAATTTTCCAGATCCTTGGGTTATTCCAAATGTGTCAAAGGAATCCAAGCATTCCTTTATCATGCCAATAAAGGACAGAATGCATAAGAAGCCCGCACAACTCATCTCCCCTGGAGATATGATCAATATGAGCCGGAATGCTGTTGAAATTTATATTTGAGTTGATTCAATACTTGCATTTTTGTATTTTCTAAGAAATTTTATCTTGGAATCAAGAGATTAAAAGGATGTAATGAACTCATAATGAATAAAATTGATGATTATTCTCTTTGCTCTCTCTTTTGTGAATATTAAGTGAGATATTCCCCCGAATCGAATGCTTTTCATTTCTAGTCGAAACAAAGATAAGTACACCGTTTATTTTATTTCATTTAGATTTTTCTAAGATAATATGTGAAAATCTAATTGAGTTGATTTGTGATAGCCTGTGAAAATCTCAAAGTGGGTTTTTAATTGTGATAGCCCATGAAAATCACAAAAAAGGGGTTTTATTATAGTGAACCCGTGAAAATCACAGGGGACTGTATAAGGTTGTTAAGTTGAACTTGTGAAAATCTTATTATAGTGAAAGCCAGAATTATGAGAGTAGTAATTTTCAGAGTGCAGTAGGTGTGGTTGTAGGATCATGGTCCTTTATCACATCGTTCATGCACACACTTGTCCCAACCCACACCATTGATAGACCATACACTGCACCTAGTGTAACCAGCAACCTCACCCGAGTGATTTTTCCCAGATGACCTTGATACCTCTATCATGTGGACCACATCGTCGCTGTGGTTGCCACGATGAAAACTGTGTCAATCCGACGCTCCTTTAGTGAGATACGACCTATCAAATCCATGGTCAAAATTGCGTATCTTGTAATATAAGCAACATTTATTGTGCTAGGCCCATTGAACTTGAGCTCATGTGGGCCTAAAACCCACTTTCTAGAATATAGGAATTATCACAAGATAAGACAATCACTACGTGACAAATAAAGAGCTAGCACATATAAGACAATGCACTATAAGACAAAGTTGGATTCTACCTCAAAATCCATCATTAGCCCTCTCCCATGCTTTAGAAACTAATCATGGCTCATGTCCACCTCATCCTACACATGCATCCAATGCATGTCTTATTTTTTGTCACATCACTTCAAACAACCAATTGCAACACTCTACTTTATCATCCACTATGTATCACTTACAACCCACAATCCTTATCCATTCATTAGTCATGCATGCCTAGGTTTCTTCCATCTTGGCCAATGCATGCTTAGAACCATCCACCTCATCCATCCACTACCCATACCATACACCATCTTCCACCTTACTTTTAGCACCAATAAGACTCCATAAACTTGCCACATCATCTTACCACCTTAACCCCCAATTCCCTATATAAGAGTAGAAGCTCTCTTACACTCATACTTTTGTTATACTTAGAAAATTATGAGATTTTAAGAGAGAGTGAGAGAGAGTGGGGCCAAGGTGTGGTCCATCATCAAACCTAGAGGGAGTGGACCACACATTATTATCAAGCCATCCACCTATTTGAGGTGAGTCTACACCCCTCCTTCCATCCTCCTCATCCTCTTCTTTTTTTTCTTTTTTTAATTCCTTGATATGTGTGGGGCCCACTAGTGTGGTGTGGAGCCCATGAGTGCATATATTACTGGCCATGGTCGTAGCAAGGTAGCCCACATCAGTATGGTCCACCATGATGAACATTATATCAACACCCTTCACATGTAATCTCGTTTTTGTATCTGGATAGCAACTTGTAAAAATCGTATAAAATTAACCATGGTAAGATCTGAGTTGAAACTTATGAATAATGTGATCCATAATATGAGCTAACTCTAGGCCAAATCTCGTAGCCATCCAACGGTCCAATCATCCATGGAATTAAATTTACTTGGCTACTATCCATCAGTACACAGAGGGTTCCAATTTCCCAAAAAATTACCCATTTTTAGTCCCTTTATTAAACCCAATACAAAGATATATTCTATTGGCTTTATAGAAAATCAAAGTGGAATTCCAACGATATATAATTATAAACGCTGGGAGATCGGCGCCCACGCTTTAGGAGATATGCTTTTTTTGCCTTTTTAATTTAATGTGGGTGTGCGACCTTGATTGTAAGTTTGGAGTCGCCACTAACCACTTAATCTTAAAATCCCGCAGTCGACTAGAACCTGCAAAATATGTAAGGCTAGAAAAATTTAAAGATTCTCTTACCATAGGTTGACTCTTGGTCTGCGATCCGAGATTCTGAGTAAGGGATCTCGATTATAAAGAGGAAAGGTGTTAGGCTGGGTCTTAGGTGTAGGCTGAGGTTCGGGTTAGGGTTTGGTTTAGGATATGATCATGGCTCCCGGATTGTCTGAGTTCTCTCAAGATTCTAGCCTGGGTGGGGTGTCTACAGATGCCCCTCTTTAACCGAGGTTGAGAGCAAATGAGTGCCAAAGCGAGTGGACACCCCACCCCTCTGGTCAGAAAAGGGTAATGGTTCAAATTTGCTGTCTTCCATTGTATCGTTGTCAATTGACTATTTGAAAAAGAGATGACTCACACATGTCATGAGGGTTGAGAAAAACGTTGTGATTGTCCCTGCGCATTCTGTAGCATTACAGGCCACGAATCATAACTCTTTCGTGTCAGATTGTTAATAGCATTAGAGGGTAAGTCTAAAAAGTAGGACATTTGTGCGTCGATGTGGCTTTACGAGGATTCCCGTACTATTTGGATTTATTGTTTCCTTTGCTACATAATCACCATAGGAGTATTCGTTCCATTTGATCATCAAAATGGTTAGCCACCCTACGCGTTGATGCAGCCATACAGGGAACTCACTACGCCGACTTGGACTCGATCAAACTTTTTGAATATCCCAGACTAGATATGTGCAGATAGTCTTTTGTCATGCAGTCTACCGATTCTGATACTTTGGTTATAGTAGATTATCTTCACCTTGAGTTTGATTATTCTTTCTAGAGATAAATAAAATCACTTTCACTTGCACTCATCTCATACGACTATCCAGATATGGAGATCAGGCAAATCATACTTGTATCATATACGGATTTGATCGTCTTCCGGGGAGACAGGAAGGGATTGAATCTTATCTTACTGTTTGTACTGACCGCAACTAGAGAATATAGAAAATTCCCCTGTGTACTGTGTGCCGTGTGTGTTTTGAAAAAATTTTGTTTAAAAACTATTCTCTTTGGAACTAGATTCTGCAGGGATTTTATTGAAAGTATTTTTTAATTTTTTAAAAATATCCGTTCAATCTCGCGGGAAGGTGTCGTCATTGGATTTTTATTGTGCAAGTTAAGCAGTCACGTTGCCTCCACTAATGAGCTAATGGGACTAACAGTGTTTATTGGATGATATTTTTAGAATTTTTTTTTTTGAAACATCTGTCCGATTTTGCAGGAAGGCTTCGTCGTTCAGTTTTTTATTTACAGTTGATCAAACAGTCGTGTTGCCTCCGCTAATGAATTAATGGGGCTTTAACCATGATTTTTTGCATTTTTTTTACTTTCCAGCAATTTATCATTTTGTTAACCAAGATTCTTAATTTCTCGCGAGATTTTAATTTTCTCGCAAGATATTGGAGTCTTCTCATGAGAAGGATCCCCATTTCTCTCTTTCTGGCTTTGGTCCATTGGATATGGTGGTGATCCAGCCACCCCATCTCTTCAAAAGGGATGGCGTGCTATCCTATGCAAAACTGAACTCGGGCGGTAGTCCGTCTACCGCCTGGAACCCAATTGTCCACTGGTCTAGCACCAACGTTGATTCGATCATGGTGCATCTACCCCTATTTATACTTCTTTTCCAATCTATCCAGGGACACTATTGTTGCTCCCTGGAAGCTCCCTTGTTGGTGATTTTTGCTCCTTTGTAGCCATTTTCTTCCTTCATCATTCTTTCAGGTGGTTGATTGCTTCATTGGACTAATTTTTTGTTGTGTATTTGGCTAAACTTCGCTGGATCATGTTGGTGGAGTGTTTGGATGGCCCATTTGTAGTTTTGGATCTTCCTTTTGGGCATATGAGAGCTATGATCGGGACCGTCAATGTGTTAATCGAATTTCCAGCCATTAGATCTTGCTGAAATTTTTTATTTTTGACAAAGGCTACTATATTTTTTTGACTTTGTGTTAGAGTGGGGTATGATAAGAAAAGGGGGCCCCACTCTTATGATCCACTCCACAATCTGGACCGTAGGATGATCGGCCATGTCGGGTGATTCGGGGTCCACTTGAGTGTTCTAATGGCATGGATCTTGATGGTGGGCCATCACTTGTGGAGTGGATCGCACTCTTTGTCATGATTTTTAACCATGTGTAGGTTGGATTTCTCAAGTGGGCCCTGGATCATGGATTGGGGAACTTGGCCTGATTTTGGACATGTGGGCCTAAGACAATGGGCCTTGAAATTAGACTTGTGAGGTGGGCCTTTGAATAATGGGTTTGGACCTTGCGATTCTTGAGATGGGCCTTGAGATGGGTCTTTAAACTGGGCTTTACACAATGGGCCTTGTGATCTTTGAAATGGGCTTTTGGACAACGGGCCTCTTGGAACAATGGGTCTTAAATGGGTTTTGGACTCGTGGGCCTTGTGGGCTTTGCACTTGTGGGCCTTGTGGTCTTTTGAATGGGCTCTTGCTTTGTGGGCCTCATGGTGAGAAGGGTTCTTACCCGTAAACGTTCTACTTATGCAGCTTGCCTCGTCGTGGTCGTAATGAGGTTGGTCCCTTTCACCATTCTGTTGATCCGTGCTATGTGCCTTGGGAGGGCCGGCATTTGTTTAATGTGGTTTGTGAGGGGGGCATTCCTGCGATCTTGAGGGGGCCTGGGGTTTGGACCCATTGACCGGACTGGTTCAAGGATCCCCCACCCCCTATTCTTTAAGGTGTTAAAGCGCACTACTCTAGCCAGTTTGTTCAAGGTCCATCTGAGCAAGACGAACATGTCCCTGTTGTCCATGCTAGCTGACCGATGGCGCGTGGAAACCCACACCTTTCATCTGCCCTTCGAGGAATGGGGGATCACCCCTTATGACATTTATATGCAGCTGGGCCTCCAGTACGAGGGAGGATCCATCCCATTGGAGGAGGACCTTCCGATACCTTCTGCCGACGATTGGATGAGCTTGTTGGGGATGATGTCGGATCCCACGAATTTCTCAGGCCCGAGGTTCATGTTACTCTGGTTCTCCACAAATTTTGCCCGTCGCATTCCAGAGACTGAGGCCGAGGCCATATGAAGGCCCGTGCCTTAATTTTGTATACTATGGGAGCGATGATATTCTGTCATAGG
Source organism: Magnolia changhungtana (assembly GCA_030180095.1). Lineage (NCBI taxonomy): Eukaryota > Viridiplantae > Streptophyta > Magnoliopsida > Magnoliales > Magnoliaceae > Magnolia > Magnolia changhungtana. The sequence goes on along the minus strand of JASAUF010000654.1, from coordinate 10,338,553 downwards.
AACGAGATGGTGAGTTCCTGTTTGCTGTCACTCGTGGCAGACATCACTTTTCCCACTATGTATAATTGGAACGCAACCCTTCTTGCCCATTTATACGATGGATTGGATAAAGCTAGTCGCTGCAATAGTAGGTCGTTGACTGGCTTTTACCCGGTCATTAAGGTGCATGTTGGATCTCTTTCCTTTATTTTGTTCCCCTGGATGATTGATGCGACTTCTGATTATGACTCTACACAGGTCTGCTTCTTTGATCACTTTCCTCATTTGGCCCTTACTTTGATCGACCGAACGCCTCTTTTTCAACGCATGAGGTTGTGGTACAAGGATAACCGCAGCCGCACGCGTATGTTTTCTAATCTTGCATGGAGGTCGAACGTCGATGCTCTTATCCCCAATGGCGTAAGTGATTACCCTACCCTTTTGTTGCTTATCTTTTGTCCTTCATTTCTTATTTTCTTGTCTCTTGTAGTTCCACACCTAGTTGTACCTTCGGTTGAACGCTGCTCTCACTCCTGCAGCTTAGGAGGCTTATCAGGCCTCACATCGATGCCGCATTTTTGAAGATCCACATGTGACGAAGTGGTACTTGGGTGAGAGGCTCTTCTAGCAGCTGACGAGCAGCCCTTTAGCTCCATTCAGTCCTCCATCCGGTCCGTCAGATTGGAGGACGGTGCCTGAGCAGGAATTAACTGCTGCTCTACAAGGCTTCGGGGCCAGTGCATTTGTCAATCCAACGAGAGAGTACAACTCTTGGCGTGAGCAGTATGGCATTGGTCTAATCTTGCAGCATGCCTACGCTCCCGGTGGCGGTGCACGTTTCGCCAGAGGGGGCCTTTTGGGGCCTCAGATTCACCAGAAGGATACGGATGATTACGTACCTGACGATGATTAGTTTTGCTGTATCATATGATCATGTATCATTAGTTGTACAACCTTTCGTATATATGGAACTTCAGTTGCCCGATGTCATCTTTCTGATTGCCTTTTAAGCCTTTCTGTGGTCCTAATTGAGCTTACGGTAGAGGATTCATGCTCCAGAGCATCCAAGGTGGGTCCCATGCTTGATTTTGGTGAAAAGCGGGCCCGGGAGGTAGTCCGATTACTGTCTGTTGACATTTGAGACACGTTCTAGCTCTATCAGTTGGTAGGTCCAGAGACAGCATATGAGTGATATTCGGATTACCGCAGGCGGTAATCCAACTACCGCCACTGTTCATATTTTATTCTAACAAAGGTTCTTCTTCTCTGTCTATTCTCAACTTCTCCCTTGTTTTATTCCTTCCTGTTCTGATTGCTTTGATCATTTTTTTTACCCCCTTTTGTCCCTTTTGTCCCCTTCCTTGTCTTCTTCATCCTTTTTATCCTTTTTCTCTTTTATCTTTATTATGGATGGCTTTGGAGAGCATGTTGGTGGGTCCAACAACAATGATGAGATGATGAGTGGAGCTTCTCCTTTATTGATCCATGATGACATGGTGGGTAAGAGCCCATTTATGGGTTTTAATAGTGGATGAATGGGTATTGATGGTGGGTTAGTGGGTCCTCTTGAAGAAGTCAATGTCATTTATGGCATTGCTCCTACCACCATTAATGGTGGAGATGGGATGTTGGAGGATGGATTGGATGGGTCTGATGGTTTAATGGCTTCATTCCTGGTGGGCCATTGGATGGGTTATCCTATGGTGGGATGGGCATGGATGTGCCATTAGATGGTTTGGATGGTGGTATGATGATGATGGATGGTTCAGATCTTGGTGGGGTGTACTTGGACGCAACTGCTTTAGAGTTCGAGTCATGGGCTCCCCTTTTCTGGCTACAATGTCGTACCAGTGGTGGGTGATGGAGCAGTCACTTTACCACCGGTCCCTGGTTGGCATTTGGCGGATGAGGCGGATGATTGGGATATTGCCAGCAATGCTGCTTCGTCTTCGTCGAGGGTTGACAACTCCTTCAAGGCATTCGAGGAGCGGCCTTTTATCGATCCATCATTCTTGCTTGCTATGCACGGCCATCTTATCTCTGAGCTTGCCGTCCTTCGTCATGCGTTCGAGGATATGGCTCGTCGTTTAGTAGTGGGGCGGCGATATGATAAGAGCATGATCGCATTGCGCCGCTTAGAGAGAGATGAGGTCTTCTACCTGCGCATGGAGGTAGAGAGACTTAGGCAAAGGCTATCGATATACGAGGGATGGGATGGAGGCTTACCTTATGATCCCTGACTTAGTTGGCTGCTTGTCCTGTATATGCATGAATGCTTTTATTTTTGTTTTGTAAAAAAAGGGAAATGATTGATAGAAAAACTTTTTGAAAGGAATGAAAAATTTTGTTTGTGCCAAATTTGTCAGTGTTTTCTTGTGTTTGGATTTGTGCTTTGGATGATTGGGATCAGAATATTGCGCTCAGCCCATGTTGTGTTCAGCAGTCTGAGTTATGTACTAGAGATCTTGGTTCCTTGAGGGTGCGCATTCGAGACTCTGTCCCTTGGACTTGGGCAGAGTCTGGTAGAAGACTGATCCGAAATTGGTCCTTTCCTTGTATCTCTTCATTTCGCTCGTTGCCTTAGCTTCTTCTGTTCCTGCACTTTTATATATTTTTTCATTTTATTTCTTGTCGATTTTTTCCCATAGCGTCCTTTCAGATTTTCACTACGTCTCGGGTTTTTGTTCTTACCTGCCCCTTGGCAGCTTGTGCTTTTTTTTTTTACCCGTGGCGCCCTTTCAGGCTTTCACCAAGTCTGTTGCATGCCCACTATTTTTACTTGAGCTGCCCTTTTGGGTTTTCAACTCGCCCCTTTTACTTAGGCATGCTTTCCTTTTTTTTTTTTGAAGTGCTGGGAGAGAGAGAGACTTCCTTCATGGCCGGCTAACTGATTACCCTCCTGTCCTTGTCTTTTATTACAATTATAAACTGTTTTTATTTTGGTCGGATTATTTTGGGATGTAGGATGACCTTATTTCCTTTCTCCCTTTTTATTTTCTTTTTGAGTTTTTTGTCTTCTTTTTCTTTTTCTTTTTTGTGGGAGGATGTTTTTATCTCCTTTTGTTTTATATTCGTTTTATGAGAGTTCTGATTTTCTCTTTTTTATTTTTGTTAATCTCAGCTTAACGATTGTAACCATTAACAAAGTTAGGGATGGTTACCCGTGATAGATTTTCACCTTATCGGCGTTGATAGGCTCAGGAAGATCTTCTTCTCTCAGACTGGTGAGCTGGAGGGCGCCTCCTGGGAGTACCTCCCGAATGATCAGTGTTCCATCCCATGAGGGTTTGAACTTTTCTCTAGGATCTGGCAAGTGCGGCGGTAAGATACACTTCATGACCATATCATCGACTTTGAAGCTCTTCTTCCAGACCCTCTTGTTGTAGGCCCATACGATCCTTCTTTGATAACGTTATGAGTGGCTTAGTGCATGCATGCATTTTTTATCTGCCAGATGCAGTTGATTATATCTTTCTTGTTGTCACTCGACTTCACTCTCCAGCAGTACTCGGAGTGATGGGATTTTAATCTCGATTGGCAGCACTGTTTTCATTCCGTATGCAAGTTCGTAAGGAGTTACACATGTAGTAGACCATACAGACGTCCGATAAGCCTAGAGTGCGTATGGGAGCATTTTCGACCAGTCACGATATGTCATGACCAATTTCTCTAGTATGCGAATGATAGTCTTGTTTGCGGCTTCGACCCCACCATTCATTTAAGGGCGGTAAGGGCTTGACTAATAGTGCTGGATCTTAAACTTGTCGAGGAAATCACCCATCCTTTTATTGACGAACGGAGTCCCGTTGTCTGTAATGATAGCTTGAGGGATCCCGTACTAGTTAATGATATTGTTCTTCATGAACTTTATCACGTGAGATGTTGCAATGGTGGTGTAAGATGCTGCCTCTATCCATTTGGTGAAGTAATCTACCGCCACCAGGATGTATTCATGCCCGTTTGAAGCTTTGGGGTTGACTTTTTCGATGATATGAAGTCCCCATATATAGAAGGGTCGTGATGTCATCAAATTTTATAGTTCAAAAGCAGGCGCATGGATTTGGTTTGCATGTTCCTAACATTTGAAGCACTTCCTAACGTGTTTGCAGCAATCCGTCTCCATCGTTAGCCAATAATAATCGAGTCGTAGGATCTTCTTTGCCTCATATGTCCATTCATGTGTGGGCCGCATAGTCCATAGATTTTTAACATGATCTAAGCTGCTTTTATTTCATCCACGCAATGGAGAAGGACTTGATTAAAGGATCACTTGTAAAGGATGCCCCTGGTGATCGTAAACTGGGTTGCTAGCCATTGGAGAATGCGACGGTCAGTTGATGTTGCTCCGTCCGGGTACTTTTGATGCTCGAGATATTCATGGATGTCTATGTACCACGACTGATCGTTCGAAGAGTCCTCGACTTCGTTGATCTGTAGGCAGAACACGAGTTCTTCCTAGAGTTTGACGGTGAGTTCCCATTCAGCAATTCCTCCCGAAATCTCCAACATTGAGGCAAGCATAGCCAGGGCGTCTGCAAATTGATTCTTAGCTCGAGCATGTAAGAGAAGGTGATCTCTTCAAATTCCTCGGTCAGATTCTCCAGGTAAACATGATAAGGGATCAGCTTTTCATCTTTGGTCTTCCAGTCGCCATTCGTCTGATTGATGATGAGTTGTGAGTCTCTAAAGACCCGCAACTTTTTTACATTGAGAATAATGGCTTCTCTTAGATCGGCGATACATGCTTCATATTCAGCCACGTTGTTGGTGTAGTGGAATGCTAGCCACTGCCTAGAAATGTCGATTAGGACGTCATCAAGAGAGTAGAGTATTACTCCTACCCCATGCCCTTTTAAGTTCGTGGCTCTGTCGAAGAAGAGTGTCCACTCTCCTTCCTTTCTTTCTTCTTCTTCCTCAATAAGGAGGATGTCCTCATTAGGGAAGAAGGTCTTCAACGGTTGATAATCCGGCAGGGAGTGTACTACTAAATGGTCAGCCAGTGCTTGCCCCTTGATTGCTTTCTTAGTGACATAGGTGATGTCGAACTCAGAGAGCAGCAATTGCCATTTTGCGATCCTTCCCATTAGTGCTGGTTTTTTGAACAAATACTTTAATAGGTCCATGCAAGCGAGCAAAAGGATTGGGTGGGCAATCATGTATTATCGTAGACGATGTGTCGTCCAAACCAGTTCGAGGCACATTTTCTCTAAGCTAGAATATTTGGATTCATAGTTTGTGAACCTTCAACTTAGATAGTAGATTACTTGCTCCTTTCTTCTTGTAACGTCGTGTTGGCCGAGAACACATCTGATTGCTTCCACTGCAACAGAAATATATAGCAGCAATGGCCTACCTGGTGTAGGTGGCATGAGTACTGGAGGGTTTACCAGGTACTTCTTAATTTTATCGAAGGTCACTGGCATTCATCGTTCCATTCCTTTTGCGAGTTCTTCCTGAGAAGCTTGAATATGGGCTCACAGATATGTGTGAGCTATGCAATGAATCGGCTAATGTACTGGATCCGTTCGAAGAAACTCTAAATTTCCTTCTCAGTTCTTGGAGTCGGCATCTCGATGATTGCTTTGGTCTTGGTCTCATCCACCTAGATGTCATCTTTGCTGACGATGAAGCCTAGTAGTTTGCCCCTAGTTGCTCTGAAGACACATTTTTGCAAGTTGAGGCGGAGCTTGAACTTTTCTAGCCTGTCGAAGAGCTTCTTGAGGTCTTCAAAATGCCCTTTGATCATGCAAGATTTAACGATCATGTTGTCCACATAGACTTTTATTTCCTTGTTTATCATATCGTGGAACAAGGCAGTCATGGCTCGCTGATATGTAGCTCTTGTGTTCTTTTGTCCAAAGGGCATAACCCGTTAGCAAAAAGTTCCCCATGGTATGATGAAGGATGTCTTCTCATGATCTTCGATGGCCATCTTGATTTGATTGTAGTCAGAGAAGCCGCCCATGAATGAGAAGATTTTGTGTCTAGAAATATTATTTACCAGTGTATCGATGTGAGGTAGAGGGAAATCGTCTTTAGGACTTGCTTCGTTGAGGTTCCTAAAGTTGATGCACATCCTAACTTTGTCATCCTTCTTTAGAATTGGTACGATATTTACATTCTAGGTAGTTGGAGACTACCAGGAACCCCGCATTGTATTACTTGATGACTTCATCACGGACCTTTAGGGCCCATTCTGGCTTCATTCTTTGGAGCTTCTGCTTGACAGGCTTCATTTCTGGCTTTGTTGGCACGTGTTGCACCATAAGTCTTTCACCGAGCCCTGGCATGTCTTCATAAGAGAAGGCAAATTTGGATAACCTCAGCTTCAAGAATTTCATCATCATCTGCTTGTATTCCAGAAGCAGTGATCTACCGATGCACACTTCTCTAGGGAGTTTCGATGATCCCAAATTCACGACTTTGAAATCGTCTGCCACAACGTTGGCCTTTGTTTCAAACCTTTTGAGGGAATCCTCAAGTTAGAGAGTTGTATCATCATTTCCCTCATCCTGGGTTTTATCTAAACCCATGAGTTCGAAGTCTAACTCTATATCAAAATCGTATGATTCGACCACGAACTCTGGAGCTGTGTGTGGTATGTTTGGCACATTGAAGTTTTTTGTTATTTTTTATTTTGGAAGATTTTCTGATTTTTTTTATGATTTTGAGATATATCTGATTTTTTGGTGATTTTTAGAATATCTGTTGTTTTTGTATTTTGAGAATTTTTTATTTTTTTGTGTTGCCAAGGGATCCCGAGTAGGACGGAGTTGCAAACCATGATTGATCATGTCCTGGTCCGGGATGCCAACTGCTATTTACATTGACATTTTTTTAGACCAGTATCCGTGGATGGCTTACTAGCTGATTCGATCGTTAAGGGGATACCTGACCAGTTCAATTCTTTCCCTCTTTCGATCTTGCTGGTCTAATCTATTTGTACATATGGGTCATCCGTCCCGATGACCATGATGTCTGCTGGACCAAGCTCAGAATTTGTCTTACCCGATCTCTTTGCGCAAGAGTTGGAGCTCTTCAGGCTCCTCAAGTTCACAATGTGGTGGGATCCTGATGTCAATCCAGTCAAGGGAAGGCCACTTCCCTTTTTTCAATCCAATGGAGGGGTTGTGGAGCTGTCGGTGGAGGTGTCTCCCCCTAGTTGTTGGTGGGGAATGGTGTCTCCCCATTCCTGTCCATCTATCTTAAAGTGGGCACACTTTGGTCCTGGGTCATCCGTGGGTGATCCCACTTACATGCCCTTAGCTTCATTTAATGGGTCCGTGGGTTTTTCCCCTGGCATTGAATGTGCTTTTGAAGCTCTGAGGATCTTGTCCTATCGTATTAGCGGCCAAATGTGCTCCTGCCTGGAGTGTTCTATTAGCTTGGGCCTTTGGAGGTGCTCCTCGAGAGAAGTCACCATGTTATCACAAACCATTCCAAACTTGACAAACTTGACGGGCGCACACTTGAACAGTTGTCTCCTTTTAGGCCTTGTGGCCTGATCCTCCAGCCTTGGTCGAATCTCAGTCCCTGTCTTCGCTCGTTGGCACGAGCTTGCTTTACTATCATACCTTTCTCATGGAACTTGGTACGGTAGTTCAAAATTAGTCATTTAGCCGGGGGAATGACATATTCGACGGCGAGTGGGTAAGGGTTGGTGATGGAATTCACAATTTCGAATTCGAAACTTTGATACGGTATGTCACCCTCTGTGTGTTAGACGTCTATCACTGGGATGTCAGGTTCTGAGATGTTGACCGCTGCCGGTAGAATGATCTCCTGTTCGTCCAGTACAAAAATTATCCGATTTCCCGAAGGGCATTTAACCCTTTGATGGAGGGTGGATGAGATGGCTCCAACAGCGTGGAGCCAAGGTCACCCTAACAGAAGGTTAAACGAGGCAGAGATGTCAATGATCTGAAATGTGACAAGGGTCACATCTGGTCCGATTTGTATCTCGATGTCTAACTCTACCTCTACTTGCCTCCGGGAATTATCGAAGGCTCTGACGCTCATGGTACTATGCCTAAAGGATGATCGTTCGATCCCTAAACGTTTGGCAATCCTCAGGAAGTAAACATTTAAGCTCGATCCGTTATCAATTAGTACGAGCGGGACCTTGAGATCCTTGTAACGGACTGCTATATTGAGTGAGCACCCATGTTTGCGGCCCTCAAGTGGCAACTCATCATTGGAAAATGTGATGGCTTGCAGTGGGAGTTGTCCAATCATGTTTGCCATCATCTCAGGTGGTACGTCGGGAGAGATATGTGCATCATTCAAAGTTTTTACGAAGATTTCCCAATGCGATCTTGATGTGCACAAGAGTTCCCAGATGGAAATTTGTGCGAGAATGGATTTAAGCTGAGCTGCTACATCATAAGCAACATCAGCTTTGTGAGTTGTTCCCGACAATGTTCCCCGGGTTTCTTTCTAGTTTTGATTATCCCTCCTGAAGTATCAACCATTGTTGTCTACTTCGACACATTCTGGGTAGTGTCATGAGACTGCCTTTGTGTTGTAGGAGGGAACCATCCTCCCTTTTAAGTATACCAGCTCTTGAGGAGTTGTTACCGGTAAGATTTACGGTGTGATTCGGTGGGGGAGGGATCCTTTGGGTGTGTGCCAACTAATGGGGTAAGAGGAAGAAGCTAGGAGATTGGACTAGAGGTGCCCCTTGCAAGGTTAACGGAGCTAGATCGGGGAGGCCTACTGGTAGAATGAGAGGTTCAGAGTTTAACCTATTTGGATATGCGGGAGATGATGCTTGATGTCCCCCTTGGAGAATAAGGGGTTGTGAGTTTGATCTATAGGATATTGGTGGTGCCCCTTGCAACATGAGAGGCTGGGAGATTGATCTGTGGGATGATGGGGATGCTTCTTGGAGGATGAGAGGTTACACTGTCGGTGTTGCTTCATGGAATACATGTTGTACAGGCGAAGGCATTTGTCAGTATCCCCATGTCTGATTTGCCGTATCGAGCATGATTGCTTGTATGGAGTGATGTGGGAAGGAGTACGCAGGACGTCCTTCCTCAATATTGTTGACGGTAGAGGTGTCGGATGTTATAGGCCCTACTTGGTGCAATGGCAGGGGATTCTGGAGGATATTAACCTAAGCCGTAGTGTTAGCCTGTGGGGTGATCGCAATCTTCTGGCTTTCGATCATATCCTGGACTACTCGTTTCAAGGTGAAACAACGGTCAGTTAGATGGCCTCGAGATTGATGATATGCGCAATACTCGATCTTGTTATAGCTTGCGTGCAGGGGATTTGGTGAAGGTTGATGTTGGAGTGGTGTCAGAAGTTACTTTTACACCAACATAGTCATGATCTGACTGTATATTTGTGCCAATGGGGTGAACTTCCTACCCAACATCGCTTGCTTGTATAGGTGTTGCGCATTACCCCTAGGTTGTTGCTGTTGAGGCGACTGTGCGTAATATCCCTGTTGAATTTGTTGTCACTGGTACTACCTATTTTGATGTGGCTCCGGTTGCTAAGCGTAATAGTTGACTTGAGTATTTGCGACAATGTTGTTGACTTCTATAGCTTGTTGTGAGGTAGCAATGTTGTTTCCATTCCCATATCTGATGGGCTTCCCACGACTTTGCTTCTTTTGATTGAGGAGGCCTGATGCGGCCATGGGGAGATGGTTCTAACTCTTATCCCGGCTTCTACCTGTTGAGCTAGGAGAAGTTCACATATGGGTACGAAATCAAATATCCAGATATGTTCAGATTTGCTAAATGGACGATCATGGATATTTGTTCCTCATCATCGATGGGGTTTTTCATTCGGGCGGCTATGGCTCGCCACTGTCCCACGTATGCAGACAACAACTTGTCAGTTTTCTGCCTCAAGGCAGCCAGATCTGCTCTTCTTGGAGCCATGTTCAAATTATAGGAGAATCTGTCAATGAATGCTTGGGAAAGTCTTTCCCAGGTTCTAATCTGATGGCTGTCCAATGATGTGTACAAATCCAAAGCATCACCCTTGAGGGATTTCTAGAAAAGCCGCATCAAGGCCCTATCGTTCCTTGCTATCGCGTTGAGTTCCCCACAAAAGGCTTTCAGATGTGTTTTGGGGCACCCACTAAAGTCATATCTCTTAAACTTTGGCACCTCAAAATTTTGAGGTACCCTAGCATCCGGAAAAGGACATAAGTCTGTGAATTTAGTGGATGGGTGATCCACTCCTTACTGCCTTTGCAGCTGATTTTGTACCATTTGCAGTTGTTCCCGCAGCTCCTCAATTTCTGATTTATTGTGTTACGAGTATCTTGCCCCTTGTTGTAAGGCTTGGGATGCTTTTTCTCATAAGGGTCAATTTCTTCGACCCTCTGGTTTCCGAGAATGGAGGGTTGTTGGAAAGAAGATGGACTCCCAGTGGCGGAAGATAACTGAAATTAAACTCTGCTTCCTTTCGTGGGAGGTGTTATGTACGGAAATGGCTCCCGCCCGAGGTATCTGCTAAATCTGGAATGTGACTCCCATTAGGGGGGAGTACGTTGGACTCGAAACTGGCCCCCTTTGTGGGCATCCGCCAGTTTTTGTCTGTGACTCCCGTTAGGGGGAGTTTATGTTGTGAGCTGATTGTTGTTCCCATTTTCGAGGAGATGTGCTGAGTAATGTATTGGAAGATGTGTGGGAGGGTTGCTCCCATTTGTATGTTGCTATGATCTTGTGTTGATTATGTAGGGAAATGAAGAACGGGATTTGCTGGGGGAATGAGAGAGAAAGCAAAAAGAGTTTGTGGGATTGAGCTGTTTTGAATACTAGGTTGTGTTACCTGCATACTCGGTATAACGCCTGTTACCAGGCGAAGCAATAGCTCCTGTAATGCCTTGAGATTTTGAGCCATCTCATTCATGGCTACAATAGCTGGTGAGTCCGTTGGAGTTGCTGGAGGTGTCGGTGTCGATGCTAGTACCGGTACCGATGTTGATGCTTCAGGAGCTGGCAGAGCTGCCAGCTCTTCTTCATGGGTATCCATAACTGCACGGGATCAAGTAGTCATAGCTCAGATTGATGCCCAAACAAGTGTAAGCTAAAGATGGTTTTTTTTTTTTTTTGCATTTTTGTATGCAATGTATGAAGAATGTCCCTTAAGATTGGAATACGACACACTTTCGAGTCGGGTCTCAGCTAGTGCGCTCTAGCAAGTCCCTAGTGGAGTCACTATTATGTGAACGCTGGGAGATCAGCACCCATGCTTTAGACGATATGCTTTTTTGGCCTTTTTTGTTTTGGTGTGGGTGTGTGACCTTGATTGTAAGTTTGGAGTCACCACTAGCCACTTAATCTCAAAATCCCGCAGTCGGCTAGAACCTGTAAAATAAGTAAGGCTAAAAAAATCTAAAGATTCTCTTACCTTAAGTTGACTCCTGGTCTGCGATCCGGGATTCCGAGTAAGGGACCTCGGTTACAAAGAGGGAAGGCGTTAGGCTGGGTCTTGGGTTTAGGTTGAGGTTCAGGTTAGGGTTTGGTTTAGAATATGATCATGGTTCTCGGATTGTCCTAATTCTCTCAAGATGCTAGCCTGGGTGGGGTGTCTACAATAGTACACCTCGATCTGAGTTCGGATAGTTGAGATCTTAACCTTGTACGAAAATGATCTGAGAGCTTGTTGTGACTACATATTGTGTGGGCCAAATCCGTGATTCCAATGGTCAGATGTATTTGATATATTTTTTTTTTTAACATACTTAAGATAGTTAATAATCATATGTATAGTCCCTATGGTCAGATTCTTTCATTATAGAATTTAGGAAATTCTGGACTAACAGATACATTTGTAAGGATAAACTTTGAATTATTATGTGTAGTCCAAATGGATCCAAGGCTTTATATGGTTGGAAACCTATATACAGCCTAAATGATGTATTCCCAAACCATCCATTGGCTCGAATTTTCTAACAGAGAATATGATCATAGAGATTTAATCAAGACATTTCATGTGCTACCTGTATGTTGTATGTATGTTGTCCACAACATTCATCCTCTTATTGTGGACTCACTTGGTAGTGGGACCACTTTTGATTTATGTACTTTATTAGTCCATTCAATCTGGACAGCCATGTGTATTGATGTGTGTATCTTATTTACGCTTTGCCAGCGTGTGGGCCCCACTTTCCATTCTATCTATTTCATTTCCTTTGCACTTTTTCTGTTTACTGAAAATATTCCAAGTAATTAATTGTATTTCATGTAGCCATCTTTTATACCTTATGGCGAGCCCCATGCTCTGTAGTAAAGGGTCTCACTTTGGAGGATATTTATTCCTTTTATAAGTGAGCTAGGATGTCCCACCTTTTTGTCAGGAACGATCCCTAAGTGTTTGGAAAGTGGGCCCTAAGTTGTGAAAGGCCCCATTGCTGAAAATTACTGATTATTTTTGTATTTTGTATCAATTTTGGGCCTCTGTAATGGACCTCACACAGAAGATATGAGTAGGCCACCACTTCAAACCTTTAATGTATAACAATGAATAGATAAATAATATTTTACTTGGGCTAAATCAGATCCCAAATGATCGGAGAGTAGATCCAAAAATGGAGCCTGGCATGGTTGCGTAGAAAACTGTGTAGAAAATTAAAATACCTATGTTTGGCCCTACACCAAATATTATGTGTACATAATCAGTTGGTACCATATATATATATATATAGAGTAATGCTCACACACAACTAGTTGGATTGTCCAACTAGTTTGATTAATTAATACTAATTAATGCTTAGAAAGAGAAACAGTTGTTTCTCGGTGGCTTTTAATAGGCTCTTATTAAAAAAAGATCAAAAGTCATGGGACCTACCATGGTGTTAACATGAAATTTTATCTGATCATCATGTGTATCACCTCATGTTAGACCTCGGGTCCAAAAATTAGCCCCATCCATTATTCAAGTAGACCACATAATTGAAAATAGTGTAAAAAAATCTCACCATTCAAAATGATTCCTTTAATAGGGCCTATTTGAATCACATGTAAGCATGATATTTTGGTAGCATACATGGCTTTTGGTGTGGCCTCTAACGGCTAGAGTGGAGTTCACATAACGATAAATGTGGGCCCTATAAAAATTAAGGGTGAACATCTTTGCATCAACTGTTCTATTTGTGTGGCCTACTTGAATCAAATATCAGCTTGATATTTTGAATCTTTAACTAGAATGAGATTACAAATCTAATGGTCGGATGGGATCTTATATATACATCACACGGTGGGCCTTATAAAAAATCAATGTTAGCCTTCCTCTCCCGCTGTTGGCTCCGAGAAAAGGGCCCTCCCCGCTCATCATTCCGAGAAACACCAGCGAAGATAGGTATGGCATGGCCCTCACGCAATGTGGTGCATCCTTCACCGTGGGGTCACCTTAGTATATGTATTATATATCCATGTCATTGGTCCATATCTTAAGGTCATGTTACAGCAAAATTCCAAAAAGTGAGAAGATAAAATTCTCAGGACTACCACACGACGATGAGAAATATTTGATATTGAACATTTATCATTAAAAACTTCCTAAGGCCCATTTTAGTGTTTATTTTCCACTTGAGACATTGATAAAGTTATGAAAACCTAGATTATGGGAAAGTGAAAACATAAAAAAATAAATTTTTCTTGATCCAAAAATTTTGTGGTTTACAAAATGTTTCTAATGGCTAATCACCATTGTATCCTATGGTGTGGTACACCCAAGATTTATATCTATTTTATTTTTTGAATAGTGTTTTAAAATGAACTGAAAATATGGTTGGATTGCATGGATATATAATACATATATCAAATTGAGCCCCATGGTAGCACCCTATTGTTCTTGGACAAGGCTGCACCTAATCCACTCCATGCGGGGTTGAAAGTTCCAGCGCTGTAAAGATGGAGAGCGGGTTGGCTAGTGACCCTACCACTGACCAATGGCTAGTGGTCGGTGCTCTGTGGGCCTAACCATGATGTATTTGTTTCATCCATTCTGTTCATCTATTTTTCTATATCATTTTATGGTATGATACCAAAAAATAGGTATATTCCAATTTCAAGTGGACCACATCACAGGAAATAGTGTTGATTGAACGTCCACTATTATAAACTTCTTGGGGGCCATAAAAGTCTTAGATCAATCTGATCTTTGTTTTTTTACCTTCATCTAGATCTTCATGACATAATCAACAGATTGAATGTCAAATAAATAGGACAGTGGGCCTTAGGAGGATTTTAATGGTGTGTATTCAATCACTACTGTTTTCTTGTGGTGCGATCCACTTGAGATTTATATTCCCCTCATTTTTTGGATGAAGGCCTAAAATGAACTGTAAAAATGGATGGACGGCATGGATAAAACACATACTTTATAGTGGGGCCCACAGAGCACCAACCATTAGCCACGGGCTAGTGGCAACCACTTTAGCCAAACCGCGTCCGTAAAAATAATTGAAGAATGCATTAAATGAGGTGAGAGATAAGAAGAATGGTTGTGTCTAATTGAAGTGGGATGATTAAACATGTTGTACATGTGTGACATATTGGAGCGATGCGTTGCATGTCTAAAAAATCTAGTTCGTTCATTAGGTTGGGTTCCATGTAAGCATATTAAGGATTTTATTTTTTTTTTGATCAATAATATAATATTCATTTACCAGAAAAGTGAGTTGCTAAGAATCCATTCCTACAATATAAATTTCACTTATATGTGTGGTTCTAATGATGAGGATCAACTACTAATTTTTAGTACATAAAATTTTATTGGTGAGCCCTATTTGATAAACAGGTTTGATTTATGACGTGTAGCTGCCATTATACTTATGTAAGACTCAAGGAAATGTATCTTCGTATACACTGCATTACATTGTATAGTAGGATGATTTTTTTGTCATTTAATGCACAGCTAGTTGGACCAATTTGAATGGTCCAACTAGTTGTGTGTGAGCATTTCTCATATATATGTGTGTGTGTGGGAAAACGTACAATGCGCAGTAGTGGATTAGGTGTTACCCAGGTAACACCCACTAAGGTGTTACCCTTACTATGGACCCAACTTGATGATTTGTTTTTGCATATCCATGTTGTCCATACGTTTTCCCATATCATTTTAAGACGTGGTGCAAAAAATTAGGCAAATCCAAACCTCAGGTGGACCAGAGCATAGGAAACAGTGGTTATTGAATGCTCACCATTAAAAACTTTCTTGGCCTCATAGTAATGCGCACTGGAATGTTTATTTTCCCTCCAACTCGTTGATAAGGTCAATCATACCTCGATGAAGGGAAAATATAAATATCAGATTGATCCAAAGAATTTATGATCCCTATAAATACATTCACTGCTGTTTCCATGTATGGGTCCAACTGAGATTTATACCTGCTTAAGTTTTGAGATCATGTCCTAAAATGATATGGGAAAACAAGTGGATGGAATGGATATACAAAAATATCATCAATATGTTCCCACACAGTAAGCGTAACACACACTAAGGTGTTACCCTCGGAAACACCGAAAGGGTACGTTTTTAGTATAGACTTGACGGACTACCCACGTTATTCTATGCAACCCAAAAAATCTTAATTACCAAAGTAGACTACTATTTGTACTTATAAATCTAAAAAGATGAAAATACCCCCTACATTTTTTATGCTTACGTAACCTGTGTACTTGTATTTTTGTCAAAAAATAAATAAGTCCGCACCTTAAAAACCGCCTTTGGCTAGATAAGTTTCCAGACGGAGGGGAAAAAAAAAAAAAAAGGCATCGTACGGACGTGTCTATGGTGCTAATTTTTTTCCCAAAACCGCGTAGTTTTGGTAATAGTCTCTCTAAGAGCTCACTTTCAAAGTCAGAACTATGCGAAAAGACCGAATCGCATTTATAGAATCAAAATAATTCGGAGATTCCACGGAATCTTCTCTTTCCCTTCTCAACCATACAACCGAGATCGTTATGCCCAAGTTCGCAACCAACCAAATGTCTCCTGGTGGGTCTACATGCAGACACGGACAGATGATCAGAACCGTCCATCATTTGGTCCATATCATCGAAGATAAAATGATCGTGATGAAGATGAATCGGCCACTTAAATATGCACCACTCAGATTTAATTTCGACGCTCAACATTCATCATAACACATTCAGATGGTCATAAGCATCCGTTTACACTGAATTTTGGAAGCTATAGCACTGGCATTACAACCTACAAGATGGACGGTTCAAATGATGCAGCAATACCCCCATATGGATATCAATGGCTGATGAGGGTGGATAGCTTGCGATGAAAAAAGGAATATGCGTAGGAATGTTTTTAATTTCAACATTCTCAAAGTTTAACAAACCCTTCACACCACGCATCGCATATGCTCCTAAATATTCGTACCTCCCTCGACCCGCATTTAAACAAGTGAAAAACTTTATACTCTGGCAGATCGTGATGGACGATACACAGGCACTTATAAATTACTTATAAGCTGCATATGTGGAATACATGCAATTCAAATCTAACTGTCCAAATTGTAGGTCCTAGCTTAGTTGTATCATGACCCAAAATTAACACTTATTTGTTTAAAAGACCATCCAATTGGTGGACGTTTATTGGACGGTTAAAATGAAAAAAATCCAACGATCATATTTCAACAAGCAATTGTCCCCGAATAAGCCATCCCTGGACAAAATCTTATCTTGTAACTATTAGTTAGTAACCGTAAGTTGTACAATTTAGTCAGTTTAATGTGAGTTAATGTATGCTACGCGTACAATTTCTGAGTGCCTGTGCACCAAGTGCCATACCCGGCTAGAGTATCAAATGACTCCCATTTAAACAAATCCCCGTTTAGTCCTCCAAAATATATTAAAAAACCCGTCCTTTTAATGAACTAAGTCTCCTCTCTTCTATTCCTCTGCAATCTGTTTGTGCTCGTGCTCGTTTGTTAATGTGTGTGTAAGTAGGTAAGAAGCATGAAATTCGGAAAGCGTTTGAAACGCCAAATCGAGGAGACTCTACCGGAATGGCGAGACAAGTTCCTGGACTACAAGGAGCTGAAGAAGCTCATCCGTCTCATCTCTTCAGCTTCTCCCTCCCACATGGCAGAAGATGAATTCATTTACTTGCTGAATGCTGAGATCAACAAGTTCAATGCCTTCTTCATGGAGCAAGAAGAAGACTTCATCATACGCCAGAAAGTATATATAGATGTTATATTTGGCTTCCTTTTAACCGTTCATCCATAACTTTCTCTAACAAAAGAAAATGCTGATTCAATTCATGTTAGGAGAAGCTGCTTATCAGGTCGGGACCAACATGAACATGCTCACATTTAAAAATAATAATAAAAATAATAATAAAATTGAAGTCCATTTGTTAGGTGGGCCAAAATTGTAAATCGTGTATCAATCAATTGATTATATGTTCACAGTGGTCCCCACCTGATTCATGGCCCGGATCTTGGGTGTGTGCCACATTGGCAAGTGCATTGCAAAATCATCTCATTTTCAAATTGATATTTGTTGTTGCTCGTCTTGATTGATAAAGAGAAGCAAAAACATTGGTGGTGCTCTTGATACAGGAGCTACAAGAGAGGATTCAGAAAGTGGTGGCTACCTTGGGGCCCACCAGCATTAGGCCATTGGATGCAGATTATAGAGAGGAGATGCGAAAGATCAGAAAAGACATTGTCAATTTCCATGGAGAAATGGTGCTCCTCGAGAACTACAGTAACATCAACTATACAGGTTCTGCACTGCTTGTATTATTATATACTCATTACTGTTTATTATCACTTCTAAATGTAAATGATCGAGTAGCCCGCACAGTTCAAATTGGGGTTGCCAGATCAATAAAGGCACATACCTGTTAGGTGGCAGGTGGGACACTAAATCCAGACCTCCCGTATATTTACATTAGGCTTATCCAAGGGTGGCCTGAGGATCTTCTCTCTTGACTGTGGACTGCTAACAACTTCCATTTTTTTGCCACCCATTTCTGTCCAACTGTCCATATGGGTAGGACAGGAAATTGAGCATGATTCTCAAGTCTAATCCATAGATACGACCCACTAGATGTACGATTGGGATCAGCTGCTCCACATTACATGCGTCAGTCATTCGACAAGGAACACGAGTCCTGATCCAACTTGCCAAAGGACCATCATCATAGGCTATGCATTCATGACTAACATGTTTAATCGTCTGGTGAATGCAGGGCTGGGTAAGATCTTGAAGAAGCACGACAAGCGGACTGGAGCTCTGCTTCGTCTGCCATTCATCAAGACAGTGCTGCAGCAGCCATTCTTCACAACAGACCTTGTTTCGAAGCTGGTGAAGGACTGCGAGCGCACCATGGAACTGGTGTTCCCAATCACGGAGGAAGGGGAAAGAAGAGAAGAGGAGAAGGAAAGGACGACAGTGGTAGCTGAACAGAGCATTTTCAGGAATACAGTGGCTGCTCTGGTGACAATGAAAGAGATGAGGAGGGGAAGTTCCACTTACAGCCCCCTCTCCCTCCCTCCTTTAAACCTGCCAGACTCTGATCTCTTCCAACTTCACTCGCCTGTTCCCATCGTCTGAATCAAATTACACACACAAACAGCTCCACGTCTTCTGCGATTGTAATCCTTCACTAAAGAGAATACAATACACAATGGCCAGCATCATTTTTATACATTTTGAAGAGTTGATGAACAAGTGCTACCACAACAGATTAGAAGTCTAGACGTGCGCATCACATCCACAGTAATTGTGCAATATACTTGTGCCATCCATATTCTCCAAACCACGGGGCCCATTTTTAGCTTAGCATGGGTCAAAAATAGGACTGATTTGAAGATCCTAACTGTCCAATTCCACCATTGATTGGATGGTGACCAACTGAACCAAGAGGTCGGATTTACAAGCAATGCTCTCCAACCACAATGGACGAACAATTTGGGTGGTTCACATTCTCATATGGTTCTCAATTTGGGTGGATCACAATGACCCAGGTGGTTGGAGACAATACTTCATATGGGCCTTTTCTCTCATACTCTGACATCCACCGCAGAGAATTACTAGAGTTTAGCTTCTTGTGTTCAAAGAAAGCAAATTTCCCAAGTTGTTGCAGAAAGCTGGTGTGCCTTTATGTTTAATTGGTATCTTTCTGCATGGTTTCGTGTAGCCAGGCCATACTTTGTAATCCAAGTAGAATATAAATACAAGAAAGGCTTCTAAGATAAGCGAATCAATTCGATGCCCATGAGTAGAATACAAGATCCAATACCTTCCAAAAAATGAGAGGCGAGAAACGCTTCAACCAATCAATTGAATAGGCTTAGGAAAATATCGGTCTCATAATGATTCTTACAGCAGGAATTCGATGCCCATGAGTTCTGTGAAGCCTACCAGGCAAGATCTTGCACTTCAATGTTCACATGCAATGGACTACACTGGCAGCTGTCTATGCCAGCAGTCACACTGATGCTTGCATAACTAAATCAAAATGATTTAATGTGTTTTCCACCATGAATAATCGTACTAAAATGTAGAAAAATATCAATTTGATCGCACTCCAATCCCTTTCTCGCCAGATTCCTTGGTAGTATCCGAAAGTTCTATGAAATGAGACGTGAATGTGTGGAAAATCCCTTCCGTGTGCTGGCATTTCATATATACAATCAGCTCTGGATTTCATGGCTACCCTAATTTCTTTGGATGACTTGTAAAACATGTTCAGGCCAAGTTGTACTATGAGATTGTTAGCTATTTCTACAAAATGTATCATGCAACATTACATGAGAAATATAATATCATGTCCTATTACCTGACTAGAGAATTCTGACTTGGCTTGAGCCTCACATAAAAATTTAGCTATCCGAAAGATTTATGTAAGAAAGTGCTTTTATGTTTAGGTTCCACCATCCCCCAAAACCTAGACATTCCATTTCAGTTGTCACTAACATCATTTTAGCATGTTGAAGACATCAATACTAAGAAGCATCATGATTATTTCAGCAACCTCAACTTGATTCATCACATAAAATCATTTTCAATCCTCTTATTCTTCAAATGCTCTCAGATGAAATGAGATTAGGTACACAGATGAAATTCTTTGCTAACAAATCTGTTATCAACATGATCTTTGTTGCTTCTTGTTTAGTTTGTGAAATCCCAATGTATGTTTGCTAGCAATATGCATGGTACATGATGCTGCAGAAATTGCAGAGCATTACAGGTCGATATGATTAAGATTGGATCCTGTCTGTGACACCATAAATGTGGTATCTCCAATGTAGAAGATGGAAGTTGATATGAATTTTTTTTAGCTCTCACCAGGATGTCCAGTCCAATGGCTATCAGTTTTCTGCAAGAAAGCTGTAACTTGATACCAGTACTGACCTCTGAGATATCTAATGTTTCAGAAAAAGAAAGGTTTCAACCCCAAGAAGTCAAGCATTCTGCTTAACATTATTTTCCTATCATTATTGTTCTCCCCAAGAAGTAGCAATTCATAACCTGTTTGGGAGCTTGGAGAATACTTTCCAAGAAAATGACATTTTCCCCTGATTGGGAGTTCTTTTTTTTTTTTTTTTCTAGAAAACATTTTCCAAGAATGTGGTTTCATGGAGAATTGTAGAAAAGTATTAGAATTGTGTGGAAAGATCTAGAGTTGTATAGAAATCTTTGGAAGTTTCTAAAGAACTATGGGTCTTGTGTAGTATAGTGTGAATTGACGCAGGGATGAACGTGATGAGGATAACTACTCCGAATCCACGGAGCTTCTCTGGACTCCTCACAGAGACTTCTCGAATCCACGAGGAAAGAAAGCAAAAAATAGAAATAAATTCTAAGAAATTCAAAATTGATTAATTGATCACTAAAAACGAGTTCACAACCCTTTAAATAGGGGTACCAAGCAATGGGAAAGAAATCAGAATCAAACTACAACTAAAACTCCTAGAATCCGCGACTTACTATAAATAGTAAACTTACTATTTATAGACGGTCGTGATGTCTACTAGTGCGCAAGGTTTTCGGCCAAAAATAGTAAGTGTCCTATTTGGCTTCACCAAACCGTTCTCCTAATTATTCTAAGCTCTTTTCACGTTGGGCGCAACTCCTAAAGCCCGACGGATGAAGAGTTATAATCAAACTAAAACTTACTATTTATAGTAAAAACGAAATTAAAGCAGGGAAACGACCGTCGATCCAGGGGTTTTTCGCAATTCCGAGCGTCGCAACCTGGCATAGCGGGGTTGGTTGGCTAAAGTAGCTCGTTCTACCCCAAAATCATATATTTTACGTCAGGTAACTCATTCCGGATTGCGAGATACGCCCGATCTAAGGTCCGACGGTCCGGATCACTTCTGTCGTCGACCGGGCCTTTTCTGATCCATCTTGGCCATGAAACTGTCTGCGACCCGCTCTACATCAGGAATATTCTAAAAATGTTCTAGAGAATTCTTCACCATAGGATGTATGCCATGTAACACAATCTTAGCCATACATGTGCAAGTTTAGATTCTTCTAACTTTGTATATGGATGAGGGGTTCTCATTTGTCAAGCATCAAAGAGAAGTTGTAACTTTAAGTGCTCTAATTAATGTGATATAAGGTTTCTTCCATATCTCTTGTATCTCTCTTAGATTCTAGTGAGCTTTGGTGCTTTGCACATGGGCTGTGCACTTGGAGAAGGCTAACTCATTTATGATGGGACCATGAGATGAGTGTCGCAGGGTCTACACTTGGGGAAGCACTTGGGCTGTTGCAAGTGGAATCAAATTGAGGTTACAAAGGGGTCGTAACACTTGTAGGATGGGAAAGAGACACACTATGGCACCATAGGCGACCAAGAACAATCATGTGCAAGGTAATGATGGTTCCAACAAGTCAAGGAGGGAGAAGTACCATTACTTGATGGTGACCTTGGAGGCATGTCTTACAAAGGTGGAGGTTACCATGGTGGATTTCAACAATGCATTTGAGGGACTCAAATGAGAGATGTTGGGTGCCTTAAACTCGTTAGTTGACACCAATGCAATGAAAGGGAAGCATTCAAGGCTACTGCGATGGAGACTCTCAACATGCTGAGGGAGCAAGTTGAGGAGATGAGAGATGATTGGGCTCTGTAGAAAAAGGGCCATGGCTAATGGGGGAATTGTCATGGGCAATGCAACAAAGGTGAGGACACCGGACCCTTGGACCTTCGACAGATTGAGGGACACTAGGGAATTGACAATTTCTTATGGCAGTTGTAGTACTTTGACACCGTCTTGCTAGAGGATAAGTCAAGGTGTGCACTAGGAAGATTTGTATCTCACCAACACGATAACTCTATGGTGGATGAGGCGTCATACAGACATGGAGCAGTGAACATGCATCATTGACACTTAGGATGACTTGAAGAGAGAAATCAAAAGGAAATTCTATCCCGAGAAGGTAGAGTATCTAGCAAAACAGAACTTAAAATGGTTAAAGCACAAGGGGTTCATTCACGAGTATGTTGAGGAATTCTCTATGCTTATGCTTGAAATTCATAACATGCCCGAGGAACTCTCCAACTTCATAGACAGGTTACAGCATTGAGCACAATAGGAATTGTAACTATGGGGCATGCAGGACCTAGCTTCGGCAATAGCAGAAGTGGAGAGCCTAAATGAATTCACAAGGGGAGAATCTTCTAGGCCAAGATCAACAAAGAGGGACACTAATGGCAAAGGTAGGGGAGAACGAGAGGACTCCTACCACAACTATGGACTGGGCAAGCCATCAAGCAACAGAGATGGCAAAAGTATCAAGGACAGGAAAAATGACAAGGAGAGGATGTGTCCAAGCCACGAGAGTTAAGGTGCTTCATCTGTGATGGGCAAGATATGGCAAAAGAATGTCTAAGAAAACAGAAACTGACTGCCCTCGTAGCGAAGCTGGATGAGAAGTATGAGAGTAGTGAGGAAAAACACATTGGGTCAATGCGACTCCTCAACGTTACAGATAGCAAGACCAAGAGCCAAGTTAAAAGGTAGACTTGCTTCATTTGCGAAGGTGATAGACGAGCAAAGGAATGCCCATAAAAGAAGCAATTGTGTTCAATCACGGTGGAGTAGGATGAAGGCTCAAGACTGGAAGTATTTTCGTGCATTGCAAGAACAAGTGGTAGATGAGGGCAAGCCACCTAGATGGGAATTGATGTATGTGGATATGCACATCAACAACATATCCACTCGAGCTTCGGTGGTCACGGGCAACCCACAACTTCTACTCTAGGGAGGAAGCAAAGCAATTGGATCTCACGTTGGTGAAGACACAAGCAAGATAAAGGCAGTCAACACAAAAGCCAAACCCATTCAAGGTGTGGCCAAGGATGTCAAGCTATGCGTTGGTGGGAGGGTAGACAAGACAAGTCCTAGATGATTTTATGGTGATATTGGGCATGGACTTCAAGGCAACTCCCATCCCCTGCCTTAGGTTAATAAGCATAATGAATGAGAGGCATCCATGCATGGTACTGGATGATGCAGAAGGGAAAGGCCAAGGTTGGGACAATCTCGGCCTTGCAATTGATAGTGTGACAAGGACAGGACCACAGTGTTACAATTTGAGGAATTGGCATGAAGGATTATTGACAATTGTTCAACGAGGGTGTCGGCATAATAGGTTGGGAGAGTGTCATAGACCGATCAGTCCAGTAGGCTTTAAATCGTGCCCTTGGCTTAACTTATGCTCATCTTATACGTTGGAGAGGTTTTGTACACAAGTTTAGAGAATTCTAGAATAGAGTAGAAGTATATGAAAAGTTGTAGAGAACGGTCGAAAGGTGTAGAGAATTGTAGAAAGTTCTAGACTTGTGTGGAATAGTGTAAAGTTGTGTATATATCTCTGAAAATTTCTAAAGAACGTAACTATGGGTCTTGTGTAGGGAAGTGTAGAATATTCTTGAAATGTTCTAGAGAATTCTTGACTATTAGAGAGGTCTAAAGTTGTGTAGAATAGTATAAAGTTATGTATAGATCTCTAAATTTTTTTTAGAGAACTACGGGTCTTGTATAGTGAAGTGTGGAATATTCTATAAATGAAATCTGGTTGATCGTGCCTCACCTCATGTAAGCCGCTGAGTACTTGCAATTAATGGAATTATAATAGAACGCACCTGGGGTGCTGGTTAAGGTCAGGGACCCTTTGATGCGTAAGTCAGGATAGGTCTACAGAATGAGTAGAAGAATCGGGATCATTGTGTGTACCTTTACCCATGACAGGGGTGTATTTATATGCTTTCTAGGAGGTCTATGTATCTGAGTTGACTTAAAAAGCCCGTATTGGAGTCGGACTTTAACCTCAAGAATATCTCCGACTTTACCTCGATCGTCATGATCCTCGGCCAAGATCTCGGAGGAGAATCCCATCTTTATATATTCTAAAGATATTTTTATTCCGAGCCGGTTGTCGATATCCGAGGTCGAGGTTAGTACCTGAGGTCGAGGTAGGTATCTGAGGCCGACCTCTGAGGTCGAGGTCAGTATCTGAGGTCGATACCCAAGGTACTTAAGATCGAGGTCAACTCTTGAGAAATCATTTAAAAGAAATTCACTTCCCCTGACCTGGGGAAGTTCTTTTATTGTAGAATGCATGAGCATAATAGATAGTAAAATAATAGTAGTGTTCCGAGCACCTTTTTCCCTTTGAGAAGTGAGGTTGTCCTTGTCGAGTAGGTCAGGATTGGCCGAGCCTTATTACCAAGCTTGGTTGATTGGTTCAGCTCGGTCGTCGGGTTCCATGCTCAGTCCAGCTTCCTCAAGTACCTGCTCCGGCTCGGTGTTCAAGAAGTGTACCGATGGAAGCGACTTTCCGGATGTCGATTGATACACTGGCTTCGATCTTGGTCGTCCTTTTTTTTTTTTAAAAGCTTTAGCGGCATTGGTCTCCCCTTCTTCCCTTCGCTTCATGTCCTTAGCCAAGTTGTTTCCTTCTCGATTAGCTCTTCGTGAACTAAAAAACTCCTTGGCATTGGAATATTTTTTAGCTCGATGAAGTAGGTCGGTGAGGGTAGTCGGGGGGTTCTTACCAATAGAGAAGAAGACTTTTCCTTATTTAAGGCCGGCCACCATGGCGACCAAAGCTATCTGGTCGGAATAACCATCGACCTGGATAGCATCAGCGTTGAAACAGATGACATAATATTTTAGTAGTTCGTCCTCCCTCTGAGTGATCATAAGGAGATGGGTCGATGACTTTCTCCTATCTTTCCCATTAATGAATTGAGTGATGAAAGCTTTATCAAGCTGTGTAAAGGAGTTGATAGATCTCGACTTCAGTTGCCTATACCACTTTCATGTCGCCCCTGACAAGGTCAAAGAGAATGCGCTGCACATCACCGAATTAGTTACATCGTGTAGCTCCATCCACGCCCTAAAGGACTCCAGATGCTCGGCAAGATTTCCTATTCCGAAGTAGGGAGCGATCTAGGGCATCCAGAACTTGGATGGGAGCTGAGCCCCCATGATGTCGTCAGTGAACGGTGATTCGACTTCCTCAAGCATGGCCTCCACGGAGGTTGGACCCCGGGCTCGACATACCTATTGAATGTCGCCAAGCTAATCTCGGATCTCTTTCAGCTCTACCCCCACGGGGCCTCGCTCTCTACGATGACCTCAAGAGTCTTCCCACGCCTTCTCTTCTCTAGAGTGTGGCGCAAGTCGGACTCAGCGATCTTGGTTGTTCCCATTGTTTACATGGGGACTCGCATGCATCGCGTTGGTCAGTCCTTTACCGCATACAAACTATGAGGTACTTGTTGAGGCCGAGCTTGCTCAGTAGGTGTACTTGCCTCTAGTCCATGGTCGGGGGGCGGGTTCTGCCTTTCCAGTATCTGGATTAATCGATTCATATTACTGGTTAAGGCGTCGACCTGGTTCTCCAGAGAGACCAATCGGCCACCTCGATTTTCGGGATCGATGAACAAGTGCTGGAAGAGCAGAGTCAGCATGGTGTTATGAAGGCGGACCTTGGAGATTTGCGAACTGCTCGACTATCGTGTGAGAGACTGGTGTGGGAGTTGTCGCGGCAATGACCGCTAAGGTCTTCTTTCTTCCTTTTGCCATTGCGGAACCTTGGTGAGATGGAAACGACATTGATGTTGTTCCCACAGATGGCAACAATTGTTGATGCAGAAATTTGGTCAATCCTACTTCACCTCATACGAGCCGCTGAGTACCTATAATTAATAGAGTTATAAGAGAATACACCAAGGCGCCAGTTAAGGCCGGGGACCCTCCGATGCCTAAGTCATGGTAGGTCCGCAGAATGAGTATAAGAATCAGGATCGTTGTGTGTACCTTTACCCATGGAAAGGGGTGTATTTATAAGCTTTCTAGGCGGTCTGCGTATCTGAGTTGATTTGAGGATCCCATATTGGAGTCAGACTTTAACCTCAAGAATATCTCCAACTTTACCTCAATCGGTATGATACTCGGCAAAGATCTCGGAGGATAATTTTGTTTTTATATATTCTAAGGATATTTTTATTCCGAACTGGTGGTCGATATCCGAGGTCGAGGTTAATACTTGAGGCCGAGGTCAGTATCCAAGGCCGACCTCTGAGGTCGAGGTCAGTACCCGAGGTACGTAAGGTCAATGTCAACTCTTGAGGTCGACGAACAGGACCGACCTCCAAAGTCATTGGTTGGCACCAAAGGTCGGGGTGATTTTCCAGCCCTCTAGCAATTCATAGTCATCGAGTCTAGCTACTCAGTTCATCTGTCTCATACATTTGTTTAGCCTCATTTTACCCATAACAGTTATAGAGAAATTTTTACCGTGTGGCATGTCACAATTCTAACTATACATGTGTAGGTTATAGGGTGTTCATAACTCTATAAAAGGAGGGGCCCTATTTGTAAAGCACCTAAGAGAAGTTGTAACTTCGAGTGCTCTAGTATGATGCAAAGTGTTTTTACATCTCGTGTCTCTCTTGCATTCCAGTGAATTGGTGCTTTGCACATGGGGTGTGCACTTGGAGATGGCCTACTCATTCATGACGGGATTTTGAGACAAGTGTCACACGGGCCTATTTGATTTTCCAAGATACATGTAAATCACGGTAAACAAGTAATTATTACTTTTTCACCATGTTTGAAAATTCGAGAGTAATTCCACCTTGAAAATCGAAACAAAAATGTTGACTTAAATATGTGGACCCCATTGTAATGTACATGATATATCCACACCGTCCACTATTTTATTAGAACATTTTGGAACATCAATCGAAAAATGAGGCAGATCCAACATTCAAATGGCCCACACTAAAGGAAACAGTGGCCTTAATTCGTCCACCATTGAAAGTTATTTTCTTCACTGGGCCCACATTGAGGTTTTTTCATCATCTAACTCGTTCATAAGGTCACACAGGCGTGGATAAGGGGAAAACACAAATATCAGCTTGATCCAAAACTTCTAAGGGCCCTAAGAATATTTTAATGGTAGGCGTTCGATTCTCGTTATTTCCTGTGGTGTGGTCTACTTAACCTTTGGATCTGCCTCATTTTTTTGCTCATGTCATAAATTCGGCTGGCATAACAAATGAGCGGTGTGGATAAGTAACATACATCACGATAGGCCCCACGTTGTTGTAAATTTCTCAATTAAAGTGTTAAAAAAGTAAGTTGTCACATCTGCATTGGGAAAGATGCAGTACTTACCTAGGCAAATAATTATTACCCATTTACATGGTAATTACACTTGAGCCGGAAAATCAAACAGGCCCGGGAAGCACTCAAGAGTCATGATTGAGTGAGTGAGAGAGAGAGACTCATGGTCATTAAGAAGGCGTCTTTGTGATGTATGAAAGACTCATCATCGTACCATAGCACATTCTATTTGATTGGATTGTATAGAAGGAAAGTTATGAAAATCAAAACTCCAACGAGATGTTACTTTATTTCTGAAACGTAATGATATTTTATCAATGAAAGAAAGCCCAAGGCTACAAAACAAAGACCAAACATCCCCAAACTAAGGCCCAATAGCCCCCGATGACTATACTGACCCCAGAAAGACCTAAGAATAATCCAAAAACTATATAAAAGGCCAAGAACAAACCATAGCATTATACTACATTCTTAACTTTTGGAAGCCCATTCTATCATAGTGGATTTCGCCTTCTTAAAGGCCTTTAGGACCGAGCCACTCAAATTCCTAAAACAACGATTGTTCCACTCTCCCCAAAGGGCCTAAAGGCCAGCCAAAAGTGCCAGCCTCCACTTCCTTCTTCCTTCCTTCCCGGCTCTGCCCCCATGCCATGAAAGGAAAAAACCCTCTATAGTACCTGGAACCACCCATACCATACCATACCATGCCTCCTCCCATAATCAAACCATTTCCCATCTCCAACAGAAACTGACACCTCTAACAACCGATTTCAACACATTGAACGCCCCATAGAGGGATGATTCTTTAACCCACCACTCCCCTTGTCCGGTTCTATACTTACTAGCATGGCAAGGTTTACCGCCTCCTACTTCCTAATGCCTCAACCCCCTTCAACATAAGACTTGCAAATCTCACCCCATTCCATCAAGTGAAACTTGTGATTCTCCACTGTCCCTTGCCAAAGTAAGTCACTCCTTAACTTCTCAAACCTCACTAGAACTGACTTAGGTTATTTAAACAGACCAAAAAATAAATTGGTAGGTTTGACGAGGCTGCCTTAATGAGCCTGATCCAGCCACCCAATAAAGATAATTACTACTAATCATTTTGTTTATTACCTCCAGACTATAGTGAGCTTTCTGAACGGCTATATTCCTTCCCTTAAAGCTCTTTACCTTAAGATCCTTAAATCTCCTGATTTACCTCCTCTGACTGAGTTCTCCATGCTGATGAAGGCAAATCCCCTGAATACTGCCAACCCCCGAACCCTCGGAATGCAAAATTCCCTCTCTGACCCGTACTTCCTGAAGACCCTCATAAAGTGAAACCCTGACCACTCCTCCAGAAAGCAATCAACATAAAGAGGAGGGAGCTTCTGCAATGATCCCAGCCCTTTACCCTCGTTGCTGACCACTTCGTCCGGGTCCCATCTCCGCAATTGTTGAGATCTTCGACACTGCATTCTGTCAAACCTTTCTCATCCTACTCCTTCCAGATGATGAAAATCATTCCTCCGTGGCTCGAGTCTTACCGCATAAGAAAATGATATGCTAATAATGAACTCCTTTTCCTGGCATGGCACCACTCCTCTCTCACCTACGGTGGCTCAAACGATTCTAGCTCTTCTCACGACCTTGGCTTTCATAACTTTTACCGTCTCTCTAGTGAGAGAACCCAACCATTCCTTTGAGATCTCAAATTCTCCCTCATGTTTCTTGAGTGAGAAAACCCAGCCAACCATTCCTTTGAGAATTTAGATTCTCCCTCGCGGACGATCTCTCGAACCAGAGAAGGCACACGGTATACCCATCATCTCCAAATCTTTTCCGAGATGTTACATTTTCTTGCTTACATTTTTTGGACGCATAACAGTTGCCTTCTATTGAAAAATATTTTAGAGCCATCTCTTTGGAATTGAGCAGCTTTTATACCTGTCCCATGGCTCAATCGTGATTAGCACCTCTCTTTTCTTTCTTTCTTTCTTTCTTTTTATTTATTTATTTGTTTTCTATTTTCTCCGGGCATGATTGGATCTAACACATCTAGTCCTACATTATTTAAATTTCCTACAATAAGATTATTCTGGTCTTAGGAATAGTTCAAAAGAACTTAACTCAATTGCCATTAAAATCCAGCCTTCACCTGGCTCATGTTGATATTTAATAATTTAAATTAATATTTGAAGAGAAATAAATGATTCAAAATAGAAAAATTAAGCATATGAAAAGTTGGTAGTTGCATGACATCTTCGTTATAGGTTCAGAACTTGCTGCGAGTCACCTAGACAAGGGAAGCATGCTGGCTCAATGCGAGACCAAGTCACACTAACTCATGGATGGGAATCACCAAATTTTAGAACTAGGGTTTTAACATGTTCTAAGTGCATAGACTTTTAACCAAGTGAAATTCCAAGTAATCAACATTCCAAAGCAATGTCAATAAGGATTCTTCTTTTTTTTCCCAAGGTTGTTAGGCTACATACTAGCAGTATGTTGTTATTTTTAGGCAGGGATCAGATGTCGGCTCTCCGGCATTAATTAGTATATTAAGTGAAACCTAAAAATCATGATGCAGCAATGGGTGATAATATTACATTTCTTAGCATAAAAGCATAGTTGATATATACATGTAACTCCTTTAAATTACAATAAGTGCCCTCACTTTCCACCAATTAATTATATATAACATGCTACATAAAATAACACCATGTTCATTCCTCTCTCGGGATCCACCTGCTCCACCATAGGCTCTTCCTCTGCCTATTTAGTTCATCCATGCTCTCATTCAGTGTCCTCATGATCTTCCTCCGAAGACGAAGAGCGGATGCAAGCGCATTGCGTTGGACACTTGGCTTCTTCGGTTCAATTTCCTGCAGAAACAAGTCATAGTGAGTTAAAAATGCTAATGGTTCACTTCAGT
Organism: Magnolia changhungtana; assembly: GCA_030180095.1. Classification (NCBI taxonomy): domain Eukaryota; kingdom Viridiplantae; phylum Streptophyta; class Magnoliopsida; order Magnoliales; family Magnoliaceae; genus Magnolia; species Magnolia changhungtana. Next base: position 10,308,059 of record JASAUF010000654.1, on the reverse strand, counting down.
AATTCTTCCGAGAGGAAGTATATGCACAATATACTCAGGTTTTAAGTGGGGCCTATGGTTCAGTGATCCAGACCATTGGTCCATTGAGCCCCACTGTGAATGGACCAGGCCCTAGAAATTCCTCAATTTGGTACTCCAGATCTAGCAATTTGTGAATCCAAATAGACAAAAGTACAGCAATGTTCCACATTTGACTCAAAAGATCGATACTGGTGGCTGGGATGTTCTACCATGGAAGATTTTCAGGGCATGGTCGACCCCAGGCAGATGCCAATAGATAAAATGGAAGGGAACAAGAAACCAGGGTCCGAGCTTCTACTAACTGAAAACCCGAGTATAACATGCATATCCTCGGGTTGAGGATCATAAAATTCCTCTTCTTGTGAACACCAGTGGTTCAGATACAGACTCTAAGCTCCTGCAGTTGAGCTTCTGTGAAGCCGCCTTCCTTCTTTGTACCAGACTTTGCCATAAGCGCAATGACCCACTTAGCAGCTTCGCTGTAATCCTGCTGGGTAGCACGAAAGAGCTGTAGCCTCAGATTTTGCATGACAGACAGACCCAATAGACCTTCGCTGTTGAAGAATGGATGAGCTAAAGCAGCTTTGGCACTGGTTCTTTGCCGCGCTTTATACCGGACCATTGATGTGAGTAGCTCCCACCCAATGCCTCCGTCTAGATCTAACAATTCAAAGCCCCTCCGAAGGTCTGGGCCAGCACGGGATTCTACGGTTCTCCTCCACTCGACCATGTCATATCCACACCGCTTTAGCTGACGGTTGAATTGTATGAGACTACTGTCGGTGCGTAATGATGGGAATGCCTGCAAGAGAACAACTAAGCAGTCACATGCGGAATATAGTTATCATCCGTGTCACTTAGAAGATTCATGATAGAATTTGAAGGCTGGTAAGTAGGAGAGATTGGTGAAGAACCATAATAATTGGTGAAGAACCATAAAAATGATACCAGGCAGACAACAATATTGCAAGATTGAGAAATAACAAGATTCTATTAGAAAACAGTCACTAGAAGTGTATCACCTTTATTATGGATGACTTACCATTTGCAAGAATATAAGCCCAGCACTGTAGATATCGAATCTATCGGGTAAATTCATCTGTCCATGAAAAATAACATCATGTCCATGAAAAGTGGACCTGTGTCCACAGAACATAAAAATCAGTAAAATAGTGAAGAAGTTAGGTAACTCTTAGTGAACTTCAGACCTGCCACAGCACTGGGGACAGTGCAGTTGCAACCGGTGCTGAGGGTGCAGATGGAGTCTGTGTGCTCATGATGTACTGCTCGGGTGCTGCATACCTGAAAATGAAAGGACAACAAAATGTTTGGAGAGTTAAAAAAAAGCACAGAAAGCAACATAATGCAACCTTCCAGAGTAGGTGTCTGCTAAAATTAGCATGTATTATAGACCAGTGCATGGGCATGAAACACAAGTCAAAGTGGCTTGAAATGATGATATTTGGCTGGTTTGTCCCCACGAAATGAAAGGACAATCAGAGGAAGAATGATAATTCCTCCAATTCTTTTCCACTTGTGATATTAGTTTTAACTGCCCCTTCCAATTCCAAGTAAGCCCAAGGATCTAGAAGTGTTCCTTTCAGGATCAGGAGACTAGGGGAGAGCATATCTTGGGAAATAGAAAAACGAAGTGGGAGCGGGGGAAGGAATAAAAAGACTTCTCAAGCTGCCATCAGATTGACATTTGATTGATTTTTGCATATTAAAAATCTTCTGATTTTTCCCATGGAATTTGCATGTTGGAGTGTTACCTTCACATGGCATTCTATAACATCAAAATGTGGAAATGTAGCCAGAGTGCTATATGTATCAAAACCACTGATGATGCAGTTCTAACCACATCAATAGCTAATAAATGACATGTCCAATTGATCAGTATGAAATATGATACACTTACTGTATCAGGTGTAGTGAAAGGGGGAAATGCAATGTCCAAAATTTTCTTTTTTCCTTTTCCTTGAGTAGTGACAAAAAGATATTGAAAAAAGGTACAATATTGAATCATGCCTGTATGCTAGTGGCCTCTCCTCACCACTGAGAGAAAAATACTGGCAGACAGCCCAAAAACAGACTCAAAAGAAGACCTAATCAGCCTCCACTTAGGGTACTCTCAACCCTATCATTTCGTCCTTCAGGATCTCCTCAAAGGAACAGCCCCGAAATTTAGATCTAGTTAAAGCCCAGCCCGTTGACATAAGAAAATACCATTCTTGCCTGTGCCAATTGACTTAAGCTTGTATTCAAAGATTCTTCTTTTTCTCCCACCGCAGGCACCACATAATGGGGATCATCTTCCACAAAATAATACTCCCTTGAAATAGGTACCCATTCCAGCACCCGGCGACATCTTGGAGAGAGCCATTGACAGCGAAAGCAACACAAAATAACCTGAAAAAGTGATCCCACATTTTATTTGCAGCATCATAGCGAAGAAACACATGTTAGGCTACACCCACTGGCATTTCTTCAAATTGTCCACAGTGAGAATCTAGTTTGCTATTGCAATCCAAGAGAAATCTTGAACTATTGGCGGAATAGGAGCCTGCCACACCTTTACACATTTGGCCAGAGTACAAGATTCTGAAGAAAGACAGTGCAACAGTGACTTAGCTGTGAATAAACTATCCGATGAGATGGTCCAGATATTCCAGTCTTCAACCTACAGATTGATATCAGCTCTAAAAAACAGCTTCATGAGATCTTCGAATAAGCCAAAGTCATCATCCAAAAGATTCTTTCTAAGCATTATGTTCCAGATAACAGCCCCCCAAGCATTTCACAGCAATCACTTTCTTGTTTTTATGCACCAATAACGAAAAAGGATAATGAAATAAATCTGCCAGTCTCATCGAACCACAGGTCCAGCCATAAACGAATTCTATTTTCTTTGCTTACAATGAACTGAGCACCTCTCTTGAATTCATTTCCCACTTTCCAAGCAAGATCATTTTCTCCCCCGCATGCCCTCCCACCTTGCCAATTTGATTGCGAATATCCAACCCAGCACTTCTTGGAGAGTCCCAGAAACCAACCCCCAAAAGATTCCTATACATCCTCATAATGACTTCTCTACATAATGCATTTGTTCCTACCCAAATCTCCACCACCATTTTCTTAAAAGAGCCTAATCTTCTATCTATTTTTCCACTTGAAATGCCACCCTCCTTCATCGGCTTTTGAACCTCCTTCCAGTTCAAAATATGAAATTTGAAATCCATACTATTACCTTACCACAAACAGAAAATAAAATAATAATAATAATAATAATAATAATAAAATAATCCTTTGGATCCATTCAATCTTATTGTCAAATGGACGCCAGAAGATTCAAGAGTACCAGTTGCGTTTTGTAACTGTGACCTCCCAAATGTTAAGTGCTTTCCTTTCCAACTGGACAGCTTTTTTAGCAGTCTTTCTAAAATTGGGTCCCAGAATGCAACTGCTTTGGCATTGCCACTTAGCAGCAGATCAAGATAAGTGCACTGGAGGTTTATTTTCTGCATCCCATTTATTTGGCAAGTATATTTATAATCTCTTCACTTCTTCCTATCCCCAACATGGAGCGAAGGGTGCCTCTGAGATTTCTAACTTAAACCAAAACACATTGCGAAATATTATAGTATCATCCACGAATTGGAGATGGAAAATCACCAATGATGCCGACCTTGAAACCATGAATGATACCAATCTCAGAAACCCTATCCATCATCGTGCTTAGACTTGCCGCCATCACTTAAAACAGGAACAGATATAATGGGTCCCCTGCCTGAGACCTCTCAAACTAGAGAAGAATCCCTCTGGGGATCCATTGAATAATCTGGAGAACGACGCTAAAGAAATCCATTATTTAATCCACCTAATGCATCTTGAACGGAATCCATTTTCTCAATCAAGAAGAGTAAAAGCTCCTAGTCAACATGATCATAAGCCTTCTCCATGTTAACATTGCTGCTTCTCTTTCTCAAATCAACACATTCATTTGCAACAAGGATATAGTTCAAGATTGATGCTTTTAACAAAAACCCCTAGAGATGAGGATAAGATATATCCCATCACGACCGAATCCTTTATGAAAGGACCTTTGATAAAAATTTATAGACCTCACTCACAAGGCTTATTGATTGGTAGTCTTTGATTTCTATCACCACTTCAACTTTCAGGAAAGTGTAATGAATGTAGCATTTAGCCTTTTGCTCATTATTGATCTCTCAAATTCATTCATAAATCCTATAATATCCTCTTTCAACACATCCCTAAAAGCTTGGAAAAAACCATCTAGCCCAAGCACTTGGTATTTTCCATGTTTATGTTTTTTTAAGGGAATTTTTCAAAAAATACCTAAATAACATTCTGGTACCTTTTTCAAAATCGTTTTCCATAAGCTACCTCAATAGCAATTATCATCAAATACTCTCCATTAGATTTTTGTTAGATTTGTTAACGGCTGTCGTGCAAGAAAAATGGGTTGGAGGCTCAGGTAGGCCCCATCCTGATGTTGATGTGAACTCAAGTTCTTCACCCCATGTTAGTCCCAGGTAGACCACACGATTGAAAATAATATAGAGGTCAACGCTCACCCTCCAAACTGTTTCCCTTGGTGTGACCCACCTGAATCATGGATGGGGCTAATTTTTGGGCCCAGGCCTAAATTTTGGTATGACATCTAATGGTTAGAGTGGAATTTATATTACCATCAGGTGGGCCTTTTGTAAAAATCAAGGGTAGACATCTCTCTCCCAATTGTTTCCTTTGGTGTGGCCCACCTGAATCATAGGTCAGCTTGATTTATTTTTATTTTTTTCGCTAGGCCTAATGGGGGATCACATATCTAATGGTCAGAGTGGATCTCATCGTGATTGTTGGCAGGGTCCATCATGATGTGTATTTGAGATCCACTTCGACCATTAGAAATGCAATCCCCTGTAGGCCTAGAGCCAAAAATAAAAAATAAAAATCAAGCTAGCATGTCATTCAGGTAGGCCACACCAAAGGAAACAGTTGGGAGAGAGATGTCCACCCTTGGTTTCAGGGCCCACCGTGATGATTACATAAAATTCACTCCAACCATTAGATGCCACACCAAAATTTAGGCTCATGGCCCAAAAATGAGCCCCATCTGTGATTCATGTGGGTCACAACAAGGGAAACAATTTGGAGGGTGAGCGTCGCCCTATATACTGTTTCCAATTGTGTGGTTCACCTGAGTAATGAATGGGGCCGAGTTTTGAGTGTTGGGCCTAAAATAGGGTGAAGCAATCTAGTGGTCAGGGAGGATTTCAAATAAACATCATGTTGGGGCCTACTCAAGCCACGATCCATTTGGTTGCACAATGGGTGTTAAAAAACGTAACGGAAGGTAGTGGGATGATAATTATGTGGATTAATGAGGTAGCATATTGAAAGGCTTTTTGAAAAAGGTGTCGGAATGTAAATTCTATATTAATTAGGCATTTTTTTTTGTAAAATTCCCTTTTTTAAAAACAGTGAAGTTAATTAAAATATGTTAAAATTTTAATTTTCTCTTTTTTAAAAGGGTGAAGTTAATTAAAATATGTTAATTTTTTAACAAAAACCAAAAGATTAAACATTTAGTTGTCCTACAATCAGTGAAGTGCATAAATGGATTAACGAGCTTTCCTAGTAAGCTTATCTAGAATTGCATGATAAAGACATTAATATGCAATACTTAGGGCATGTTTGGCATGTGGAATCCAAGGAAAAAGAAAGGGAAAAAAACATATTATTATCCAATGATGATTTCAATGAGAGCTATTAAAACATGCATTGAGTTCTAGCTTGAATGGCAAGAGGAAATCTCATAACCCTCTCAACAATACTCACCTAATTTCTTGTGCCAAGAATCCAAATTATGGATAAGTGTAATAATTGTTGGGTGGAATCCACCCTTTTCTTTGATATCCAAACAATAGTAAAAATTGTCACATCAAAAGAAAACCATTTTCATTTTCCATTGTTTGGAATGGAATCCATGGTCTTAGGATAAAGTGGAGCGATAGACAATGATTGAGTTGCCATTAAGTGGAGTCAGTACATGTATGGCAGGTTCACTGCTACTTTGAGCATCCAACTACTTGAGCATGACCCTTCATATGAGTTCCTTGCTTCATGCCTAGAGTTTACAAGGCAACTACCCCTAAATGACCCTACTTTGCTTGCACATCATTTGGGGTTGTGTGTAATGGTAGGTTGGAGGTCAATACAATTTGGGACCATGCTGATATGTTATGTTAGTGGTGTCAATGTGAGCCTTAGACATGGCCAGTTCTGAGATTCCCATGTAAAATAGGAAGGTTGGTGCCTCGTGGTCGCCATATAAGACTTTTGCCAATCTACTATTCAAAAGCTAATCCCAAAATTTTGGAAGAAAGGTTAAGATGATGATAAGTTGTTTGTACCCAGACATATTTACTGATGTGAGGCCAACACCTAGGTTCATACACCCACACCTGTACTTGTAACTGCATATGAGTAACCTAGGGGACAAAATAAAACCCATCATCTTCTCCTCTCATTAAAGAACCCATACCACTTCCATTCAACCATGTTGATGATGATTTAGTGTTACAACAACAGCCATCATTCCCTAGCTTCACCATGATAGCAAGGAAGCCGGTGGCTAAATGAGAATTCTTTGATATTAGTTCCAACTTCCAACTGAGCTAGTAATGCTGATCCCACACAAAACATGAGGGAAGAACAATGCATTAGTTGCCTCCTACATTAGAGACACTTAATCTTCAATTTCAGTGAAAATTAATGTAATAATAAACTTCACCAAAATGGTAATACTCTCCAGCCCAACTTGTGACTATTGCACAGGGATCAAAATCTCTATGTTAGAGAAAAAATAATTTTTGATATACCTTGGATCCAATAGAAACTCCTTCGGAATATAATTGATTCCAACACGCAAATCTGCTGCAGCCCCAAGGTCAATGATCTTGAAAGTGCGAGCTCCTGTTCATCTTTTGTATCAGTTATCCGCAACCACTTGTTAAATTTAAGGAAAAAAGAAATACACATAATGCTTATGTCTGATACTATGGATGGTACTCTTACCTTCAGAGAAAATAACATTCTGGGGCTTTATGTCTCTATGTACAATTCCGGTAGAATGAAGTCCATCTAGAGCAAATAAAAGTTGTCTCATGATTGTTTGAATGATTTTGTTTTCCCTATCCAATCCCTTTGGCAAGTTTTGTACCTCTCCAAGGATCATAGTTTCCACCTGACAACATTTGCAACCATCGAAAGGTTGGTGACAAACCCTTGACACATTAAAAGGTTTCAAACAACCTTCATATTCTTGTACAAACAAAAATTTACAAGGATAACTACATAGGGTAGTGGAGAGGAACAAGGAATTAGTAAAGATTGCTGACCAAGAAGTTTTCCATAATGTCCGCTTTCAATATATTGGGTCAATAATTCATGAGTGGAGAGATTGAGAAGGATGTTACCCATAAAGCAGGGTGGAAGAAGTGGAGAGGTGCCTATGGAGTTTATGTGCTCGTCATGTACCATTCAAAATGAAAGGGAAATATTATAGGATAGCTATAAGACCAGCCATACTTTATGCGATAGAAACAGTTAAGGAACAATATGTCCATAGGATGTGTGTAGCTGAAATGATGATGTTGAGATAGATGAGTGGCAAGAAAAAGGATAGAATTAGAGACATGCATCCAAGGGAATTTAGGAGTAGCACCAATAGGTTACAAGACGAGGTAAAGTAGACTTAAATGGTTTGGTTTTGTGCACGTAGACCAAGAATTGTGCCAGTTACAAGTGAGTTCATACGAGTTGAAGGCTCTAAAAGGGCAAGGGGAAGGACCAAAAGGACCTGGGCAGAGGAAAAGACTTGATGACCTATGGTCTAACAGAAGTTATGGCCCTTGATAGAGTGGAAAAGTGGAAAAGGATACACATGTAATAGAATGGGCAGTGGCCGCTAAGGCCGTAGTTCATTTTCCAGTCAACTGGGCTGCACCATAAAGGCTCTTGGGAGGATGTATAGTTTTTCCCTGTGTGTATATTATTCTGGATTTGGCCTTTTCTTGCAATAAAATTCTGTTCTGATCGCTCAAAAAAAAAAAAAAAGGGTGGAAAAGGATTCATGTGGCTGACCCATTTAGTTGGAATGAGGCTTAGATGATGATGAACTACATAGGGTAGTTGGCAATTAATCAAACATTACAAGGTAATAATGATGGTACCCACTTGCCAAGGCCAGACAAGTTCAGTTGCCTAGAGTTTCTAAACCCCAAACCCCCCGCACTTATTGGTTTACACACACCACAAACAACCCACCTTTTGGTACTTATTTATGACAGTCATCTCTGCATTCCAAAGGAAATCATATTGAAAGGGAAAAGAACAACTACATTGCATCGATACTAACGTTGGCTAAGGCTACCTTCATTATAGTAATTCTACCCTGTAGCAACAATAACCAGTACTTCCACTTAGAAAGTTTTCACTGAAATCTCTCCACTTTTCTGTCAAACCACAGAGGGAGGCTTGCGAACACAGAGAGGCAACCCAAGATGGATGGCCAGAATTGAAGAGACATTGCACCAAAGGATTCCCATCATGCTTTGAAGCTAAGAGATGTCAAGATTAACCCTCATGACAATTTCGTAGCAAAGAAAGATCATATTCAAGGCATGGGCTTCTTTGAGTGTTCTTTCCAAGAAATAAAGCATCATCCACATATTTTAATGGGATGAATGGAAGATCTAGTGAGCCAAACAGGCCCACCCAGATTGCTCCATTCATTGAATGGCTTAAGGAGTTTTCCATGATTGAGGAAAGGTGATAGTGGATCCCCTTGCTTAATTCCACTACTCCCTTCAAAAAACCTATATGAGAACCATATATAAACACTAAGACCCACATTGAATGATATATGCACTAATCCACCACCTCCACAACAAACCCCAAAGCCCATGTAGTCAAGGATATAACAAGGAAGTCCTATTCGAAGTAAACATATCTTTTCCAAATCAAAAGAATGAAGCCTTTGTTACCTGTTTTATGGCAGTCATCAACGCATTCATGAGCTATTAGAGGCCCCTCCAAGTTCTGCCCTCCCATAATAAAGGTGCTTTATGCAGGAGAGATGATCAACATGAGGATATTTCAAAGTCGCAAAGCAAGGACATTTGCTAAAATCTCATAAGAATTTCCAATCAAAGAGGTTGGACCTTAGTTGCAGGATCCTTCTAACTAGGTGTCATTCCCACTCCAGAGAGTGCTTCAAATTCGCACTCCTGGTGGCCATTTATTCTTGCTAACATTTTGAAAGAGACACTTTCCTGCTCTTGCACATGAACCTTTTTCCCTTTTCTTCCCACTTCATGCAGCTATAGGTTGGACAAAATTCATGAACCTCTTCCAGCCCATCCATCCTTGGTAGTAGAGCAAGATAGTTTGATTCATGGCCCAGCTAATAGTTTGCCTGTTGAAGACCTAGACAAAAGCACCAAAAGAACATTCTCCTTGATGAAGTCCCAACATGATTTATAAAATGCCAGTGAAAAACCATCTAGACCAGGGACACAATCTCCATTCACCTCGATTACCTCCATTCAATCACCCATGGTTTAGTCTGCTTCAGTTCCTCTGCATAATCCCAACCTGAATACCTATAACTACTTCTAGAGACCCACAATGATGTTAACCTACACAATAAGAATATGCTCCTCTTCAAAGAATTGGAAAATGGACCTCGTTCCTTTAGCCTCATACAAACATTATTGGCAACAAATTAGGTCAACAAAATCAAAAGCAAGATTGGCAGCTCTATTGAACACTAATCTAGTTAGTTGCAAAAGGGCTCAAGTAGCACCATCTTATTAATTTCAACAAGACCTCCAATGCAGTTATTAAACATATAGTATGAACTCTTCTCACACTCATTATTGGTCAAATAGCCCATTTTCTGAGCAACATTCCATGTATCGGCACTATCAATATTATCAATATCGCACCTTAGCAATACGAAGCATGGGTAATAACGAAGTTTGCAAATTTTCATAAGAAATATTGCTAGTATCGGCCGATACATGACAATATTTAGTGATCTCCAAAATATCACAAGATATCGGCTGAAGTCCTTTGATATAAATACAATATATTGATGATATTAGTGAAAATCCAGAGAAAATAAAAATAAAAAATCGAAAACCCAAATTTTTTTTTATCTTTTTCAAATTCTTTTGGGCGGTCTCTTCCAAAGGGTCATCCAGAGAAAATAAAAATAAAAAATCGAAAACCCAAATTTTTTTTTATCTTTTTCAAATTCTTTTGGGCGGTCTCTTCCAAAGGGTCTTTTAACAATTCCATTTGAGCTGTTTGAAATCAATATATAAAGTTGGGAGAAGAAATCATGACTTGAGGAGAATTGGGTCGGAACCCAAAGGTGATAAAAAGTTGTTAAATTGGTTTTCTTTCTACATATTAGCATGGATTCCAGTAGAAATCCATGTCATGCATTGTCAGTGAATTGAGGGGTGAAAATTCATATTTTGAAGGTGAAATTTTGGAGGAAATTGGGGAAATCATCATTTTTTTATTTATTTTTGCATTTTCATCCTTAAAATTTTTAAAATATAATGCAATTATGGAAATTTTATATGTTGATGAGTGTTGTACAATCTACTGATTGGCCACACTTTTACTTTTTTTGAACAAAAAAAAATATATTTTCAAATAAATTAAAAATTAATATATACATATATAAATACATTTTCTTTAAAATTTTAGTTCAATAGAGATATGTATTGGGTGACCCCTTGCCTACTCATAAAAAATGGAAGACTGACTTCTAACTGCCTTGTACCTCCATTTGCTTCTTTTCCTTTTGGTATGTATTGCTTGTGTTCTATTACTTCTATTGTATGATATTTGTATAATATGAACCCATTTATTTATTTTTAATGTATTGCATCACTTTTGTCCAACAACGCATAGTTTGGGCTGCCATAAAATGGAAACTTATCATGCATAGCTATTGTTGTTTTTTTTTTTTTTTGAGTTCTAAGTATGTAATCATGTTACTTTTAGGGCCTGTTTGATTTTCCAAATCCAATGTAAATGCCCTGCAAATAGGTAATTATTACTCTTCTACCCTGTTTGAAAACGCACTACTATTTCTACTTGGAAAACCAGTCCAAAAGGACTGGTTTAAATTTTTGGGCCCCACTGTGATATATATGATGTATCCGCGCCGTCCATCCATTTTAGTGTAACATTTTGAGGCATGAGCCAAAAAATAGGCAGATCCAACACTCAAGTGGCCCACACCAAAGGAAACAGGGGCCCCAAGAAGTTTTTAAAGGTAGGTGTTTGATTCCCTACATCCAATGGTGTGATCTACTTAAGCTTTGGATGCGCCTCATCTCTTTGGTCATTTCCTAAATTCATCTGGGATTATAGATGGACGGTGTGGATAAGCCACGTACATCAAAGTAGGCCCCACATATATTTGACAACGTCCTCGGTTGATGCAAGATATGAAATTCAAGTATAATGTGCAAGATTTTCAGGCTTTAGATTACACTAGTTCAAAAACAATTACACAAAATTCCACATCCCACACAAAAGTTCAAACACTCAATCAAGGGGAATCTTATGCGGATCCAAGCCTACACATGTTAAGGCCAGATCAATCAAAATTATAGACCAAACAAGAATCAAAGGTGGGTAAATGCATCCACACATGCACAAAAATAATTCTCCAATCCAAGGTGTTCACAGATTTCAATTTGGGGAACCCTAAGGTTGAAGAAAAGACATAAATTGGGGATTTGAGTAATTTAGGGTTAGGTTTAGGGATTTTGAGTGAAAGAGGAGTGAAAGAGAGGAGAGACAAACCAGAGAAGTACCGCACGTGTGGACAACAACAATGGCCCAAACGCACGTGCGTGTAATCCCGGCCGCACGTGTGTAGGGCCCACTATTTAGAAAAAGACCACCTTAGCCCTGGTCGGCCAGGGGTGGACACCAAAACTCCCAAATTCCAGCTCGATCCGATGCATGGTTTGTACATGGTGCTCCGTCGAAGTTTCAACCCTCCTATAGGGCCAGATTTTGGAAATCTACTGTAGAGAGAAAAATGGCTGCAATAGAGGATGAATTTGAAGCGTAGATGATTGTAAGAGAAGAAAAATATGGATGGGAGAAGGTGGGGGCGAATCGGGATAAGTGTGGCTTCGCACCACGGTAGTCAGCCCTTCGAGGAAGGGAGGGTTTCACACCCAATTGAATCTCCACAACTCAAAATTTTAGAGGAGCAGAAAAATGCAGCAATTTTATTAATCTTCAATGAGAAAAAAAGACTACAAGGGGTGCCTATTTATAATAAAACTCTATACCCAAAACTTGCGCCATGTGCACAACCTATTACTTGGAGACAAAGTAATCAAAAATAACAACTAATCAAAGCAATCTAAACCGTCCATAATATTCCTAATAACAATAATAAGCAAAACTCAAAGTACTAGATCAATTAGAATAGTGAGTCACGATCATGAGAACCCATGGTGGGATTCACATGACTATCGGATCCACTCCAACGAACCAAAACGCAGTCCTCTAACTAGGAGGCCCTCCCTGAATGTCGTTATCGATCCAGATTGATGGTGGGGCACTTCTCCTTGCATACGTGTTTAGGGGGGCGTGCGCGTGCACGTGATGTCCCCATCATCGGTTTTAGCGCTAAAAAAAGTAAGCGTCAAATCAAGCATCGGTATCACTACCGTAATTACTCAAGGAAATAATTATTACCCCATTTGCAATGTATTTACCAGGGGTTTGGAAAATCAAATACACCCTTAACATCTCTTGAAGTTCCACTAAAAAATCCCGACATTATTCTAATTTTTCCCCAATGTTTCCCTAAGACAGTAATACATCCCCTAGTGTCTGCAGTATTGTCAATGATATTGATACATGTTTCCATATCCCAAGGGTGTGATACATATAACGATGGATAGTACATAAAACATAGTTGCCAAGTTTGCGGGGCTCCTCCTCTCTTCCAAATAACCCCTCAGCTTTCTTGAACATGCCAACTTGCATGTCAATCTTGACCTTGAACTTGGAACAGTTCTCTCAGCGTACGTAGACCTTGTTTGATCTCCAAACCAAAACAAATGATTCATCATACTGGAAGCATAGGTCTAAAAAATAAGTTGATGTATGTAAGAGTATACGAAATTATAGGTCCCATTGATCATTAACAATCTTTCAAATAGGCATATACCTCTTATTTGCATTGCCCAAGTACTTTGTTATTATTTCATTTGCTCAGTCTAATGACTCGTATATAAAATGCATGGTAGCCTATCCTCAAAATCAACTAAGCATTGGAGTTCCACTAAAAGGGATGAACATTTTAACAATATTTGATCATCAACAAAAAAGTTGTATCAGACAACACTCCTGATAACAATCCAAATGATACCAAGAGAATTAGTAATCAGAAAACTAGGCCAAATGAATGAATTGTAAATAGATTTATCACCTGTTGGCTGTTTCAACCACAACTACCGAAAGTATCAGCTGAAGAAAAAAAGTAAACCAGTTCAACTAGACAAAATAAAAATAAAAATCGGGTTATCTATTCTGATTGCTTCCAACGAACAAGCTGTCAGTTAGATATTTTAAACTGCAAACAGAAGCCTAACGATTTGAAGAAACTCGCAATTTAGCATGCCCTTTTTGTTTTCTTTTAAGATTGAAATTTATTAAAAGGAGCCGAGGCAACCTGCAACAGAACAACACAAAAAACAAAACAGAAAGACTAAAACCAACAAAACTAGGAAAAAAAAAAAAAAAAAAAAACTATACAACTCAAACTAGAGACTCCTGAGGAGACCTAAAAGAGACAGCAACAACCTTAGTCCAACAGACAAGAGGTCAGTGAACTATCTACAAGATTGAGGGCAGAAGACCAATCCTTGGTATCCCGAACAATCAAACCCAAAACGCTGGAGCGAGAGGAGTTGTGAAAACTGCGGCTGTTGCTTTCTTTCCATAACTCCCAAAGGGTAGCCATAACTCCCAAAGGGTAGCCATCACAACCAAATGCCAAACCGATTTGAGATCACTGCCCACACCACCTCCATGCCAAGCGAAAGGAAAGCTGGGCACTAAACTAGACATCACACAAGGAATATGAAATTTGATAAGGATCAATGACCAGACTTCGCAGGCAGAAGGGCAAATGAAGCAATAGATGACTGATGGATTCCTCATTGCAAGACGGAGAATGCAAATGCTGGGAAGGATCATTCCCCTGCACTGCAAATTGTCCACAGTGAGCGTTCTCCCCTAGGAACAAGCCAAACAAAGGCTGCAACCTTAGGAGGACTACCATAAGACTAGAAGAAGCAAGGACTAGAGTCTGCAGCTGGAGGCCTCCCACACACGTCTGAAGAATGGATTTGCAAGAGAAGGTATCCGAAGACACAACAGAAAAATTAGATTGCTAATTCTCTTCATCTGAGTTGGCAGATTGAAGTTTGGTTATATCCAACAACTATCAAGCAGATATAGATTTCTAATTTGTTCAATGGTAAAACAAACATGACAGAAACCAGAAATACAGTAATCAGAAATTAAGCAACCACTCGATGGCAGATTTAAAATTCACAAAAGGGATATGTAAACAGATTGTATAAACTACAAAATTTTATTTAGGCCAGATACAATTGATGCACATAAAGTCAAGGCAATAATGTGATGGACCTATTGCTTGAACAAGTTCCCACGGGATCAAAAGTTGCTCCGATACCAACCAGATGCAGCACAAATTAATCTGAGATCCAAGATTCCAATTTTCTGTTTTGGTCTCCCATCATGGATCTAGAAGTTTTCCCTAGTATCGCAAAGGGTCTCCTAAGACCTATTTCCGACCATTGCTCAGTGCTTTTGGAGGTGGAAGATAATTGGGGACCCCAACCTTTTCGGTTCGAGCTTTCTTGGTTAGAGGTGGAGGGTTTCCAAGGCTTGATGAAAGAGTGGTAGGAATCCTTTGCTATTTCAGAAAATGAGAATGTTAAAAGGAAGGATGACTGATTGGAAGAAAGAGGTGTTGAGGAAGCAAGACTGTTGGAAGATGAGAAAGCAACTAGGGCAAACCTCCATCTAGAGCACAAAAACAGATTAAAGAAGGAAGAAACGAAGTGAAAACAACATCTCGTGCAACCTGGATAAAGGAGGGGGATAAGAACTCAAAAGTTCTTCCATGGCATCACAAGCGCTCGAGCAAGATCAAATAAGATATGAAGCGTCCTAACGGGAGACTAAGCAGGTGGAAGGGAAAAAAGCCAAGTGTGAGAGGAGATAGTCACGTTTTACAAAAGCTTGTTGTCTAGTGATAGTTGGAGGAGGTTGATGCTGGACATCTTGGGGTTTAATCATCTATCTGCCACAAAAGCTAAGTTCCTTGAAAATCCGGTCTAGGAAGAGAAAGTTAAACTAGCGGTTGTTGCGTTGGGAAGGGACAAAGCCCCAGGCCCGAATGGTTTATCGCTTGCGTTCTTTTAACAAATTTGGAGGACAATAAAAGAAGATGTTCTCAACTTTGTAGTCAAATTCTTCGAAGGGTGGTCAGCTAGCTTCAGAACTGGGCAACTCGTTCATCACTATTGTTCTGAAGAAGTAGAGAGCCTAAAGGATTTCAGGCCTATCAATCTTATCAAAAGCCCATATAAAATCTTAGCAAAACTCTTGGCATCCAGATTCTGCACGGTTCTCTCCAATGTCATATCTAATGTTCAAAGCACCTTCGTTGCAGGGAGATAGATCTTGGATTGTGCACTATTGGCACACAAATGCTTAGACACGTGTCATAAGGCCGGTACAAGAAACATAGTTTGCAAACTAGACATTGAAAAAGCTTACGACCATATCAATTGGGAGTTTTTGGACTACATGTTGGATAGGCTTTGATGCAAGGAAAAGTGGAGAAGATGGATTCAAACGTGCATTTGGTTGGCGAAGTTTTCTGTCCTAGTTAGTACCCTACCTAAAGGTTTCTTCTCAATCTCAAGGGGCCTTCAACAAGGGGATCTTTGTTCCCCTTCTTATTTGTGGTAGTGGTGGATGCGTTGAGCAAAATGCTGGAGAAGGGGTAGACAGTAGGCTTATAAAGGGCTTCAAGGTGGTTAACGAAAGACCTCGGATATCTCACATTCAATTCGCAAATGACACGATCCTGTGTTGCAAGGTGGAGAAGGGCATGGTGGATAACATAAGGAAGATCGTGAGATGTTTGGAGGTAGCTTTAGGGTTGAAAATCAGTATATTCAAGAGCGAAATGTTGGGAGTTCATGCATGGTCACAAGTTTGGATGTTAACTCGGGTCCTTTCCATCCACATACCAAGGGCTTCCCCTCTACGTGGGTAAGCTAGCAAAGCGCTTATGGTATAGGGTCACCGAGAAGATCGAAAAGTCATCAAGGTGGAAGAGTAGGCATCTCTCCTTGGGTGGAAGACTCACTCTCATCAAAGAAGCTATTCGAACATGCCCTTGTACTTCATGTCAATGTTCCGAAGTCCGAAGTCAGTGCTAGCTCGGTTGGAGAAGTTAAGACAAGATTTTCTTGAGCGGGGAGCAGCAGACTCAAAGAAATTTCATTTATTAAGATGGGAGGAGGTGTGTTTGCCTTATGAGGAGGGGAGAGCAGGGATTTGGAGGTCGGAGACGGTGAATCAAGCTTTATTGGGTAAATGGTTATAGTAGTTCGAAACAAATGAAGATCTTTGGAGAAAGGTGGTGGCAGCTAATAGAGCTGGGCATCGGACCGAGTCGGATCGGATTGGGTGCAACTCGATCCCATCCGAAATCGCAATGGTCTGACTTGAACTCGATCCGATCCGGGACCGAGTCCGGGTCACCTTACTCCGACCAATCTGAAATGCACATTGTCTGATCCGATCCGTGTCCGACTCGGTCAGGAAACCTGAGTCAGATCGGATTCGGCATGGTTCGTATCGGTCAGGAAATCCCTCTACAACCTGTAGCTGCGACGCAGCCAGAGATCCCAAACCAAAAAGAAGGAGAGAAAGGAGAGATTTTAAAAAGAGTAGTTTCGGAAAAAGGCACAACCAAAACCGCTATCAGACTATGAAACCAGATACCGTGTTTTTTAGCCCGTCTGTCTATCCCTTTGTCTCTCCTTGCTTGCTAGCTTCATTGACTCAACCAAGTGCCTGTGATGATAGTGACCGTGCTACTGACAGCTCTGTGGGGCCCACAACGATTCTGTGTGACATCCACACCGTCCATTAGTTGTTGAGCCCAAAAATCAGTTACGTCCATTAACTCAAGGGGGCCAACTATAGTAAACAGCGTGACAGGGATACCCACCATCGAAACCTTCATGAGGCCATGGGATTCTTAGACCTAGGTGATATTTGTGTTTTTTCTTTGTCGTGGTGGGACCCACCTTTTGAACGGCTTGGATGACATATAAACATTATCCTGGACCTCAGTACAGTTTCAATAGTAAGCATCTACATTTATTGTTTGTTGTTGTGCGGCCTACTTGAGCTCCAGACCTACTATTTTTGGGTCTTGAGTCCTGACTAAGCTGTCGTGACTGATGGATGGAGTGGATGTCACATAAACATTACAGCAGGCCCCACATAGGCTTCCGTTAGACGTTCTCCCTAGCGTAGAAAAATCGCGTCAAGCTGGTGGAAGATATGGTAGAGCCCTATATGTGGTGTACACGTCACGGACATCAATCGGGTCCGTCCATCTGTGGGTCCTTTTAAGGAAGGTTTCACTTTTCAGAAAATCACATGAAAGAGAGAATCCCATGTATGGAGTTTTTTTCAATTCACTCTAGTGACTTAGACATTCATTTTCAGCCGTTTCTTTGAGGGCAACTTTTCCATCCCTTAATATCACCCAATCAATGTATATTTCAAGAAATCTTCCATCTAAACAATTTCTCAACAAATGGATGGTTCAGATTAACGAATCATCATCCCTCTTGGACAGTAGAGAGACGAAACTACCACGTTCTGGTTCTTTCGGCTGTATTGCATTATAATCTTTCGCAGAGGAAGAAAGCATTCGTAAAGTGGCGAGGGGTTGTATTCAAGTAGGAGAAGGGTTGTCTGACATGTCACAGCTTTTTATCATGGCAGAGAATGCAGAGAGAAATGCGTATTTTACTGGAGGTACATCACTCCTCCGTTTGGTAGTGGGACCCACAAAAAATTAACATGACCGGACTCCAATGTTAGTTTTACGCAAATTTAAAATGGCATAGACTGTTCAACCATACACTTAGCATAGCTCTAACTTTTGCAGCAATCTAGACTGTTCATATCGCTGACCCAACCGGAGATGAAGCTAACGAAAAGCACATCGAGAAGATCGGAAGGAGACTCCAGAAGCGCACGTCTTCAAAGCAGATCTACCTGGCCTCAGGAAGGGGGAAGTGAAGGTAGAGGTTGAAGAAGGGAGAGCGCTCCGGATCAATGGTGAGAGGAGCAAAGAAAAGGAAGACAGAGATGATGCCGGTGAGGAGGACGCTGGTGGCTACTTGGAGAGGAGACGGGTCGTTGGGATTGCCGAAGAGAGAGGAACAAAGGGAGAAAAGTGCGGGTAGAAAGGGTATATATATATATATATACCTTAGGGCAAAATAGTAAATAACTAAATATACATTATACGTACTAGATCCGGATCGGATCCGATCGGCCCGAATCAGATCCAATCGGATCGGATTGGTCCGAATTGGTATTGATCTGAACTTGACCCGAAAAGATTTCAGATCTGGATTGGCCTATTCGATCCGCACCGATCCAGGCCGTCGGATCGGATTGGATCGGTTCGGATCTGGTCGGATCGGGTCAGATCCACCGGATCAGGTCAGGATTGCCCAGCTTTAGCGGCTAAATATAGGTAAAGAAGGGAGATTGGTGGGTGAGGGCCTCATCAAAATACAAAAAGCATTGATGTTATGAAAGGCAATTGGAGGTGTTAAGAAAAAGCTCAAGGTATTGGTTTTGTAATGGGAGATGGGGAGAGAATCTGCTTCTGGGAGGATGTGTGGTTAGACATGGGCCCTCTTAAAGCAGAGTTTCCAAGGCTTGCTATGGAAGCCAATATCACCATGGCTTGATGCTTCTCGTTGTTAGGAGATGTTGTGCGGTCCCTCCTTGTAGAAGAAACTTAACCGAAAAAGAGGTTGGGGAGTTTATCCAATTATCTGAGCGGCTTCATGGTTATCAACTTTTGTTGGCAAGTTGGATGTTATAGAGTGGAGGTGGGGTAAACTGGGCCGGTTTTCTGTAACGTCCTATAAGGTGTTGGCCACTCTTTGTCGGAATCACACTCAAAGTTCGAGGCTCACACGTAACATCATGGATCTCCCACAAAGGTCGTAACTTTCACATGGCTAGTGGGAAGAAATAAGGTGCTCACTATTGACAACCTTCAAAAAAGGTCGATGGTTGTCCTAAACATGTGTTTTATGTCCAAGCGGGACGTGGAGTCAGTAAAACACTAGTTCATTCACTACCCATTCGCTAGATTGATATGGAGTAGGATCTTCAATCTATTTAACATCCTTTGGTTTATGCCAAGGGAGGTGGACAACATGCTTCAAGTTGGCATGGAGGTGGAGTCGGGAAAGAGAGGAAGGTTCTTTAGAGGTTGTCCTTGTTGGTCAAGGCTTTGGGCTTTATGGGAAGAAAGGAACAATCGTTGTTTTAGGGACAAATGCACTTCCGAGTCGGAGGTATTTTGGAGGGCAAAGACTGATCAATTTGATTAGGCTTCTTCTTTGAATATTTTTGTCGAAAGACTCCCCCCAATATTGTAAAAGGGTTGTGGTTTTGTGATACATTTTCGCCATTCGGCATCTCCAATATCACCTTAAAAAAAAAAAACAAAAAAAACAAAAAAACAAAAAACAGAAAACAAAAAAAAAAAAAAAAAAAAAAAAATTTAATAAAAAATGGACATATTTAGAGCAATACCTTAAAATGTTCATAGATAGCATAAAGTGATAGAAAATATAATAGCAAGCCCTTAGCAATGTTCCCACATGAAAAAAAAAAAAAAAAATAGACCAAAAAACCACAGACTGGCATATAGCAAACAAAATGTAAATATGAGCCTGTTCACAATGCCCCATACCTTCTTCCAGGGCATTGCACTACTAGAAAATGTAGAAGATAAGAAGACTCACTCTTCTTTCAATATCCTGTTGCAGGATAAAGGAGAAAAGAGATAGCAGATATCAACATTCAAAAAATAAATAAGACTAAGATTTATTTTACTAAAGAAGTTCTCTGCAATCACACAGGTAACCAGTTTATATAGGCTTGTCTGATTGTATGACTAGACATATTGAAAACATGAATAGTAAATAAGGAAACCAAACTATTAATCAGGACTCTCTCTAACTTGTTGCACTACTTAGATAAGAAAAGCTAAAGAAGCTAAAGAAACCTATGGACCATGGTGGTTTCATGGTTTGAACTATGACTCCTTTAACATCTGTTAAACGAATTGAGCCCCAGTGAATGGTTTTCATACTATATTGCATCTGTACGGCCCAAGCAAGACCAGCTCACACATCCAGGCCATAATCCTGATTAGACAGTGTCAGATTATGGATTAGGCAGAAAGCAGACTGTGTGGCACGTACCTTTTGCCCTTCAATTGAAAATTTTCCTAACAATGAGGAAACTGAGTGTAGCCATGAATTAGTTAACTATCCTACACCATTACCACTATATATCATAGAAAATATCAAAATTCAAGATGGCTCCAACCAGAAACACATAAACAAAGGTTGGTCTGTGTTACTGCAACAGTTTCACCACTTTCCCTAATAAGTGGATCAGAACGTCTTGAATGATGATCAATAAGAAACACTCTCAAAAATCCATTTACTTTATACTACCTTTACAGCCTAAAAATTGCCATGGTCTGTATCATTTGAGAGAATTGAAGGAGCAGCATGCTCATGGTTAAAGCAGTGTATTAAATAGTGTGGTAGCGTAGCGTGTAGCGTACGCTACGTAGCGTAGCGTACAAAAAACGCTACGTAGCGTATAAAATAGCGTTAAAAAAAAAAAAGAAAAAAAAAATGGTAAAAAAAAGAAAAAAAAAACGTACCTTTTTTTTTTCTTTTCTTTTCTTCTTCTTCTTCTTCTTCTTCTTCTTCTTCTTCTTCTTCTCCTTCTTCTTCTTCTTCCTCTTCTTCTTCTTCTCACCTACTCTGTACATTGCAGCCTTGGCCGCGGCCGCGATTTGCTTGGCCGCTTGGCCGCGTCTATTTCTTGCCTGCATGCAAGGCTGGCCAAGACCTCCTCCTCCTCCTTCTTCTTCTTCTTCTCTCCCTCCCTCTCTCTCCCTCTCTCCCTCCCTCTTCTTTCCCTCTTTTTCTTTTCGGTTTCCCTCTCCCGTTTTTTTTCTTTTGAAATCGGAAGCGGTTTGACTGGTGTAGTATAGCTGCTGTAGGTACGTGTCAAGCTAAGACGAGCGCTGACACTCCTCGAGCTCCGAGTTGTACGAACGGTTCAAAGGAGATCAAAGTTACATGGGCTCCACAGCGATGTATTTATTATATCTACACCGTTCATCTATTTTTAAATATCATTTTAGAGCATTAGCCAAAAAATGAATCGTATCCAAAGATCGTCTGGACCACACCAAAAATAGCAGCGAGATGATGATTTTTCACCGTTAAAAAATTCGTAGGCCCACCATAACGTTTATTTTCCATCCAATCTGTTCAAAAGGTCAAAAAGACCTGAATGAAGAGTCAAAACAAATTTCATATTGATCCAGAAGTTCTGTAATCCCAAAAAGGGTTTCAATGGTAGACGTTCAATCCCCCACTGCTTTTTGCAGTGTGGTCCACTTGATAATTAGATCTGTATTATTTTTCGTGTCAAGCCTTAAGACGAGCTCTTCAAATGAATAGACGGTTTAGATATAACACATACCTCATGATCAGACCCACAGGACTTTTGTGCGTCAAATGAATGTACTGGTAGGCGTTACGCAAACGTTGCAAAATTTTAATAAAATGTATACGTGCCACATGGGCCCCACCATACTGTATGTATTTTATCCATGCCGTCCATCCATTTTGCCACATCATTTTAGATTATGATTCAAAAAATTAATAAGATCCAAATCTCAGGTGGACCACAACATAGGAAACAGTGGTTATAAAATGCTCACCATTAAAAATTTCTTAGGGTCCACTGTAATGTTTATTTTCCATCTAACCTGTTAATAGGGTCACACTAACATGGATGAAGGGAAAACACACATGTCAGCTTGATCTAAAACTCTTGTAGCCCCGATAAATTTTTAATGATAGTCGTCTAATTATCATTGTTTCCTATGGTGCGGTCCACCTGAGCTTTGGATCTGCCTCATTTTTGGGCTCATGACCTAAAATTATTTGGCAAAATGGATGGGCGGTGTGGATATAACACATTCATCACGAGTGGGGTCTAAAAAACTTTGACACTCGTGTGCTACACTTCACAATATGAGTCCTACCTAATTCGGGCCCTTAAAAAATTGTACACGAGACATGTATTAACTTAAAATTTACCAATTAAATTATGGACTGTAATTGCTAACTCAAAATGCCAAAATATTTTGTTTTTTCTTACTATTTAATATTTATTTTATATATATATATATATATATGTATATATTATATATATATATATAATATTTTTTTTTAATTAAAAAATGGAAGTATTGTGTAGCTTACGCTACACGCTACGCTATTTCGCTACACGCTACGGAGGGTTGAACGCTACGCAATACGCTACCGCTATTTAAAACACTGGGTTAAAGAAATGATTTCTAAGAGGCATTTTCCACTCTTTTCCAGGTAAAGAAGAAAGTTAAATTGACAATATTATGACTGAAAAAGTTGATATGTGAAAATACCAACATTGTAAGGAAATTCTTTACTCAGCATGAGATCTGCAAGAGTTGCCTCCCCTTCAAAACGCCATATAAGCCAATATTCCCCACCTTTCACTTTAGAAGAGCTCTGACAAGAACAGTAGGAACATCAATTGAAAAGGTACAACAGAAAGCTACTTCATTAAAATGAAATAAGGGTATCATATGCGTAGGAGAGTCTAAACAAGTATCACCTCGAGAAAGCCATAAACAAAATCTGCACAGCTATTTGCACAAGCCCTTCTTACACGCTCATTCATCCAAATCTCCACTGCACCATATTCAGTAGCCTTTTTCAAGACTAAATCACCTTGTTTCTAGAACCAAAACAACAATAAGAAATCACATCTATTGCCCTATGACAAGAATACTGCAAAAACAAAGGGAAGCCCATAAACAAGCAAAATTGCATGCAATTAGATGACAGAGCTTTGCTAACTGCACATGTGTGTCCAATAAAGCTCATGTACATGCCACACATGTGCCAGCATGGCACATAAGTGTGAGATCCAATCCAGCCATCAGGTTGGTCCGACCTTCTATATGTTTTCCCAAAAATAAATCTGGTCCACTCAGCATGTGGGCCACAATATTGGAAACACGAGGATGGGTTAGAAAACTTCAGCCAAGATTTTCAGAGCCATACTTTTTTTTTTTTTGCAAACGGTGGCCCACCTAACCAGTGGATCAACCTGATTCTTGGGCGCCAATATAGCAGTGCCTTTCTGATTGACGGATTAGATCTCAGACCTATTGTGCCATGCTGGCACATATGTGGCATGTACATGAGCTTTCTTACACATGCATGTGTGCTTAGAATAGCTCTAGATGACATTATCTACACTTTAATCTATGGAGCTTACAAAAACAAAGCTACCAAGTAAGAAACAATCTGCAGTGTCCAGGGGCAGTAAGAACAAACACCACAAAATACCTTAAAAGACCAAACCAATAACTAACTACATGAAACAGACAAATACAGGCAGAAAGGAGGAAAAACCAATAAACATGTGCAGTAATCATATTTTTATCATGGGCCAAACCCAAGTTGAACATATTGCACAACAATGAGCGATTGAAGCTGTTCAGATGGCATACACCGCCATGAATGGGCCACAATATTAAAATTTCACTGCAAGGCAATCTTAAACATCAGATTAGGTGACCTAAGAACAGATGATAGAAAACAATATTTGCAAGCATCAACAGGGGAAAGTCCAGAAATCACATAGGTATTATTGTTCAATCCTTGCAATTTTCTGGGTGTGGCCCATCCAACAAGAGAAAGACCCCATGGGTTATCTGAATCACCAGATGGTTGTGGGGCTTGTCCTAGCCTAGCATATAAAATGACTATGCCAATCAAGGGTCAAGAAAGCATTTAGAAGATAAAGAAAATCATCAAAAATACAAATAGGAGTGCAAAATGGAGAGAATGCACACCTTTGCAGAGGATTTATTTGCCAAAGAAACCTTATAAACCACACCAAATGCACCCTCACCTAACTTCTTCCCTAGAAGGAAATCATCCTGCCACCCCATAGAAACAATGAAATCTTAAGACTTAAAAGTACCACTGTAATTTGCAGGAAACAAGTAAAACATGGCCACTTGTGCGATACTTGAGCCCTTCATTGGGTCGCACCCACAAAGAATGCTCCCTAAGAAAGAATCAGGGTGGGCCACACATGTTTAATCAATGGTCTCTATTCCAAGTACTAGCATTCCTGCGCTGATGAGGAGTGTGTCCCAACTCCCAACTGATCAGTGGCCCTTATTCCACACAAGCATGTCATGCCAGAACATGTTTAACGAATTGCCCCTTCAAATCCTCCACACTGAATCAGTTAGGCGTTTCTCTCAAATCTCAAGAAGCAGTAATTGTGTTGCAGAGAAAGAAAAAAAAAAAAAAAAAAATTACCTTCCTATAGGTGGGCCTGAAGAGCCGCTCAAGGAAGGCGAGGACGAACATGTCCCAGAAGCCGGGAGCTACGCCAGGGGTGGCCCAGAGGTAGGAGAGGGTTCCAAGGGCTAAAACGACACCAGGAGGGGTGATGTTGAGGCCATTGGATCGGGGGAGGGTGCTGCGGTAGATGATGTCGCCGCACTCCATCACTGTGCATGGAAGGCCCACTCCTACACCGAGGAAGAGATTGCGGGCCACCTCCTCCCATTCTGCAGCACAAACAACCACCCCTGCTGCTGCCTTCCTATCCTCCTCCTTCTTCTTCTTAATTCCCGCCAACGCCGTGGATTTGATTTTTATCTTCTTTCCAGAAAGAAAATGGGTTGAGATGCTGGTGTTGGTGGATGTCTTCAACCCCAGACCAACACCTATTCCGACTCCGGTAACTGTCGCCATGCGATCCAAACCAACTCTCTCTTTTCAGTTATTTTCTATTCCATTCTTTCTTCTTCTTCTACTTCTTCTCGCAATTGAATGGAGTGCTGCTGTGGTTCGAGACTCCCTTCTTCGGCCAAACAAATCGATGATCCCAGTCCGTTCGTCTCCCAGCTACCACCTACGTAGCAAAATTTTAACCAACAGAGCGAGTTGGAAAAAACGGGTGGAAAGAGAAATTTCTCTTCTCCCACTCTAGCGTACTCACTGATTCCCGATAAGCTGGGACCCTCTAATTTAGCGGCTTGGATTATGAGATGGTCAGGCAGAAGGCGCGAGTCTCCTTCGCACCTCTCATTCTTATCTATTATTATTATTATTATTATTATTTGGAGTAGCTGTTGTAAACACCTCCTCTCCCTTTGGTTTCGCTTATTACCCCCACCTACCAGAATCTTTAGACGCATCTGAACCAATGACAAAAATACCCTCCTCACCTTAGGACCCCAATATCTTCACCAACCCGGCCACCATAATAAACATTAAAAGCAATAAAAAGGCTAATCCAACAATCATTGGATGGACGCGACCCACCTAAAAATCTATAAGGTGGGTCACCAAATGGTTCTATTAATATATATATTTGGGGTGTCTAATTTTCACAGTGAAGTGATTAAGCTAAAGGGGTAGGATGACATACACTCAACTATGGCACGCTACACGCCCTGAACTAATTACCTATTAGATGGGGTTAAAACTGCAATTTTTTTTTAAAGATCACTACTGTTCATGAAAGTATATAAACATTGCGATGGTTCTTATTCTCTTTTCTGAAATTACTAGTTTATGCATTTATTCCAGTATTTTATATATCCTTTTATATTATGAGTGGTAGAGGTGAAGCGAGGAGCCTAATGGCTTGGCTCATCCATCTAACATACGTGGCACTTCTTGCGGTGGAAAACACTCCCTAAGGAATTGAGGTCTGACAATTCCACTCGAGCCCGTCCCTTTTGGCACTAGAATCTCACACGAGTAAACATGGTTTACGTGTGTGCGATCCAATCTGCACGTCATGGTAGCCCCGTTGTGACGATTCTTTTTGTCTTGGAAATCAGCCACATCTGATTATGAAATCGACCACAAGTTTTCAACACAAGTGGAGGATTGAACGGCAACCCACGTTCAATGTCTCAACGGATGATGAGATCAGCTTGATTCTTGAGGCTAGGGTCTGCACAGTGACGGCTTCGATGCTACTTTTCCATACCGGAAGGGCTAGTGCCATGAAAGTGCATTTACGCAAACGTACTCGCACGAGGAGATTGAAAAAGCTGAATCGAGGAAGAGTTCGACTCCTTGTTTCAGATGATCCTATCCAAAAGTCCACCCTATTCCACTCGTAACTAGTTATTTGATAATATTCTTTCTGACCGTCTTGAGTGTCTCTCACGTGATCGGTGTATTGGTTGCAGATCATTGAGCCAGTGATGATCACAGTGCTGCGAGTGGATTATGTGTTTTCTAGTTAACACGTTAGTGAGTGTTTCCTAACCGTGGGACCCACCTTGATGCATGTGTTGTATATAGAGGTGTGCATCTAGTCGAGTTAAGACCGGATTGGGTTCAACTCGACTCGATCTGATTTTTTAAGAACCTGACTCAAACTCGATCTGACCTGGGACCGAGTCCAGCAGGGTTGACTCGATCCGATCTGAATCCTTGTTGGCCTGACCCGAACCGAGTCCAACTCGGTCTGGGAAACCAAATCGAGTCGGATCGAGTTGAGTCTATCCAGTCGATTCGGACTAACTAAATGAAGATAGGGAGAGAGAGGGAGAGAAAGAAAGAGATGTGGGAAACCAGGAGAGAAAGAATGAGAGAGAATGAGAGGAGGGAAACCGGGAGAGAAAGAGGGAGAGAAAGGAGGAGAGATGGGTGGGTGCGGCGCCTCCTTCGGGTAGAGAAAGAGGGGTTAGGGTTAGTTCGATTCGGGACGGGTAGAGAGATGGGTAGTAAAAAGTAAAAAAAAAATATGTATAAAACTTATATATAGGACCCGACCGGATCAGGTCGGATTAGTTCAGATCGGATCCATTCGGATAGGATTTCGGATCGAATCAGTCCGAATTGACCACAATCTGAACTCAATTCGATGTACGATCAGATCTGAGTGGTCCTACTCGATCCGCACCGATCCAGGCCTTTGGTTCGGTTCGAATTGGGTCGGATCCGCTGGATCGAGTCGAATTCATCGGATTGGGTCAAATTCTGCCCAGCTCTAATTGTATATCCACATCCTACATCAGTTTTTCTAGCTCACTTATTGCACGATGTGTAACGCCCTGAAAATCGGGGGTCGAGCATAAACTCAACTCCCGAGTTCCAGAATATCACTTATGCAACAAAATGAATGATGATTGAATGTTGACTGTATTCGTGCATTGAACATGAGTGAGATTAAGCCAAAACAGCATATCATACTCTGGAGACAATTAAATTTGCAAGCGGAAGACATGATAGATAGATAAAATATATAAACTATAATGAGTCTCCGTAGTGTGATAACGTTACCAGTGTTAAATAATTACAAGTACGGTTCTAAATGTACCTAATGTGAGGAAGTGTAATGTCTCCTATCCCAAATACCATAGCCCGTCAATCGGTACTGTGTCTTCGTGAGACCACGTCGAGAGTTACATGATAGGAGAACTCCTCCTCATCACCATAGAAGTAGTCCCAAGATCTTGCTTCATAAGCATCGCCATCATCGAAATTTAACAAATCGGTTGGTGTGTACAACACCGTCATGTAACGTGGGAGTGAGTAGCTAACTCATGGAACAATAAAGCATAGGTTAACATGCTATCAAATCAATCAAGCAAGTAATGATAAAGCAAGACAAATCAAACATTTCTAATTACTCTTGTTAAGTGCAAAAATGATATGACATGATCTTTGTATGCCCTTGCCAAACCACCCTCAAGCGACATCATCTTACGTTCGCGAATGCTTACTCCCTCGGTGCGCCACATCTACAAAGCACATACGGTGCGATGATGCTCATGATTACCAAGTTTTTATTAGTCCATTTCAACCAAAGAAGATTGGAAAACTAAGGTACCTCCCTTGTATCATTCCCAAACATGATCCATTCTAGGGTCGTCAATCCTAGTTAATCTCATACGATGTTATGGTTTGAGAAGCGTAGTGAAGGCATCGCAAAGGGCTCGTCACCGTCGGCGCGGATACTGAGATCTCACCGTATGCGGCTCAATTGTTGGCCGTCGGCTCAAGTACATATCTCACCGTACTTGGCTCAATCACTAGCCGTCGGCTCAAGTACGGGTCTCACCGTACTCGGCTCAACTCATACTCTAGTTACTTGTGAAAGACTCATCGCCAATCACGACACTTGGAGTATACTCGAAGATACTACGGAGGACTCGTCGCCGCCGTCGGACGAGCACGGGTCTCACCGTACTCGGCTCTCGCCGTAAGTATCGACAAATTCGAATATAGTGTCCCATACCACCATAATCGGCTCACGAGTTTGGTTGCGCAATGGTCACTACGGGAGGCACATGGCCCCAGCGTAGAGGCGACAGCTCGACCACGGTGTCCCATACCACCATGCCTGGCTCATGCGACTTAGCGGATCGAGGTACCATGGTTAAACGGGATCGCCACTGGTAAGTTTGGTACCCTAGGTTCAAGCAGTAGCGACCAAACATGGTGAACACACATACACATATCGGTTTGCTTGACGAGCCTGACTAGCTCGAGCGCACCACAAGTTGAGCGATATGGAGCGCAAAAGCACTCCGTGTGGCCAACCACTATCGCCAACCGAAGTACGACTCGGGTTCGCCAGACACGTCCGTTGTGGCGATATGAATCTCAGCCACAACCGCAAGTCTGGTACCGAATGTTTGAACTATAGACATAGTCCCAAACTCAAACAGTTTTCATCAATAACATGTGGAGTAAAGCATGATAAACAATCAATACAAGCATGTTAGCAGGCATGTTGTAAAGCATGAAGTAAAACATGATGTAAAGCATGTTGTAAAGCATGTAGTAAAGCACTATCCACATAGGGATACAATTACGTACACATTACAAGGGAGTGGTTCTAGCGAACCACCGCATGGAGGAGATCCTACATGTCTCTAAGGGAGTCAGGAATTCCATATCAGCACCTTTCTAAGGCACTAATACACAAGCCTTTACACACACAAGCACTTACACAACACTTAGAGTACGCCATTCCAACATATATGACGTATGTTAGCAAATCGCGTGTTAGGGCTATTCTCTCGCCAAGCGGTTATTTTACCCGCGTATATCATATTCATACAACAAATAATCATGACAATTACACTTCCAAATTTTACACATATGCGGTATTTCTAGAATACACAATTTCAACATACATAGTGTTTACAAGCGAACATAGATTGCGGCGATTCCTTTCGCCAAACTGGTATTTTATTCATGTATTGTATAAGCATATATTAAATAAATATGTCAAACATTATTCCAAAAGAAATACGTATACGGTATTTCTAAAATACACAATTTCAACATACGTCGCATTTACAAGTGAACATGTATTTTGGCGATTCCTTTCGCCAAACTAATATTTTATTCATATATTATATAATCATACATTAAATAAACATGTCAAACATTTATCCAAAAAAATACGTATACGGTATTTCTACGTATACCTAGAGTATGTGAAATTCCATATTTTGCAACGTTAATCGAAACAGGAAACGGAAAGCACTTTGTACATGTGCAATTGCAAGCAGATCATGAATCTACCATTATCTGACATTGAAAGCGTTGAAAACCGTAACTTATACACTTAAAGTCCTCACCTTGTGTCGTAGAATCGTAACGGAGTCGATAGGTTCGCTAAGCTTCCGTATACGGGAGTTTAGCAACCTAGAGAACGAAATAGGTTAGCTATTTCCTAACCTACAACTGTCTAATCCCCAAACAAAGGTTAGGGTTAGGGTTTATTACCTAGAAATGACGCCGAATCGCCGGAAAAGCGATGAGAATCAGGCGGTGGAGCCCGAATAGCAAGGGAACGCAGAAGCGAATTCCTCCCACATCTCCCTCACTTTCTCTCTCTTTTCCCTCTCTCAAATCCAAATTCGTATGGCTGGAATGGGAGAGGGTTTAAGGTCCTTTTATAGCCTAAAACCTTCTCAAAATAGACTCAGGTTCAAGGGTTACTGCTAATATAGGTATTTCGTCACTTTTCCAGCTCAAAAGAGTGTTTCTGGTGGCCCCCCTTGAGCCAAACGTCAGACTTAAGCTCTCTACTCACGGATCTATGTGGGATTACATTTTTGACTCGATCGATTCCCAGGATCGCACGTGGCGGACCACTTTCGCTTCAATCGGTACCACGATCCGAAATTCCAAGTACATGTAAATGTTCCTGAAATTTTTCTTAATCCGAGGGTGTAATTTGGTCTGATTCTGACGGTCAGGTTGCTTAATACTGACGCGTAAACGAATGATGCCAGATCACTATTCTTGATATTTATTTTGGAATAGGAATAGTGTTTTTCACACACCCTCGCTCCGAATCGAAACGAATGGCCGTGGGACATCGGCTGGACCTGATTTTTGAGATGATTGTCAAGCCCAGTGAGGCGGTCCTAGTTCCTTAGCTTCGTGTTAATCGGACTTCCGATGTGCGATCTAGACCTAATACGAAGTTTCGTTTCATTCCCGAGAGCAGCCGGGAAATGAGTTTGGTTCTAAACTTTAGGGTAACCTAGCGTCACTTGTTTTGCAAGTTTTGGGTCTTACAGATCGTATTTAAAGCGATTCAAACGGATTTCGTAGCTAATCTGGTTTCGCACTTAGTTACTTTGTCTCGTTTCTAAAGGATTTAGTCCTAAGTGAATTCTGGTCGAGGTGGTACTCAGGCCTTTGGAATTCTGGTCGAGGTGGTACTTAGGCCTTTGGAGTTTGTATATAAAGTGATCCAAGTTATACTACTTAGCTAGTTTAAGATAGTGTAGGGTGAAAGTTCTTAGAAAAATTGGAAGATCAAGGTGATGAAGGGTGAGGTTTGTGAAGGAAATGAGTTCAAAGGCGGCTTTAGACTTTGGGATTCAGTTCTAACAAGTTAATGAGGTATTAGGATCGACCCATTGCCTAAGGACATCTAATCCCAGGTTGGCAAAAATCCGGGGCGTTACACGATGTTTACACGTACAAAAGCAAATGAAGTGTAAACATATCTACCGTATACTTATTTACTGATGACACGTGTATCTTGAGAGGGGTAGGCACTCATAAACGTAAACATAGCCAAAATTTTAAAGGTTGACGTCTACTTATGACACATATCTACTGTGACAAATAAAGTTATTTACAACCAGAGAACATCACAGACACATATCCGCGAAGAACATGTATCTTGTCAAGAAGGCCAACGAGAGAACATCAAATATGCATATTTGTCCAGAACATGTGTTATAGGTAAAAATGGACCAACTAATAAAATAAGGTCAGGTCGGACACCCACGCACTCCATGAGGCCGGATCACAATGGACACAATAAAGAGCTCAACCTCGATCTCAATCTGAGCAAGAAAGTAAATCGGCCTCAGTCTCCTCACAGTCTCTGAAGGCAGGTCAGCTGACCATTAATCTGCCTGATGCCAAAGGGAGCTCGACAACGACTAAACAGAAGAACCCAGGTCGGCTGTCGCGCCCCAAACTCGAAAAAGGGGCTCACGAGATTTTCGATTGTCGAATCCGGCGTCGACAGCCTCCGTAGTACTCCATTCTTGGCTCCTGGGGCCCATTCACCAGGTTCCCATCCTGGGATCCCACAAGGAGGATTTCTATAACATAAGTCTGTTCTTTATGCAGCATAGCCAAGATCATAACCACAGAAAATAACTATAGGAACACCATTCAAAATTCACTAGGAATAAAAACTTTTACAATACAAGGTTTAAAAGAAAAGATACAATGGATATAAAGCAAAACTCCAAAAGATCCGCGACACGCTCCTACTCTTGCTATAGCCTAAAATCACATGCACGCATCAATCGTGCATAAGCTTATAGAAAGCTTAGAGGGTTGTGTAAGTGTGTGCGGAACAAGTGCCAAGTATGCAATATCAGAGTATGCGAAAAATGCTGGCAAGACCATGAATACCAACGGCCGTAATAAGGTTATACAATACCATGCAGGAGTGTCATCAA
Source organism: Magnolia changhungtana (assembly GCA_030180095.1). Classification (NCBI taxonomy): domain Eukaryota; kingdom Viridiplantae; phylum Streptophyta; class Magnoliopsida; order Magnoliales; family Magnoliaceae; genus Magnolia; species Magnolia changhungtana. Next base: position 10,275,430 of record JASAUF010000654.1, on the reverse strand, counting down.
CCATCCCAAGGCCAGGTAATGTTGGGTCTATATAGCCAAATGTCATATGCAATATGTGTAAGACCCGTATCCTAGACCGTACCGTTCGGTATACTTCAATAGTCTTCCCGGTCGAATTCTGGCAACCTTCGACCCTTAACCGGTATTTGCGCGCGACCCTGATTCACATGCCATCAACCCAAGTCGACTCAACTTGAGACGTGTACCCTTACGACCGAGCCATCGCCGCGGTTCTGATGACGCGACTAGTGCACCGAGGCGATACCCTGGCCAGGAGATGTGGGCACGCGTTCAGTTCGAGGAAAATGCCGCGCATTGCAAAATCCAAGAGAATCTCTACGACTTGTCACATCAATCAATTCCATCATGTCAAGTACACATCACCTTTCACCCTTCCCCAAGCAACCCCCCAAAGTCAAAAAGTTTCTTACAACCCATACTTTTCTTACACCAAGCAACCCCAAAGTCAAAAAGTCTCTTACACACCCATCACTCACCATATCCATCACCCATCACTCCTCTCTCTTTACAACCCTCTCTCTCATTCATTTTCAAATCACATTCCAAGCAACCCAAAAACCTCCATACGTCCAAGCTCTTCTACTCCAGGAGAGCCACAAGTGTGGCCCACCTTTCCTACCCTTTCATCTCTCATCTCAACCATCCAAACCTCATCTCCTCCGTTGGAATCAAAGCTAAGGAGCTAAAGAAGCCTAGGGTGCAAGAAGAAGCCGGTGGGTGATCTTGGATCTCCATATTCTTTATTTTACTCTATCATTTTGTGATGTAAGGGCCCACTTTGGATCTCTCTCTCTCTCTCTCTCTCTTTCTCTCTCTATCTCTTGCATTGTGGACCCCACAATCATGTATGATCCACACCATCCCATCCGTAGGACCCACGTTGTTGACCACCTTTGGTGTGCCTGGATGTAATAGAAACACAAATATCATCTTGATTCAAAAGTTAGGTGGGCCACATCCATGTGGGACCCACCCTGGCGCTTATGTTATAACCACACTGTCCAGCGTCCCTGGGACGCTGGACGCATGCTTCAGAGAAGGTGGACTGTCTGGGGTGTGCAACAGAGGAGTGTGTTGACGGTGGGGTCCATGGGACCCACTTCCATCCTCCGCCCATTCAAACGGGCCATATCATGATGTATGTGCTCTATCCAAACTGTCCATTGCACCTGGGCGGTGGGACCTGTCCCAGTGGGGCCCATTTCCACGCCCAATCCATAGCCCAACTGACAGACTGAGTGGAGATGCCTCGTCTCAAACGCTAGCCCACACCGTGATCCATAGCTCAGTGGTAGGCTGAATGAAAGATACCTCATTCCAACGCAGGTCCTGGCATCCATCCCTTGGACGGTGGCTACAGTGCAGTGTGCATGAACGCGGGGTCCATGGGACCCACCCACATCATCACCCCTCTGGACAGGCCACACCATGTTGCGTGTGGGTCCTCCACTATCCTTAGACGGTGGGACCCACCCCACGTGTGGAGCCTCCCTTAGATGCGTGTGACCGTCCAGGCCAGGCCTGGATGTTGTCATTGTTATTATATAATATATATTATGTTATATTATATAGTATTTTTAATATAATATAATATTACATTCATATGAGGGTGGGCCCTACGTGGGACCCACTTCTGCTTCTTTAGAAAGGCAGCTGAGTTGCATGTTGCTTATAATATAATATTAATATATTTCTAAATGTATAAAGGGCCCTACGTGGAACCCACCTCCACTGCAGCTACTTTATATATATATATATATATTACATATTTGCATGTCTTTTAATGCATATAGCTGCTATTGCAGTTATAGTGTGTGTGTATATATCTATATATATATATATATATATATATATATATACATATATATATATATATATATATATATATATATATATACATATACACAGGAGAGTGGGCCCCACCACCAGGTGCTGTGTACTGCAGCAAGCTTAGTTGGTCCCACCTGTTCCATCCACGTCGTCTACTTATGGGACCCACTCTTGATGCATGTGTTGCATCCAAACTGCCCAAACCATTTGGCAAGCTTGTCTTACAGGCTTGAGACGAAAAATATAATAATAAGACAGATTTGTAGTTCAAGTGGACCCCACCTTGGTATATGTATGAAGCCCATCTGATTTATTTGTGGCCATTGTGGAGGCCCACCTTGATATACGTAAGGCCCATGTTACGAGGCCTGTAAGACCCGTATCCTAGACCGTACTGTTCTGTCGAATCCCGCGATCCTTCCCGTCAAATTTCTACAACCTGTGACGTATAATCAACGTTTGCGACCGTACTGTCCTGTAGAATTGAGTCAGCTTAATCCAAGACTTGTACCATTGCGACCGCACCGTCGCCGCGGTTCCGACGCCGCGTTGCGCACCGATTCAATACCCTGGCCGACAGATGTGGGTCGACGTTTATTTTGAAGAAAATGCCGCGCATTTGCAATCCCAAGAGAATCTCTACAACATGTCCCATCAATCAATCACTCAAATCAATCAATCAATCACATCATGTCAAGTACAAAAGCAACCCATACTTTCTTTCTCCACAAGTTAAGCAACCACCAAAGTCAACCCATCTCTCACCTCACCCATCACTGACCTCACATTCATCCATCTTACAACCATCTATTTTCTCTCTCTTTCTCCTGACAATTTCTAAGGAACACCAAGAGCAAGAGAAGAGGCTCACGTCCAAGCCCTTCCATGAGAGAAAAATGACTTTGTGTGGCCCACCTTTTCCATCCCAAAAATCCATCATCTTAGCCCTCTATTTCTCATCCTCTCCATCAAAGTGAAGTACAAGGAGACCAACGTTCCAACGGACTGAGAAGATCGAACGGTGGGCGCTTATTAGGATAGATTTTTCATGTTTTGATGATGGGCAAAGTGAGGCCTACCGATCGATGGTATGGATCTCACTTTGGACCCTTAATGTGGCCGATGGACCACTTTAATCCTCATGATCATTCCATGATGGGGCCATTTTCCATGAACCCCATCATGATGTTTATTTCTTTACACAAATAGGGTCATCTAGACCTTGCATGTCAATGGAGAAAGGATCTCCACCGTTGATTTTGATCAGTGGCCCACATGTAATGGGACCCACTTGATGTATGTTGTAGATCATGAAAAGGAGGGCCCATAGTGTCGGGGTCCCTCCATCACACGTGTGTCCCTCTCTCTCTCTCTTTCATTTTTTCTTTCTTTTCTTGTTGTATATGATGATGTGGCCGTGTGGCCCACCCGGATGGACCCCACCATGAAGCATGTATCCAAGCCATCTGTAGGTGAGGCCCACTTTAAATATGTGTCGTACCCACACCACTCGCCATTTGGTGGCCCACGTGTGCAGGGCCCACCACGTATACTGAAACCGTCCAGGACGCTGGACGTCAACTGGAAACACAAATATTAGCCTTGTTTCAAGGCTTTTGGGAAAGGCTGCTCATGCAGGCCCCACCTTGATATATGTATTCAATCCAAACCGTCCATCCCTTTCCCTAGCTCATTTTAGGCGTTGAGCCAAAAAATGGAGCCAATCCGATGTCCTGGTGGGCCATAGCATATGAAATAGTGATTTTCACTGTTTAAATGCACTCTGTTTGCTGCACCCCAGAATATACCGTACATTAGCCTCGTTTGGTCTGTCTCGAGCAGTAAAGACCAATGGCTGGGGTGGATTCACTTGATGCGGGCCGCACATGCAAAAAACTGCAAAATTACGCGATTTCAAATATATATATATATATATATTGTAACACCTCGAATTTTTGCCAACCTAGAGTTAGACGTCCTTGGGCAATGAGTCGATCATAACACTTTAAATGACTTCTCAGAACTCAATCTTAAAGCCTCAAATCCCCTTTTGTAATGCCTCGGAAAAATCCGTACAAAGACCCGAGTACCACCACAGGCAGAAATCACTCAAGACCAAATCCTTTAAAACTTAGACGAAATTAACTAAGTGTTAAACTAGATTAGTTGTGAAATTTGCTTGAATCACTTTAAATATGATCTGCAAGACCTAAAACTTGAAGAATCATTGACGCTAGGTTACCCTAAAATCTAGGATCAATCTCATTACCCGGTTGCTCTCGGGAGCACATTGAAACTCTGTATCGGATTTAGACCGCACGTCGAAAGTCCGGTTACTGCGAAATTATATAATGAAGTCCGCCTTGCTGGACTTGACCACCACCTCAGAAATCAAGTCCAGATAGTGTCTCGTGGCTATTCGCTTGAGCCTGGAGTGAAGTGTGTGAGAAACGTGGATATTTTAAAACTAAAAATCTAAATTTATGTCATCTGAGACTTGTCGCTTGCGGTCTGACTATAAGGATTCAGACCGTCAGAATCTGACCCAAATACACCCTCAGATCAGAGGAAATTTCATACACAGGTCAGTGTACTTGTGGCCCTAATCGGTGATTATGGACCGTTGAACGGAAACTGGTCTGCCGCGGTCGATCTGTAAACCCGATTGGACTGAAAACTCAGCTTGACCTAAATCCAGTATAAGGGAGCTTAAGTCCGACCTTAAGCTCAAGAGGGGGCTCCGGAAGTGCTCCGTTGAGCTGAAATGGCTCCCTTTGGCTATAACCTACGTATACCTTGGCCCTGGGGCCATTTCCATCAGTTTTAGGCCTATATAAGGACCTTAAACCCTCTCTCATTCACTCCATACGAATTTGACAAAACCTAGGAGAGAGAAGAGAGTAAAGAGAGGGAAAGTGTGAGAGAAGTGGGAGAAGATTCCTAGTACTCTATCCTGCCGTTCTACGCGCTTAACCATCCCTATCTAATCGTTATTCTGGTGATTCTGACTTCGTCCTTAGGTAAGAAAACCTAACCCTAATCTGTTCTAGGGTTTCAATTGTTACAAGTGGCGAGATAGCTGACTTAACTCATGCTATAGGTTGATGTACCATCATTGACAAAGCCTTAGAGTTTCTAGCGAATTCGTTATGCTTCTATGGCGTAAGGTGCGGACTATAGACGTATAGGTTATGGTTTTCAAAGCTTTCAATGCTGGATAATGATAGATTCATGATGTGAGTGTTATTTCACATGCAAAATGCGATGTTCGTTTTGCGATTCAGTTATATATGAAATTTGTGGAGTTTAGTGTATTCTGTGTCCGTGTAGAAAATACTATATACGTACGAAATATGAAAGTGTGTTTGCCATGATTAACTACTGTGTGTATATGCTAGTTGTATGTGTAACAACTCCTCGGCAAAAGGATTCGCCCTAATACATGTTTTGGCCAACATATGTTATGTATGTTTATAAGCGTAGTCTAAGTGTTTGTGAAAATGCTTGCATTAGTAAGTACTTAGGAGATAGTGCTTTAGATGGGTGTTGAGATAGGATTCTCAACTACCTTAGAGATGTGTACGATTTCCTCTATGCAAGTTGTTTAGTTTAATCGCTTAGTATGAAATGTATGTGTTTGGATTTCCTGTTTACTTTGTGTTTTATAACATGCTTGTTAATATGTTTGAATTACTTGGTTAATTCTGCTCTGACCACTCCATATGCTTACTGGCTAAGGATTGAATGTGTTTGGGACTACAGTATAGTCCAGGCAAATGGTAACAGGCTTTGAGTTCGTGGCTGAGATTCATTCGCCATGTAGGACGTGTTTGACAAACCAGAGTCGTATTAGAGTTGTTAGCAGTGGTTAGGCCACACGGAGTGTTTACGCACTCCATGTCGATCAACTTCAGGTGCGCTCGTAATAGTCGAGCTCGTCCAGTAACCCGATTTGCCCGACGTATGTTCACCATGTATATATGCTACTGCTTGAACCTAAGGTACCAAACTCACCAGTGAAATCCCGTTTAACCATGGTACCTCGATTCGCTAAGACTCATGAGCCGGACTTAGTATGGGACATCGTGGTTGAGCTGTCGGCCTACGCTGGGGCGACGAGCCTCCCCGTAGTGATCAATGAGCAATACTACCTTGTGAGACAAATACGGTGGTATGAGACACTATATTCGAGCTGTCGGTCTACACTGATAAGGTGACGAGCCCTTTGTAGTGACCTCGAGCATACTCTGAGTATATGTGGAGGCGACAACCCTTCCGTAACAACAAGAGTATAAACTAGGCCAGCACTAATTAGGTGACGAGCCCTTTATAGCGACCTAGAACCACAACATCGTATGAGATTTACTAGAACTGACGACCCTAGAATGGATTATTGTTTGAGAAATGAAATAAGGGAGGTACCTTAGTTTCTCAATTTTGCTGTATGAAATGGACTAATAAGAACTCGGTAATCACATTCATAACATCGCACTGCATGTGCCCCGGGTTGAAGAGCACAGAGGGAAGAAAGCATGCCGCGACTGTAAGATGGTGTCGCACGAGGGAGTGTAGGCGAGGGCATGCATCATTGTTCATATCATTCTTGCATTAATAAGAGTATCTAGGTATGTTTGATTTTACTGCTTTATCATTACTGCTTGACTGAATTGATAACATGTTAACCTTTGTTGTATAGTTCCACTGAGTTGATCACTCACTCCCACGTTACGGGATGGTGTTTTAAACACCAATCAGACTCTGTCTTGATTTCAGATGATGACGTGACCTCAGAGGCGAAGCCTGATTACTATGACGATCAGGACGAGTTCTCGTATATGTAGTTCTCCAGCGGTTTCGCTTAGGCCATTCGGATCGATGGGGCTACATGGATTATCATTGTAGTTGTACTGTTTGACATTTTGATTTTGAGACTATTACATATATATGGTGACTCAGTGATGTATTCATACTCTGGAGACCGATCGTGCTCTTTTGACTTATATACGTTTATTTATGTCTTTCAGTCTTCCGCTTGCGTTTTACAACTTGATCTGGAGTATGAATTATTATTTTGGTATAATCCCACTCATGATTAATGCACTAACACAGACAACATTTAATCATAAGCATATATATTGCATAAGTGATGTTTTAGAACTCGGGAGTTGAGTTGCTACTCGACCCCCGATTTTCAGGGTATTATAAGTTGGTATCAGAGCATGATTTGGATTAAAATGGACCTGGGTTATGGTCCCACGATGTACGCTGACATTTTTCGACATAGGTGGGTGCGAGAAAAATGTAGAAACAAGCTTAGGTTTTCCCGATTTCGCCAATTGGCGAAGTTGATCGATATCAATCACCGAGATCGAGTCCGTACACCTCCAAGATCGCTTGAGGCGACCCCGGACCTTCCTTAGACCGTCAAGCGATGGGTTTATACCATGGTTGACCCCATCCCAGCCTCCAAAAATCTCCATGTGCGCTGTACATCAGAAACATACCCGAAAGGACCCGAAACGACTCAAATCGGAGTTGGGGGCTAAACCAAACAAGTCCAGGGGGACCCAAGGTGGGCCCCACACGTTTTTGGACCAAGGGGGAGGACCTCGCCGGACCGGTGACCCCTCGCCAGAAGGTCCAAAGGTCGGCGAGGACCTCGCCGGTTTGGCGAGGCCTCGCCGCCAAACGGGCATGGCCGGGTGAGCCAGCTCGAGCCGATGCATTTTTAGGGTTGTGTGGCCCACTGATGCATGCTTTTTCTTTTTAAACCCCCCTATGATGCCTCCCCTTCATAAACCACTACTCCAAGCTCTCATTTCTCCCTAAAAATCTGGTTTTCCCCTCTAAATCTTCCCTCCATTCTCATATCTTCTTCTTCTTCTTCTCTACATACTCGTCTCCATCGTCTTCTTCACAAACCTCAAAATGTTGGGACATTTAGGGCCCGTTTGGCCAACTACATTAGGTGGGTTTAAGGTGGATGGAATTGTAAAAGTAACAACAAATGCATGTGTAAGGTATTGTCTCTGGATTGGGTGTATCCCATGTTTTCCAATACCACATTTGGACTGTATGCAATTAAAAGTAAATTTCGGGATTTTCTTTCAAATTACGCTTAGAAATTCATCATCATGGGATTTGGAAATCCTATCTCACACTTTCCAACACAAGGCTCATTTTTCAAAGCCTGTAAAATTAATTTTAATCCCATCCCACCCTCCTTTCAAACATGTCATTCCCAATCATAAGGTAGGATTAGCAATGCAGTCCCATTTAATACAACTTGATACCACTGGCTAAATAGGCCCTTAGAGTTTTAGACCTAAGTTAGTAGTCCTCGATTTTGAAAATTTTGACAGTATGAGAAATCTAATAAACTGATAACGTGAACCCTATGACCTCCTTAGCTGGTATGAGCATATATGAATCGCTCGAGCGTAGTTAAATTCAAGTTCGGGCAACTCAAATTCCAATCAGACAACTTTGACCCTAAGCGATAAAACAATTTCTTATATTAGAAAGGGTATGAAATTATCTAGTGTATGAGCGTAGACCTTGGATTACACCTATTGGGTTACCACTAATCATAAATTAAGACTAGGTTACTGGTTATACCAATGAATGTAAAAGACTGATTATGCTAAAATAATTGAATGATAGACTTAGTTAGTTGGCTTGATTAGGTTGGAGGGAGACCTCATTCTTTCATTGGATTCCCTTGATACTTATAGGCTTCTTTCATAACTCTTAGGAAGCTGTTTTGACTTATAAACTAGTCACGTTCAGAGAAAACTTATTTGTCCCTCAGATTGAATGTTAGGTCAAGTCAACACACCCCTTGGAATTGCCTTCTTAAGGACTTATTACAATCGGGAACACGGAGTAGAGAACGATTTATAAGCAAGGTATTCACGGTTTGAATTGAATTCTCAATCCTGGTAGTTACCAATGAACTTAATGCTCTGATTAAGCAGAAGATCGGGATAAGAACTGATACGACAAACTTTCTGTCGTAGCTAGGCAGAAGGTTCATGTATCCGACTCAGACCCACTACACAACTTTCCTTCCGTGTTGGCCCGACCACTTGCAACAAAAAGTTTATTATTTCGTCTTTGAGAAGTGTTAAGAACATATAGCCAATAGAGATTTTCTCTTTAGGCCCAAGGAATTTCCCAAATGGGCAACAGACAGTTAGGAATTAGGTCCCAAATCACATGCTATGTTGGCATACATATTATGCATATGAACTTAGAAAGATAGCCTACCTGTTAAGCTAGACATGATTAAATAAGGTAAGTCAGGACCGTGGCAAAGGTCCTTCTTTGGTAGAATTAGGCATCTTACCACAAACTCACACCCATCCCAGAAATCAACCTCAACACACATCTCTTTTTAGCTCCTTTCTATAACCATAGGTATCAATGCTGCAGTACACCTCATCGATGGAAGGAAGACCAATGTATTGAGAGGTCATTTCCCATTTCATGTCAAGGATAGGTTTTAAATTATACCTTACTCCGACATACGGATCAGGACATAGATTCTTGAGCCTTGAGAGTAGAAAGTATTTTTAAGGGGGGTAGAACATTTTGAGCCTAATCTAGTTAAGTCGGTTTATACATCCTTTTGATCAAAGTGGCGCAGCGGAAGCATGGTGGACCCCCGCCTCACTGGCCCAGGATTGAAAGAAATTGATCCAGGCGGTGCATAGGGATAGGTCACTAAATAGGGTCCGAATCTTCCTTAGAAAGTTAACGTTGAAGTTACTGGAATAAAAGCAATTAGGGTCCAAGTGCTAAACCAATTCATACTAAAGAATAGGCCTAACAATGGGTACAAACTGAACTACAATAGCCAAGGTCAGTGCATCTACAACCGTGCTCATTGAATACGAACTTAATAGAAGCCTTAGCCAATTGCAGGCGAAACAATTTTAAGGAGGGTAGACTAAAATGAGCCAGATTAGCATTGATAGTATACACCCTATCATGCATATAAACTTAAAGTTAATAAAACTTAGGCAAAAGAAATAATGAAATCTTTACTCATTACCCTTAGTTAATTTCGAGGAGGAAATTATTTTTAAGGGGGGTAGATTGTAACACCCCGAATTTTTGCCAACCTGGTGTTAGATGTCCTTGGGCAATGAGTCGATCATAACACTTTAAATGACTTCTCAGAACTCAATCTTAAAGCCTCAAATCCCCTTTTGTAAGGCTTCGAAAAAATCCGTATAAAGACCCGAGTACCACCATAGGCAGAAATCACTCAGGACCAAATCCTTTAGAACTTAGATGAAATTAACTAAGTGTTAAACTAGATTAGCTGTGAAATTCGCTTGAATCACTTTAAATATGATCTGCAAGACCCAAAACTTGTAGAATCATTGACGCTAGGTTACCCTAAAATCTAGGATTAATCTCATTACCCAGTTGCTCTCGGGAGCATATTGAAACTCCGTATCGGATCTGGACCGCACGTCGAAAGTCCAGTTACTGCAAAATTATATAATGAAGACCGCCTTGCTGGACTTAACCACCACCTCAGAAATCAAGTCCAGATAGTGTCCCGGGGCTATTCGCTTGAGCCCGGAGTGAAGTGTGTGAGAAACGTGGATATTTTAAAAATAAAAATCTAAATTTAAGTCATCTGAGACTTGTCGCTTGTGGCCTGATTATAAGGATTCAGATCGTCAGAATCTGACCCAAATACACCCTCAGATTAGGGGAAATTTCATACACAGGTCAGTGTACTTGTGGCCCTGATCGGTGATCGTGGACTGTTGAACGGAAACTGGTCCGCCGCGGTCGATCTGTAAACCCGATCGGACCGAAAACTTAGCTTGACCTAAATCCAATATAAGGGAGTTTAAGTCCGACCTTAGGCTCAAGGGGGGGCTCCGAAAGTTCTCCGTTGAGCTAAAATAGACTCCCTTTGGCTATAACCTAAGTATACCTTGGCCCTGGGGCCATTTCCATCAGTTTTAGGCTTATATAAGGACCTTAGACCCTCTCCCATTTACTCCATATAAATTTGAAAAAACCTAGGAGAGAGAAGAGAGTAAAGAGAGGGAAAGTGTGAGAGAAGTGAGAGAAGTGAGAGAAGATTCCTGGTACTCTATCTTGCCGTTCTACGCGCTTAACTATCCCTATCTAATCGCTATTCTGGCGATTCTGACTTCGTCCTTAGGTAAGAAAATATAACTCTAATATGTTCTACGGTTTCAATTGTTATAAGTAGCGAGATAGCTGACTTAACTCATGCTATAGGTTGATGTACCATCGTTGACGAAGCCTTAAAGTATCTAGCGAACTCGTTATGCTTCTACGGCATAAGGTGCGGACTATAGACGTATAGGTTATGGTTTTCAAAGCTTTCAATGCCGGATAATGATAGATTCATGATGTGGGTGTTATTTCACATGCAAAATGCGATGTTCATTTTGTGATTCAGTTACATATGAAATTTGTGGAGTTTAGTGTATTCTGTGTCTGTGTAGAAAATATCGTATATGTACGAAATATGAAAGTGTGTTTGCCATGATTAACTACTGTGTGTATATGCTAGTTGTATGTGTAACAACTCCTCGGCGAAAGGATTCACCCTAATACATGTTTTGGCCAACATACGTTATGTATGTTTATAAGCGTAATCTAAGTGTTTGTGAAAATGCTTGTATGAGTAAGTACTTAGGAGATAGTGCTTTAGATGGGTGTTGAGATAGGATTCTCAACTACCTCAGAGAAGTGTACGATTTCCTCTATGCAAGTTGTTTAGTTTAATCGCTTACGTATGAAATGTATGTGTTTGGATTTCCTGTTTACTTTATATTTTATAACATACTTGTTAATATATTTGAATTACTTGGTTAATTCTGCTCTGACCACTCCACATGCTTACTGGTTAAGGATTGAATGTGTTTGGGACTACAGTATAGTCCAGGCAATTGGTAACAGGCTTTGAGTTCGTGGCTGAGATTTATTCGCCACGTAGGACGTGTTTGACGAACTTGAGTCGTACTAGAGTTGTTGGCAGTGGTTAGGCCACACGGAGTGTTTACACACTCCATGTCGATCAACTTTAGGTGCGCTCATAATAGTTGAGCTCGTCCAGTAACCCGATTTGCCCGATGTATGTTCACCATGTATGGACGCTACTGTTGAACCTAAGGTAACGAACTCACCAATGAAATCCCGTTTAACCTTGGTACCTCGATCCGCTAAGATTCATGAGCCAGATATGGTGGTATGGGACACCGTGGTCGAGCTGTCAGCCTACGCTGGGGCAACGAGCCTTCCTGTAGTGATCAGTGAGCAATACTACCTTGTGAGCAGAATACGGTGGTATGAGACACTGTATTCGAGCTGTCGGTCTACACCGATAAGGTGACGAGCCCTTTGTAGCGACCTCGAGCATACTCTGAGTCTACATGGAGGCAACAATCCTTCCGTAGCAACAAGAGTATAAACTAGGCCTACACTGATTATGTGACGAGCCTTTTGCAGCGACCTAGAACCGCAACATCGTATGAGATTTACTAGGACTGACGACCCTAGAATGGATCATTGTTTGGGGAATGACATAAGGGAGGTACCTTAGTTTCCCAATTATGTTGTATGAAATGGACTAATAAGAATTCGGTAATCGCATTCATAATATCGCACTACATGTGCCCCGGGTTGAAGAGTACAGAGGGAAGAAAGCATGTCGCGACCATAAGATGGTGTCGCATGAGGGAGTGTAGGCGAGGGCATGCATCATTGTTCATATCATTCTTGCATTAATAAGAGTATCTAGGTATGTTTGATTTTACTGCTTTATCATTACTGCTTGACTGAATTGATAACATGTTAACCTTTGCTGTATAGTTCCATTGAGTTGATCACTCACTCCCACATTACGGGACAGTGTTTTAAACACCAACCAAACTCTGTCTTGATTTCAGATAATGACGTGACCCCGGAGGTGGAGCTTGATTACTATGACGATCAGGACGAGTTCTCGTATATGCAGTTCTTCAGTGGCTTCGCTTAGGCCATCCGGATCGACGGGGCTACAGAGATTATCATTGTAGTTGTACTGTTTGACATTTTGATTTTGAGACTATTACATGTATATGGTGACTCAGTGATGTATTCATACTCTGGAGACCGATCGTGCTCTTTTGACTTATATACGTTTATTTATGTCTTTCAGTCTTCCGCTTGCATTTTACAACTTGATCTGGAGTATGAATTACTGTTTTGGTATAATCCCACTCATGATTAATGCACTAACATCGACAACATTTAATCATAAGCATATATGTTGCATAAGTGATGTTTTGGAACTCGGGAGTTGAGTTGCTACTCGACCCCCGATTTTCAGGGAATTACATACACACACACACACAGTAGCAGCAGCCGCTGTTGCTGCTGTTGTCAGAGGCGCAGGCAACGCCTGATGCTGGCGGGCGACCTTGTAGGCAGGGATCTATGGCTCTAACTGTGGGCCCCACCATGATGTATATTTGTCATCCAACCCATTCACTAGGTGGGCCCCTCCCTAGAATGGGCCCCCTCTAAAAATCAGGCCCATTCAACGCTTAGGTGGTCCACATCATAGGAAGCAGTGTTGATTAAACGTTTACCATTAGGACCTTTTTTTGGTCCAGAAGTTTAAATCAAGATGAAATTTAATTTTCTCCTTTCTAGCCAGGTCCGTGCGACCTTATCAACAGTTGGATGGAAAGCTAACATTATGGTGGGCCCCCCGTGGGACCCACAATGATATATGTGTTTTACTCCCACCGTCCAGGGGGACGGTGGAGCCTACACTGATGTATGTGTTCTATGTGCACCGTCCACTGCTGTGGAAGGTGGAAGCCCACCTTGGTCTATGTATGTATCCACACTGTCCACTGCTGGACGGTTAGTGGGACCCACCAGATGCATGCATTGCATCCATTCCTTTCATCCATTTTGAGAACCCATTTTATGGCTTATGGCAGGGGCTAATGAAGGAGTCAGATCCATGGTTCAAGTGGATCCCCACCACTATTTGGAGTGCGGTCCAGTTGATCTTTGGATATGATTCATATATATATATATATATATACATTTTAATGTATTTGTGGCCATCCATCGAGGCCCACCTTGGTATATGAATTAGGCCCATTTTGATTTATTTGTGGCTGTCCATTGAGGCCCACCTTGATATTTATAAGGCCCATGTGATGGGGTCTATATCGATATATTTATGGTCCATTGTTGAGGCTCTCCCTGATGTACATAAGGCCCATGTGATGAGGCTTATTCGATGTATTTGTGGCCCGTTGTCGAGGCCCACTTTGATATATATGAGACCCATGTTATGAGGCCCATTGTGATGTTTTTAAAGGCCCATAGGATATGACCCATTGCAATGTACATAAGGCCCATTGATGCGGCCCACTTGTTTATATAAGGCCCATATGATGCGGCCCATTTGATATATTCAAGGCCTATGGGTCGAGGCCCAATGGGATGTCCTTAGGGTCCATTGTAATGGGTGATTTCCCCATGGTTTGTGTGATGATATTTATGGCAGGCCATGCCTTGGGAGCAATGTTGGTTTGATGTCCACATTGTAAGAATGATGTTGGTTTAATGTCCGCATTATAAATCTCCCTAGGGCCCATACTGGTTATGGGTAGGCCGTCTAGGCCCATCTTCGGTGTAAGGATAGTTCATTTCTTTATAACATGCTTAGTACACTTCCATGATTCATGCGCATACGCATCATATATATGCTTGATATGAGAAATGTTTGATCATAGCATAAGCCATTGGGCTGAGACATTTATGGGACTCCTTATGAGACGAAGTGCCCCATATGACCGCGTGGTACGCACGAGATTGCTGCATGATTGACGGTGTGACTCATACATTTCGCATTGTGTGTTGTGATTCATTGCACGCCCTAGCAACATCAGGGTTGTGACCTCCACAGGCACATCGTGGATGGTCGTATCAGATACTGGAAATATTGGCTCTAGCATTGTGGGCACTTAGGATGTCCTTGGGTGAAAATCTCAGAACCTTTTTGGTACCAGGGGATGCTCCAAAGTCTAAACCGAGTAAGTGTACGAGCGCCCGAGTGCCGAATACCAGTAGGTCGCGTCTCCCACTGTGTCGTGGTCGGTTGGAAGGGCGTGTGGCCTTATTCGCCTGAGTGAGGGGGCTATAAGCTAGGTTGAATTTGACCAGCTCGCAAATGAGTCTGCTATCGACGAACCGGGTAGGTATTGGCAGACTATTGGTCAGGCAGATAGTGAGGTCTCTTCTACTTACTTGACTGTGTAGCTAGGGAGGAGGCAGTCAGTGTGAGGTGTATTGGACCCCAGTGATATCCAGAGAGGAACTGTACTGATATGTGTACTTGATGAGTACTGACATGCTTATATTGCATCTCGCATATGGCATTTGACTACATAGGCCTCACATCGCATGGCCTTGGTATGGTCGATAGCATTCATGCCTTGCATTACATAGCTTTGGTGCAGCTGACAGCATCCATGGACTTACCGCATATTTCTGCATTACTCTGATATTATATACTTGGCACTTGCCTTACGCACACACCTACACCACTCTCTAAGCTTTTGTAAGCTTATGCACGACCGTTGCGTGCAGGTGTCATTGGACAGCAGCAGCGCTGAGGCAGGAGCGCGTACCAGATTGTTTTGGAGCTTTTTGATTACCTTGTATTTCCCTTTCCGCATTATACTTAAAGATTTTGATATAGTGGATATATGGTGATGTTGTTTTGTGACTTGGTTATGCTTGTGGTTATGCTCCATTACAAAAAAAAATCATACTAAAAATCTTCCTTGTAGGATCCCAGGATCGGAATCTGGCATATGGGTGCTGGGAGTCGAGATGGGGTACTGCGGAGGCTGTCGACACCGGATTCGGTGTTCGGGAATTTTGTGAGCCCATTTTCTGAGTTTGTGGCATGACAAGGCCCATTGTGACATATTCAAAGGCCAGGGGTTATGGCCCATTGCAATGTACATAAGACCCATATGATGCGGCCTATTTGATGTATCTAAGGCCCATGAGTCGAGGCCAATGGGATGTCCTTAGGGTCCATTGTAATGTGTGATGCCACCTTGGGTTGTGTAATAATGTTTTATGGCGGGCCATGCCTTGGGACCAATGTTGGTTTGACGTCCACATTGTATGAATAATGTTGTTTTAATGTCCGCATTATAAATCTTCCTAGGGCCTATTGATAGGCCCGTACTTGTTGTGTGTAGGCCGTATATGTCTGGGCCTATTTGCATTGTAAGGATAGTTCATTACCTTATAACATGTTTAGTATAGTTTCATGATTCATGATCATACGCATCCTATGTATGCTTAATATGAGAAGTGACTGATCATAGCATGTCTTCGGGCAGATTGTTTATGGGCTCTCGGTTAGGCGATGTTGCCCTACATGATCGTATGATGCGCGTAGGATTGCTGCATGATTGGATAGTGTGATTCATGCATTTCGCATTGTGTGACATAGTGTAACATCCCGAAAATCGGGGGTCGAGCATAAACTCAACTCCCGAGTGTCAGAACATCACTTATGCAACAAAATGAATGATGATTGAATGTTGATTGTATTTGAGTATTGAACATGAGCGAGATTAAGCCAAAACAGCATATCATACACCAGAGACAGTTAAATTGCAAGCGGAAGACTTTGATAGATAAATAACATATATAAACTATGGTGCGTCTCCAGAGTGTGATGATGTTACTAGGTTAATTAATTATAGTGCAATTCTAAAATATACCTAAGGTGAGGAAGTGTAATGTCTTCTATCCCAAGTACCATAGCCCCGTCAATACATTACCAGGTCTTCATAGACACACGCTGAGAGAGATACAGATAGGAGAACTCCTCCTCAACATCATAGTAGTAGTCCGGCTCTGCTTCATAAGCATCGCCATCACCTGAAACTCAACAAATCTGGTTGGTGTTGCAAACACCGTCCCATAACATGGGAGTGAGTGATCAACTCAGTGGAACAATCAGGCATAGGTTAACATGTTATCAATTCAGTCAAGCAGTAATGATAAAGCAGTAAAATCAAACATTCCTAACTATTCTTATTAATGCAAGTATGAATGCAGTCATGATGTATGCCCTCACCGACATACTCCCTCATGCGACACCATCTTCGTTCATGGTATACTTTCTTTTCTCAGTGCTCCACATCTTCCAGGCACATGCAATGCATGATGAGCATGATTACCGAGTTGTTATTAGTCCATTTCAAACAGCAGGATTGGGAAACTAAGGTACCTCCCTTGTATCATTCCCAAACATGATCCATTCTAGGGTCGTCATTCCTAGACAATCTCATACGATGGTGTGTTTCTAGGTCACTGCAAGGGCTACCAGGGCTGTTACGCGGAATCATTGCACCACTCCCCCATCACCTTATCAATACAGGCCTAGTTTATACTCTGTTACTACGGGAAGGCTCGGCGCCTCACTGTAGGTTTAGAGTATGCTCGAGGTCACTACACCGGATACGGTCAGGGCTGTTACATGGAATCGTTGCACCACTCCCCCATCACCCATCAAGTAGTGTAGGCCGACAGCTCGAATATAGTGTCCCATACCACCATAATCGGCTCACGAGTCTGGTTGCTCACTGGTCACTATGGGGAGGCACATGGCCCCAGCGTAGGCCGACAGCTCGACCACGGTGTCCCATATCACCATGTCCAGCTCATGAGTCTTAGCGGATCGAGGTACCATGGTTAACGGGATTTCCAGTGGTAAGTTTGGTACCCTAGGTTCAAGCAGTAGCGACCAAACATGGTGAACATACATTAGACACATCGGGTTACTTGACGAGCCTGACTAGCTCGAGTGCACAATTAATTGGATGACATGAAGTGCATAAGCACTTTGCGTGGCCTAACCACTGTCGCCAACTGACGTACGACTCGGGTTCGTTAAACACATCTTACATAGCGACATGAAACTCAATCATGATCTCAAGTCTAGTTCCGACTGTCTAGACTATAGACATAGTCCCAAACTCAATCAAACCTTATTCGTAGCATGTGGAGTAAAGCATGATAAACTAAGTAATTCAAGCATGTAAGTAAGCATGTCATAAAGCATGTTATAAAGCATGTTATAGAGCATGTTATAAAGCACTACTTAAATAGGAATACAAACACATATATTTCACAAGTAAGCGGTTTAAGTAAACAACCTCATGGAGTAAATCATACATGTCTCTAAGGTAGTTGAGAATCCCATCTCAACACCCTCCTAAGGCATCAACATCCAAACACTTACTCACTCAAGCATTTCCACAAATACTTAACATACACTATTTCAACATACATAGTGTATGTTAACAAACATGTATTAGGGCGAGTCCTTTCGCCAAGCAAGTATTTTACGCATACATAATATATTTATACAACAATTAATCATGGCAAACACACCTCTAAAATATACATGTATATGGTACTTTCTATAATACAGTATTTCTACATACATAGTGTATATCCAGGATGTTACACATGGTTACTGTATGCCCTAGCGACATCAAGGCCATAGCCTCCACAGGCGTATCGTGGTTGGCAGGATTAGATACCGAAAATCTTGTTCTACATGCGGTGCTATAGATATCCCTATGTGAAAGTCCCTAAACCCTTATGGTACCAAGATATTGCTCCAATGTCTAGACCGAGTGGGTGCATGAGCACCGAGTGCCGATTACCAGATAGCCACACTTTCTACTGTGTCGTGGTCTGTTGGAAGGGGGTGTGGCCTTACCCGCCCGAGAGGAGGGGGGAAAGCTAGGCTGAGTTTGACCAGCTTGAGGAATTGGTCCGCTATCGACGAGCCAAGCCCGATATTGGTAGGCGGATAGTGAGGTCTCTTCCACTTATCTTATTGCGCACGATGGGGTGACAATCTAGTTTAGAGTATACTAGACCCCGGTGTTATTCTAGATTGGAGCCGTATTGATATGTGGACTTAGATGAGGATTCGTATGCTTAAGTTACATCTCACATTGCATGGACTTGGTATGGCCGACATCATTCATGCTTTGCATCGCTTAGCCTTGGTATGACCGACATCATTCATGCCTTACATCGCATAGCCTTGGTACGGCTAGTGGTATTCATGGATTCATCATCATGTTCCGCATTACTCTGATACTGTATAACTACATTACTACCTTGCTCACACACTTTCACCACCCTCTGAGCTTTCCATAAACTTATGCACGACCGTTGCCTGCAGGTAACGTTAAACTGCAGCAGCGCTGAGGTAGGAGCGCATAACAGATCATCTTAAAGCTTTTATCCATTATCATTGTATTTCCCTCTATGCTCATTGTACTTATAAAGTTTTTTTTTATCATAGTGGAAATGTGATGGAGTTTTTGGTTGTTGTTTGTGGGTTATGCATTTGGTTATGCTTATTATGAATTAAACTGATATTGGAAATCCTCCTCGTAGCATCCCAGGATCGGAACTTGGTGAATGGGCTCCGGGAGCCGAGAGTTACGGAGGCTGTCGGCGTCGGATTCGGCAATTGAAAATTTTGTGAGCCCAGTTTTCGAGTTTGGGGCATGACAATATGCAATCATGCCAGTCATCATAACAAGTCCACATATCAGTACAGTTCCTCTCTGGAAAATCACTGAGGTTAAATACACTTCACACTGACTTCCGCTTCCCTAGCTGCACAGCCCAGCGAGCGTAAGAGACCTCACTACCCGCCTGTAGTCTGCCAATACCTACTCGGCTCGTCAGTAGGGGACCCATTTGGGAGCTAGTCAAACTCAACCTAGCATATGCCCCCTCATCGGGCGGGTAAGGCCACACCCCCTTCCAACCGACCACGACACAGTGGGAGACACGGCCTAATGGTATCGGTACTGGCGCTTATGTTTCCACTCAATCTTGACGTTGGAGCATCTCTTAGAACCAAAAAGGTTCTGGAACTTTCACCCAAGGACATCCTACGTGCCCACAGTGCTAGAACCAAGCATTTACGGTGTCCAAATCTGGCCATCCATGAGGTTCCTATAGAGGTTACGACCCTGATGATGGTAGGGTGAATAATAACCGTGCCATGCAAAAATGTAAGATGCATGAATCATACCACTCAACCATGCATCAGTCCTGCGCATGCAGCCCGCTCATGTGGGGGCAACTCCATCACTCAAGGAGTCCCATAAACAACTTGCCTAATGACATGTACCATGATCAATCACTCCTTAACCAAGCATACATATAATGCACAAAGGAATGAATCATGAAGATAAACTAAGTATGACATACGACGATGTTGTACTCTCCTCTTAATAAGGTCGGGTTTAGGTACTTGGGCAATTCCTCAAGATATGGGGGAAGAATAACTAATAGTGGGGGCCCAACGGTTTGGGGTAGCCCACAAAGCCTAAGTAAGCAATACTATGGGCCTAATGGGTGAGAATGGGTCCAATCAAGGTCTAAAGTGGACATTCAACCACCAATAGATGAGAATGGGCCTAACGAAGGGGCCTAAAGGGGTACACAATGTAGACATTTAACCACCATTGTCCCTAAGAAGGCAACCCATTAAGGAGTCTAGCCAAGACAAGGCCCATGGCCCGAATACAACCATGTAAATGAAATGGGCAGCAATACATACATCTTATATCACATGATGGGCCTCAAGAAAATGGGCCAAAGCCTACATACATTAAAATGGACCCAAAAGGGGCAAATCATGGCCCAAGTACAATGGCCACCAAATTCATGCATTATGATAAACCTAATGGGCAGCCCATAAGCCCAAATACATAGGTAAGGCATGCCCAATATTTGCCAAGTTGGGCAACTGGTTAAGATAGATGGGCAACAAAGATCCAATTTTCAGCCCACAAGGTCCAACATAAGGTGAAAACAGTCCATGTACCAAACTGGGCTCAAGAGTGGACGTCCAATACTATTTGGGCCTACTGGACGTCCCAAAAATCTAGCCTACTATGGTCCTAAAAAATCAACCCAAAGGCGGGCCTCATAAGGCACTAATTAAGCCCAAATCTCAGAAATACAAGCATGGTGTACGTACACAAATCTCACAATCTGGTGGGCCTCACAACTGTAAGTGCTATGGTTTCTTGCTCCTTTGATTATCAAATTTTGTGGCGCCAAAACCTCAATCTGGGTCTTGTGTAGCACGTTAATATACATATGTTCAAGGCACTTCATCATAATGCTTCAAGTCAAGAATAATGATCTACTTCAAGAAAAGCAAGATCAATTACATTGTTCTCTTCTCTAAAGCATCAGAGTTTTAAAGCTACATCGAAGATGAAATCTTGTTCAAGACTCTAGGTGAAGTACAATTCAAGGACTATGAATTCAAGCTTCTGAAGATGGGGACAAGGTGTATCTCGAGGTCTCGCCCATGAAGTGCATGGTTCGATTTGGAGTGAAGGGCAAGCTTGCCCTGAGATTCATAGGACCCTTCGAGATCACTGGGTGTGTAGGCGCCGTGGCCTACAGGCTTACCTTACTTTCTGAGTTGTCTGGTATCTATAACGTCTTCCATGTTTCGATGTTGCGGAAGTGTGGGTCAGACATTGTTCCAGTGATTGATTGTCAGCCTCTTGAGGTCCGTGAGGATGCTTCTTATGTTGAGCAGCCGATTCGCATCTTTAATCGGAAAGAGCAGGTTCTCCGGACCAAGGTCATTCCCCTAGTGAAGGTTCAGTAGGGTCATCATTCTGAAGTAGAGGTGTCTTGGGAGCACTATCCCCATTTGTTCGATTGAGTGATTGATTGTATTATGATATGTATTGCCTTGTATTGATTGATATATATATGTGATGATGTTTTATTTTCTCCCTTTGTTTGTCTTAGCTGTGGTAAATTTTGAGGATGAATTTTTTTTTAAGGAGGGGAGAGCTGTCAGACCCTTAACCTGGTATCCGTTCTATTCCGTTAGGTCCCACGGTCCTTCTGGTCTAATTCCGGCTACCTGCGACTTGTAGGTTACATTTGCGATGATCCTTAAGTTCTGTCCTATAAACCCGACCTAATTCGACCCGAAATCTATACCCTTGCAACCGCATCGTCGCTGCGATTCCAACACCGCATCTCGTGCGTCAATCCAAGTTGTAGATCAAAAGTTGTAAGCCGCGCATCATTTAGACCGTTGATCATGATTGTGCGACCCACCTATTGCATGTACACATTTCCCTAGGTGATGACATCACCCTAGTCCATCATTACCTATAGCCTACCCTACCTAGTCTAGCCTATAGCCCAACCTACCTAGCCTAGCAATCATGGATTTTTCTTCTCAAAAATAATCATTGCTCTCCATCTCCCATGTGCCATGATGTCTTTTCTTCCCAAGACCCATGAGTATCTTACAACTCATGATGACAAAGCTACAGCTCCCCATCTCCCTCTCTTTCTCCCTCATTCCTCTCTCCCTCCATTTGCAAGAGAAGCTTGGGATGTCCCACCATTCTCATATTTTCTAGCCCCTCTCTCTCTCTCACTTCCCCTCCATCTAGCCCTTGCAATCTCATCTTCACCATTGAAATAACTCCTTGGAGTAAGGCCCTAGTGTTGAAGAAAGGAGGAGGATCTAAGAGGTAGGTGTACATTCTAGGCTAGTTTTCTGATTTTTCTTCTTACATTCCATTCTTGGAAGCTTGTAGGACCCACAAATCGATGGTGGAAGTCCTCCTTGACTTCCTAGGTGTGGCCAATGGCCCACCTTGTGCATGCATGAGCCATGATGGTTCTCCAAGGACCCCATCATGATGACTTTTCTTGATCCATGGCTTGATTTAGGTCATATAGACCCTAGATTCCTGGTGGGGATGGCATCCCCACCTTAGATTTTGACTAGTAGGGCCATGCATGTGTAGATCTATGTAATGTCTTGATGTAATATAGTAATGTGTGGTTGTGATTGACGGAGAAGGTCTCAATAGTGGTGGGGCCCTTCTCCTATGGCCGAGATCTCTTCCCCCTTTCTCTACTATTATTTTTCTGATGTGTGTTTCCCACCTAGTGAGCCGAGGATGTCCAGACTGTCCAGCAAGGTGGGATGCCCATACTGTCCATTTTCTGGACATTAGGTGTCCCACTTGCTGCCCATTTATGACATGCAAGGTGTTTTGATGAAGGGTCTTGGTCTGGGGGTTTGTGGGGCCCACTAAGGTAGGCCACATCATGGTTTATGTGGAGTAATTCCCTTTGTCCAGTAGCCTATAGCTTGGTATGTTCAGTAATATGTTGCTATTTAGATTTTTCTGGACTATTTTCTGGGCCTTTGATTTCTGTTTTTGGTATGGAATTTAGCCTTATATGTAGTATATTTTTCTCCCTATAGAGAGGTATTTTCTGGAGCTGTGGACCCCAGCATGTTGCAAGATGGATCCCACCTCCAACCGTCCCTGAATGGACAACGGAGCAGGCCTAAGGGGTGGGATGGTCCAATTTTCTGGACCGTCCAGTCATCTTATTGAAGGGAAAACACACATATCAGCTTGATCTTTGGGGGTGGTGGGCCACTTTTGTGAACCCCACCTTGCTTTACATATAGGGGTGTTTGTTGGCCACCCATTTTCCCTCTTTTGGATAGGCCTGGGCTCACTCCAATGAGTGTACAAGTCAGGGACATCAGTAAATTCCAGCAACATTTTAATTCTAGAGCCTTGCTGCACAGATTTTGTTTCATGTTTTTATGTGTTTATTGGCCTCCTTCTTCACCCACCTTGAGGGCCACCTTGTTGGGACCCACCTTAGTTGTATGTGGGCCATCAGATCAGCCAGTTTTTTGGGGGTTTTCTTTGTGGCTGGGACAGTAACCCCCTTGCTGGACGTTTCAGCTGGGCTGACGTCTGATAGTGGGCTGGCCGTTCTCCTTATTGTGGCCCACCTTGATGATGTGTTTTATCCATGCCATTCCTCCCTTGTGTGGCCCCCCCTTAGATGTGGTCCATCCCCTGGTGGGATGTCCACAAGTGGGGCCCACCTTGTATGTTTATATGGTTAGCCGACTAAGACATTAGGGACGCCCAGGCCCACTGGGGACGTCCAGATTTTTTTTGGCATGTCCAGCAACAGACCCACCTTGTTTTTTGTGTTATGTACACACTTCCCATCTAGTAGGGCCCATTGTAATAATTATGGGCTACTGGGAAATATTTGTGCACTCAGTTTTACCATCTGTTGGACCCCAGCAAGCCTAGGAAGTTAGGCAGGCTGGATGTTTAGCAAGGGCCTCAAAATATTCTGTATATAGCTGAAAGTTATGAGGTTGTTAAAAAGGCCAAGCTATATGTCCTAGAGGGGGGGTGAATAGGACTGCCAAATTTAAAAATAATACCAGCAAAATTAAACAATAAGATAGCCAAGTAAAGAAAAGATAGCAATCCACAATACAGAATGTAAAGCAACCTCAAATTCTAATTGTTCTGAGGACAACCTTTCACCATAAAAACTAAGGGTTTATGGCAAGGACAACCTTACTAGAACAAATAGAGAATTAAAAACTCAAATTGTAGAGAAATAAAAAGGAAATAACAAGAATTGAAATCTATACTATTACAACATTCCCCACAATTCTTGAAATGTAAATATTACAACATTCACATCCACATATACATCCCACAAACTTGAATGATAAAAAATATAAAAAATAAATCACACATCCACAAAACACAAAGAGTTATAGTGGTTCGCCTGTGTGTACACCAACTATTAAACAACAGCCACACAACTTGCTACTCTACTCCTAATATCCTCACATAGGGGATATTAACGTTCACTATTAAAATAGGTTTTTTCAGGTTCACCTAAAACCTTCACAATTGTGTCTTTTAAATGGGCTTACACAATAAAAAAACCCCACTTTGAGTTTTCTGGCTCACCTCAGATAACCAAAATAATGAGATTTTTCTGGGTTAATCTCAAAAGAAACCAATACAATAAAATATTTACACAAATGTAAAATACTTGAAGTTCTCCTTTTGTAGCAGCCCGGAAGAACCAAATCGGAGTAGAAGTTCGAATATAGAAGTTCAATGTCCACACTCACTTTGAAATGGTTTTAGGTTCTAATTGATTTTAAATTAAACTAGTTGGGTTAGCTCTATTTGATTTTGATTCCAAAAAGTGGAATATCACAATTCCTCTTTCAAGTTAGATTGGAATGCAAAAACAAAATCAAATATGAAAAGCTAACAAAAGAGAATATTAAATAAGCACAATGTAGCTTAACAATAACACAAACTTATCTCTCAGACTAATGCTTGATTTTACTTGAATTGGATATAAAATTCTGAAATTCGTGCTCGACTTATAGTTGCAGAAATCGCATCTTCGACTGGTCCTGTGGACACTATGACTGGTCGAAGGTCGAACAGATTTTTGAATTTTGAGCGCGATCGGATAAAACCATTCCACGACTGGTCGAAGGCTCTTCACGACCGGTCGTGAGCCCTCCACGACTGGTCGTGACCTTCCCACGACTGGTCGTGAGGAACCAGAATTCGTTGCTGTAGTTTGAATTATGGCTGCTGGACTCGTCGTGAACGAGTCGAGCATTGTTCATACGACCGGTCGAGCAGTCTCCAGGACTGGTCATAGACGAACAAAAAATTCAGAAAAATTGCAACCAACATAGGACTGGTCCTGGGATTTCTTGGACTGGTCGACCCAGTGCTAGGACTAGTTGAACAGGGTTCAGGACTATTCTTAGAACAGTCCAAATACATGTAAAGTGATTCAATTTGAATTATGTATACAAAATAACCTATCCTAAGGTCAATCATACCTTCACCATGAAATATGAACATTGAACCTTCTCTTCTTCAGATGATTTTGAAATTTAAGAAGCTTGAGACCTCGACACTTGATGAAGCTTGAAATCTTCAGAAACTTGAATTCATAGTCCTTGAATTGTACTTCACCTAGAGTCTTGAACAAGATTTCATCTTCGATGTAGCTTTAAAACTCTGATGCTTTAGAGAAGAGAACAATGTAATTGATCTTACATTTCTTGAAGTAGATCATTATTCTTGACTTGAAGCATTGTGATGCAGTGCCTTGAACATATGTATATCAACGTGCTATACAAGACTCAGATTGAGGTTTTGGCACCACAAAATTTGACAATCAAAGGAGCAAGAAACCATAACACTTACAGTTGTGAGGCCCACCAGATTGTTAGATTTATGTACATACACCATGCTTGTATTTCTGATATTTGGGCTTAATTAGTGCCTTATGAGGCCCACCTTTGGATTGATTTTTGAGGAACATAGTAGGCCAGATTTTTGGGACGTCCAGCAGGCCCTAATAGTATTGGATGTCCACTCTTGAGCCCTGTTTGGTACGTTGACTATTTTCACCTTATACTGGACCTTGTGGGCTGAAAATTGGATCTTTGTTGCCCATCTATCTTAACCAGTTTGCCCAACTTGGCAAATATTGGGCATGCCTTACCTATGTATTTGGGCTTATGGGCTGCCCATTAGGTTTATCATAATGCATGAATTTGGTGGCCACTGTACTTGGGCCATAATTTGCCCCTTTTGGGTCCATGTTAATGTATGTAGGCTTTGGGCCATTTTCTTGAGGCCCATCATGTGATATAAGATGTATGTATTGCTGCCCATTTCATTTACATGGTTGTATTCGGGACATGGGCCTTGTCTTGGCTAGACTCCTTAATGGGTTGCCTTCTTAGGGACAATGGTGGTTGAATGTCTACATTGTGTACCCCTCTAGGCCCCTTTGTTAGGCCCATTCTCATCTATTGGTGGTTGAATGTCCACCTTAGACCTTGATTGGGCCCATTCTCACCCATTAGGCCCATAGTATTGCTTACTTAGGCTTTGTGGGCTATCCCAAACCGTTGGGCCCCCACTATTAGTTATGCTTCCCCCATATCTTGAGGAATTGCCTAAGTACCTAGACCCGATAATGGGCTTATGGGCTGCCCATTAGGTTTATCATAATGTAGAAATCGCTAAGGATCAAATTATGTAAAAATTAGACGAAAATTAATTAAGTGTTAAACTAAATTACTTAGTAGATTATCTTAAACCGCTTTCTATACGATTTGTAAGACCCAAAACTAGTAGAATCGATAACGCTACATGACCTAAAAGCCTAGGATCAATATCAAAACCCAGTTACTCTCGGGAGCACATTGAAACTCCGTATCAGACCTGAACTATGCGTCAAAAGTCTGATTTACACGAAACTAAACGGTTATGACCGCCTTACTGGTCTTGACAACCATCTAGGAAATCAAGTTCCAATAGTATCCAGGAATGCACAACTTGAGCCCGGAGCGAAGTTGTGTGAGAAATGCTAATATCTTTAGAAAATGAGCTTAAACTTAAGTGAATTGAGCCGTTCGCTTGTAGGCTATATTTAAGGCTTCAGACCCTAAGATTCTGACCCAACTACACCCTTGGATCAGGAAAAATTTCTAACACATGTCAGTGTACTTGTGGCCTAATCGAGTAACGATGACCATTGAATTGAAAGCGGTCCTTCGCGGTCGATCCGTAAATTCGATCGGACCGAAAACTTAACCTGACATAGATCCATTGTCAGAGAAGTTTTCCTAAACAGTATGCAGAAAATGGGCCTCCAGATGAGCTCCATTGGACCGAAACAACCACTCTTTGGCTATAACTTAAGTATACCATAGCCCTAGGGCCATTGACATCAATTCTGAGCCTATATAAGAGCCTTTACCTACCCCTCTCACATTCCATACGAGATTCTAAACCCTAGGAGAGAGAAGAGAGAGAAGAGAATGAAAAAGTGAGGAGAAGAGAGAGAGAGAGTGTGAGATAGTTGTTGGGATTTGATCTCGCCGCTCCACATGCCGAATCCTCCTTCCTGTATCGCTAATCCGGCGATTTCGATTCCATTTTTGGATAAGAAATCATAACCCTAATCTATTTTAGGTATCCAAGTAGATGAATCGATGAAATAACTAACCTATTTAGTGATTCAGGTTGCCGTTGTACCGTAGACAAAGGCGTAATGTTCGAACTGAGTTCGATACAAGTTTACCGATGGAAGGTGCAGACTATAAACGTTTAGGTTATGGTTTTCAAGGCTTTCAATGTCAATTAATGATTTATGACTAACTTGATTACTGTCACATGTGCTTAGATGTGATGTTTTTCGTGTTTTACACATAATATGAACTATGTTGAAACTAATGCATTCCATGTGTTTGTTGTAATGTTTGTATGAATATGGAATTATGATTTGTGCTTGCCATGATTATAAATTGTAAATATATGATTGTTGTATGTGTGACAACACCTTTGTAAAAGGACTTGTCATAATATTTGTTATAACTAATTTATTACATGTATGTTGACATGTGTAGTCTAAGTGTTTGATAAAATGCCTGAATGAGAAAATGTTAGCTGAAATGTATTTAAGGAGGGTATTGAGATAGGATTCTTAATTACCTTATCTTTATTTATAGTTTCCTTCATGTAACCTATTTTACTACTATGTGCTTTATGGATGAAATGCTACGTATGATAACATGTGTGTTATGTGTTTGTCAAAATGCTCAAATGAGGTTTATATTTGAATTCTTTGTCACATGTTATTTTGATTATCACATATGAATGACTAAAGTGTTTGAGTCTGATGGGGACTACTGCGTAGTCCAGGCAATCGGTAAGGATTCCCGAATGAGTGACCGAACTAGTCTCTCCACATTAGATAAGTTCGATGAATCCGAGTCATACGATGATTGTCGACAGGGGTACCATGTCGACTAATTCAGCGTACGCTCATACCAATCAAACTTGTCAAGTAACCCGATTGGCCTATGTAACGACTCGAAAAATTCTGTACAATGGCCCGAGTACCATCTCAGGCAGAAATCACTTAGGATCAAATCCTTTAGAAATTAGACAAAGTTAACTAAGTGTTAAATTAGATTAGACATGAAATCCATTTGAATCACTTTAAATACGATCTGCAAGACCCAAAACTTGTAGAATTATTGACACTAGGTTACCCTAAAATCTAGGATCAAACTCATTACCCGACTGCTCTCGGGAGCACATTGAAACTCCGTATCAGATCCGGACCGCACATCGAAAGTCCGAATGATACGAGGTTATAGAATTAGGACCGCCTCACTGGGCTTGACAACCACCTCGGAGATCAAATCCAGACAGTGTCCCATGACTATTCACTTGAGCCCGGAGCGAGGAGTGTGAGAAAACTTGGTTTTCTTTAGAAATTTAATAAAAATTAAGCAATCTGAGACTTGACGTTTGCAGGCCAATTATAAGCAATCAGACCGTCAGAATCTAACCCAAATACACCCTCAAATCAGGAAACATTTCCTATAAATGTCTGTGTACTTGTAACCCTGATCGAGATTCGATGACCGTTGAACTGAAACTGGTCCGCCACGTGTGATCTGGGAACTCGATTGGAATAAAAACTTAACTCGACCTAGATCCATAGTCTGTGAGCTTAAGTCCGACCTTTAGCTCAAGGGGGGGCTCCAGAAATGCTCCGTTGAGCTGGAACAAGCTCACTTTGGTTATAACCTAAGTATACCTTGACCTTAGGTCTATTTTGGTGATGTTTTAGGCTATATAAGGACCTTAAACACTCTCTCATTAAGCCCATACGAATTTGATAAAAACTCTAGGAGAGAGAAGAGAGAAAAGAGAGAGAAAGTGTGAGAGAAGTGGGAGAATCTCCCTGCTATTTTACCTTGCCACTCTATAAGCTTAACCACACCATTCTAATCATTTTTCCGGCGATTTCGACTTCGTTTCTAGGTAAGAAACCCTAACCCTAATTTTTTTTGAGGTTTTGATAGTTGCAAGTTATGAAATAACTAACCTAAAGCATGTTATAGGTTGCCACATCACCGTAGACAAAAGCTTAGCAAATCTATCGAGTTCATTACGCTTCTACGGCGTAAGGTGCGGACTTTAGACGTATAGGCTATGGTTTTCAACACTTTCAATGTCAGATAATGATAGATTCATGATCTGTATGTTATTGCACATGTACAAAGTGCTGTCCGTTTCATTTTTCGGTTAGACGTTAACTATGTTGAACATACTGTATTTCTCGTATTTGTAGAAAGTACCGTATACGTATAAATTTTGCAAGTGTGCTTGCCATGATTAATCACTATATGAACATGCTATATATATGTATAATACTTACTTGGCGAAAGGGTTCGCCCTAATACATGTTTTTGGCTAGTATACGCTATGTATGTTGAAAGAGTGTATCCTAAGTGTTTGTAAAAAGGCTTGTAAGAGTAAGTACTTAGAGGATTGTGCTTTAGGTAGGTGTTGAGATAGGATTCTCAAGTACCTTAGAGATGTATATGATTTCCTCCATGTTGGTTGTTTAATTTAACCGCTTACTTATGGAATATATGTGTTAGTATTTCCTATTTATGTTGTGCTTTATAACATACTTTATGACATGTTTGTTAACATGCTTGAACTACTTTGTTTATTCTATTTTACTCTACATGCTTCTGAATAAGGATTGATTGTGATTGGGGCTATGATTATAGTCCAGGCAATCAGTAACAAACTCGAGTTCGTGGTTGAGTTTCATTCACCACGTAGGATGTGTTTGACGAACCCGAGTCGTACTTTGATTGGTGACAGTGGTTAGGCCACACGTAGTGCTTATTCACTTCATGTCGTTCAGTTGGTTGTGCGCTCGTGCTAGTCAGGCTCGTCAAGTAACCCGATCTGTCTAATGTATGTTCACCATGTTTGGACGCTACTGCTTGAACCTAGGGTACCAAACTTACCAGTGTAACCTCGTTAACCTTGCTACCTCGATCTACTAAGACTTATGAGTCGGACATGGTGGTATGGGACACCGTGGTCGAGTTGTCGGCCTATGCTGGGTCCACGAGCCTCCTCATAGTGACCATTAAGCAACTAGACTCGTGAACCGATTATGGTGGTATGAACACTATATTCGAGCTGTCGGCCTACACTGCTTTGATGGGTGATGGGGGAGTGGTGCAACGATTCCGTGTAATAGCCCTGACAGCCCTGACTGTACCCGGTGTAGTAACCTCGAGCATACTCTGAATCTGCGGAGAGGCAACGAGCCTTCCCATAGTAAACAAAGTATAAACTAGGCCTGTATGGATAAGGTGATGGGGGAGTGGTGCAACGATTCCATGTAACAGCCCTGGTAGCCCTTACAGCGACCTAGAACTATACATCGTATGAGATTATCTAGGATTAACGACCCTAGAATGGATCTTTGTTTGGGAATGATACAAGGAAGGTACCCTAGTTTCCCAATACTGCTGTTTGAAAGGTATTAATAATAACTCGGTAATCATACTCATCATCGCATTGCATGTGCCTGGAAGATGTGGAGCACTGAGGGTGAAAGCATGCCGCGGACGTAAGATGGTGTCGCACGAGGGAGTATGTTGGCGAGGGCATGCATCACGACTGCATTTCATACTTGCATTAACAAGAGTACTTAAGATGGTTGATTGTACTGCTTTATCATTGCTGCTTGACTGATTTGATAGCATGTTAACCTATGCTTTATTGTTCCACTGAGTTAGCTACTCACTCCCATGTTACGGGATGGTGTTCTGGACACCCACCAGACTCTGTCTTAGATGTAGGTACCGACGATTCACTGGAGACCGAGCCTGATTATTATGATGATCAGGATGAGTTTTCCTTCATGCGGTTCGCTGCAGGCTTCGCGTAGGCTATCCAGATTTACGGGGCTACAGGGTTTATGGTTATAGTTGTACCATTTTGGACATTTTGATTCAGGAACAAATACATGTATATGGTGAATCAGTTGGTATTTATACTCTTGAGATTGAGATTGTTTTATTTTATACACATTTATATACATCTTTCAGTCTTCCGCTTCCGTTTATACATGGATCTGGAGTATGAATTACTGTTTTGGTATAATCTCACTCATGTTTATTGCACTGACATAGCCAACATTCAATCATCATTCTCTATGTTGCATAAGTGATGTTTTGGAACTCGAGTGTTGAGTTGCTACTCGACCCTTGAATTTCAGGGTGTTACAGCCTATTATGTATTTACCATGTATGGATAATACTGCTTGAATCTAAGGTACCAACTTACTAGTGCAAAGCCCGTTTAACCTTGGTACCATGATCCGCTAAGACTCATGAGCCGGGCATGGTGGTATGGGACACCGTGGTCGAGCTATCGGCTTACGCTGGGGTGACGAGCCTCACCGCAGTGACTAGTGAGCAACCCAAAACTCGTAAGCCGAATATGGTGGTATGAGACATTGTATTCGAGCTGTCAGCCTACACCGACACAGCCTGGCTGTGGTCCCCAGTCAGCTTAGTGACGAGCCTTCAAAATTAGACTGCTAATTAGTAGGGCATTGCTGGAGTGACCTTGAGTACAAAATACGCCTACCCGGGCGTAGCCTGACTGTGGTCCCCAGTCGGGTTAGTGACGAGCCTTCGAAAATAGACTACCAGTTGGTAGGGCATTGGTGGTAGTAACCTCAAGTATAAACTAAAGCTTATGCTAAGGTGACGAGCCTCTTCGTAGTGATCTGAACTTGCCTGTCCACTGCTTTTAAATTAGGGGTGACGTTGTCATATAACTTACCTATCGTATGTGATTAACTAAGATTGACGACCCTAGATGGATCATTGTTTGGGTCAATGATATAAAGGGAGGTACCTTAACTTCCCGAACCTGTTGTATGAATGAGTCTAATTAAGAACTTGGCTAATCACGCACATGCACCGCATTTGCATGTGCCTTTGGTGTCAGAGTTGAGTACAGAGGAAGGGGTGCATGCCGCGATCGTGAGATGATGTTGCAGAGGGAGTGTAGGCGAGGGCATGCATCATTACAACATATCATTCCTACATTAATAAGAGTACTTAGGATATGAGTGTTGTACTGCTTTATCATTACTGCTTAATTGAATTGATAACATGCTAACCTTTGTCTTCTAGCTCCACTGAGTTGATCACTCACTCCCACTCTGGGATGGTGTTTTAAAACACCAACCAGACTCTGTTGTAGTTTCAGGTGATGTCGAGGTTTACAAGGTGGAGCCTGACTTCTATGACGACGAGGAGTTCTCCTATTCGGAACTCTCTGGCGGGTCTATGTAGACCTGGAGTTGCGTCACCGGGGCTACGAGGATATGGATAGATGATATAACACTTTATCATTTTGTATATTTTGGAATTATACATGTAATTGTTTAACCTGGCAACGTTCATACTCTGGGGACTTACAATCACTTATATGCTCTATATATTAACACAGTCTTCCGCTTGCGTAATTTAATTGTCTCTGGAGTATGATATGCTGATTTGGTATAATCCCATTCATGTTTAATGCACTAACACGAACACCACTTAATCATCATTTTCTATGTTGTATAAGTGATGCGTTGGAACTCGGGAGTTGAACTTCTGCTCTACTCCCAATTTTCAGGGCGTTACAATTTTCTTGAAAAACAATTTTAGAAGATTTAAGGGTGATAGATTTTCCTTTAGGAGCTTTAAAATCTAACTCATAAGTTTGTAAAGACCCAACTAATTCTTCTACCCTCATATTATCCGTATCACGAAATTCTTGGATCGCAGTTACCTTAGAATTGAACCGTTCACGAAGTGAGCCTAGTATTTTTGCACACACTTTACTTTCTTAGATTTTATCACCAAGACCCCACATAGAGTTCACAATGTCATTTAATCTAGTGTAGAAGTTCATAAACATTTCATTTTCTTCCATATGTTATTCCTCAAATTTGGTTGTGAGGATTTTGACTTTAGATTTCTTGACAATTGATATTCCCTCGTGTGTCATTTCTAATATATCCTAGGATTGCTTTGCAGAATCACATGATATAATTCTTTTGAATTCATCCAGTGATAGTGCGCAAGTGATTGCATTTAGTGCTTTTGCATTTGCACTACTCTTACTTTTCTGAAGTGTGGTCCAAGAAAAATAAGGTGTTACTCTTATTGATTTTAATCCATCGATACCAGTTACTTCAGTGGTAGGAGGGGTTCATTCAGTCACTGTGGCTAGCCACACACTTTCATCCATGGATTTTAAGAAAATCCTCATTCTAGCTTTCCAAGAAGCATAGTTGGTGCCATCGAATGGTGGAGGCCTAGTGACTAAGAGGCTATCAAAATTTGACATCTTATAAATAGCTTAAATCGATTAGCTCAGGAAATAAATCCAAATAGAATAAATAAAAACAAGCTATTAGGCTTTGATACCACTTGAAAAGGCCAAGTTATATGTCATAGAGGGGGGGTGAATAGGACTATGCCAAATTTAAAAATAATACCAGCAAAATTAAACAATAAGATAGCCAAGTAAAGGAAAGATAGTAATCCACAATACAAAATGTAAAGCAACCTCAAATTCTAATTGTTCTAAGGACAACCTTTCACCATAAAAACCAAGGGTTTATGGCAAGGACAACCTTACTAGAACAAATAGAGAATTTAAAACTCAAATTGTAGAGAAATAAAAAGGAAATAGCAAGAATTGAAATCTATACTATTATAACATTCCACACAATGCTTGAAATGTAAGTATTACAACATTCACATCCATACATACATCTCACAAACTTAAATGATAAAAGATATAGAAAATAAATCACACATCCACAAAACACAAAGAGTTATAGTGGTTTGCCTGTGTGTACACCAACTGTTAAACAATAGCCACACAGCTTGCTACTCCACTCCTAATATCCTCACACAGGGGATATTAGCGTTCACTATTAAAATAGGTTTTTCCAGGTTCACCTAAAACCCTCATAATTGTGTCTTTTAAATGGGCTTACACAATCCAAAAACCCCACTCTGAGTTTTCTGGCTCACCTCAATTAACCAAAACAATGAGATTTTTCTGGCTTAATCTCAAAAGAAACCAATACAATAAAAGATTTACACAAATGTAAAATACCTGAATTTCTCCTTTTGTAGCAGCCCAGAAGAACCAAATCGGAGTAGAAGTTCGAATATGGAAGTTTAATGTCCACACTCACTTTGAAATGGTTCTAGGTTCTAACTAATTTTAAATTAAACCATTTGGGTTAGCTCTATTTGATTTTGACTCCAAAAAGTGGAATATCACAATTCCTCTTTCAAGTTAGATTGGAATGCAGAAACAAAATCAAATATGAAAAGCTAATAAAAGAGAATATTAAATAAGCACAATGTAGCTTATCAATAACACAAACTTATCTCTCAGAGTGATGCTTGATTTTACTTGAATTGGATATAAAACTCTGAAATTCGTGCTCTATTTATAATTACAGAAATCGCATCTTCGACTGGTCCTGTGGACACTACGACTGGTCGAAGGTCGAACAAATTTTTGAATTTTGAGTGCGATCGGATAAAACCGTTCCACGACTGGTCGAAGGCTCTTCACAACCGGTCGTGAGCCCTCCACGATTAGTCGTGACCTTCCCATGACTGGTCGTGAGGAACCAGAATTCGTTGATGTAGTTTGAATCGTGGCTACTGGACTAGTTGTGAACAAGTCAAGCATTGTTTATATGACCGGTCGTGCAGTCTCCAGTACTGGTCGTAGACGAATAAAAAATTCAGAAAAATTGCAACCAACATAGGACTGGTCCTGAAATTTCTTAGACTAGTTGACCCAGTGCTAGGACTAGTCGAACAGGGTTCAGGACTAGTCTTAGAACAGTCCAAATACATGTAAAGTGATTCAATTTGAATTATGTATACAAAATGACCTACCCTAAGGTCAATCATACCTTCACCATGAAGTATGAACATTGAACCTTCTCTTCTTTAGATGATTTTGAAATTCAAGAAGCTTGAGACCTCGACACTTGATGAAGCTTGAAATCTTCAGAAGCTTGAATTCATAGTCCTTGTATTGTACTTCACCTAGAGTCTTGAACAAGATTTCGTCTTCGATGTAGCTTTAAAACTCTGATGCTTTAGAGAAGAGAACAATGTAATTGATCTTACATTTCTTGAAGTAGATCATTATTCTTGACTTGAAGCATTGTGATGCAGTGCCTTAAACATATGTATATCAACATGCTACACAAGACACAGATTGAGGTTTTGGCACCACAAAATTTGACAATCAAAGGAGCAAGAAACCATAACACTTACAATTGTGAGGCCCACAAGATTGTGAGATTTGTGTACATACACCATGCTTGTATTTCTGAGATTTGGGTTTAATTAGTGCCTTATGAGGCCCGCCTTTGGGTTGATTTTTAAGGACCATAGTAGGCCATATTTTTGGGACGTCCAGTAGGCCCAAATAGTATTGGACGTCCACTCTTGAGCCCAGTTTGGTACGTGGACTGTTTTCACCTTATGTTGGACCTTGTGGGCTGAAAATTGGATCTTTGTTGCCCATCTATCTTAATTAGTTTGCCCAACTTGGCAAATATTAGGCATGCCTTATCTATGTATTTGGGCTTATGGGCTGCCCATTAGGTTTATCATAATGCATGAATTTGGTGGCCATTGTACTTGGGCCATGATTTGCCCCTTTTGGGTCCATGTTAATGTATGTAGGCTTTGAGCCATTTTCTTGAGGCCCACCATGTGATATAAGATGTATGTATTACTGCCCATTTCATTTACATGGTTGTATTCGGGCCATAGGCCTTGTCTTGGCTAGACTCCTTAATGGATTGCCTTCTTAGGGACAATGGTGGTTGAATGTCCACATTGTGTACCCCTCTAGTCCCCTTTGTGTAATGCCCCGGTTTCCAAAACCCGAGTATACGACTCAGATTCTAAGAACCCAGGAGTTAACTATTGATAATGCCGATCAACCAATGAATCAAAGTGCGATATAACGGAATAAAGCAGGGCATATATATATGATCTCAAAATGGGAACAATATTTAGGCTCACTCAGCTGGGGGCCACTTACAAAACCTTAAGTTTTCTTAAATTCTAAATGTACTGAAATAGAGGAAAAGACTAGTCTACTGATTCAGTCCATAGTACACAACCGCCTCTTGCTGCGGTTCGTCATCATAAAGCTCTTCTTCGATCGTCACCGCCTCTGGGTCCATAGCGTACTCGGCATCTCCTGCACCTGCGTCCTCTGTACGGTTGAACATTGATGAATGAGTGGCCAGCTCAGTGTGATCTCCCCTCAAGATTGCACATCGCCGCCCCAAACCAGGAATAGTACAAAAGCACAACAATAATCCAAGTCAAAGTAAATCAGCCTTATTATATGTATGGGGGCATGAATGCGTCGGCCTGGGAAAAACATCCAGACGACCGTTAGGGTCGTCACCCATGAAATCGACCCGGGAAAAGCATCCAAACAGGCGATTTGACTGGTTATCAGTGCAACATGCGGCGTAATCGTATGGTCATGAGTGATCCAAGTCATCATCATAAATTGAATGGCTGGTCATCAGCGCAACACTCGGCGTAATCATATGGGCATGAGTGATCCAAGCCATCGTAATATGCCATGCATGCATGATTAGCCAAGTCATTATTAGTCCGTTTATAACCAGTCAATTTAGATAAGCTTAAAGGTCACTACGGGGAGCACATGGCCCAGCGTAGGCTGACGGCTTGGGCATAGTGTCCCATTACCACCATCCCTGGCCCATGAGGCTACCGTCTTAGGGTGTTGTAGCACCCACTAACATGTGATCAATCATTTCAATCATAAAGGGCTACCACCAATGCCGACTAGGGAAGAAACGTTGAAATCACCAAAGGTGACGATTAAAACATGTAGGCATGAATGTTTCAAAAACGAGTAAACAACGGTCTTTGAAAATAATATAAAGTTCATCCCAAATCAGTTAGGTGGTATCACACATGGGTGGTAAACCCCTTAATCAAACATCACAACCAAAAACCTCCATGTCAGGGGCCTACTTATGCCACGACTAATCTAGTTACACCCTCAGCACAGACTCTCCTTTACTAGAGTTTCTCATGGAGAGGTTTTAACAGTAAGTGTGTCATAGCAATGCAGATCAAGATATAAAAGAGAGTACAGAGCAATACATATATCGAACTCACATGGGTATCCAGATTATTCACATAGATTACTCACACAGATATCATAATGTGAACGAGAAATCAAGAATTTAAGCAACAGTAAAATCAAGCAAGAGCAGATTGTTTTCTTATACAATTTCTCATTTTACCTAGCTGGTTAGTTATACTAACAAAATTACTATTTCTAGTCTAGTTAGGGATGGAAAGCTTAAGGGAAGGAAAATCATCACTAGACGTGGGGTAGATTGCTCCTAAAGGCAAGGAAGATGGTGAATTTGCACTACTCGCATAATTCCCTAAACAATTCATTCATAATGGTCAGTGAGTCATATGGTTAAACATGTGGGGGTAGGTGAAGAGTTGGAAGGCCCCTAATAGAGGTTATTGTAACCAAGGGCGGCCGATCTTACCAAACTCGCGCAACCTTATATTGAATATACTGTACACATGGAATACATATCACATATTATATATAGTCATGGCCCCAAACATACGTATATGATGTACACATATTACATATTACATATTATATAGCCAAGGCCCAAAACAACACTTATGCATTGTACACATAGAATACATATTACATATGTACATGTACATGATGTATATTATATTTGTAATGTGTGGCATATGAGAGCACGTTATAAGTGCTGTATACACGTAATACACATGTGCACATCATAGGTTGCATTTGCATCACATGGCAGGGGTGTTCATCGTGTAAAGCATCTCATGACACCTAGATATACATCAGGTACGTTACATACACCATATGAGCAACTGGTGGGCCCCACCCTGCTGACAACAGAGGTGAACGGTTTGGATCTAAATGTGGTTGTATGACCAGCGCATACATGCCACTCACGTCACAGGTGGGCTCCACCACTCAACTCTGTGTGTCTGCCTAACTGTATATATACATACTTATATATACATATGTGTACTTATATATATGTATAAATATATACATCTGTATACTTATCTTACATATATATCTATATACATATATACATTTATATATATATATATAATAAATAAAAGAAAAGAAAGAAAACGTCCATCACTAGACGGCTGCAAATGAACGGTCTGGATAAGTAGGCTTTAACCAAACCAAAGGCAGATGGGACTCACGTGGGGACACCACATAGACACATGCATGTACAGAGGCATTACATATAGTACTATCATATATATGTACAAAAAAATTTCAGCCGTTAGCTGCAGACGTCCAGGCCTTGGACGACAACTAATGAACGACGTGGGTTTTCCATTACAAGAACGGGTGGACGGAACAGATCTCCATCCCCAGACGTGGCCCACTGAGATCGGAATCTCAGGTGCGGCCCATTGGTGATGGTTTAGCCCACCTTCCTCCTTTGCAGGGCCCATGTTGGTGCAGGCCGTCTGCCATCACCTCCAGGCTTGCTTTAGTTTTGACAGAGGCCTGAATAGGTCCATAGCAACCCCAAGAACTATGACTATCTTCAGCCCAAATCCCGGCCCTTGTTTTGGATTGTCTTCTTGGTTTGGAAGACAGTCATTGCTTGGTCTGTCCTCAACACCAAACAGAGCTCCATGCTACTTGACTATGGCCCGACATTTGGGTCCAATGCCTGACTGAAAACCCAACCATTGATTGGTCGGTTTCAGCCTCAGAACAGGACGTTACATGGCCTGTTGTAACACATGTCTTTAGCTCCAAACGGCGATCGATGAAGATGTGTTCCTCAGCCGAGTCACAGCTATTTAAATACTTGATTTCGAGCCGGGATACGGATATTAGTTAGGCCTAGAATCAGTTAGGAATCAAGGCCATTGGTTGGCCTAATTCCATCTCGAAATAGGGTCCTTAATCATTCGATCTTGGCCTGATGTATAGCCATTGTTCGGCCCTGTCTGTGACTTGGAACACAGTCGTCAACTTGGCCAGTCACCACTCACAACAGGGACCTACTATCACCGTTTCTTCAGACCATTCCATAGCCATTGATTGGCCTGGTCTGGTCTGAAATTGGGCAGCCTTCCAGCTTTGTGCTCGGTCTGATCTTAGCCATTGTTTTGGCTGTTCTCAGGCCCGAATTTCAGCTTCTGTTGGATCCCAGGTGAACATCACCTACTACTAGCTACGGTTGCTGGAAGACAAATGATACACAGGAAATGGAAGCAACTACTACAAGGAGAAACAACAGTCA
Source organism: Magnolia changhungtana (assembly GCA_030180095.1). Lineage (NCBI taxonomy): Eukaryota > Viridiplantae > Streptophyta > Magnoliopsida > Magnoliales > Magnoliaceae > Magnolia > Magnolia changhungtana. The sequence goes on along the minus strand of JASAUF010000654.1, from coordinate 10,235,266 downwards.
AACAAGAATGAAAACAACTAAAAAGAAAGAAGCCAGTAGGGAGAGTGTTTCTCCCCTGCATCGGTTACAACCGGACTCACCAGGGTGGGTTCTTTCTCTTCCCTCTCCACCCCACAACCTGTGAAGCTGCGACTGATCTGACTCAGTCCTACCTCATAGGGACTGAGTTGGAGCAATGGAAACTGAGTCCCCACGTCGGCCGGTCACTCTCTCTACACTCCCTCTCTCTCTATCCCTCACCTTCTCTCTTCTTTCTCTCTCTCTCTCTCAGATGCAAATCTCAATGCTACAGGACCCTTTATATAGAGAGAGAGGGAGGACATCAACGACTAGGAATGCCCTAGCCGTGCACGGCTGGGATCGAAGATCAGTTGCGCATGGGGCCCATCCATCCGTTTGGGTGAAAAGTTGGCCTAGAGGCCCACCAGAAAAGCATTCTTTCTGATTTGGTTGGGTCTATCTCGTCATTTCGTGTGGGTTTTCAACAGGGAAGATGACCCGATCTCTAATGGCAGATTGCCATCTAACATGCATGGGCACGATCTGGTCCGTCTGATCGGTTCAGATGGGACCTAGGATCAGCGTGGGGTCCACTTCTCGGGACCCAAGCGTCAATTCCAAGATATCTCACGAGAACCTCCCATTCTCGTGAGAAGGCTTTTGCTTTAGTCTTTAACTCACCACGCCCAGAACCAAGGGGAGGGATGACGCCACGTGGCCCTTTAGACGGATAGAATCGCTCCCACGACAGTTTCCCGGAGTGGGAATGTTCCCTTTTACTTTTCCTTACACAGGCCTTGCCCATCCTTTTCTAGAATCGAGAGAGCACGCCTCTCTTTGGAAGACGGACAGCTGGGATGGCGCCATCGAGCCGATCATGAACCGTCCAAGCGATCCCAGATGGGTTCCACACAGCGGACTTCCACCACGTGTAGTACAATGGACGGTGGCGACCCATCTATCTCGTCCGTTTACAAAGTCCCAAGAGGCTATATGGTTTTGTTAAGCCGGGCCCCATGGAGAAAGTGGACGTTTCTGATGGGATTGAAAGTGGCCGTGGTGGGCCAACTAGGGGCGTGAAGATCCCCAGTTTGAATCCTACGTTTGGTGGGAAGACGTGAAATTTTCTAGTTTCGAGAGGAGCACGGTCAAGGGTCGTTTGACTGAGCTTAACGTCCCAGTGCACGTCGCACACCAATGCATGTAGTGTACGTGCATCTTGTATAGGTTCCACCAGGATGGTTGTGGTAAATCTACTCCTTCCATTTTTCTTGGGGTCTTACTCCAGGGATCTTGGCCCACTTTGGGGTGGATACGACCTTTGGGCAGGCCGGTACACCCTTCAAAGGGTCATTATTTGCTCATACGACGCGATCCGTTGACCCAGTGGGTTTGATACTTATTTTCAACGGTTAGTATGAGGTACTGGTTGTGATGAAGATTCGATTTGCTACTAACAATCCCTCGGACGTTGGTGTTAAGTATGTGGAAGCAGTTACCACTAACATAAGTGCTTCAATTTAAGGTGTTCATGTAATCTTACCCTTGCATGTTATAGGGTGCGTTCTGGCTCCTGGAGGACCTGGGTGGATGACTTTACTTTCGACTGAATTCTCCATCCTACATGTATCGTGTTCAAGTCAATTGATTTAATCCACCCTAATTTGAGTTGACGTAGGTTTAAAGGTAACACCCGTGTACCATTGGTATGGGGTGTTACACTTTGTTAGGCCCATTGTCATCTATTGGTGGTTGAATGTCCACCTTAGACCTTGATTGGGCCCATTCTCACCCATTAGGCCCATAGTATTGCTTACTTAGGCTTTGTGGGCTACCCCAAACCATTGGGCCCCCACTATTAGTTATGTTTCCCCCATATCTTGAGGAATTGCCTAAGTACCTATACCTGACCTTGTTAAGAGGAGAGTACAACATCGTCGTATGTCATACTTAGTTTATCTTCATGATTCATTCCCATGTGCATCATATGTATGCTTGGTTGAGGAGTGATTGATCATGGTACGTGCCATTAGGCAAGTTGTTTATGGGACTCCTTGAGTGATGGAGTTGCCCCACATAACCGCGCTGCATGCGCAGGACTGATGCATAGTTGAGTGGTATGATTCATGCATCTCGCATTTTTGCATGGCACGGTTATTATTCGCCCTAGCATCATCAGGGCCGTAGCCTCCATAGGCACATCGTGGAAGGCTAGATTTGGACATCGAAAATGCTTGGTTCTAACATTGTGGGCACGTAGGATGTCCTTGGGTGTAAGTCCCAGAACTTTTTTGATACCAGGAGATGCTCCAATGTCGAGACCGAGTGGAAACATCAGCGCCGGTGCCGATACCATTAGGCCCATCTCCCACCGTGTCGTGGTCGGTTGGAAGGAGGTGTGGCCTTACGCGCCCAAGTGAGGGGGTAATGCTAGGCTGAGTTTAACCAGCTCTCAAACGGGTCCGCTACCGACGGGCCGAGTAGGTATTGGCAGACTACAGATGGGTAGTGAGGTCTCTTATGCTCGCTGGGCTGCGCAGCTAGGGAGGCGGCAGTTAGTGTGGAGTGTATTTGACCCGGGTGATTTCCTAGAGAGGAACTGTACTGCTATGTGGACTTATTATGATGACTAGCATGATTGCATTGCATATTGCATATGACATTTGGCTATATAGGCCCCGCATTGCCTGGCCTTAGGATGGCTAATGACACTCTTGCATGGTATTGCATAGCCTTGTTACAGCCATTGGTATTCATGGTCTTACCAGCATTTTCCATATACTCTGATATTGCATACTTGACACCTATTCCGCACACACTTACACCACCCTCTAAGCTTTCTATAAGCTTATACATGATTGATGCGTGCAGGTGATTCTAGTCTGTAGCAGGAGCAGGAGCGTGCCGCGGATCTTTTAGAGTTTTGCTTTATAACCATTGTATCTTTCCTTTTGAACCTTGTATTGTAAAAGTTTTTATTCCTAGTGGATTTTGTAATTGTGTTCCTGTAGTTATTTTCTTTGGTTATGATCTTGGTTATGCTGCATAAGGAACAAACTTATGTTATAGAAATCCTCCTTGTGGGATCCCATGATGGGAACCTGGTGAATGGGCGCCAGAAGCTGAGAATGGGGTACTACGGAGGCTGTCGGCGCGGAATTCGGCAATCAAGAATTTTGTGAGCCAGGTTTTCGAGTCTGGGGATAGATGTTGCACACCCGCCTCTTAGATCCTCCTCCTTTCTTCAACACTAGGTCCTTCTTGCTCCAAGGAGTTGTTTTAGTGGTGAAGATGAGATTGCAAGGGATAGATGGAGGGGAAATGAGAGAGAGAGGGGTTGGAAAATCTGGGAATGGTGGGACGTCTCAAGCTTCTCTTACAAATGGAGGGATAAAGGAATGAGGGAGAAAGAGAGGGAGATGGGGAGTTGTAGCTTTGTCATCCCGAGTCGTAAGATACTCATGGGTCTTGGGAAGACAAGCCATCATGACACATGGGAGATGGAGAACAATGATTATTTATGAGAAGAAAAATCCATGATTGCTAGGCTAGGTAGGTTGGGCTATAGGCTAGGCTAGGTAGGGTAGGCTATAAATAATGATGGACTAGGGTGATGTCACCACCTAGGGAAACATGTACATGTAATAGGTGTGTCCCACAATCACGATCAACGGTCCAAATGATGCGTGACCTACAACTTTTGATCTATGACTCGGATTGACGTACGAGATGCGGCGTTGGAATCGCGGCGAAGATGCGGTCGTAAGGGTATAAGTTTCAGGTTGAATCAGGTCGGGTTTACAGGATGAAACTTAAAGATCATCACAAATGTAACCTACAGGTCGCGGGTCATCGAAATTCGACCGGAAGGACCGTGGGACCTAACGGAATAGAACATATACCAGGTTAAGGGTCTGACATTGGCCAAGCCTCTCCTCAGGATAACTTCACCTTAGCCTCCTACTGAGCACTTTTATCACTCACCCATTACACCCATCTCTCTCTCCTTACATCTCCTCTCTCTCTCTCTCATTTTCTTCACCATTTTTCCAAGCAACCTAAGAGAGGAGAGACCGTCTAAGCTATAAGAGAGCAAGAAGACAAGTGTGTGGCCCACTCCCTACCCCATATCTCTTAATCCAACCCTTCAATTTTCATCTCCCACTATCAAAGAGGAAGCCAAGGAGCTTAGCATCCCAAGGAGCCGAGAAGATTAGTAATCGGTGGGTGTTTATAGGATTAGATTGTGATTTTTGTGATGGGCCAAGTGGGGCCTACAGATTGATGGTATGGATCTCACTTTGGATGTGGCCAATGGCCCACCATGATTCATATGATCATCCCATGATGGGGCCATTCTCCATGGACCCCATCATGATGTTTATTTTCCCATCGTGAAAAGGTCATCTAGACCTTGCATTTTTGGTGGAAAGGGATCTCCACCGTTGATCATTTTATGATTTAGGGCCCACATGATTTGGGACCCATCTTGATGTATGTATTATAATTGTTAAAGGAGCTCATAGTGGCGAAGCTCCTTCGCTACGCGTCTCTCTCTCTCTCTCTCTCTCTCTCTCTCTCTCTCCTTTCCCCTGTTGTGGACCATCGTGATGTATGTGTGTAAGTGCTATGGTTTCTTATTCCTTTGGTTGTTAAATTTTGTGGTGCCAAAAACACAATTTATGTCTTGTGTAGCATGTTGATTCATATGTTCAAGACACTGCATCTTTGCTTCTAGACAAGAATGAAGAACTACTTCAAATCATTTCAAGAAATGCAAGTACAAGCTACAATGAAAGAAGTGATCTTGTTCAAGACTCAAGAACAACTTGAGATAATGTTCAACTCAAGATGAAGTACAACTTAAGAACAACAAATCCAAGCTTTTCAAGATCTTAAGTTCAAGCTACATCTTGTAGAGATCTCAAGTTTCATAATCTTCAAAGGTCAAACATCATCTGAAGAAATGAAGTTTCAATGTCCTTACTTCACATTCAAGGTATGAATGACCTTAGATTGACTTTAGGGTAGGTTATTTTGTATACATAATTCAAATTGAATCATTTTATAAGTGTTTGGTCTGTTCTAAGACCAGCCCTGGACTCTGTTCGACTAGTCCTAGAACTGGCTCGACTAATCTAAGATATTCCAAGACCAGTCCTAAGTTGTTGAAAAATTTTAGAATTTTTTGGTTGGGCTTCGACCAGTCCTGGAGTCTGCTCGACCGATTGTAGGAACAATGCTGACTCATTCACGACCAGTTCTGCAGCTATGACTCAAACTCCAACAACCATTCCTGGTTCCTCACGACCAGTCGTGGGTTGGTCACGACCAGTCATGGAATGGTTTTATCCGATCGTGCTTAAAATTTCAAAATGTAGTTCAACCTATAACCAGTCGTGGTGGCCACACGACCAGTCGTAGACGTGATTTCTGCTTCTATAAATAGAACATGAATTTTAGAGTTTCTCAATTCGAATTCAAGTAAAATCAAGGCATTACTCTGAGATAAGTTTGTGTTAATTTTTAAGCTACGCTGTGCATATTTAATATTCTCTTTTGTCAATTTGATTTTGTTTCTATATTCCAATCTGAATTGAAAAGAGGAATTGTTGTATTCCTTCTTCTTGGAATCAAAATCAAATAGAGCTAGCCCAACTGGTTTAATTTAAAATCAATTAGAACCTAGAACCATTTCAAAGTGAGTATTGGATAATTTGACTTCTATATTCGAACTTCTACTCTGATTGGTTCTTTCGGGCTGCTACAAAAGGAGAAATCTAGGTATTTTACTGTATTGTAAATTTTCTTATTTTGGTTTCTTTTGAGATTAAGCCAGAAAAATCTCATTGTGTTGGTTATCTGAGGAGAGCCAGAAAAACTTAGAAGTGGGGTTTTTTAATTATGTAAGCCCATTTAAAAGACACAATTGTGAAGCTTTTAGGTGAACCTGAGAAACCTATTTTCATAGTGAACGCTAATATCCTTTGTGTGAGGATATTAGGAGTGGTGTAACTGAAAGTGCCCTGGTTTGTCAATTAGCGTGAGTGTTGAGTTAGTTAGACTACAGAGCCTGATAGGAAGATCATTTCAAAGCATCTGCCTCAACTAGATGTGTGCAAGCTCACCACAGGTAAATCTGAGCCTCACATCCCTTGTCCCAAATCACCAGGTATACTAAAACCCTTAAAAATGTTAGAATATCATAGAGTTTTTAGGGTAAGAAAATGTTTTCAAAATGGGAAAATTCTCTATGTTTTCTTACCCTGTCGATTTTATAGATATACATCTCAATATGATCGACCTGCATTATCGAGTCCTCGATGCTCCATCGATACCATTGAAAAGAGGACCAAATATGTCCAGCAACCTTATACATATCTGGATGGAATTATCGATGTATCGATACACCTATCGATATCATCGATATTCAAATTTCGAGTGACTCGATAGTATCGACAGACAGTATTCTGGCGCCCCTATTTTTTTTAAAGAATATCATATATGCTTCGATATATCGAAGTCTCCTCGATACCATTGAAGTTCAAACCTCGATGATATTGGTAGGCCCTCGATGATATCGGTCTTGGGCACCAAGTTCTCCAGCAACATATTTCAGGGTGTTTTATCTATGATCGGGGGTCACACTATTGAATCGATATTCAAATATCGATGATATTAATGCCATATTGATTGCATCGAACATGGACATAAACTATCGAACAAGCTTTATGGAAAATCTTTTTAATTTATCAATGGATCGACACAGCTATCGATATCATCGATATCCAAATTTCGATGATCTCGAAGGTCCCTCGATCACTCATAAAAACCTGAAATATTTCAAGGCAAGTCTCTCTCATTTTTCAAGTGTCGATGGATCGAATCTCTCATCGATGGAATCGGAGTTCAAAATTTGATGACATCGACACTCGTTTCGATTCATCAACCAGCCGGCAAAAGGTTTCAAAAGCGTATGACATTGAGTTCAAGTCATTGAGCGGACCATCGATGCTATTGAGAGTATACGCTCGATGATATCGAACTCTGTCATAAATGTGACCGTTTTATATCCGTTGAAAAATTTTGCCTATGTATAGAGGACTTGTCTATTGTTGCTGTGAGAGAAAGAAGAGAGAGCTTTTGAGTGTTTAACCTTAGATCTTATACCCAAAGCCCTTTCTCTCAAGGGAGTTCATCCTCCAATCCACTCTCACTATTGATATTCAATAGAGTGGATTAGGGAATGAACTTCTACATTCAAGGATCCTCCAGCTACTACCTTAATGACAAATTATTAAGCTGGGATACCTTGAATGCATAGATGATTGAAATCACTCTATCTTTCTTATAGGAAAATCTTTTAAGAGTAGGATTTCATCATAACCTTGACTCAACTCGTTGCCATGCATTGGTACATCTTTTGAGTTGCGGATCAAGGAGACCGAAGATTCTTCGTCAACGAAGGAGGAGATCTTCGTCAACATGCTTAATGGGACTCATCCACTTATCTGTAAGTATCTAGAGTCCAGAGGACACTTGTGATCATTCCTTTTTAGGATTGGGTCTTAGGTGTTTCTCACCCCTTCAAGCCCTCGTAGGAGGCCTTCGGTAGGAGTGTACGTGGTGGGTGCGTCGTGTGGACTCTTGCTCTGTGTAGAGCATAAACATCTGGTTGAAGGTGAACCAGCCAAAACCTTAGGTTTGAGGTGAACCGTGTGAAACCTCGGGTTTGAAGTAAACCGCGTAAAACCTCCGGTAGGGTCTTATGGAAGATCCTTGGCCAGTGTGCCTAAAAGTGAGTGCGTTGTGTTGACCCTTACTCGTGAGAGAATAAATAGTCAGCCTCAGTGTAGGTTGTAAAGGTTGAAGGTGAACTTGATTTAAAACCTTAGGTTTGAGGTGAACCGCTTTGAAACCTCCTTAGTGAAATTCGGCACACTCAAGGGTTGAGTGCGTCTGCCGGGAGTGGAGTAGACTGATCGTCGAATCACTATAAAAATGACCGTATTTGAGATTGCTATCTTTCTGATTGTGTAATTTACTTTAATATTTTCATATTTTCATATCTGAGATCACACCTCTGATTGCTTGCCTCCAAGTGCAGAGGTTCGTAAGTAGTATCCCGTGAATACAAGGTCGATCCCACAGGGAGATGAATTGTGAAAAGAAAAAAAATCAAATGCAAAATAAACTAAGTAATAAAAATTAATCTGATGATTTGATTTTGGGATTTTTGAACGGATGTAATTCAATTGAATAAAATAACACCCAAGCTTCAAAGTTCCACACATACGTTAATGTTCCAAAATCATGATGACTTGGATAACACAACTAGGATCTGATCACTATGGTCAGCCTAATCGAAAAATAAAACAGTTTAAATATTTTAATAAAAAAAATTAGAAAATAATGGATTTGCACCATTAACATACATTCTCAAGCGTCAGTGATTTTAAGTATTCAATATCTATAGGATAATGAATATCAAATAAATATGACAGGTTGAGAACATCTCCTATCTAGAAAATCTAATTGATCTAGGATAAGCCTATCCATCAATGTGGATCTCATATGATGGAAACATATGGATCTCACAAGAGGATAAAAAAAATAAAACCTAAATAATAGATAACATGCATACACCATTATTCTCATCATTAAAACAATCCATCATCATAATCTTAAAGAAACATTAAACCCATGTGCTTCCCTTCTAGCTTGGGATAGAAGGAACTTAGAAAAACATAATTAAATTGCAGAAATAAAAAGCAACAAGAAATAAAGAAAGAAAATGCAAATAGAAAAGATCTAAAAAATTAACTTATAAAGCTTTAATAAAACTAAAAACTCTTTAAAAACCCTAAACTTTGCTTTGGGATGCCTTGAATAATGTTTAAGAATGCCCTAGAACCCCTATTTATAAGTAGGGAACTCCAATTTTCGTATAAAGTTGAAAAACCCTAGAAATCGCCTCAAATATACGTATTTTTCTAAAACAGACTTCTCGCTGCATAGTTAATTTAAAACAGACTTTCTGCTGCGCAGTTTTCCAAAATAGACTTCACAGCTTCAGAATACACTTTTTCGGTCAATTTCAAAGATTCTTCACTTCAAATCTTCAATTTTCTTTATTCTTCACTCGATTTTCTTGGATCTTTGGCATGTGAGTTCTTCAATCTTGGTCTCCTAAGATCCATCTCTTTCCTTGGTAATTCTTGAGCATCAAAATCATGCTTTTAACACCATTTTTCAATCCAAACACTTAAATTCACCTTGCAACACATACATGAGTAAAATAGAATATTAAGCGGATCCATATTCATAAAACCAAGATATAAATGGAGAAAATTATGCAATATTTGAGTCTCAACACACCCCCCAACTAGCAATTTGCTAGTCCCGAGCAAAATAAGCGAAAAATAAAACTAATTTTAAAAACAAAATTAAAACGAAAAAAAAATTCTAACTACACCACTTTTGCAGGTAATCTCGATTGCATTTAGCATATGCAACAAGCCTTTAAACCCCTAGGTTTCCCCTAGTGGACGAGTTATAGTCTCGTGAAGGTTTCCAGAAATGTTACCCACAAACATTAAAAACATGAAAAATAGCTTAACACAAAGAAATTTATACAATTATGCCTCCATTCATCATATGAATTCCAAAACAAAATAATACTTACCCTAAGTCTGAAGTTAGTTAGAATCTCAATTTCCTAATCCATTACATCCTTGAGTTCAGAGACCTAATTAAAATTTAGAATAGTTATGATCCAATATCCTTAGGTGCTCGTGACACTAGTCTAACTTTGAGAAATATGTATGTTCTCTATCCTAACTCCTCTCAATCATTCCAAGAGTATGAAATCTCTAGTTATCTCATTTTTTCATGTCATTTCTTCTTTTATCATCATATCCTCATTATTATAGACCACCCTTAGATGAAGATTCCCACCGGGTTTGCTTCATAACCTAAGGTATCGTACTTGTAATGGTAACAGTAATGGATACTTAGGTATCCTTACTCCTGGACTTTACGACACGATTGTTATGGTCATTGCATTCATGCTCTATAACAAAATTTTATTTATTTCCATTACTCTTTTTTTTTCTTCAATATTTTTTTAAAACATATATCAATGATACTAGTTCATTCAACCTTGTTTGAATCAAAAGTTGTTATTCTAGTTCACATATCATATTCCTCACTTAGTTAGCTAGGGTGTAATGTGAATTCGGTACATCAAATTACAACTAGTGATTAGATAATTGAACTCAAGTATATAATTGTCAGTTATTAGAATTCTGACTACTATTAACCTAAAATAAATATTAACTTTGCCTTTGGAATTCACATAATATCATGTTCACATTCTTGTATATAAAAATATTATTTTGAAAATGGTGAAATGTTTTTTTTTTTTTTTCCATAAACCTAAAAAAATAAAATTTTACCTAAAAATAATAAAATAAACTGAAACAAAAAAATAATTTTTTTTCCTAAAAAAAATAAAATTTTACCTAAAAATAATAAAATAAACTGAAACAAAAAAATAAAAAATAAAAAATAAAAATAAAAAATCACATGGATGACTATCCACACCCCCCAACCTAAAATCTGCATTGTCCCCAATGTAATGATAATGTAATGCAGAGAACAATAAAAATAAAAGAAAGGGTGGATAGTACCTACCATAAAAAACTCACCTGCTAGGTGACACTAAAAAATTTGAATGTGATATACTACACAAATGCTCCATCAGACTAGGAACATCGATCTGAATATTCTGGCTCATGAAGAGGGAAGGACTCCTCTCCCAAATGAAAGTTTTTCACATAAGGCTTCAATCTCTGACCATTAACCTTGTACACATTACCATTACGTGGATTCTCAATTTCAACAGCCCCATGAGTATAAACATTCTTCACAATAAAGGGGCCTGTCCATCTTGATCTTAACTTTCCTAAAGAACTGGAGATGGAATTGTATAATAGGACCTTTTGCTGAGGTTCAAAATTCTTCCTCAGGATATTTTTGTCATGAAAAGCTTTGGTCCTCTCTTTGTAGATTTTAGAATTTTCATAGGAGTCTCTCCTCAGCTCCTCTAATTCATTCAACTCTAATTTCCTTTGTCCACTTGCTTGATCCATATCAAAGTTTAATTTCTTTATTGCCCAGTAGGCTCTATGTTCCAATTCCACAGGCAAGTGGCAAGCCTTCCCATACACCAATCTGTATGGAGACATTCCAATCGGGGTCTTATAAGCAGTCCTATAAGCCCATAAAGCGTCGGATAGTCTGAGGGACCAATCCTTCCTATCTGGCCTTATAGTTTTCTCTAAAATGTGTTTGATTTCTCGATTAGAAATCTCAGCTTGCCCACTTGTTTGTGGGTGGTATGGGGTACTCACTTTATGCTTGATGCCATATTTCTTCATCAAAGCCTCAAATGTCCTATTGCAAAAGTGAGACCCGCCATCACTAATGATGGCCTTTGGAGTTCCAAATCTAGAAAAAATATTTTCCTTGAGGAATCGTATGACCACTTTGTTGTCATTGGTCCTACTTGGAACTGCCTCAATCCACTTTGAAACATAGTCCACACCAACCAATATATAAAGAAATCCAAAAGAAGATGGAAATGGGCCCATAAAATCAATACCCCAACAATCAAAGATCTCCAATGGTAAAATTGGGGATAAAGGCATCATGTTGCGCCGGGACACTCTTCCCAACCTTTGACATCTATCACAAGCAACACAAAAAGCATGGGTGTCTTTAAACATGGTGGGCCAGTAAAAACCACATTGCGGATTTTTGCAGTGGTTTTCTTAGCGAGAAAAATGCCCACCACATGCTTCCATGTGACAAAAAGAAATAACACTCGAACTTCATCCTCTGGGACACAACGTCTAAAAATTTGATCAGTCCCATATTTATATAAATACAGGTCATCCCGTAAAGAAGTTTCTAACCTCGGTTTTAAAACGCTTCCTATCTTGTGACTTCCAATGATATGGCATTTTTTCCGTTACAAGATAGTTCACTATATCCGCATACCAAGGCAATTTGGAGATCCCAAATAATTGTTCATCAGGGAAATGATCCTGGATATGCATCTCCTTAGTGGAATCATCTAATACCAACTGAAAGGTGATCGGCCACTACGTTTTCTACTCCTTTCTTATCTTTTATCTCTAAGTCAAATTCTTGGAGTAGGAGGATCCATCTCAAAAGTCTTGACTTTGCATCCTTCTTAGACATCAAATATTTCAAAGCTGAGTGGTCCGTGAAAATGACCACTTTAGATCCCAGCAAGTAGGACCTAAACTTATCCAAAGCAAAAACTACTGCAAGTAACTCTTTTTCAGTTGTTGAGTAGTTTACTTGGGCCGAGTTTAGAGTTCTACTCGCATAGTGAATAACGTAGGGCCGTTTATCTTTTCTTTGGCCCAAAACAGCCCCTATGGCATATTCACTTGCATCGCACATTAGTTCAAAAGGAAGTGTCCAATCTGGTGGACGCATGATAGGTGCAGTGGTAAGGGATGATTTAATTTTATTAAAAGCACTTGCACATTCATCTGTCCACTTAAATGGAACATCCTTTTGAAGAAGATTAGTCAAGGGTCTAGTAATGACACTAAAGTCCTTGATGAATCTTCTATAAAAACCAGCATGCCCTATAAGTGATCTAATATCTCTAACAGATTGGGGGATAGGTAGATTACCAATAATGTCGAGTTTTGAACGATCTACCTCGATTCCATTTTTTGAGATAACATGGCCCAAAACAATTCCCTTTTGAACCATGAAATGACATTTCTCCCAATTTAAGACAAGGTGTTTCTCTTCACACCTAGATAAGACAAGAGATAAATTGTTGAGGCATTCCTCAAAACTACTCCCAAATACAGAGAAGTCGTCCATGAAAACCTCAAGAAACTTCCCAACCATATTTGAAAAAATACTTAACATACACCGTTGGAAAGTTGCTGAGCGTTACACAATCCAAATGGCATCCGTTTGAAAGCAAATGTGCCAAATGGACAAGTGAACGTGGTTTTCTCTTGGTCTTCCAGGGCTATCTCTATTTGGTTATATCCGGAATATCCATCAAGAAAACTATAGAAGGAGTGACCTGCTACCCTCTCTAAAACTTGATCAATGAATGGTAGAGGGAAATGGTCCTTCTTTGTGACCTGGTTCAATTTTCTATAGTCAATGCAAACACGCCAACCTGTGGTGACACGTGTTGGTATGAGTTCATTATTAGAATTCTGCACAATAGTTATTCCGGATTTCTTTGGGACTACTTGAGTTGGACTCACCCAAACACTATCAGATATTGGGTAGATGATTCCCACATCTAATAATTTGATCACCTCATTTTTTACAACTTCCATCATGTTTGGATTGAGACGCCTTTGAGGTTGTCTAATTGGTTTGGCGTCCTCATCGAGGTGGATCCGATGGGTGCATATGGAAGGGCTTATACCCTTAATGTCAGAAATGGTCCAGCCCAAGGCTCCTTTGTGGTCCCTTAGAATATTCAACAATTTAATCTCTTGATCCTTGTCTAAAAATGAAGAGATCACCACAGGATAAGTTTTATTTTCACCTAAATATACATACTTAAGCTCATTTGGTAGTGGTTTTAAATCAAGCTTTGGAACATTGGTTGGTGATGGCAGAGGTCGCGAGTCCTCTATAGATAGGATTTGAGTGCGCGGTCTCCATTGGTACATACCAATGTCCCGGGTGGTAGTGCTCTCATTATCATCACAAATTTCAACAAGCACTTTTTCTAAATCAAAATTTTTCAAGTCCCCAAAGGACTTGAATCAATTCCTTAGTCGACTAGGTTCCAATTCCTCTTCTTCTATCAAGCAGTCCATGAAATTCAACTCATGGATTTCATTATTATCAATGGGCTGCTTACATAGATTGAAAATATTTAACTCTAGAGTCATGTTACCAAAAGATAAGTTCATCATTCCATTCCTGCAATTTATGATTGCATTTGAAGTTACTAGGAATGGGCGGCCTAAAATGATGGGAACTTGAGCGCTAGCATTTACACATGGTTCAGTGTCTAGTACAATAAAATCCACGGGGAAGTAGAATTTCTCCACTTGGACTAGTACGTCTTCTAATATTCCCCTTGGTACCTTAATGGAGCGGTCAGCGAGTTGGAGTGTAATCGTGGTTGGTTTAAGCTCGCCTAACCCCATTTGTTTGTAAACCGAATAAGGTACTAAGTTGACACTTGCACCCAAATCTAGCAAAGCATGCTCAATTTGAAAATTCTCAATAATACAAGGAATAGTGGGACTTCCTGGGTCTTTGTATTTGGGTACAACCCTTTGTTGAATGATAGCACTCACTTTCTCAGTAAGGAAGGCCTTTTTGTGCACATTTAATTTCCTCTTTACAGTGCACAAGTCCTTGAGATATTTAGCATATGATGGAATTTGTCTAATAGCATCAAGCAGAGGAATATTGACAGTAACCTTTTGGAGCACATCCAACACCTCTTGATATTTCATGGGGACAGTCGGATTCCGAAGTCTAGATGGGAATGGAACTGGAGGCTCATATGACTTAGTCTCTTTATCCTTTTGTTGTTGCAGCTTTTGAACTATAGTCGGTTCATCATTTTCTTGAGACAGTGGCTCATCCTCCGATATTTCTACCAGTTGCATTATTTTGTTATCGACTTCTTTTCCACTTCTCAAGGTAATGATGGACTTAGCTTGTTCATGATGTAGCTCACTTGGATTTGAGTCTCCAATGAAATGTGTGTTTCTAGGGTTTGGCACAGGTTGAGAAAGAAGTGTGCCCTTTTCCCTAGCATTTAGTTGAGTCTCAATCCTAGCCACAGCTGTCTTTAATTCCTGATTTGATTGGATTAGAGACTGATTCATTTGAGCTTGAGAGTTCATGAATGCGGTCAATGCATCCTCCATAGATGATCGCTTTGGCGGGGGCACATATGGTGCATTGTTAGGTGCCCCAAAGAAATTGTTTTGTGGAGGCATTTGAGGTGCATTGGGCGCATTAATTTGTGGTCCATTCCTCCAACTAAGATTAGGATGGTTACGCCAATTTGGATTATACGTGTTTCCCATTGGTTGCATAACTGACCTTTGGTAGTTATTTATAGCATTTGCTTGATCATGCTCATGCGTGATATTTTGTACAACAGAGATCATTAGACAATCCTTTGTGTCATGGTCTATACCACCACAAATGCTACAAAAATTACCTAAGGAAGTGTTTGCTTTAACCATATCAACCTTCCTAATTTTCAAGGCTTCGACCTTTCTAGCCAATGCAGCAAATTTTGCATTAAGGTCGTCTTCCTCTCTTAGGACATACATCCCCGCTTTCTCTCTAGGAATGGGTCTAATTTTGTCTGGTTTAGCAGAGACATCCCATGTCTGCGTATTCTCTGCTATCATATCTAGAAAATCCCAAGCCTCATTATGATCCTTATCAAGAAAGGTTCCACCACACATCATCTTTATGAACTGACAGGTATCCATGGTGAGCCCCTTTCGAAAGCATCAATCACGTGCCATGGTTCATAACCATGATGTGTACAAGTAAGTAAAATGTCTTTGAAGCGCTCCCAAGCTTGAAAAAATAGTTCATTCCCCTTTTGGGAGAATGACATGATTTCTTGTTTCAAAGGCATTTGTTTTGTGCTCGGGAAAGAACTTTTTCAAAAACTCTCTACTTAAAGCTTGCCATGAAGTGATGGTATTAGGTCTTAGAGAGTTGAGCCATGCTTTGGCCCGATCCTTTAGAGAAAATGAGAATAACCTAAGCTTAAGTATATCCCTATTGCCATTGTTTACTTGTAACGTTGCAATTACTTCCTCAAAGTCCTTGAGGTGCAAGTAGGGGCTTTCAGAATCTAAGCCATGAAATTTAGGAATCAATTGAATCACACCTGGTTTAAAATCAATGTTCCCTGTGTGAGCAGGGAACACTATGCAAGATGGTAAAGTTGATCTCTCAGGGTGTAAATGTTCACGTAAAGTCCGTGGTTGGTTTAACACATTCCTATGAACTTCATTTTCATCCTCAAGAGGAGGATTAAATTGATTTTCTCTATTTTGATTTATAGTTGGATCTGGCAGATTTGGATTTGGATTATCAACTGGGTCTCCGCCATGAAATCCAAGTGATGTTGAGTGCCTCTTCTAAGTGAATGATTAAGGCCTGGAACTAGTCCCCCTTCAGAGGAGAGTCGATTGTTTTGATCCCTACTCCAACGGGACATAAACCATCCACACCACACAACAAATACCACTAATTAAACTAGCAAGTATGATACTTAAAATAAAAATAAAAACTTAAATCAACAACCCAAGCGGCAAGGCCGACCATGAGGGTTCAATCCACAAAGCAAAAAAAAAAAAATAAATCAACAACCCAGTAAGGGGGGCCGACCAAGAGGGTTCAATCCACAAAAAAAAAAAAAAAATAAATAAAAAAATAAAATAAATAAATCAACAAAAGTAAAACTAATGCAGAATTTAAACTATGCTAATCTGGAAAATAGGTTCAGCGGATGATCTTTGTGATCAAACAGCAACTGTAGGACAACCATAGCACTTGGGTGATGAAATCTCAAGCAGGGCAACCTTATGTCACAGTTAGTGCTTGAAAGATCCAACTGAATTTATTTTTAAAGAGAAAAAAAAAATTAAATAAAATAAAATCTACAGAAAATTTGGAGGGTTTAGAAGAGAACTTACCTTAGGAAGAAAAAAAAAAAAAAAACTTACCTTAGCTATCTTGCACAGATCTGATCTCTCTCAATCTCTCCCCGGCAACGGCGCCAAAAACTTGATTGCTTGCCTCCAAGTGCAGAGGTTCGTAAGTAGTATCCCGTGAATACAGGGTCGATCCCACAGGGAGATGAATTGTGAAAAGAAAAAAAATCAAATGCAAAATAAACTAAGTAATAAAAATTAATCTGATGATTTGATTTTGGGATTTTTGAACGGATGTAATTCAATTGAATAAAATAACACCCAAGCTTCAAAGTTCCACACATACGTTAATGTTCCAAAATCATGATGACTTGGATAACACAACTAGGATCTGATCACTATGGTCACCTAATCGAAAAAAAAAAAGCAGTTTAAATATTTTAATAAAAAAATTAGAAAATAATGGATTTGCACCATTAACATACATTCTCAAGCGTCATGTGATTTTAAGTATTCAATATCTATAGGATAATGAATATCAAATAAATATGACAAGTTGAGAACATCTCCTATCTAGAAAATCTAATTGATCTAGGATAAGCCTATCCATCAATGTGGATCTCATATGATGGAAACATATGGATCTCACAAGAGGATAAAAAAAATAAAACCTAAATAATAGATAACATGCATACACCATTATTCTCATCATTAAAACAATCCATCATCATAATCTTAAAGAAACATTAAACCCATGTGCTTCCCTTCTAGCTTGGGATAGAAGGAACTTAGAAAAACATAATTAAATTGCAGAAATAAAAAGCAACAAGAAATAAAGAAAGAAAATGCAAATAGAAAAGATCTAAAAAAAATAACTTATAAAGCTTTAATAAAACTAAAAACTCTTTAAAAACCCTAAACTTTGCTTTGGGATGCCTTGAATAATGTTTAAGAATGCCCTAGGAACCCCTATTTATAAGTAGGGAACTCCAATTTTCGTATAAAGTTGAAAACCCTATAAATCGCTTCAAACATACGTATTTTTCTAAAACAGACTTCTCGCTGCATAGTTAATTTAAAACAGACTTTCTGCTGCGCAGTTTTCTAAAATAGACTTCACAGCTTCGAATACACTTTTTCGGTCAATTTCAAAGATTCTTCACTTCAAATCTTCAATTTTCTTTATTCTTCACTCGATTTTCTTGGATCTTTGGCATGTGAGTTCTTCAATCTTGGTCTCCTAAGATCCATCTCTTTCCTTGGTAATTCTTGAGCATCAAAATCATGCTTTTAACACCATTTTTCAATCCAAACACTTAAATTCACCTTGCAACACATACATGAGTAAAATAGAATATTAAGCGGATCCATATTCATAAAACCAAGATATAAATGGAGAAAATTATGCAATATTTGAGTCTCAACAACCTCACACACAAATACAGTCATATCCATCATAAATTAGTTTGCATACTGTTCACTTTTTAAATAGTTTGTGATTGGATCCTCTACCAGGCTTGGGAGCCAGTAGAGTTATTTTTAAGTAATCCTAATTTGAGCTTGTTGTTAGGATTAGTGCAATAGGATTTTAAATAAACCATAAAAACTTTAAAAGTCCTATTCACCCCCCTCTAGGACATATCGACATATTCCTATTTCAACTAAAGCGGTCTTCACTACTATTTCAGTAGCAAGTTGTGTGGTTGTTGTTTAATAGTTGGTGAGCACACAGGCGAACCACTATAATTCTTTGTGTCTTGTGGTTTGAATGTTTATTTAATTTCTATCTTTTATCATTCAAAGCTGTGGAATGTATGTGTGGATGTGAATGTTGTAATATTTACATTTCAAGCATTATAGGAATGTTGTAATAGTTTAGAATTTCAATTCTTGCTATTTTCTTTATTCCTCTTCAGTTTGAGATATTGATACTTATAACGTTCTAGTAAGGTTGTCCTGTCATAAACCCTTGGTTTTTATGGTGTAAGGTTGTCTTTAGAACATCATTTGTATCAGCCTCTCAATACTAGAATATTGAGGTTACTTTATATTTCCATACTGTGATTTATTTAAAGTACTATCTTTCATTTATTTGTTTGTAAGGTTATCTTATTGTTTAATTCCGCTAATATATTTTTAAATTTGGCATAGTCCTATTCACCCCTCCCTCTAGAACATATAGCTAGGCCTTTTCAAGTGGTATCAGAGCCTAATAGCTCATTTTAATTGTTATTTGGATTTATTTCCTGAGCTAATCGATCTAAGTTATTTATAAGATGTCAAATTTTAATAGTCTTTCAGTCACTAGGCCTCCACCATTTGATGGCTCTAATTATACCTATTGGAAAGCCAGGATGAGGATTTTCTTTAAATCCATGGATGAGAGCATGTGGCAAGCCATAGTGACTGAATGGATCCCTCCTACCACTGAAGTGATTGGTATCGATGGATCAAAATCAATGAGAGTAACACCTTATTTTTCTTGGACCACTCTTCAGAAAAGTGAGAGTAGTTCCAATGCAAAAGCACTAAATGCAATTACTTGCGCACTATCACCGGATGAGTTCAAAAGAATTATATCCTGTGATACTGCAAAGCAAGCTTAGGATATTTTAGAAATGACACACAAGGGTACATCTATTGTCAAGAAGTCTAAAGTCCAAATCCTCACAAATAAATTTGAGGAAATACATATGGAAGAAAATATAATGTTCATGGACTTTTATACTAGACTGAATGACATTGTAAACTCTATGTGGGGTCTTGGTGATAAAATCCCAGAAAGTAAAGTGTGTGCAAAGATACTACACTCACTACCTGAACGGTTCAACTCAAAGATGACTGCAATCCAGGAACTTCGTGATACAGACAATATGAGGGTAGAAGAATTAGTTAGGTCTTTACAAACCTACGAGTTAAATCTTAAAGCTCCTAAAGGAAAATCCATTTACCTTAAGTCTTCTAAATATATTTCTCAAGAAAATTCTAATTTTGATAATTCTAAAGATGATATGGCTCTCTTAGAGAAACAGTTTTACAAGATTTTCAAAAGTAAAAAGAGGGTTGACTTTCAAAAATCAAATGATAAGAAAAGATTTAAATCTAAATCTAAAACTTGGAAATCTTTAAAAGATAGTCAATGTTACAACTGCCAAGAATATGGGCATTTAGCAAACAAGTGTCCTAAAAAGGATAAACCTAAAAAGAAAGGAATGTTAGCTACTTGGGATGAATCTTCTAACACTAAAGCCTCTTCTGAATTAGAAGATTCTAAAACTGAGTCGAGCAATAAAGTCAAAGCTCTTATGACTCTAGCCAAGTTCACTTTTTCAAATCATGATGATTCTACTAGTGAAGAAAATCTGAATAGTGATCATGAAAATGAAGAAGATCTTCAAGATGCTTACAATGCCCTATACAAGGAAAGTTGTAAAATTGCTGTTAAACTTAAACTTCAGAAAGAAAAGTTTTCAAAGCTTATGGAAAATCTTGAAACTCTTGTTTTAGAAAAATCCCATATTTTCGATTGTTTTGAAAAATGCAAATGCGATTTAGATTTCAAAACCTCCTAGATTAAAAATCTGAAATCTGAATGAAAAATTTAAACTTGAAATATCTTCACTTTTAAGTTTAAAAGATACATGGAGATATGCTCAAGGTGATCTAAAGTTAGAAAAACTTTTGTCTGGATCAAGAAAATGTGGCGACCGATCTGGTTTGGGCTACGATAAAAAAGCTCCTCCTAAAGAGAAGAATACTTCTCCTAAGTTTGTAAAAGGAGAGTCCTCAAACTCAAGAGAGAAAAGTTCTAATCAAAAGTTTTCTAAAAATGCTAAAACTTTTCAATCTTTCAAAACTAAAAGTAACCATATCAACTACAAAAGTCAGAACCAAAACCCTTTAGCTGAGAAAATAGTTGGTCTACTTAAGGAGCTTTTAAAATCTAACTCAGTGGGTCATTCTTACAACAACTACAAACATAAGAAGACCAATTATACTCCTAAACCCAAAACAGTTATGAAATGGGTTCCTAAGGTTACTTTCTTGGTTGCCCACACGGCTTTCAAAGCTTCAAGCTATTCAAAGTGATACCTAGACAGTGGATGCTCCAGGCACATAACTGGTGACAAAGGTTTGTTCACCACTCTTAAAGACATGACTGATGGTTCAGTCACATTTGGTGATGGTAGCAACTGCAAGATTATTGGCCAAGGTACGGTTCAACTTTCTAACCTCCCCTTATTTGAGAATGTTCTGTACGTTGAAGGTTTAAAACATAACTTATTAAGCTTTTCTCAAATATGAGATAAAAATTATAGTGTTAAATTTTCTAACCTAGGGTGTGAAATATTAAACAAAAATGGTTCTGTAATATTAACTGGTCGTAGAACTTCTGAAAACTGCTACATCGTAAGTGATTCTAGCTTAACTAATCAACTGTGTTACATGGTCCATACCGATGAGACCGAGTTATGGCATAAATGCCTTGGACATGTACACTATCGCAATCTCTATAAATTGAGCAAAAGAAAACTAATAAGAGGTCTACCTAATCTTCAAAAAGTAGACAAAATATGTGGTGAATGCTAGATTGGCAAGTAAACTAGGAGTTCTCACAAAAAGGTAAACTCCAATGGCACATCAAAACCAATCAAACTTCTCCACACGGATCTTGTAGGACTAACCAGGACAGAAAGTCGAGGTGGTAAAAAATACATACTGGTGATGGTGGATGATTATACCAGATTTACTTGGGTAAACTTCTTAAGAGATAAATCAGAAACCCTTGATGAAGTAAAAAGGATTCTCAAACGGATCCAAATTGAAAAAGGTTCTCAAGTAAGTAAGATCTGTAGTGATCATGGATCATAATTCAAAAATAGCAGTTTTGAGAAATTCTGTTGTGATCAAGGAATATCTCATGAATTCTCTGGACCCAAAACACCACAACAAAATGGAATTGTTGAGAGAAAAAATAGAGTGCTTTAAGAAATGGGTAATGTAATGTTGAATAGTATGAAGCTCCCTAAAAATCTTTGGGCTGAAGCCATAAATACTACCTGCTATATAATCAACCGGATTTATACAAGTAAATCTAATAATAAAACTGCTTATGAACTATGGTTTGATAAGAAGCTTACTGTCAAATACTTTTGAGTTTTTGGTAGCAAGTACTATATTTTACGTGACCGTGAAAATCTGGGGAAGTTTGACACAAAAAGTGATGAAGGTATCTTTTTAGGGTATTCTTTGAACAGTCGTGCATATCGAGTACTGAACAAGAGGGCCGGTGTGATTCAAGAGTCCATCAATGTGGTCATTGACGATCACTTGAATACACCTGCCCCAAGTTCAGATAATGATGAAGTTCTTTTAATTGACAAACCTGATACTTCATCAAATCAAACTGATTCTGAACTGAGGACTGTCAAAGATCATCTAACCACTCAAATTCTTGGAAACCCTTTCACTGGTGTGCACACTTGTAGACAACTAGAAGACATGTAATTACATGTGCGTCACATCCCAGATAGAACCGGCTAACGTAAAAGAAGCTCTTACTGAGGAAAACTGGATGTAGCTATGCAAGAAGAGCTTAACCAATTTGTGAAAAATGATGTTTGCTATCTTGTTCTTAGACCTAAAGATAAACACATTATAGGAACTAAGTGAATTTTCAAAAATAAGTCTGATGAACTTGGTAATATAATTCGCAACAAGGCTAGACTGGTTGTACAAGGGTACACTCAAATTAAAGGTATCGACTATGATGAAACCTTCGCCCCAGAAGCTCGTCTTGAATTAATCAGACTATTCATATCCATTACATGTTTTAAAAAATTCAAAATTTATCAAATGGATGTAAAGAGTGCCTTCTTTAATGGTGATCTACATGAAGAAGTTTATGTTGAACAACCATTGGGTTTTGAAGACCCTAAGAACACTAATCATGTCTATCGCCTTAAAAAAGCTCCCTACAGTTTGAAACAAGCTCCTAGGGCATGGTACGAAAAATTGACTAATTTTTACTAAGTCATAATTTTCTAATAGGAAGTGTTGATAAGACTCTGTTTGGTAAGAAACATAATGATCATATCTTAATGGTGTAAATCTATGTTGATGATATTATTTATGGATCTACTTGTACTAACATGACTGTTGAGTTTGCAGATTTAATGAAATCTAAGTTTGAAATGAGCATGGTTGGGGAATTGAATTATTTCTTAGGGTTGCAAGTAAAACAACAACTTAATGGTATTTTTATTTCTCAAACCAAATATGCTTTGAACTTAATTAAAAAGTTTGGATTTGAGAATGGTAAGAATTTTGATACTCCTATGAGTACAATATTAAGACTCTCAAAAGACTTTATAGGTAAAAATGTAGATCCTAAATTATATCGCGGTATGATTGTAGGTTGCTTTATTTAACTGCTAGTAGACCTGATATTGCTCTGAGTGTTGGAATTTGTGCTACATATCAGTCTGACCCTAAAGAGTCTCATCTAAGTACTGTTAAGCCGATTATGCGATATGTCGTAAGTTCTGCTAATTTGGGTCTCTGGTATCCATATGATACTAGTGTTCAGTTGGCGGGGTACTCAGATGCTGATTGGACTGGTAATATCGATGATGGAAAGTCAACCAGTGGTGGTTGTTTCTATTTTGAAAATTGTTTAGTTTCTTGGTTTAGTAAGAAGTAAAGTTCTATATCACTTTCTACTATTGAGGCTGAATACATCGCTGCTGAAAATGCATATACTTAGCTTGTTTGGATGAAACGTATGTTAAGCGATTATGGAATTGCACATGATTTAATGGTCTTATATTGTGATAATTCCAGTGCAATAAATATTTCTAAAAATCCAATTCAACATTCTCGTACTAAGCACATTGACATTAGATTTCATTACATTCGTGAATTAGTGGAAGAAAAAATAATTTCATTGGAATACATTCCAACAAAGACTCAACTTGCTGACATTTTCACTAAACCGCTTGACAAAAGCAGGTTTAATAAACTGAAATTTGATCTTGCTATGTGAAATTTAAATTGATGATTCGTGCAAGTGTGTATCATAGTGTATATATATTTGATAATTTATTGAGTTAAATTTCAAAATTTGATGAAAAATGCATACTTTTGTTGGTTCACGACCAGTCGAGGACGTGCTTGACCAGTCGTGGTATGACCAGTCGAGGACGGTCCTCGACCAGTCATGAAGCGCGCTGAATCACTTAAAAATTGGGGATAAACTCATCTTCCTCATTTCCTATTTCTTCTTCAACGGGCCGTAGCACTAGTCGTACCCAACTGTCTGATTCCTCAAGGTTAGTGCTTCATTTGTGTTTTCTTAGAGATTCTAGTCAATATTACTTCATTGTCACTCTTGCAGTAATTTATTTTGTGATTCATTGCAATTTTGGGGTTTTTTTTTGAAAAATCTGATCTTAGCAAACCCCACTCCATAATCTTTGCATTTTGTTGGTTCTTTGATTATTATATTGCCATTGGATTCTAGAGGGAAAAAGAATACTTCCCGTAGTTCGTCTTCAGTCACCCGAAGATGATCCCACTCATGTTTGGGATTTGCGTATGCGCAATGTCATTGTTGAAAGACCTGTTTTTATTGATCACATTGCTCCCTCTGGTATCCTTTCTCTTCTCCAATCTGTAGGCTGGGATAACATCCTACATTGGGGTGGGCCTGCATACCAATCTATTGCTCAGGCCATGATTGCGTGTATTTTTGAATTTTCATATGAGAATTTAACATTTAACATAGCGACAAAAGAAGGTCCATTTGAGGTAGACCGTCATCTGATTTCAACTCTAATGGACATACCTGTTAATGACGAGGGTATTCCTATTCATACTCTAGTTAAAAATTATCTGAAATAGAAAAACGTATGTTAACTAAAGATTTATGCAATATGGATGTTCAATGGACTCATAAAGGGAATGCGCTCCCCTCAAAGTATTTGTTATCCAGATATAGGGTTCTCCATAGAATCTTTACTTCAAATTTGTATCTGCGTTCTGGTAACAAAACCCAACTGACTTCCTTTATGGTTCGGATTTTACATTCTATCGTCACTGGTACTAAAGTCTATCTGCCTTCTTTAATATGTCATTTCATCATTCAGTTTCGTCTCCATCCAGGACATAATGATATTCCATTTGCTTATCTTATGACTGTGTTAGCTTCTCACATGCTAGTTGCTATGCCTGTTGAAGAGGCTCCTATTCATCATCTTATTTTTAACAATTCTAATATAAGCAAGATGAAGCTGGAATTGGCTCCTGGCCAAAGAGATGTGGTTGGTGGTGGTGCTGAAGCAGGGAATGATGAAGAAGGTGGCGATCTTCCTCCTGATGATATAAACATGGATGATATTTTTGATGAGATTGAATCAGATTCTACAAACGATCCTGACTATGAGCCATCTGATTTTGATGATCGTCTTCGTGCTCTTGAAGAGAAGGTAGGGAACATGAATGTTGCCCATGATTTGTAATTTAAATATATGTGTAAATATCTTAGGCACATTAACAAGGGGCTACATCAACTTGATCGTACCATACCTGCTCCTTCCTTAGGATCTGATTAAGTGTTTTATCCTTTGTTTTGTAATAACTTTTATACTTTTTTTTTTGGGTGTGTGGACTTTGATTTTACTTCAGTTTGTATGACTGACTTTTGTTTCAGCTGGTTAATGATATTTGAATTTGCTTATATTACTTGCATATCTTAACTAGTTACTCCTTTAATTACTCTCTTATTGGACTTCCACTTCCATTTGTTCCTTTCTTCCTTTGTCATACTGTGATAAAAAGGGGGGAAATATTTTAAGTTTGATAAATATGGGATGTATATGGATTGTGGGGGAGTAGCATTATTTTTATGGTCTATGTGTGCTATTCAGGGGGAGTAAGTAATAAAGATTTTGTTAATGTCAACTAGTGCATGATTCGTTAACTAGGCTGTAACTGGTTTACTTTTATAACTGGTGCATGATTCGTTGTGTTCTTAATGATCATATTTTTGTTAAGTGTGTTTTGTCACAAATTTGACAAAGAGGGAGATTGTAAGTGCTATGGTTTCCTATTCCTTTGGTTGTCAAATTTTGTGGTACCAAAAACACAATTTATGTCTTGTGTAGCATGTTGATTCATATGTTCAAGACACTGCATCTTTGCTTTAAGACAAGAATGGAGAACTACTTCAAATTATTTCAAGAAATGTAAGTACAAGCTACAACGAAAGAAGTGATCTTGTTCAAGACTCAAGTACAGCTCGAGATAATGTTAAACTCAAGATGAAGAACAAATCAAGAACGACAAATCCAAGCTTTTAAAGATCTCAAGTTCAAGTTACATCTTGTAGAGATCTTAAGTTTCATAATCTTCAAAGGTCAAACATCATCTGAAGAAATGAAGTTTCAATGTCCTTACTTCATATTCAAGGTATGAATGACCTTAGATTGACCTTAGGGTAGGTCATTTTGCATACATAATTCAAATTGAATCATTTTATAAGTGTTTGGTCTGTTCTAAGACCAGTCCTGGACTCTATTCGACTAGTTTTAGAACTGGCTCGACTAGTCCAAGATATTCAAAGACCAGTCCTAAGTTGTTGCAAATTTTTAAAATTTTTTGGTTGAGCTTCACCAGTTCTGGAGTCTGCTCAACCAGTCGTAGGAATAGTGCCGACTCATTCACGACCAGTCCTGCAGCTACGACTCAAACTCTAGCAACCATTCATGGTTCCTCACAACCAGTCGTGGGTTGGTCACGACCAGTCGTAGAGGCCTCATGACCAGTCGTGGACACCCTACGACCAGTCATGGAATGGTTTTATCTGATCGCACTTAAAATTTTAAAATGCAGTTCAACATATGACCAGTCGTGGTGGCCACACGACTAGTCGTAGACGCGATTTCTGCTTCTATAAATAGAACATGAATTTTAGAGTTTCTCAATTCAAATTCAAGTAAAATCAAGGCATCACTCTAAGATAAGTTTGTGTTAATTTTTAAGCTACGCTGTGCATATTTAATATTCTTTTTTGTTAGCTTTTGTCAATTTAATTTTGTTTCTATATTCCAATCTGAATTGAAAAGAGAAATTGCTGTATTCCTTCTTCTTGGAATCAAAATCAAATAGAGCTAGCCCAACTGGTTTAATTTAAAATCAATTAGAACCTAGAACCATTTCAAAGTGAGTATTGGACAATTAAACTTCTATATTCAAACTTCTACTCCGATTGGTTTTTTGGGGTTATTACAAAAGGAGAAATCTAGGTATTTTACTGTATTGTAAATTTCCTTATTTTGGTTTCTTTTGAGATTAAGCCAGAAAAATTTCATTGTGTTGGTTATCTGAGGAGAACCTGAAAAACTCAGAAGTGGGGTTTTTGAATTTTGTAAGCCCATTTAAAAGACACAATTTTGAAGGTTTTAAGTGAACCTGAGAAACCTATTTTCATAGTGAACGCTGATATCCCCTGTGTGAGGATATTAGGAGTGGAGTAGCAAGCTGTGTGGCTGTTGTTTAACAGTTGGTGAACACACAGGCGAACCACTATAATTCTGTCTTGTGGTTTGAATGTTTATTTAATTTCTATCTTTTATCATTCAAAGCTGTGGAATGTATGTGTGGATGTGAATTTTGTAATATTTACATTTCAAGCATTGTGGGAATGTTGTAATAGTTTAGAATTTCAATTCTTGCTATTTTCTTTATTCCTCTTCAGTTTGAGATATTGATACTTATATCATTCTAGTAACGTTGTCCTGCTATAAACCCTTGGTTTTTATGGTGCAAGGTTGTCCTTAGAACATCATTTGTATCAGCCTCTCAATACTAGAATATTGAGGTTGCTTTACATTTCCGTACTATGATTTATTTAAAGTACTATCTTTCATTTATTTGTTTGTAAGGCTATCTTATTGTTTAATTCCACTGGTATATTTTTAAATTTGGCATAGTCCTATTCACCCCCCCTCTCTGACATATAGCTAGGCTTTTTCAATGTGATCTCAGTCGTCTAGGGCCAGCAGGCCTGCCATAGGTGTTTCATCCAGGCCGTCCGTCACTAGGTCGTCCAACGAGCTTTGGACAAAGAGAAAATATAAATAACACCTTGATCCATCTACTGGTGGGCCACACGTGTGGACCCACCATGGTATGTGCTTGACGACTTCACGTCCAGTAACAAGGACGGTGGGTCCCACCTGATATTGCATTGTGCTGGGATGGTGGGTCCCGTTAATATATATATTTCACCCACCTTCCACGTGGGATGGTGGGGCCTGCTTGAGGATGTGAGCCATCCAGACCGTCCAAGTCAGGGGGCCTACCTGATGATGTGTGCCATCCAGATCGTCCAGGTCACGTGGGTCCCACATGATGTAAGCATTTTATCAATACCGTCCATCTGCAGGTGGGCTAACAGCCCACCCAGCACCAGAACAACTGTTGTATTAACATCAGCAAGTTTCGTGGCTCTGATCACGAGGTATATGTTATATCCCAACCGTCCATCTAGATGGTAATGACCACTTTAGTCGAAGTGGGAATACGCCAAGATGTCCTAGAGGGGGGTGAATAGGACTTTTTTAAATTATAAGATGATTTAAAACCTATCAACCCTATCCTGAACTAATATGCGGATAGTAGGATTGCTTTAATGTAACTCTAATGGTTTTCAAGCCAAATAGAGGATCCAATCATAAGACTATACAGAACATAAATAAGATGTATAACATAGTTCATGATGGATGTGACTGTGTGTGAGATGTGATTCTAATTAGTTCTAGGTAATCATGTAAACATGCATGATGAGAACATTCAGAGAATTCACACAAGCAGTAAAGTAAATAGCAATCCCAAACACAATCATTTTTATAGTGGTTCGACTACGTGTCTACTCCACTTCCAGCGGACGCACTCAACCCTTGAGTGTACCGGATCTCACTAACGGAGTTTCAAATCAGGTTTACTTTAAACCAGTACAACCTACACAAGGCTGACTTTAGGACCTAAACAAGCTACCTAACATGTCTTCACGAGACACAAGTTTATGCCCCACATAGGAGCAAAGGTCAACACACAACACCCAGATTTTAGGCCACACAGGCCAAGGATCCACACAAGGAACCTAACGGTTTATGCCCTACACAAGAGCAAAGGTCAACACACAACACCTAGGTTTTAGGCCACACAAGCCAAAGATTCATACAAGGAACTTAACAGTTTATGCCCTATGCAAGAGCAAAGGTCAATACACAGCACCTAGGTTTTAGACCACATAGGTCAAGGACCTACACAAGGACCTAAGTTTATGCTCTCCATAGAGCAAGGGTCAACATACAGCACCCCCACGTACTCTCCCGTCCTCCTATGAGGACCTGAAAGGGGTGAGAATCACCTATGACCCAATCTTACACTAGGAATGATCAGTAAGGTCTCTGGACTTTAATGACTTACAGATAAGCAGATGAGCCCCATTTAGCATGTTGATGAAGATCTCCTCCTTTGATGATGAAGAATCTGCAGCTCCCTTGAACTGCAACATGAATGATGCTCCAATGTATAGTTATGTTGGAATCTTACTCTATTAAATGTTTTCCTACTTTAAAAATAGAGTGATTCTAATCATCTATGCATTCAAGGTATCCCAGCTCAATGATTTGCCATTAAGGTGGTAGATGGAGGATCCTTGAATGTGGAAGTTCATTCCCCAATCCACTTTATTGAATATCGATGATGAGGGTGGATTGGAGATGAACTCCCACGAGAGAAAAAGGCTTAGGGTATATGATCTGGATAAAACACTCAAAAGCTCTATCTATTTTCTCTTAAAAACAACCAAAGGCAAGCTCTCTTTAAATAGGCAAAAAGTTCCAACGGAAATAAAACAGTCATATTTTTGACAGAGTTCGATATCATCGAGCAGGCTTCGATATCATAAAGTGTATACTCTCGATAACATCGAATTGTCGCTCGATGACACGAACTCAATCTGTTAAACGCTTTTGAACCTTTTTGCTAACTGGTCGAGGATATCAAACATTCTTCGATGTCATCGATTTCGAACTTTGATTTCATCGACGCATGGTTCGATTCCTCGACATTTGAAAAATGCAAGAGCAAACTTGCCTTTGAAACTTAATAGGTATTGATATGATCGAGCATCCCTCGATATCATCTGAATTTGAATGTCGATGATATCGATACCAGTGTTGATTCATTGATCTTTTAAGGGAATTTTCCTATAAGCTTGCTGGACAGTTTGTCCTATTTCGATGACATCGACCTGATCTCGATATGATCGATATTCGAATAGCGATTTTATCGAGTGATCCTATATACTTGAAAGAATTTCTCTGAAGGCTTGCTGGCCAGATTTGTGTCCCAATTCGATATCATCGAAGGTCTGTCGATATCATCAAGGTTTGAATTTTGAGGATATCGAGGCTCACTTCGAGATATCGAAAATCTCATAATTTTCCTTAACTGTATATTGAACATAACTTACTAGTTGTCGATTTTATCGAGTCGTCTCGATGAACTCGAGATTCAAAAGTCGATGATATCGAACGTGCCATCGATTCATCAATAATTTAGTCCAGGATTCATTGTGGTTGTTGGACATATGAAGTCCTCATTTCAATAATATCGAGTCAGTTTCGAGGACATCGATAACAGAGTTCGATATCATCGAACCACTTATCGATAAATCGACAAAGGCAGAAAACTTAGAGATTTTCATGATTTTGTAAAATAGTTTTCTTACCTTAAATCATAAGTTGTTCTATCCATATTTAAGCGTTTTATATACCTGGTGTTTTAGGACATGGGATGTGAGGCTAAGTTTACCTTTTACGAGTTCAGGTACACATCCTGTTGAGGCGGACGCTTGAATGATCTTCCTATGGGGTTCACTTGTCTTGCTGACGGAACACTCACGCTAATTGACAAACCAGGGCACTTTCAATCTCCCCCTTTGTCAATTATGTGACAAAACACGTGAAGTCCCAGAACAACATCTAGACCAATAACCTAAATTGTGTGCATGTAACTCTTTACACAATTTTACAATGCTACTGCAAGTTTAAGCACACAAGTATGTGGCTGCTCCCCCTGACTTATTGCATCTGCTCCCCCTAACACCTGTACCACCATTTAATAAATAGATACAGACAATTTTCCTCCATGGTGGGATTTGTTCTCCCCCTTTTTGTCAGTCATTGGCAAAGGGCAATATAACAATAGTAGTTGACTGAAGTTGAAGCATAAGTGTAACGCCCCGACTTTTCAGGACCCGAGTATATGACTCGTTTCCTGAAAACCCGAGTGTTAACCTTAAAGGATGGTCAAATTCAAGTATATATTTTTTTTTCAACTATTAGAGTAAGCAGATAAGCGTAGAATGGACAAGTAAGCATAATGGGAAATTTTGATTTAATTTAAAGTATATAAGAGAGTGCCCATAATGACTTATACAAACCAATGTCTCCATTCTTACAATTACAAAATAAAATAATATTACATGTGAAATAAAGTAAATTACAACAAATTTTAGATATGAAATCCTATAGCAACCCTTAGCAATCACAATCATGTATCCCTATCAAATGTAGCTTGCTCCTCGTCAATATAAACATGAATTTCACCTGGGCCACCTGTGCTACCTGTATAGTTATATATTTGATGGATGAGTGACTAACTTAGTGTAAATTCTCCTCAAAATTACACACTGTCGCATTAGGTAAGAAATAGTATAAAACATCCAGACAACCAAAACGGAGTAAATGCAGTCTTATTAGATGCATGGATGCGTGAATGCAATCATTGTCCCAGGTAAAACATCCAGACGGACTGTAGGGTCGTCACTCAAGAATTCATCGACCCGGGTTAAACATCCAGATGGTCTGTGCCCTGAGTAAAACATCCAGATAGGCATGAATGTGACTAGTCATCAGCACAACACTCGGCGTAATCGCATGGGCATGATGATCCAAGTCATCGTCATAAATCGAATGACTGGTCATAAGCGCAATATTCAGCGTAATCATAGGGCAAAGTGATCCAAGTCATCATAATATGTCATATATGCATGATTTTTCAGCCCATTATTAGTCCAATTGCAAGCAACCGATTTAAGTAAGCTCACGGTCACTACAGGGAGCACATGGCCCAGCGTAGGCTGACGGCTCGGGCATAATATCCCATGACTACCATCCCTGACCCATGAGCCTACCATCTTGGGATGTTTAATGGAAACCCGTCAACTAGTGGCCAATCATATTACAGTATATGGGGCTTACCATCTCATGGTTGCACAGTATAAAACATCGAACCCATATAGAAAAAATATCAAAACAGAACCATGTAGGGTGAGTATCAAAATATACCACATAGGGCGAATATCAAAACCATACGATAAAAACCATCCTTAAAAATCATTGGGCACAACAAGCCTAGATGGTAGGCTCACATCAATGATCCATCTAGACCATCACCCAATAACCACCAAGTCGAAGATCTATTATGATCAAACTAGTCAAGTTACATCCCAAGTTTGGGAATACATTCATATGTGGGAATTTCCCACTAATGTACCAGTTTAAGTTCCACAAGCAATCCACAAAAAGAACACAAGCATGAATAATTACGCAGGATAATAATAAACCATGTAATATAATAATTCCATTTCCACCAGCTAACACATGTGATTATAAAGGGAGATATCAATTATGAATTTAAATAAAAACTATAACTTAAGCTAATGAGAAGATGAAAAGCTCAAGGGGAAGAATCATCACCTTATACTTTGAATCGCCAACCAATGTTGCTAGAGAGTGCTGGTTTCCTTGGAATCAAACCCTATCATGAATTGTAAAGTTATACAGTTAGGTCCAAGCTTACACACTATTTAGGGTTAGGGTTTTAACCTAGGGTTTGGATTACCTAAGTTCTAGTGTTTCACTTTAAGGTTTAGTTCTAGGAGTTGGACTAGGACATATGTGTAGCTCAAACATAATGTCATGATATGGTTAGTAGCAATTTTAATGTTAGTATATAACAAATATTTGTGACCATGGTAATATTAGGCATTACAATGAAATAGTGTAATCTATTTTATTTTTATGATAATATCTTTAGGTGATGGATACTACACTAATATCATTAATGGTAATTTTTTTGTAATAACTAACATTAGTGCAACAATGCATTGATGTAGATCTAGGTTTTCACTCTATAGTTCAACCCTAGACTTGGATAATAGGATTGAGCGTTAATTGATGTATGGTTAATCGCGATGTTAGTAATATTGATAATTGTCAAACCACTATCAATGTTAGGTACATGATAATAATAATCGTTATGACAGTAAATATTTTAACCTAACATTAATGATAATATTTAAGAGCAATAATTAGGACACTATTATATAATAGTTGAAATTTTGTTTACACTAACTAGTTCTAACATGAATATCTTACTAGTTGGCTAATCATTATTAATTTTAATAATCCTAATAGTAACAATGTCAATAATACATTAAAATGCAGCTAGTGTAGGTTTGAAGCATCCCATGAGCAAGGTTATTTAGGCCCGCATTAGAGTGACTAGGCTTATTAACCACGACCCAAAATGTGGTCCAGGCTAGGCCTAAAATAGCTCCAAACTAAGGCCCGAACTGGGCCTGACTTGGCCTAGTCTAGTTACCCAGTTATAGCCTAAATCGGGCCTGATCGGAGCCCATAACAGTTGTCCATAAACGACCCAAGGACTGGGCCAAAGTGGGCGCTGTTTGGCCCTAACTCGGCCGCCCCCAAGCTGTATGAATGCGGCCCACGACGTGAGCTGTGCTCGGCCCACTGTGATGCATACTGGTGTGGTCCACAGTATCTGTGGTGTGGCTTGCTGAGATTAAATCTCAGGTGCGGTCCACTGCATATTGAAGTGAGGGCCATTGGAGGGTGTTTTAGCCCAGATTTCGGTCCATTAAAAGGGCCAGTTTCAGCTATGCAGTCAAACAAAGGGACCATTTTCGGCCTTGATTGGAAGGCGTTCATGGCCCTGATCAGGGGTAGTTTCTGGCCCAGGTTCAGCCCATTTTGAGCTGGATTTTTAGCTCTAAATATCACACCTGCTGGTCTCAGATCCGACCTTATCTGCGCCCCTATCACAGCCACCACGCGGTCTTAATTTTGGTCCAAGACTCAATCAAAACCGGGAAACCAATTTGGAGTTGATTTGAAATGGACAATGGAGTGGTGTGTTTGACATTACCTTGCTTCTCCTTACATTTCTGGAGATGTCCCTGGCTAGATGGAACTCTGCACATGACCGGCAATCGCCTGATGGCCCGACGAATGCGGTGGAGAAGAAAATCTGTTGTTAATGGCAGATCTTGCTGCATCGAGTTTTTCTTTGTTTTGCTTTTACTAGACACCTCAGATTGGTCCACAGGAGCTTGTGGAGGTGACTGTTCAAAGCTTTATGGACATTTCCATGGTGGGTTCGACTAAGGAAGAAACGGCTACGGGAGGGTTGTTTTCGGTTGCAAGTTTTCTCCCCAAGGCCTTAGCCTTTAAAAGGGGAATGGACGGCTAGGATGACTTCCTTTGGGATGACCCAGATCGCCCCAAACACCTCCACGCGGATCGCCAAGCTGACGCGTGGAAAATAGTTTCCATTTATGGAAACTTTGTGTTTGTAGGGTCTTCTTGCATCAACGATCGTGTGCAGATGTACTTGTCGGGTCATGTGAAATGTATCAGGTTTTGGTCACGCATGGACCCTCGACCGAATGGATGGTTCAGATCATCAAAGTGAGGCTTGATGGTGGGCCACCACGTGTCCCAAACGGACGCTTCCGTTGGCCGCTGGAAAACACACAGAGAGAGAGAGAGAGAGAGAGAGCAAAGCTCTCTGTTTTTGGCTAGGCACAGGTCAACATGCTCTGATCGGCCTGACACTTTCGGTGCATGGCAGGTAAGCCCCAGTCATGCACACGCACGCCGTTAAGTGGGGTCCACCATGATGTTTGTGATAAATCCACACCATCTATTCTATTTTGTTGACCCATTTGGGTCGCCTGGCCAGAGATAAGGGAAATCCGAAGCTTGGGTGGGCCATACTCCCAATTTCACTTATTTCTAGCTCTAATTGTAGATTCTGATTAGTTTGATGGTTGGATCACCTCGAAATTAAACATCAATGGTTAAAAGGATTCTAATGATCCTAAGGTGTGTTTGGGTGTGTTATAGGGGTCGATCTGTAACTCAGATGGGCCACCCTTTAATCAACGTGGGACTGTGTTCTTGTTGAACCAGGGGAGTCAGTTACATGCATTGATTTCACGTAACGTCTTGGCTCTCATGGGGGCAAAATCAGGTGGGTCCTACCCCGATGTTATTGGGAAAATCCATCCCGTTCATTAGTTGAGTCGGGTCATGTTGACCCACGAGTTCAAATTTGAAGTCCATCTGAGCTTCAGGTGGGCCATACATTGCAAAAGCATGTGGGTGAAACCCACCATTAAAAACTAACGTGAAACCATGTTACTGCTCAAAATAGGTGGGGGACCCATTTGCGGTTGCCTTCTAGAAAATCTGCTCCTTTCACCACATTTGTTATAATGTTTTGGCACATGGGTCAAAGTACGAATTAGATCTGAGTCCCAGGTGCGCCACACCTCCAATAAGCGTGTGAATTACTCACACTGTTGAAACCACTTGCACGTTTCTATGAGAATTTGTTATTCCACGTGAATTAATTCATTTTGTGTGGAGTTAATTGTACTATTTTTAGTCTCACGATCCGCTCTGTTCATTACGTCGAACACACTCTACTAGGATAAGGGTCTGAAAATAGAATAGATCCGTTGATCGGGTGGGCCGCACAGTATGTTTTAGCTTCAATAGTTGTATGTAATGATATTGAATATTTACAATCTTGCCATCCATTTCTCAACCAGCTTCTGATGACCATTACGTCCGAGTGTGCCGCCCGAATTTCTTGAAATTTGGCGGGCATTCTTCATTTTTCGTGTTCTTTTCATTTATCCAGTTTGGGCCCCGATCTCCCAAGGATGTCCAAGATGCTCCTTTAGTGGCTTACACACTCCATAATTCAAAATAACATTTGTACACCTCCAATTGATAAGTTACCAGGTAGTTTGGACTTAAACCCGAAGATCTTCATAATGACCGATTCATCCTGATATTCGGATGACTCATTTGGCGGATCCAAACCTGATGGGTGGTCAGGTGACTTGTTAAAAATAAGGAAGCTTTATGGTTAACACTCTAACCATGCATATGGGTGGATGTATGGTTAGTTTTGTGAATGGGTGAACACAAGTGGGTTTCCCGAGTGATCAGGGGTATAGGTCAATGGCATTTTCGTAATTATTGTTGATTTATGAGTTTTGGGAAATCTAATGGCCCCACATGGTTATAGGTATGTTTCTAAGCAATTCTTACAAAAGGGCGTATATCTAAATCATTATAGATAGGGAGTTTTTTCGTCATTCCATTCAAGGGAAAGTTCTTACGTCAAATCACGTGACGAATGGCTTTATTTTGAAATTTAAGCGTTAGATGGCTTGAGCTATAAATTGAGATCATTCCCAATGGATAGATTCGTGTCGGGGAATGGATGTAAGGTCAGGATAGCTAGGTTGGTGTCGTACACATGTACGTATCAAGTTAAACTTCATGGTAACACTCGAGGATTTTCAATACTCGGGTATTGAAAAGTTCTGGGTGTTACAATAAGGGGATAAGAGAATCAATCCAGATATTACCATACATACCAGATACATCGAGATAAAATGCATAATTAGAAGTGATGTCAGCATGTTACAAAATTTAACGCATACTCGAGAGCAGAGAATAATGGAGAACAGATAGTCATGGCAGCAAATATATTAGTAAACATCCATAAAAAATATCTAAAATAAAAACTGCCCAAGCTTGGCAGTATGTCATCATTCAACCAAAATTAATCAAACCAAAAATTACGGCTCAACCATGAGCACAACAAAATAAAGTGTTTACCTCTTACAGAGGCTAAATAAACCTAAAATGTTTCAACACAATATAAGAACAGCATGCGGTCACCAAAAAGAAGTCAGCCGCAATGACCAGACATGGCCTCAACTATACAAAACCTTCCTTTTAGCACTTAAGGTCCTCGAGTTTCGCCATTGGTGAGCAAGTCAACTACTTGCTGGGTGGTATGCTGGAGAGCTTCAACTTTGTCCTCAATCGCTGTTAGGCGTCTTTCGCAGTTGTAAAGACCCTCGTCAATACTAGCTAAGCCATTTAGCAGATGACGTTCAAGTTGATGGTCTCGGTGATTGTGATTGACTCAGGACTGTGCAATGACATACGATTTGATCCCCATGGCGTGGGCGGATACGAGAGTTGTTCAGTTTCGATGGCAGCCGTCTGTGAAGGAGGACTACTCGGTTGAAGGGATGAAGTTAAGGATAGCTGTTGTGCCTCCTGGACTGCATCTTAATCAAACTATTCTTCTGGATGAAGAACATCGGACGTGGCTGGTAGGCCCACTTAGTGAGCAAGCTTGCATATGAGCGCGGGAAATGACAGTGTATCTCGATGGTCTCCTCTAATTATATGAGTGAGCAAGCTTGCATACGATCTCTCTCTCTCTCTCTATCTCTTTCTTCCATATTTTGCGGCCCACCATGATGAATGTATTTTATCCATACCGTCCACCGAGTGGGCCCACCCGACAGTCCATTTTGACGGGCATGATTGAAGGAAAGAACAAATATTAGTTTGATCAGTGGAGTGACCCACCGCTGTGGACCCCACCATATATATGTGTTGCAGGTGTACCAGCGCTGCTGGACGTAGGCAAAACACAAATGTCGGCTGATCTAAATGCTATGGTGGGCCACACTACGTGGACCCACCCTACTGCTTGTGAGATCCAAACCGTCCATCTAGTGTCCAGACTCTCTGGACGCTGGACAGAACCATGTTAAATGTTATATATTATATAATATATATTATAATATAGATGTGGTGGGCCCCATGTGGGACCCACTTGTTTTGAGAATATGTTATATATTATATAATATAGATATAATATACTATAATATAGATGTGCTGGGCCCCATGTGGGACCCACATGTTTTGAGAAACAGATTGGTTAGGTACCGCATACCAGCTACAGAGCTGTTGTAGGTGGGAGAAATCCACACCGTTCGTCCAGCTGGGACGTGGACCCCATCGCTGATGTATGTATTACATCTAAACCGTCCCTCCATTTGATGTGCTCATGGGCCCCAGTCTGATGGATGTGTTCCATCCAAACCGTCCATCTATCTGGCGATCTCGTCTCAAGGCCTAAGACAAAAAATAAGACAAAACTAGTATCAAGTGGACCACACTACAGAAACATCGAGATTGAATGTCCACCATTAAAAACCCTTTTTTGGGAGTGCAGAAGTTATGGATCAATGTGAAATTTGTTTCTCCACTTAATTCAGGTCTTTGTGACCTTATGAACAGACTGGATGATAAATATACGCTATGGTGGGCCCAGCGGAGTTTTGACAGTGGAAATCGTTATCACCACTGTTGTTTGTGGTATGGTCCAGATGATCTTTTGATATGATTCATTTATTTAGATAATGCTCTCTATAGATGGATGAATGGTGTATTGTTGTGGCCCATTTGATATTGCTCGTTGGATGGATTTGGGGACCATTTGATGAGACCCGATGTGACGTATTTGGGACCCATTTGGAAGGGCCAGATGTGATGTATATGAGGCCCTTGTATGAGGCCCAATATGATGTATTTGTGACCCATTCATTAAGGCCCAATATGATATATTCGGGGCCCATGGGTTGAGGCCCATTGTGATACATTTGAGGCCCATGAGAGGTGGCCCATCTGATGTATACAGGCCCATGTGATGTGTATTAAGCCCATGTGAGTGGCCCATAGTGATGTATATACGGGCCATTAGTGCGGCCCATTGATCAGCCCACTTGATGCGTATGAGGCCCATTAGTGCGGCCCATTGATGTAGGCCACTTAATGTGCATGAGGCCCATTAGTGCAGCCCATTGATGTAGCCCACTTGATGTGTATGAGGCCCATGTGTAGGGCCCACCTTGATATATATTAGGATCATGTGTAGGGCCCACCTATTGTGTATTTAAAGCCCATGGGTTGTGGCCCATTGTGATGTATTCGAGGCCCATGGCCAAGGCCTGATGTGATGTAGTTGTAGCCCATATGATGAGGCCCATAGTGATGTGTATTAGGCTCATGTGACGTGGCCCATAGTGATGTGTATTAGGTCCTTGTGTGAGGCCATGGGCCACGATACGTTTAGCTCTATGTGGGCCACTCTTTGGGAGCAATGTTGGTTAAATGTCCACATTGATGAGTGATGATGGTTAAATGTCCACATTGTTACCTTCCCTTAGGCCCTTTGTTAGGCCGATTCTGATTGTCGAGGCCGATTATCGAGGTCGATTCTAATTGTCGAGGCCGATTATTGAGGCAGAATCTGATTGTCGAAGTCAATTATCGAGGTCGATTCTGATTGATGAGGCCGATTGTTGAGGCTGATTCTGATTGTTAAGGCTGATTATCGAGGTCAATTCTGATTGTCGAGGCCAATTCTAATTGTTAAGGCCGATTTTGATTATCGAGGCCGATTTTGACTATCGAGACCAATTTCGATTGTCGTGGCCGATTGTTGAGGCTGATTTTGATTATCGAGGCTGATTCCGATTATCAAGGCCGATTCCGATTATCGAGGCCGATTTTGATTATTGAGGCTGATTCTGATTATCGAGGCCGATTCTGATTGTCGAGGGTGATTGTTGAGGCCGATTCCGATTGTCGAGGCCGATTCTGATTGTTAAGGCCGATTCTGATTATCAAGGCCAATTCTGATTGTTGAGGCCGATTCTGATTATCGAGGCCAATTCCGATTGTCAGGGCCAATTGTTGAGGCCAATTTTGATTGTTGAGGCTGATTCTGATTGTCGAAGCTGATTCTGATTATCGAGGCCGATTTTGATTGTTGAGGCTGATTCCGATTGTTAAGGGCGATTGTATAGGCCGATTATCGAGGCCAATTCCGATTGTTGAGGCCTAATGTGGTGTATATGCGGTCCGTATTTAAGGCCCATTGTGATGTGTATTCAACCCGTGTTTAAGGTCCAATGTGATGTATATGAGGCCTATGTGATGAGGCCATCGGGTGCATTTGAGGGCTAGGCTATGGAGCCCATTGTGATGTATATTAGGCCCATGTGAGAGGCCCATCGTGATGCGTATTAAGATCTTGAGTAAGGCCCATGGTGTTATATATTAGGCCCTTGTGTAAGGCCATGGGTCTACTATATGCTAGGCTCTATGTGGGCCATTCTTTGGTGGCAATGTTGGTTAAATGTCCATATTGTCGAGGCCGATTGTTGATGTCGGTTATTGATACCGATTATGAGTTTGAGACAGTGGAGCATCATGATACATTCCCATACACATCATCTGCATCTTTATTATGAGATGTGATTGACCATTGCATATGTCATAGTACAGATGGTTTATGGGACTTCCTAAGAGGTGGAGTTATCCCATATGAGCGCAGGGTATGCTCAGGATTGATGCATGATTGGATTGTGTGACTCATGCATCTTTCATTGTGTGATTATGATTACTGTACACCCTAGCGACATCAGGGCCATGGCCTCCATAGGCATATCATGGATGGCTAGATGGGACACCAAAAATCTGTGCTACATGGGGTGTTATAGATATCCCTGGATGAAATTCCCTAAACCATTCTGGTTCTGGAGGTTGCTCCAACGTCTAGATCGAGTGGATGCATAAGTGCATGAGGGCCGTATACCGTTAGGTTGCGTCTCCCACTGTGTCGTGGTTGATTGGAATGGGGTGCGGCCTTACCTGCCCGAGAGGAGGGGACAAAGCTAGGCTGAGTTTGACCAGCTCAAGGAATGGGTCCACTATCGGCGGATAGTGAGGTCTCTTCCACTCACCTTGTTGCACGCGATGGGGTGACAATCTGGTTTGGAGTGTAATAGACCCCGGTGATTTCCCAGAGAGGAACCATATTGATATGTGAACTTATTGAGCAAGAGTTGCATATTATTCATTCACTATCCACTTGGGCTGGTGGTGCGTAACTATTTGTTACATGTACCTTCGCAATGGCCAAGATTTCAGTTGGGGCGCGTGACTAACCTGAGATCAGGAGTTTACCATGTTGAGTCTGACTATCCAAATTTAGGTATGGGATTAGTTTGAATAGTAGTCCCTTGTGGTGGACCCCATAGCCTACGATTCCTCGTACTATCATCTTGACTTCACACTCCAGCTTGGTCATTTCATTCGCATCGCATATTGCATTGCATCCTCAGCACATAACATTTCATTTACTGTACTTTTGTATTACATAACCTAATTAAGGTTGACAGTATTCGTGGACTCGGTATCTGATATTTGGTTTACTATGTCTCCGCGTTGCATAGTTGATCTACATTGCTTCCTCATTATATGATATTGCATCGTATAGCCTGCACAAGGTTGATTGTATTTATGGGCTTAGCAGCATGTTTTCGCGTTACTCTGATATTGTATGATTTATGAACTTATCAGTATTTCTGATATTGCATTATTTATGGGCTTGTCAAAATTTCACTTACTCTGATTACTCTGATTAC
Organism: Magnolia changhungtana; assembly: GCA_030180095.1. Taxonomy (NCBI): domain Eukaryota; kingdom Viridiplantae; phylum Streptophyta; class Magnoliopsida; order Magnoliales; family Magnoliaceae; genus Magnolia; species Magnolia changhungtana. The sequence continues at coordinate 10,193,776 of JASAUF010000654.1, read as the reverse complement.
TCTGATATTGCTTACTTGACACTTACCTTGCACACACACTTTCACCACCCTCTAAGCTTTCTATAAGCTTATGCACGATAGATACATGCAGGTGGTGTTAGGTCATAGCAGCGTTGAGCTTGGAGCGTGTAGCTATCTTCTAGAGCTTTGATTTCGATATATGTATTTTTATTTCAGTACTATATTCAACTGTTTATATTAGTGTATATATGATGATGATGTTGCCTTTGTGATTTGGGTAAACTTATGGTTATGCTTCTTATGAGATAAATATACGTTGAAAAATCCTCTTTGTAGGATCTCAGGATCGGAACCTAGCATATGGGCGCTGGAAGCTAAGAATGGCATACCACGGAGGCTGTCGGCACCGGATTCGACGATCGGGATTCCTGTGAGTCCGATTTCCAGGTTTGGGGCGTGACAGAAGATGGTATCAGAGCATAACTTGGGAATACCTAAAGATAACATCACATATCTTCGGATAGCTACCCTACACTCTATGATTGTTGAGAAGTTAGAATGGTTATGTAAGGCCCGTATCTTAGACCGTACCATTCCGTAGGCTTCCACGGTCCTCCCGGTCGAATTCCAGTAACCCTCGACCTATATCCGATGTTTGCGCGCGATCCTAATCCGAGTCCTACAAATCGGAGTCGGCTCGACCTGAAACTTGTACCCTAGTGATTGCATCATCGCCGAGGTTCCAACGCCACATCTCACGCGCCGATGCAATACCTAGGCTAGGAGATGTGGGCCCGCGTTCATTCCGAAGAAATGCCACGCATTGCGAATTTTGAGGGAATCTCTACAACATGTCCCATCAATCAAGTCAAGTACACCCTCCATACTCAATGCCACCTCACCCTATCACAAGTACATGTAACCATTTCCTCTTTTTTCCCAAGTCAACTCTCTCTCTCCCCACCCATTCCACCTTTACACAAATTTCAACCTAACCCATGCTTTTCCATTCTCATCCCTTACAACAACCACTCCATCCATCCCTTTTCATCCATCATTTCTCTCCCTCTCTCATTTCTATCTTCACTCTCCAACCCCAAGAGAAACACCCAAACGTCCAAGATCTCCAAACCTTCCCAAAACAACAAGTGTGGCCCACTTTCCCACCCTCTCATCTCCTATCTCAACCATCCATTCTTCATCAACCTCCATAAAAATTGAAGGCAAGGAGCATAGGAGTCCAAGGAGATAAAGAAGGAGGCCAAACGTGTGTGATCCGCCGTTGATTTTAATTTTTAAGCGCCCACTTATTGTGGGACCCACTTAATGTATGCATTATATAGGGAGGGCCCAATAGTGGCAGGGTCCCTCCCTTTTACGTTTTTTTCCTCTTTCTCTCCCTTATGATGGAGTGGGCCCCACCAATATGGGTTATATCTACTCCATCCATCAAATGGTGTGGCCCACCATATTGCAGGTGATGATCCACACCGATCACCATTGGGGCGGTGGGAATCCCACTTGCTGGACTACCCTGGTCCATAGCTCAAGTGGTAGGATGGGTGAAAGAAACCTCATATCAACACTGAGGTCTTGGTATTGACCCTTACTGGAGGTGGCTAACAGTGTAGTGTGTGTATTATTAGCCATTTGGCCCTGCGTGTGACCCACTCGAGCAACGGATTGGCTGGTGGACGTTGATTTGTGGGCCCCACCTTATTTATGTATGTATTCTGTCCACACCATCCATCAGGGATGGTGGGATCTCACTTGGATTGCATCCAACACGCTAGACCATGCAATTATAATATATTTGATATATGTATAATATAATATATATATATATGTATATATATTAACATAATATATATTAATATTATATAAAGTGGGCCCCACGTGGGGACCCACCAGATTTAAAAATGGATTGGTTGGGGTGAGGAGCTGATGTACGTCAACAAGCTCTTGGATTTGAGCATGAGATATGTGTTATATCTTAGCCGTATGTATGGACAGTGGGGACCCTATTGACGTATTGACATTAACGGTGTTGTGGGTCCCACACATGAGGTCTGTGTTATATCAAACCGTCCATCCATCTGACGTGTTGGCCACACTCATGGAACCCACCTACATATATGTATTTCATCTGTACCATCCATTTGGACGGTGCTAGGTACAGCCCCACCATGATATATGTGTCGTATTTACATCGTCCAACCACTGACGCATGTGTTCATCTAAACCGTCCAACCATTTGATCGGTCCATCCTAAGGCTTGGGAAAAAAGCAAGACAGATCTAGTATCATGTGGACCACATTACAGAAAATAGTGAGATTAAACGTCTACCATTGAAACTCTTTTGGGGTCACAGAAGTTCTGGACCATTATGATATTTATTTTTTATTGGTTCAGGTCCTTGTGACCTTATAAACGGACTGGATGAAAAATAAACGCTATGGTGGGCCCATTGAGGTTTTTAACAGTGGAAAAATCATTATCTCCACTGTTATTTATGGTATGGTCCATATGATCTTTTGATATGATTCATTTTTTTAATACTCTAAAAATGATTTCTAAAAATAGATGAATGGTGTAGATGGTGTGGCTCATTGTTGCGGCCCATTGAGATGTATTTGGGGCCCATGGGATGTAGCCCCTTTGTGATGTATATTAGCCCGTGTCAGAGGCCCATTGTGATGCATATGTGGTCCATATGATGCAGCCCACTTGATGTATTTGAGGTCCATGTGATGCGACTCATCATGATGCGTATTAGGCCCCTGTGATGCGACCCACCGTGAAAATCATTATCATCACTGCTATTTGTGGTATGGACCAGATGATCTTTTGATATGATTCATTTTTTTGGGTAATACTCCTAAATGATCTCTAGAAATAGATGATTGGTGTAGATGGTGCAACCTAAGTAGTGTGGCCCACTTATTGTATTTGAGAGGCCCAATATGGTGTATTCGGGGCCCATAGGTTGAGGCCCATTGAGAGATATTTGGGGCCCATGGGTTGAGGCCCATTGTGATATATTTGAGGCCAATGGGATGTGGCCCCTTTATGATGTATATTAGGCCCATGTCAGAGGCCCATTACGATGTATATTAGGCCCGTGTGAGCGGCCCATTGTGATGTATATGTGGCCCATTGTGATATATTTTCGGCCCTTATGATGAGGCCCATTGTGACGTATTTTTGACCCATTTGGTAAGGCCCAATGTGATGCATATACAACCCTTTTGACGAGGCTTGACATGGTTTATATGTGGCCCTTGAGTGAGGCCCATAGTGATGTGTATTAGGCCCTTGCGTGAGGCTATGGGCCCACTATATGTTTAACTCTATATAGGCCACTGCTTGGGAGAAATGTTGGTTAAATGGCCACATTGATGGTTAATGATGGTTTAATGTCCACATTGTGACCTTCCCTTAAGCCTTGTTCGACCAATTATCGAGGCCGATTCCAATTGTCGAGACTGATTATGGGGGTCGATTCCGATTGTCGAGTCCGATTTCGATTGTTGAGACAAATCATCGAGGCTGATTCCAATTGTCGAGTTCGATTCCAATTGTTGGGGCCGATTGTCGAGGCCGATTCCGATTGTTGAGCCTGATTATCGAGGCCGATTCTGATTGTTGAGGCTCATTTTGATTGTCGAGACTGATTGTCGAGGCCAATTCTGATTATCGAGGCCGATTCCGATTGTTGAGGCCGATTCTGATTGTCGAGGCTAATTCTGATTGTCGAGGCCGATTCTGATTGTTAAGGCCGATTCCGATTATCTAGGCCGATTCCGATTATTGAGGTCGATTATCGAAGCAAATTTCGATTGTCGAGGCTGATTCCGATTATTGAGGCTGATTCCGATTGTCGAGGCCGATTCTAATTGTCGAGGCCGATTCCGACTATTGAGGCTAATTTCGATTATTGAGGCTGATTCCGATTGTCGTGGCCGATTGTATAGGCCGATTATCGGTGCCGGTTGTCGATACCGATTATGAGTATGAGACAGGATAACATAATGATACATGGCCATACGCATCATCTACATGTTTATTATGAGATGTTATTGACCATTGCATATGTCATTGGGCAAGTTGCTATAAGACTCCCTAATAGGTGGAGATTGTCTCATATGAGCGCAAGGTATGCGTAGGATTGATGCATGACTAGATTGTGTGTTGTGAGTACTATACGCCCTAGTGACATCAGGGTCGTAGCCTCCACAGTCATGTCGTGGATGGCCAGATGGGACACCGAAAATCTGTTACTAGCATCGGGCCGCTATAGATGGCCCTGTGTGAAAATCCCTAAACTCTCTAGGTACCAGAGAACGCCCTAACGTCGAGATCAAGTGGATATATATGAGCGCATGAGGGATGTATACCAGTATGCCGCATCTCCCACTGTGTTGTGGTCGGTTGGGAGGGGATATGGCCCTACCCGCCTGAGGGAGTAGGCATAGCTAGGCTGAGTCTGACCAGCTCCTAAATGGGTCCGCTATCGATGAGCCGAGCTGATATTGGTAGGCGGGTAGTGAGGTCTCTTCTACTTACCTAGTTGTATTGTCCGCTTGATGGGGCGGCAAGTTGGCATAGAGTCTACTAGACACCGGTGATGATCTCAGAGATGTACTGTACTAATACGTGGACTTATTAAGCAAGAGTTGCATAATCATTCATTCATTCATTCACTATCCACTCGGGCTGGTGGTGCGCAACTAATTGTTATGTGTATTTTCGCAATGGCCAGGATTTCAGTTGGGGTGCACGACTAACCTGAGATCAGGAGCTTACCGCATTGAGTCTATCTATCTAAATTTAGGTATGGGACTAGTTTGGATAGAAGTCCTTTGTGATAGGCCTCATAGCCTGCGATACCACGTACTATCATCCCGACTTCACACTATAGCTTGGTCATTTCATTTACACCACATATTGCATATTGCATTACATCCTAGGCATATGGCATTTTGGGTTGCTATGTTTTTACATTTATATGATATTGGCTTGCTATGTCTTTTCATCGTATATCCTGGATGAGGTTGATGATATTTTTAATAGACTTGTAGTATTTTCACTTACTCTGATATTGGTGTGCTTGGCACTTACCTTGTGTATACACTTTCACCACCCTCTAAGCATTCTATTAGCTTATGCACGATATATGCGTGCAGGTGGCGTTAGGTTGCAGCAACATTGAGTTTGGAGCCTGCAGTGGTCTTTTAAAGCTTTGACTTTCGACATATGTATTTCCCTTTCAGCATTGTATTCAAATGTTTATATTAGTAGATATGTGATGATGATGTTATCTTTATGATTTGGGTAAACTTATGGTTATGCTTGTTATGAAACAAATGTATATTAAAAATCCTCCTTGTAGGATCCCAGGATCGGACTCTGGCGTATGAACGTTAGAAGCCGAGAATAGGGTACTACGGAAGCTGTCGACACCGGATTCAGTGATCAAAAATTTTGTGAGCCCGGTTTCCGAGTTTGGGGTGTGAGAGGTTAGATCCCTGAGTTCAAATAACTTAGAAATTTTCTGATATAGCCCCCTACAGTTGAGATTGTGAGGCTGCATAGTATTATAGTCTCGATCGTTTTTGACCGGGATCCGAGGATCAGTGGGGTCATCATAGTGCTGATGAGGCGACTTGGGAGCTAGAAGCTAAGATTCATGGGCGTTATCCACATCTCTTAGGTGTTCAATTATGTTGGTATGGAGTGTTCTGATTATATCTATAGTGATAGATTTTCCCTCCCTTGGTGAGCTCTGTATTGGTTGTGTTGTGGTTTAAATTTCGAGGGCAAAATTTTTATTAGGAGGGGAGAGTTGTAAGACTCGTATCCTAGCTCATACCATTCCATAGGCTTCCGCGGTCATTCCAGTTGAATTCTGGCGACCCGTGAGCGTAGATAGCAGTTGCGCGCAATCCTGAGTTATATCCCATATTCTAGAGTAGACTCGACTCGAGACTTGTACCATTGCAACTGCGCCGTCGCCGTAGTTCCGATGCCTCGTCTCACGCACCAAGGCGATACCCAGGCCAGGAGATGTGGGCCCACGTTCAATTCAAAGAAACGCCGCGCATTTTCAATTCAGAGAGAATCTTTATCCAATATATCCCATCAATGGTCAAGTACATGTCAAGTACACATCACCTCACACCCCATCCCCAAGCACCCCCAAAAGTTAACAATCCCTTACACAACCCATCCCCTATCAAGTACACCCATAACTCACTTATCACTCCACCTATCCCTCTCTCTCCTTACAACCCACTCTCTCATTTCTCAGACCCATCTCCCAAGCAACCCAAAAAAATTCCAACGACCAAGCTCCTCCACCCTCCATGAGAGAGTTAGTGTGGCCCACCTTCCTACCTCCAATCTCCACCATCCAAGCTTCATCTCGACCATTGAATCTCATCCATTGGAGCTCTAGAATGCGTTGATGGAAGGAGAAGTCCATGATAAAATGTGGGTAATTTTATTTGTTGATTTTGATGATTTGAGGACCCACATATGGTGGGACCCATCTTGATGTATGCATTGTATAGAGGGGCCCATAGTGGAGGGGTCCCTCTACCATCCGATCTCTCTCTCTCTCTCTATCTCTTTCTTCCATATTTTGCGGCCCACCATGATGAATGTATTTTATCCATACCGTCCACCGAGTGGGCCCACCCGACAGTCCATTTTGGACAGGCATGATTGAAGGAAAGCACAAATATTAGTTTGATCAGTGGAGTGACCCACTAGTTTGGACCCCACCATATATATGTGTTACAGGTGTATCATACTGGACTTAGGCAAAACACAAACGTCAGGTGATAAATGCTATGATGGGCCACACCACGTCGACCCACCCTACTGCTTGTGAGATCCAAATCGTCCGTCCAGCGTCCAAAGAGATCGAACCATGTTAAATGTTTTATATTATAATATATATATATATATTAATATAGATGTGGTGGGCCCCACATAAGACCCACCTATTTTGAGAATATGTTATATATTATAATATATATATATAATATAATATATATATTATAATATAGATGTGGTGGGCCCCACGTGGGACCCACCTATTCTGAGAAACAGATTGGCTGGGTACCGCATACCAACTACAGAGCTGTTTAGGTGGGATAAATCCACACTGTCTGTCCAGCTGGGCGTGGACCCCACCGCTGATGTATGTATTACATCTAAACCATCCATCCATTTGACATGCCCGTGGGCCCCACTCTGATGGATGTGTTCCATCCAACCGTCCATCCATTTGACGTGTTCATGGGCCCCACTTTGATGGATGTGTTCCATCCAAACCGTTCGTCTATTTGGCGATCTCGTCTTAAGGCCTGAGACCAAAAATAAGACAGATTTAGTATTAAGTGGACCACACTGTAGAAACAATGGGATTGAACATCCACCATTGAAACCCCTTTTTTGTGAGTGCAGAAGTTATGGATCAACGTGAAATTTGTTTCTCCACTTAATTCAGGTCTTTGTGACCTTATGAACAGACTAAATGAAAAATAAACGCTATGGTGGGCCCAGTGGAGTTTTGACAGTGGAGATCATTATCACCACTGTTGTTTGTGATATGGTCCAAATGATCTTTTGATATGATTCATTTGTTTGGATAATGCTCTCTATAGATGGATGAATGGTGTAGTTGTTGTGGCCCATTTGATATGTCTCGTTGGATGTATTTAGGTCTCATCTGATGAGGCCTGATGTGACGTATTTTGGGCCCTATGTGATGTATATGAGGCCCTTATATGAGGCCCAATATGATGTATTTACGGCCCATTCGTTAAGGCCCGATATGATGTATTCGGGGCCCATGGGTTGAGGCCCATGGGATGTGGCCCATCTGATGTATATAGGCCCATGTGATGTGTATTAGTCCCATGTGAGTGGCCCATAGTGATGTATATACGACCCATTAGTGCAGCCTATTGATGCAACCTACTTGATACGTATGAGGCCCATTAGTGCGGTCCATTGACGCAGGCCACTTGATGTGTATGAGGCCTATGTACAGGGCCCACCTGTGATGTATATTTGGCCCATGCGTTAGTCCCACCTATTGTGTATTTGAAGCCCATGGGTTCTGGCCCATTGTGACATATTCGAGGCCCATGGGCAAGGCCTGATGTGATGTATTTGTGTCCCATATTATGAGGCCCATAGTGATGTGTATTAGGCCCATATGATGCGGCCCATAGTGATGTGTATTAGGTCCTTGTGTGAGGCCATGGGCTACGATACGTTTAGCTCTATGTGGGCCACTCTTTGGGAGAAATGTTGGTCAAATGTCCACATTGATGAGTGATGATGGTTAAATGTCCACATTGTGACCTTCCCTTAGGCCATTTGTTAGGCCGAATATGATTTTCAAGGCCGATTACGATTGTCGAGGCTAATTGTTGAGGCTGATTCTGATTGTCGAGGTCGATTGTCGATTCTGATTGTCGAGGCCAATTGTCGATTCTGATTGTTGAGGCCGATTGTCGATTCTGATTGTCGAGGCCAATTGTTGATTCTGATTGTTGAGGCCGATTATCGAGGTCGATTTCGATTGTTAAGGCCAATTTCGATTGTTGAAGCCGATTTTGATTATCGAGGTCGATTCCGATTGTCGAGGCCGATTGTTGAGGTCAATTTTGACTATCGAGAATGATTCCGATTGTCGAGGCCAATTGTTGAGGTCGATTCTGATTGCCTAGGCCGATTCCGATTGTCGAGGCCGATTCCGATTGTCGAGGCTGATTGTTAAGGCCGATTCAGATTATCGAGGCCGATTCCGATTACCAAGGCTGATTTCGATTGTCGAGGTCAATTCCGATTGTTGAGGCCGATTCTAATTATCAAGGCCAATTCCAATTGTCGAGGCCGATTGTTGAGGCCGATTTCGATTGTCGAGGCCGATTATCAAGGTCGATTCTGATTATCAAGGCCGATTCCGATTGTTGAGGCCGATTCTAATTATTGAGGTCGATTTCGATTGTTGAGGCCGATTCCGATTATTGAGGCCGATTCTGATTATTGAGGTTGATTCCGATTGTCGAGGCCGATTTTGATTGTCGAGACCAATTGTTGAGGCCGATTCCAATTGTCGAGGCCGATTCTGATTATTGAGGTCTATTCCGACTGTCGAGGCTGATTCTGATTGTTAAGGTCGATTGTATAGGTTGATTATTGAGGCTAATTCCAATCGTCGAGGCCTAATGTAATGTATATGCGGTCTATATTTGAGGCCCATTGTGATGTGTATTCAGCCTGTGTTCAAGGCCCAATGTGATGTATATGAGGCTTATGTGATGAGGCCCATTGTGGTGCATTTGAGGGCCAGGCGATGGAGCCCATTGTGATGTATATTAGGCCCATGTGAGAGGCCCATCATGATATGTATTAAGATCTTGAGTACGGCCCATGGTGGTGTATATTAGGCCCTTATGTGAGGCCATGGGTCCACTATATGTTAGGCTCTATGTGGGTCATTCCTTGGGGGCAATGTTACTTAAATGTCCATATTGTCGAGGCCGATTGTTGATGCCGGTTACTGATACTGATTATGAGTATGAGACAACATAGCATCAGATACATGCCCATACGCATCATCTGCATGTTTATTATGAGATATGCTGACCATTGCATATGCCATAGTACAGATGGTTTATGGGACTCCCTGTGTAACGTCCCGAATCTTCAGGACCCGAGTATACGACTAGTTTCCCAAAAACCCGAGTGTTAACCTTAAAGGATGGTCAAATTCAATGTATAATTTTTTTTTTCTTTCATTAGAGTTAACAGATGAGCGTAGGATGGACAAATCAACATAAGGGAAAATTTTAATATCATTTAGAGTATACAAGAGAGTGCCCATAATGACTTATACAGACCAATGTCTCCATTCTTTCAAATACAAAATGAAAAAACATTACATGAGAAACAAAGTAAATTTGTAACAATCTTGAGCTGTGAAATCCTGTAGCAGCCCTTAGCAAATATAATCATGCACCCTCGTCAACCATAACCTGCTCCTCACCAATATGAATGTGAACATCATCAGGGCCACCTGTGTACCTGTACGGTTATATATTTGATGGATGAGTGGCCAATTCAGTGTGAATTCCCCTCAAGATTACACACCGCCGCATTAGATAAGAAATAGTATAAAACATTCAGACATCCAAAATAGAGTAAATGCAGTCTTATTAGATGCATGATGTGTGAATGCAATCATTGTACCAGGTAAAACATCCAGACGGACAGTAAGGTCGTCACTCATGAAATTATCGACCTGGGTAAAACATCCAGACAGACAGTAAGGTCGTCACTCATGAAATTATCGACCTGGGTAAAACATCCAGACGGTTTGTGCCTCGGGTAAAACATCCAGACAGGCATGAATGTGACTGGTCATCAGTGCAACACTCGGCGTAATCGTATGGGCATGATGATCCAAGTCATCATCATAAATCAAATGACTGGTCATAAGCGCAACATTCAGCGTAATCACAGGGCAAAGTGATCCAAGTCATCGTAATATGCCATGTATGCATGATTTTCCAACCCATTATTAGTCCAATTGCAACCAGCCGATTTAAGTAAGCTCACGGTCACTATGGGGAGCACATGGCCTAGCGTAAGCCGACAACTCGGGCATAGTGTCCTATACCACCATCCCCGGCTAATGAGGCTACCATCTTAGGATGTTTAATGGAAACCCGTCGACTAGTGGCCAATCATATTATAGTATATGAGGCTTACCATCACATGGTTGCAAAGTATAAAACATTTAACCCATAGAGAGAAAACATCAAAACAAAACCACGCAGGGCGAGTATCAAAATATGCCACATAGGACGAATATCAAAACAATACGATGAAGTCCATACTTAAAAACCATTGGACATAACAACCTTGGATGGTGGGCCCACATCAATGATCCATCTAGACCACCACTTAATAACCACTAGATCGAAGGTCCATTGCAATCACTGTCAATCAAGTTACATCCCAAGTATGGGTGTACATTTATAAGTGTGGGTTTCCCACTAATGTACCAGTTTAAGTTCCATAAGCAATCCATAAAAAGAAATCCACAAGCATGAACAATTATATAGGATAATCATAGAGTATGTAATACAGCAATTCAATTTTCACTAGCTAACACATGTGATTATAAAGGGAGATCAATTATGAATTTAAATAAAAACTATAACTTAAGCTAATGAGAAGATGAAAAGGTCAAGGGGAAGAATCATCACCTTCTACGTTAAATCGCCTTCTAGTGTCGCTAAGTGCTTGTGCCCTTAGAATTATATCCTACCACAAATCATGAACTTGTACAATTAGGTCTCAGTTCTAATCACTACCTAGGGTTGAAGATTATAGCCTGGGGTCATCTTTTAGGGTTTTAATGTGGAATTAGGGTATTATCCTAGAGTCTAGCCCCGTACTTGGATTTTAGGATCTTATTCTAGAGTTTAGTTCTAGGTTAGATAATTAGGGTTTGAACCCTAGTTGGTGTATTAGTTAAAATTAAACCTTAATAATTACAAGATTACTATTAGCGTTAGTGTTATAACTTATACAAGCTAATATGTTAGAAATGATAGTTCATAAGTTCACATCAAATATACCGATATTAGATTCTACACCTAGATCCAAACCCAATGCGCAAAGGTATTGACCTAGGGTTTAGATTACTTATTCTTAGGGTTTTGTTCTAGGTTTTGATTTAAAGTTTTGATTATGGAATTTGAATTCTACTTTGTGTGGCCATTAATAATATTATTAAAGGGAATAATGAATGAATAGAAATAATTAAATAAATTAGTTATAAACTTTTAGGAATATTAATAATGGCTACTATCATATTAAATTATCTATCAACAACCCACGATGGATAATATTGCTAATAATTCCAAAATAATTAGTAATATTGGCAATATTCTTAACATTTAGCCCATGTGACACTAATAGTCATTTTGATGAAAATAAATAATGTGTTCTAGCATTAGTAATAATATTTCAAGAATGGCAAGGAAATACATTAATATTTTAATAATGAAAATTTTTATATGAATCCACTAGTACTCATATGATAACTTTCTAATGGTTAATCATATCTAATTTTTTATAATCCCAAAGACGGTAATAATAATAGCAACGATAATTAAAATAAATTAAATTTGGAGAGAAAAACATGGGCTCACCTTATCGACTCAGTTCGAGTCGAGTTGACTCGGCTCCACACAACACCCACCTACTCTTTCTCTCTCCTTCCCTCTCTCTTTACTCAGGGCCATACACCCAGCAGGGTTCCTGGGCTAAACTAGCACCAGTCGAGTAGAGCAAGTCGACATTCCATAGTTGACTCGACTTGACTTGACATGAACTACACCCCGACTTGACAGCCAAATCCATTCCCCTCACTCTCTTCTTTCACTTAAAACGACTCGGACTAGCATACCAGCAGGGTCCCTGTGTAACGCCCTGAAAATCGTGGGTCGAGTAAAGCTCAGCTCCCGAGTTCCAACGGATCACTTATGAAACATAGATAATGATGATTATGATGAGAGCATTGAAACATGAATAAGATTATACCAAAACAGCATATCATACTCTAGAAACAGTTAAATTTGCAAGCGGAAGACTATGATAGATATATAAAATATATAAACTGTGGTGAGTCTCCAGAGTGTGATAATATTACCAGGTTAAATAATTACAATTACAATTCCAAAATGTACCAAAATGTGTAAGGTCATCTAGTCGACATCCCTGTAACCTCGTTGATTAAGACACGGCTCGCATGAAGCCGCTAGAAATAAGGCATAGACAAGAAAGCATCCACATCGTCACAGAGGTCTAGCTCTACCTCACAAGCATCGCCATCACCTACAGCTAAGACAGTCTGGTTGGTGTTGCAAGCACCGTCCCATAACGTGGGAGTGAGTAGCTAACTCAGTGGAACAATAAAGCATAGGTTAACATGTTATCAACTGTAACATCCCGGATTTTTTCCAACATGGAATTAGACGTCCTTAGGCAATGGGTTGATCCTAACACCTTATTCACTTGTCAGAACTCAATCCCAAAGTCTAAAATCGCTTTTGAACCCATTTCCTTCACAAATTCCACCCTTCACCACCTTGTTCTTTCAATTTTTCTAAGTACTTTCATCCTAGATACTATCTTAAACTAGCTAAGTAGTATAACTTGGATCACTTAACATACAAACTACAAAGGCCTAAGTACCACCTCAGACAGAAATCTTATAGGACTAAATCCTTTAGAAATGAGACAAAGTAACTAAGTGCTAAACTAGATTAGCTACGAAATCCGCTTGATCCACTTTAAATACAATTTGTAAGACCCAAAACTTGTAGAATCATTGACGCTAGGTTACCCTAAAATCTAGGATCAATCTCATTACCTGGCTGCTCTCGGGAGCATCCCGAAACTCCGTATCAAATCTGGACCGTACGTCGGAAGTCCGATTACTACGAAGTTAAGGAATTAGGACTGCCTCACTAGGCTTGACAACCATCTTGAAAATCTAATCCAGACAGTGTCCCACGGCTGTTCGCTTGAGTCCGGAGCGAGGAGTGTGAAAATACTTGATTTTCTTTAAAAATAAATATCTCAAATAGTAATCTGAGACTTGTTACTTGCGGACATTTTGTAAGCAACCAGATCATCAGAATCTGACCCAAATACACCTTCAGATTAGGAAAAATTTCATAAACATATCCATGAACTTGAAATTTCAGATCGAGACCTGCTGACCGTTGACTGAAACTGGTCTGCCAGGCGTGATCTGAGAATTCGACCGAAACGAAAACTTAACTCCACCTTGATCCGGTGTCTGTGAACTTAAGTCTGACTTTTGGCTCAAGGAGGCCCGTAAGAAGTCCTTCGTTGAGCTGGAAAAGGAGAGCTTTGGTTATAACCTAAGTGTACTTTGACCTGGAGTCTATTTCGGTGAGTTTTTAGGCTATATAAGGACCTTAAACCTTCTCTCATTTCAGCCATCTGAATTTGAGAAAAACCCTAGGAAATGAGAGAGAAAGTATGAGTGATGTGGGAGATTCTTCCCTGCCATTCTTCCCTACTGTATCCAAGCTCAATTGCTCCATTTTAATCGCTTTTCCGGCGATTCCGGCGTAATTTCTAGGTAAGAAACCCTAACCCTAATCTGTTTTGAGGTTTTGATAGTTGTAGGTTATGAAATAGCTAACCTATTTCGCTCTATAGGTTGCCAAACTACCGTAGACGAAGACTTAGCGAACCTATCGAAGTCTTTCCGATTCTACAACAAAAGGTGTGGACTTTAGGTGTATAGGTTATGGTTTTCAACGCTTTCAATGTCAGATAATGATAGATTCATGATCTGCATGCAATTGCACATGTACAAAGTGCTATCTGTTTTCCGTTTCGATTAAAGATGAAGAATATGGAATTTTACACACTCTAGGTATTTGTAGAAAGTACCGTATATGTATAAATTTTGGAAATGTGTTTGCCATGATTATTTACTGTATTGATATATTATATATGGATAAAATACTTGTTTGGCGAAAGGATTCGCCCTAATACATGCTTTTGCTAATATACACTATGTTAAAATAGTGTATTCTAAGTGTTTGTGAAAATGATTGAATGAGTATAGAATTCTCATTCGTGCTCACCATGACTAATTGTCATGGATATATGATTGTTGTATTGGCGATCTCCCTTTGATGAAAGAATTTACCCTAAATCACGCCACGACCACTATAAGCTACATACGTTAAAATGTGTAGTCCAAGTGTTTGTGGAAACGGCTAAATGATTATGGAACTTGGATTCCTGCCTGCCATGACTATCCGTCGTGGGTGCACGCATGTCATAAATGGGGCAACTCCCTAGTGAAAGGATTTGGCCTAATACCTATGTGATCAACATATGTGATGTATGTTGATGCATGTAGTTTAAAGTGTTTGTTCAAATGTCTGAATGAGTAGTGGTTAGTAAATTGTAATGTATAAGGGTGTTGAGATATGATTCTCAATCCCTTTAACTATGTGTATGATTTCTTTAGATATCTGTGTGATTAGAAATTGAATATGTATAAACTCATGCTTATGTTGTACTTCATAACATGCTCAACTGACCTATGATTTTATCTATGTTATACATATGTTTAAATTCATGTTAAGGCCGTGAAGGGTGATGGGGGAGTGGTGTAATGAGTGAGAGCAACAGCCCTGGCAGTCCTAAGCGGACCGTATCAGACTTTGATTGTATGATTTGAATCTGGATCCATTACTGCTTCAACTATCTACAATTGAATGTGATTGGGGCTATTGTATAGTCCAGGCAATTGGTAATAGATTTGAGCTCGTGGTTGACTTCTATTCGCCACTCAAGACGTGTTTGACGAACCCAAGTCGTGCGTTGCTTGTCGGTAGTGGTTAGGCCACACGTAGTGCTTATGCACTTCACGTCATACAACTCAACGGACACTTGTGCAAGTCGACCTCGTCATGTAACCCGATCTGTCTAATGTATGTTCACCATGTTTGGACGCCTCTACTTGAACCTAGGGTACCAAACTTACCAGTGGAATTCCGTTAACCTTGGTACCTTGATCCGCTAAGACTCATGAGCCGGGCATGGTGGTATGGGACACGTGGTCGAGTTATCGGCCTACGCTGGGGCCATGTGCCTCCCCGTAGTGACCATTGAGTAACCAGACTCGTGAGCCGATTATGGTGGTATGAGACACTATATTCAAGCTGTCGGCCTACACTGGTGTAGCCTGGCTGTGGTCCTCAGTCGGGTTGCATCTGAGTCCCATTGTCAATAAGTGGACTGGTCGGGCTTTGAAAATAGACTGCCAGTTGGTAGGACGTTAGTGGAGTGACCTCGAGCATACTCTAAAATCTGTGATTGACGATGAGCCCTTCGCAGCAACTAGAGCATGAGTTAAGCCGAGTACGGTGAGACCTGTATTCGAGCTGACGGCTAGCAATTGAGCCGAGTATGGTGAGACTTGTATTCGAGCTGACCGCCAGCAATTGAGCCGCATACGGTGAGATCTGTATCCGTGGTGACGGGTGACGAGACCTTTGCGATGCCTTCACGATGCCTCTCGAACCATAATATCATATGAGATTATCTAGGTTTTACGACCCTATAATGGATCATGTTTGGGAATGATACAAGGGAGGTACCTTAGTTTCTCAATACTATTATGTGAAATGGACTAATAACTACTCGGTAATCATGCTCATCATCGCACTGCATGTGCCTGGTAGATGTGGAGCATTGAGGGATGAACGCATGTCGCGAACGTAAGATGGTGTCGCATGAGGGTGGTTTGGCAAGGGCATACATCATGTCATTTCATACTTGCATTAAATAAGAGTAGTTAGAAGTGTTTGATTGTACTGCTTTATCATTTCTGCTTGACTGAATTGATAACATGTTAACCTATGCTTTATTGTTCCACTGAGTTGGTCACTCATTCCCACGTTATGGGACGGTGTTTTAAAATACCCACCAGACCCTGTATCAGATGCAGGTATCACTGGATCACAGGAGACTGAGCCCGACCGATCAGGAGGAGTTCTCCTACATGCAGTTCACTGGAGGCTTCGCATAGGCTATCCAGTGCTACGGGGCTGCAGGGTTGATAATTTCAGTTGTATTATTTTGACATTTTGATTCAGAACCAACATGTATATATACGGTGACTCAGTTAGTGTTCATACTCTGGAGATCGAGAATGTTTTGTTTTATATATATCTATATACACTTTTCAGTCTTCTGCTTACGTTTTATACATGGATCTGGAGTATGAATTACTGTTTTGGTAGAATCTCACTCATGTTTATTGTACTAACACAGACAACATGTAATCATCATTATCTATGTTGCATAAGTGATGTTTTGGAACTCGAGAGTTGAGTTTATGCTCGACCCCCGATTTTCAGGGCGTTACATCAACTCAGTCAAGCAGTAATGATAAAGCAGTACAATCAAACACTTCTAACTACTCTTATGATTGCAGTCATGATGTATGCCCTCACCACACACTCCCTCGTGTGACACCATCTTACGTTCGCGGCATACTTGCATTCCTCAGTGCTCCACATCTTTCAGGCACATGCAATTCATGATGAGCATGATTACCGACTTGTTATTAGTCCATTTCAAACAGCAGTATTGGGAAACTAAGGTACCTCCCTTGTCTCATTCCCAAACATGATCCATTCTAGGGTCGTCAAACCTAGATAATCTCATACGATATTATGGTTCGAGAGTCATCGCGAAGGTATCGCAAAGGGCTCGTCACCCGTCAGCACGGATACAGATCTCACTATATGCGGCTCAATTGCTCGCCATCAACTCGAATACAGGTCTCACCGTACTCGACTCAATCGCTTGCCGTCAACTCGAATACAGGTCTCACCGTACTCGGCTCAACTCATGCTCTAGTTGCTGCGAAGGGCTCATCGCCAATCACAGACTGTAGAGTATACTCGAAGACACTACGAAGGGCTCGTCACCGGTCAGCACGAATATAGGTCTCACCGTATTCGGCTCTCGCCGTAGGTGTCGATAGCTCGAATCAGTGTCCCATACCACCGTATTCGGCTCACGAGTCTGGTTGCTCAATGGTCACTACGGGGAGGCATGTGGCCCCAGCGTAGGCCGACAGCTCGACCACGGTGTCCCATACCACCATGTCCGGCTCATGAGTCTTGGCGGATCGAGGTACGATAGTTAACGGGGTTTCCACTGGTAAGTTTGGTACCCTAGGTTCAAGCAGTAGCGTCCAAACATGGTGAACATACATAAGACAGATCGGGTTACTTGACGAGCTCGACTAGCACGAGCGCCCATTGAGTTGTATGACATGAAGTGCATAAGCACTTTGTGTGGCCTAACCACCGCCGACAAGCAATGCACGACTCGGGTTCGTCAAACATGTCCTACGTGGCAAATGAATCTCAACCACGAATTCGATCCCATTACTGACTGCCTGGACTATACAATAGCCCCAATCACATTCAATTATAGATAGGTAAAGTAGTAATAGATTAAGATTCAAATTATACAATCAAAGTCTGGTATTATCCGTTTAGGGCTGTCAGGGCTATTGCACGGAATCGTTACACCACTCCCCCATCACCCATGACGGATCATACAACGTAAACATAAATTTAAACATACGCATTACATAGATAAAATCATACAATCAGTTGAGCATGTTATGAAGTACAACACAAGCATGAGTTTGTACATATTCAATTCCTAATCACACAGATTTCTAAAGAAAGCATACATATAGTTATAGGAGTTGAGAATCATATCTCAACGCCCTGATGCATTACAATTTACTAACTATTACTCATTCAACATCTCAACAAACACTTTAGACTACCTACATCAACATACATGACATATGTTGATCACATAGGTATTAGGCCAAATCCTTTCACTAGGGAGTTGCCCCAATTATAACACACGTGCACCCACGACGGATAGTCATGGCAAGCAGGAATCCAAGTTCCATGTTCATTCAGTCATTTCCACAACCACTTGGGCTACACTCCTTTAACATACATAATGTATACTAGCACAAACATGTATTAGGGCGAACCCTCTCGCCAAGTAAGTGTTATACACATATATAATATGTTCATACAACAAATAATCATGGCAAATACATTTCCAAAATTTATACGTATACGGTACTTTCTAGAATACACTATTTCAACATACATAGTGTATATTAGCAAAACATGTATTAGGGCGAGTCCTTTCGCCAAATAAGTATTTTATCTATATATAATATATTCATATAGCAAATAATCATGGCAAACACATTTTTAAAATTTATACGTATACGGTACTTTCTACGAATACCTAGAATATGTAAAATTCCATATTCTACATCTTTAATCGAAACAGAAAACAAACAGCACTTTGTACATGTGCAATTGCATGCAGATCATGAATCTATCATTATCTGACATTGAAAGCATTGAAAACCATAACCTATACACCCAAAGTCCTCACCTTTTACCATAGAATCGTAACGAATACGATAGGTTTGCTAAGCTTCCATATTCAGCAGTTTGGTAACCTATAGAATGAAATAGGTTAGCTATTTCATAACCTACAACCTTTATAACTCCAAAACAGATTAGGGTTAGAGTTTCTTACCTAGAAATGACACCGGAATTGCCGGGAAAGTGATTAGAAATGAGTGGTTAAGCTAGTGTAGCGGCAGGGAAGCATGGCAGGGAGATGCTCCCACTTCTGTCACTCCTTCTCTCTCTTTTCTCTCTTCTCTCTCTAGGGTTTCTCTAAAATTCGTATGGCTGTGAGAGAGAGGGTTCTAAGGTCCTTATATAGCCTAAACACATTCCAAAATAGACTTATGGTCAAGGTGTACTTAGGTTAAAACCAAAGTGACCTAGTTTCAGCTCAACGGAGCACTTCTGGCGGGCCTCCTTGAGCTAAAGGTCGGACTTAAGCTCACAGACGTCGGATCTAGGTGGAGTTAAGTTTTCGTTTCAGTCGAATTCCCAGATCACGCGTGGCGAACCAGTTTCAGTTCAACGGTCAGCGGATCTCGATTTGGAATTCTAAGTACATGGATATGTTTATGAAATTTTTCCTGATCCGAGGGTGTATTTGGGTCAGATTCTGACGGTCTAGTTGTTTATAAAATATTCGCAAGTAACAAGTCTCAGATTACTATTTGAGATATTTATTTTTAAAGAAAACCAAGTGTTTTCACACTCCTCGCTCCAGGCTCAAGCGAACAGCCGAGGGATACTGTCTGGATTTGATTTCCGAGATGGTTGTCAAGCCCAGCGAGGCGGTCTTAAGTCCTTAACTTTGTATTATTCAGACTCCCGATGTGCGGTCCAAACCTGATATGGAGTTTCAACGTGCTCCCGAGAGCAGTCGGGTAATGAGTTTGATCCTAGATTTTAGAGTAACCTAGCATCAATGATTCTACAAGTTTTGGGTCTTGCAGATCGTATTTAAAGTGGATCAAACTGATTTCATGGCTACTCTAGTTTAGCACTTAGTTAACTTTGTCAAATTTCTAAAGGATTTAATCCTAAGTGATTTCTGGTCGAGGTGGTACTCGGTCCTATAAGATTTCTATCTGAGGTGGTACCTAGGCCTTTGTAGTTTGTATATAAGGTGATCCAAGTTATAATACTTAGCTAGTTTAAGATAGTGTCTAGGGTGAAAGTACTTAGAAAAATTGAAAGAACAAGGCGGTGAAGGGTGGGATTTGTGAAGGAAATGGGTTCAAAAGCGTAGACTTTGGGATTGAGTTCTGACAAGTTAATAAGGTGTTAGGATCGACCCATTGCCTAAGGACGTCTAATTCCAGGTTGAAAAAAATTCGGGATGTTATACCTTGGCTTAGTTTGGACTCAACCTTGGCCGAGCTCGGCCTGGTCGAGTCGGTGTAACATGCACCACCTCTCTCTCTCTCTCTCTCTGTCTTAACTCCTTCCTCATCCTTTCTTCTCTTTTCTCTCTCGTTTCTCCTCCTCTCTCTCTCTCTCTCTTTGTTCTCTCTTCTCCTCCCACTATGCTGGGACATCCAGCAAGAAGCTTAGACTGAACCCCGACCGACGTAGGCCCCAGCGAGTCGACTCAATCACATGAAGTGGTGCAGTCCGAGCTCAGGCCGGTCCCCCTGACTCCCTCTCTCTTCATTTCTCCATTTTTCCTGCTTCGTGGAGATTTGTAGAGCTCCAGAATCAATCCGAACTCAGGCATCTAGCAGTAAGGTGTTGACGTTGGTTGCAACAGCGGTGGAGGAGAAGATGGCTGTTAATGGCATCTTCTCAACGAGGGCTTCTGCCTCCGACTGTTCTTTCCCGATGGTCCTAATGGACCTTAGGAGACTTGCATATAAGCTTCATCAAAGCTTGGAGGAGTTTAGGCCGGTGGGTTTGGACGAAGAAGGGAGCGGCCGGTTTTCCTATCTGAAGTAAGAATGTGAGAGAGTCGGTGGAGAGTCGTTTTCTCTCCCTTTTTATGGGAAAACATGGCTTTCCTAGACCGTTGGATTAAATCCATATGGTTAGGATTAGATCTGCTAAAACCTCCTTGAAATACAGCCGGTATTTGTAAAACCGGTCGATTTTCTTGTAGCTATGGGAGGGAGCCCTAACCCACTTGCATCGGACGGCTGAGAGCCACCTAAATGGACGGCTAGGATCAATTAAAGACCCCTCACATGGATTGCCAGTGTGGAAGAAAACTGGGCTTTCTGTTTTTGGAAAGAAAAGAAAAACAAATGGCCCTATTACGCTGGAGATTGTAACCATGTATGGAAGCTTCAAGGTGAGTGACCTGTAGGGTTATGGTCAAAATCTCACCCTCTACAAGATGAACGGATTGGATCATTCTACAGACAACAGAGGTGGGCCACAAATTAAGCAAATGGACGGTTATCCGTCTGCTTAAAATACCCTGGCTATGACAGAAAAATGAAGAAGGAATTTTTTTCTTTTGAAATGGTCGGTTCAACAGGGTTTGACCGGGTCCCCTGGGTTCAGTGCGCCATAAGTGCACGCGCACTCCAAAGTGGGACCCACTGAGGTGTTTCTGTTAAATCCACTATGCCCATTCCGCTAAGTGGGCCCTATCATACCCTCTGACCAAAGATGGGGCATATACAAGGTTTAGGTGGGCCATACATCTTGGTTTAGGGTCCTACTTAGGGATTCTCGTCGATCCGATGGTTGGACCATCTCGAAATCGAACGTCAATGGTTGAAAGGTCCTAAAGGGCCATTTGTAATGCTTTCATCATTTATTATTAACCAATACTAACATTAATATATATATATATATATATCATTACTTTGGTGCATTACCTGTAATTAAAAAAATTAAAATCTCGTGCATATATATAAATATTATTATTATCATTATTATTACTCATACATACTATTACTTATTAATCTTTTTATTAATTTACTTACTTATTCATTGTTATTATCATTATGCTTATATGTAAGATGTGAGACTATTTGTTGTGCATCATTTTGCTATATGCCCTAACATTAGGGTTACTTACCTTAAGGTGGGAAGTCATGAACCCCTAATTACTAATTCATGATTTGTTGAGTGTTCCAACACTCCAATGATTGGATTGACTATTATTTAATTATCAACAACCTTTGAGATCCTGAGGAATGTCTAGGCATGATCAGGGAGTTGGATGTGAAACTAGACAACTTGATCTGTGGTTTTAAAAGATGGATCGCCCTATGAGACGTTGTAAACAGGGTGAACAGTGGATTTCATGATTCAGGGTTGTATATACGTAATTTGGTTAGATTTGTCCATCAGTGGAGTTGGGTTTAGACTAAAATGAACGTGAATGTTTACTTAAGCCTGACTTGTGTTTATGCTAAGTTTGGGTTATACGGTAACACCCGAGTACTGGAAAGTACGGGGTGTTACAATCTACCCCCCTAAATGAAAATCTCGCCCTCAAGATTTAGTAACAAGGTGTACCCTATTTCGTGTATGCCTAAGTGTGAAATTTCACTGCTATATTCCAATCCACCACAACCCTTAACTCTCCATCCTAGCAAATCAACTGATGCGTTTAGGTTCCACTAAATTTTAGTTGACTATACTTCTATATTACATAACCTAATTTCTTTGCATCCTCCGCACATAACATTTAGTTTACTGTACTTTTGTATTACATAACCTAATTAAGGTTGACGGTATTCGTGGACTCGGTATCTGATATTTGGCTTATTGTGTCTCCGCGTTGCATAACTGATCTACATTGCTTCCTCAGTATATGATATTGGTTTATTATATTTTTGCATCGTATAACCTGCATAAGGTTGATGGTATTTATGGGCTTAACAGCATGTTTTCGCGTTACTCTAATATTGTATAATTTATGAACTTACCAGTATTTCTGATATTGCATTATTTATGGGCTTATCAGTATTTCCACTTACCCTGATTACTCTGATATTGCTTACTTGGCACTTACATTACGCACACACTTTCACCACCCTCTAAGCTTTCTATAAGCTTATGCACGATAGATGCGTGTAGGTAGTGTTAGGTCATAGCAGCATTGAGCTTGGAACATGTAGCCATCTTTTGGAGCTTTTATTTCGATATATGTATTTTCATTTCAGTACTGTATTCAGCTGTTTATATTAGTGGATATTTGATGATGATGTTGCCTTTGTGATTAGGGTAAACTTATGGTTATGCTTTTTATGAGATAAATATACGTTGGAAAATCCTCCTTGTAGGATCCGAGGATCGGAATCTGGCGTATGGGTGTTGGAAGCCGAGAATGGGGGACTACGGGGCTGTTGGCATCGGATACGGTGATCAGGATTCTTGTGAGTCCAATTTCTAGGTTTGGCGCCTGATAATCTGTCTCTTCAATGATTATCATTTAATAAAGTAATTACCAACATAACATTGACCTAACCCATCACCATACATTGGAGCATCATCGGTGTTGCAGTTCAAGGGAGTTGAAGAATCTTCGTCATCAAAGGAGGAGATCTTCATCAACACACTTAATGGGGCTCATCTATTTATCTGTAAGTCATTAGAGTCCAGAGACCCTACTGATCATTCCTTTGTGTAGGATTGGGTTACAGGTGATTCTCACCCCTTTCAAGTCCTCATAGGAGGCCTCCGACGGGAGAGTACGTGTGGGTGTTGATCCTTGCTCTTGTAGAACATAAACTTAGGTCCTTAGTGTAGGTCCTTGGCCCGTGTGGTCGTGGGTCGTCCTCAACCGGTCAAGGGTCACCCTCAACTGGTCGAGCAGGATGAAAATTTAGTTATTTTACACACTGGAGTTCGAGTCGAGGCACCTCGATCGGTCGAGTAGAGCCCAAGACTAGTCGTGCATAGCTAGGACTAGTCGAGCCGAGGTCAGGATTGGTCGAGCCAGAGCCAGGACTAGTTGAAGATAGCCAAATTTCACTTCAAAACTCCGATTTTCTTCATTATTGACTTAATTTTCTTGGATCTTCAGTTTTTGCATTATTCATTCTTGGTTTCGTTAGATCTTATCTTGGCTTTGGTGATTCTTGAGCATTAAATCGATCCTTTTAACATCTTTTTTAATCTAAGCTCTTAAATTCACCTTACGACACAAACATGATTAAAATAGAACATTAAGCATTATCATGTTCATAAAACCAAGTAATAAATGGGGTCCAATATGCAATATTTGACCCTTAACACAATCCCCAACCAGCATTTTGCTAGTCCCGAGCGAAGTATGTGAAAAATGAACCTTAATGCTCAATGTTCAAACCTTTTTCAGAAAATGATCTTTTGTGCAATCAAGTATGAATGAGTAGACTCAAGATGAGAAATTGAGATTTTGAAAATCTAGAGTTGAATCATATAAGCAATTAATCAAATAAGTCCTTTATCCATTAGGTCAGAGCATAGTTCGCATATCAAGTTTTTCAAAGTGTTCAGTAAAAATACTATTTTTTCATAATGTTAGCCATGCTCATCACTTCAAGATTGGTTAAAAACACAAGTACTGATTCCGAACTTATCCCCTTTTTCCTTCTTTTTCCAGTTTTTGATTTTATATCGACGGTCATTTGTATTTATTCCTCTTCTTTAGACATTACATCCTTTTCAAAGACATTTTTCATTCCCCTCAAAGATGTTGTCATTCTTTATTCTTTATGACCACTTTGTCGATCTCCTATTTTTTAACTGGTTCTTTCTTCTTTTAAGGTGGATAAAATTCTTCAGACTCGGTTCTCAATATCTTTCAATGATCATCATACTAACAATCAGAAATTATAGTACTATTCATAGAGAACACTTTAACATAATATTCGAACTTACTCTTAATCAATTGAATGTAAGAACCATAAGTGATAAGTTAGTTGCTCTAATTCCAATAATTTCAAAATTCAATTTCTATCTTATCATTATACTCAAAACAGTCTTAAATATACAACTTATCGCTTTCCAAACAGATCAACATTGAAAATTTTTCAAAAATTTTGCAAATTTTTCTCAAAACTGAGAAAACACTGAAATAAGCATGATTTGTATAAGAATTAAGCATGATTTGCAAAAGAGATAACGTAATTGAAAGAAAGGTGATAGAAAGATAGTACCTAATGAAGAGATTTTGAGGCTTTTTCCAAAGGATCTTAGCGTGAAGGTGGGTTAGCACAAGAGTTAAAACAACAAAAAGCAAACTATCTTAAAACAACAGAAAGCAAACTATCCTATTCTTATGAAAGCGATAAACCTACCTATATCTCCATCAGACTAGGAGATCAATCCTGGTACACAGGATCATTCAGAGGTATGGACATGTCCTCTGAATCAAATTTCTCAACAAATCACTTTAATCGATGTCCATTTACTTTGAATTCATTGCCATTGTTTGGATTCCGAATTTCGATAGCCCCATGAGGATAAACATTAGTAATAGTGAATGGGACGGTCCAATGAGATCGGAGTTTGCTCGAAAAGAGATGTAACCGAGAATTATACAAAATGACCTTCTGACCTGGTGTGAATGATTTCCAAAGAATGTGTTAGTCATGAAACACCTTCATCCTATCCTTATAAATTCTCGAGTTCTCGTTCGCATCGTTCCGGATTTCTTCAAGTCATTTAACTGAAGTTTGTATAGCCAGTCAGCATTGTCCAAGTTAAAATTTAGATTTTAAATAGCCCAGTAGGCTCTATGTTCCAACTCTACAGGCAAGTGGCAAGCCTTCCCATAGACAAGTCTAAAGGGAGACATTCCAATAGGGGTCTTAAATACGGTATGAAATAGTGGTAAAGACCGCTTTAGTTGAAGTAGGAATATGCCAATATGTCCTAAGGGGGGGGGGGGGGGTGAATAGGACTTTTAAAAGTTTTTATGGTTTATTTAAAATCTTATTGCATTAACCCTAACAACATGCTCATATTAGGATTACTCAAAAGTAACTCTGCTGGCTTCCAAGCTCGGTAGAGGATCTAATCACAAACTATTTAAGAAGTGAATAATATACAAACTAGTTTATGATGGATATGACTATGTATGTGTGTGAGGTGTGAGCTCAGACATTTAGATATAAAAATATTAAAGTAAATCACACAATCAGAAGAATAGCAATCTCAAACACACTCATTTTTATAGTGGTTCGACTACTTGTCTACTCTACTCCCAGTAACCGCACTCAACCCTTGAGTGTACTAGATTTTACTAAGGAGGTTTCACAGCGGTTCACCTCAAACCTAAGGTTTTAAATTAGGTTTGCCTTCAACCTTTACAACCTACACTAAGGCTGGCTGTTTATGATCTCACGAGCAAGGGTCAACACAACGCACCCACTTTTAGTCACACTGGCTAAGGATCTTTCATAAGACCCTAACTGAGGTTTCACATGGATCACCTCGAACCTAAGGTTTTAGATAGGTTCACCTTCAACTGGAAGTTTATGCACTCCATAGAACAAGGGTTAACACTACGTACCCACCACGTACACTCCCACTGAAGGCCTCCTACGAGGGCTTGCAAGGGTGATAAACACTTTAGACCCAATTCTAAAAAATGAATGATCACAAGTGTCCTCTGGACTCTAATAACTTACAAATAAGTGGATGAGTCCCATTCAGCAAGTTGACGAAGATCACCTCCTTGTTGATGAAGAATCTTCGGCTTCCTTGATCTGCAACACAGATGATGTATCAATATGAGGCTTCGGGTTGGGTCAAGGTTAAGACGGAATCCTACTCTATAAGATGTTTTCCTATAAGGAAGATAGAGTGATTTCAATTATGCATTCAAGGCATCCTAGCTTAATGATTTGCCATTAAGGTAGTTACTGGAGGATCCTTGAATGCGGAAGTTGATTCCCCAATCCACTCTATTGAATATCAATGATAAGGATGGATTGGAGGATGAACTTCCCTGAGAGAAAGGGCTTTGGGTATATGATCTAAGGTAAAACACTCAAAAGCACTCTCTACTTTCTTTACCAGCAACAATAGAGAAGTCCTCTTTATATAAGCAAAAGGTTTCAACGGATATAAAACGGTCACATTTATGACAAAGTTCGATATCATCGAGTAGGGTCGATATCATCGAGTGTGTACTCTCGACTGCATCAACTAGCCGCTTGATGACACAAACTTAAATGTCATACGCTTTTGACACCTTTTGCCAGCTGGTCGATGGAATCGAAACACAAGTCGATGTCATCGGATTTCGAACTCCGATATCATTGAGACTAATGTCGATTCATCGACACTTGAAAAATGAGAGAGACTTGCTATAAAATATTTCAGGTTTTCAAGAATCTTCGAGGGACCTTCGAGATCATCGGAATTTGAATGTCGATGATATCGATACAGTGTCGATGCATCTATAAATCCAAGGGATTTTTGTTTAAGCTTGCTGGATAGTTTCTGTTCCTGTTCGATGCTATCGAAATCATACCAATATCATCGATATTTGAATATCAATTCTATTAAGTGACCCCCGATCATAGATAAATTATCCTGAAATATTTTGCTGGAAAAATAGGCGCCCATCACCGATAACATCGAGAGCCTTCCGATGTCATCGAGATTTGAACTTCGATGGTATCGAGAAGGGCTTTGATATGTCGATGCACATGTGATTTTGTTAAGTAAAAATAGGAGCACCGAAGATCTGTCTGTCGATATTATCGAGTTACCTTCGATGGACTCGAGATTCAATTATCGATGATATCGATACATCGATAAATTCGTCCGGAGATATATGTGGTTGCTGGACGGATTTTGTCCTCATTTCGATGATATTGTTTAAGCATCGAGAACATTGATAGCACAGGTCGATCATATCGAGATGTGTATCGATAAAATCGACAAAGCAAGAAAACTTAGAGAAATTTTTTATTTTGAAAAAGTTTTCTTAACTTAAAAACCCTATGATGTTCTAGTTTGTTTTAAGGGTTTTATATACCTGGTGTTTTGGGACATGGGATGTGAGGCTTAGATTTACCTGTGTCGAGCTTGCACACATCCAGTTGAGGCAGACGCTTTGAATTGATCTTCCTATGAGGCTCTGCAGTCTAGATGACTCAACACTCACGCTAATTGACAAACCAGGGCACTTTTAATTTCCCTCTTTGGCAATTACGTGACAAAATACCAAAACACCCTAGAATAGTATCTAGACAAACACATCCTAAATTGTGTGTACATGCATTTTACACAATTTTACAATTTCTAATGAAACCATGTACATAACCAGTAGCTGCTCCCCCTTACAGCATTCTCCCCTTATCTTGGTGCAACTGCTCCCCCTTACAGCATTCTCTCCTTATCTTGGTGTAACTGCTCCCCCTAACACCTGCAACACCAATCAAGTAGATATATAATTTTCCATTTGGGGTGTTTGAACTGTTCTCTGCCTTTTTGTCAGTCATTGACAAAGATATAACAGTTCATATTAACTGAAGTTAAAGCAACATGGGAGATCCAACATCCACAGAGCATACATATAGAGAAGTATAATGATTAATTTGGTTTGAACAGAAATCATTGTCAGAAATTATGGATGCATATCAGACAAAATAAAGTAGTGATAAAAGCAGAGGAATTAATCATCAAAAACATCACATGCATTCCATATCAGAAACTAGATAAACCAAGGGATCTTAAAGTATAATCATGGTAGTAAGTAGATACAAATTATAACCATCCATAGCCACAATATCCAAAAAAAACTACTGCCCAAGGTTAGCCAGTAGAGTTTTAGGTAGTTTAAAGTCAGCCAAAAAGTAGTAGAACCATTAACACAGATACACGTGATGATCCAATGGCAACTGCAAGACCCTACTGATGCTTAATATTCTGGAGGATTCCTATGTGCGAGCAAATCCACCACTTGCCGAGTTGTGTGCTGGAGGACGTTGATTTTTGCTTCAATCGCAGTGAGGAGCCTTTCACAGTTGTTTAGTCGTTCTTCCATCCCAGCCATCCTGTTCAGTAGGTGTCGGTCGAGGTGATGGGTTTGGCGGTTTGTGATAGATTCTGGACTGAAAACCAGCGAGTGATTTGATCCCCCATGTGTAGGCCGAGCAGAAGGTTGAGTATGTTGGATAGCCGACAGCATGAGACGCTCATTCCTGGGAAGAGATGAAGAGAGACACAATTGTTGGGCCTCCTGAACTGCATCACTGTCAAACCATGCTTCATGATACGCAGTGTCAGATGTGGCAAGAAGCCCCGCAAGATGTGCTAGTTTACAGATGAGCATAGGAAAGGGAAGTGTCTCCTGACGATTTTCTTGAATCACACGAATGATTTGCTTAAGAAGAAGAGTTGGCAGGCACACTTGATTTTCTTGATATACATCATTATAACGCCCTGAAAATCGGGGGTCGAGTGTAACTCAACTCTCGAGTTCCAACGCATCACTTATGCAACATATTTAAGGATGTTTGAATGTTGTCTGTGTTAGAGCAATAAACATAAATAAGATTATACCAAAGCAGTAATTCATACTCCAGGTCAATTGTATAAAAGCAAGCGGAAGACTGAACTATATATATATGTATGTAAAGAACAAAATAAACGTTTCATTCTCTAGAGTATGAATCTATCTGAGTCACCATAAACATGTCTGTTTTATAAACAATCATATCAAAAATAAAACTAAGTACAATCCCTGCAAAACCCGCCAGTCCTGACAGCCTAGTCGAAGCCACCAGAGAACTGCATATAGAGAACTCCTCCTGGTCCTCGTCATAATCAGGCTCCGCCTCCAGAGTTGTCGGCTCACCTAAACCTGAGACAGAGTCTGGTTGGTGTGCGCAACACCGTCCCGTAACGTGGGAGTGAGTAGCTAACTCAGTGGAACAATAAGGCATAAGTTATCATATTATCAATGCAGTCAAGCAGTAATGATAAAGCAGGAAGTCAAACACTCCTAGTTACTCTTATTAATGCAAGTATGTATGCAGGTATGATGGATGCCCTCACCGACATACTCCCTCATGCGACACCATCTCACGCTCGCGGCATGCTTACATCCCACAGTGCTCCACATGTTCCAGGCGCATGCGATGCATGATGAGCATGATTACCGAGTTTTTAATTAATCCATTTCAAACAGCAGGATTGGGAAACTAAGGTACCTCCCTTGTATCATTCCCAAACATGATCCATTCTAGGGTCGTCAGTCCTAATTAACATCAGACGATGGTGTGTTTTCTAGGTCACTGCAGAGGCTGCCAGGGCTATTACACACAAAGGTTGCACCGCTCCCCCATCACCCCTTAAACAATTCATCACAATACAGAAACAGGCTTAGTTCATACTCTATATATCGCGGTGAACCCTAAGGCGCACTGCGACTTCAGAATATGCTCGCAGTCACTACAAAGGGCTGCCAGGGCTGTTACGAATAAAGGTTGCACCACTCCCCCATCACCTTATCAATGTAGGCTGATAGCGCGAATATAGTGTCCCATACCACCATAATCGGCTCACGAGTTAAGTTGCTCACTGGTCACTACGGGGAGGCACGTAGCCCCAGCGTAGGCCGACAGCTCAACCACGGTGTCCCATACCACCATGCCCGGCTCATGAGTCTTAGCGGATCGAGGTACCATGGTTAACGAGATTTTCACTGGTAAGTTTGGTACCCTAGGTTCAAACATTAGCGACCAAACATGGTGAACATACATAAGACACACGGGTTACTTGACGTGTTCGGCTGGCTCGAGCACACAACAAGTTGGGCAAATGAAGCGCAGAAGCACCTCGTGTGGCTAACCACTATCGCCAACCGAAGTACGACACAGGTTCGCCAACACATCATGTGTGGCGAAACGAATCTCAACCACAACTCCAAGTCTGATATCGGATGCCTGGACTATGGACATAGTCCCAAGCTCAATCAATTCCTAACCATAGCATGTGAAGTACAGCATGATAACATGGTAATTCAAGAACACTAGCAATCATGTTATAAAGCATGTTAATAAACAAGTTACAAAGAATATTCAAAAGCATGTTGTAAAGCACTATACAAATAGGGATACAAATACATATATTTCATAAGTGAGTGGTTAGAGTAAACAACCACATGGAGGGTATCATACATGACTCTAAGGTAGTTGAGAACCCCATCTCAGCACCTACCTAAGGCACTAACACTTAAGCACTTACACTCACAAGCAATTTCACCAACACTTGGAATGCACTATTTCAACATACATGACGTATGTTAGAGGAAAGTGCACTAGGGTTGTCCCTTTACCAAACTAGTATTTTATACGTATATATCATATTCATACAGCAAATAATCATGATAATTACATCAGCAAAATTTATATGCATGGGGTATTTTCTAGGATACCCAATTTCGACATACATAGTATTTACAAGGGAACTTGTATAACGGCGATTCCTTTCACCAAGCAATTATTTTATGTGCACATAATATATTTATACAACAATTAATCATGACAAACACCTCGCTAAAATATACATGTATACGGTACTTCTTACAATACCGTATTTCTACATACATAGTGTTTATTAGTAAACATGTATTTAGGCGAATCCTTTCGCCAATTAAGTATTTTATCCATACGTCATATATCCACATGACAAATAAACATGTCAAACACATTTCCATAAAAAAATACGTATACAGTATTTTATACGAATACCTAGAGTATGTGAAATTCCAAATTCTACAATTTTAATCGAAACAGAAAACGGAAAGCACTTTGTACATGTGCAATTGCATGCAGATCATGAATCTACCATTATTTGACATTGAAAGCATTGAAAACCGCAACCTATACACCTAAAGTCCTCACCTTGCCTCTTGGAATCTCAACGGATCAGCAAGGTTTGATGGGCTTCCGTATTTGGGAGTTTTCTAGCCTAAAGAGGGAAATCGGTTAGCTATTTCATAACCTGCAGCCTACACTCCTCAAAACAGGTCTAGGGTTAGGGTTTATTACCTTAAAACGGAGTTGGTGTCGCAGGAAAAATGTCAAGGAAGGGGTGGTGCAGCCCGTGGAGTGATTTACAACAGTAGGAGGAAGATTCTCCCACTTCTCCTAAGCTTTCTCTCTCTTTTTCTCTCTCTCTCTAGGGTTTTATCCCAAATTCGTATGGCTGTGAGAGGGGCTGTTCTAAGGCCCTTATATAGCCTAAAACCTCCCCAGAACAGACTCCGGTTCAAGAGGTACGACTATTATAAGTAATTCGACGCTTTTCCAGCTCAAAAGAGTGTTTCTGGCAGCCCCCCTTGAGCCAAATGTCAGACTTAAGCTCACAACTCATGGATCTATGTGGGATTACATTTTTGACTCGATCGGATTCCCAGATCACATGGAGCGGACCACTTTCAGTTCGACGGTCAGTGGGCCACGATCCGAAATTCCAAGTACATGTAAATGTACCTGAAATTTTTCCTGATCCGAGGGTGTAATTTGGTCTGATTCTGACGGTCTGGTTGCTTAATACTGATTCGCAAACAAATAGTGCCAATCACTATTCAAGATATTTATTTTGTAAAGAAAATGGTGGTTTCCACACTCCCTCGCTCTGGACGCGATCGAATGGCCGTGGGACATTGTCTGGACTTGATTTCCGAGATGGTTGTCGAGCCCAGTGAGGCGGTCCTAGTTCCTTAACTTCGTGTTAATCGGACTTCCGATGTGCGGTCTAGACTTAATACGAAGTTTCAAGTCATTCCTGAGAATAGTCGGGTAATGAGTTTGATCCTAAACTTTAGGGTAACCTAGCGTCAATGATTCTATAAGTTTTGGGTCTTACAGATCGTATTTAAAGCGATTCTAACGGATTTCATGGCTAATCTAGTTTAGCACTTAGTTAACTTTGTTAAATTTCTAAAGGATTTAATCCTAAGTGATTTCTGGTCGAGGTGATACTCGAACCCTTGTACGGAAATTTACGGGTTGTTACAATCATAAAGCACATTGATCACAAATGGAGGGAGGTGATTACCATTGACATTGCAGGGATATGCATTGGACCCGAAAATGCTATGAAGAACTTTGAAGGTGGGTCCAAGATAGTTGATGTGAAGTATATTGTCATCATTTCGAGGGACAATAGTGCCCTGACACAACGCACGAGTTACTTCACCCCATACTCCCAGACCGTTGAGATTCCTGTTGGCCACTGGGATTCTAGTGACATCAAGGTCTAGAAGGTAAGCCACGGTGATTGGAGTAATAACCTTTGAGTAATGTGCGAGTTCAACCTGAATGCTAGGGGATCAGTACTAATAACATGATAATGTTTAAAGAATTCTTAAATCACACCTAGTTGATATGATCCCGCAAGATTTAAAATATTATACCAACCTATTACTTCCAAAAGTAGGTCCACTCCAAAAGGCTCTATAACACTATGAGCACTAGACGTTCAACAATGGGGAGTGGACGTCCTTCCATAGGTGGATGCCTACTGGATCCTGATTGCATGTTCTTTGATTGTAAACAGTGAAGAGAAGACTTACCTTTCCCTTTAATCATGATTTGTAGATGTGAGAGACTGGTAAGGGAGAGAGGAAGAAATGAATTTGAATTCGAATGCAGTCTTCTCTTAATATAGCAGCTTTGTCGATTATATCGATCAACTATCGATAACATCGACACGATTTTTATCAAGAATTGCACTGACGGTTGTTGGAAAAACAATTATTCATTTAATGCAGTTCAACCGCCGGGAAAGACTGCTGGTTATTAGCTTGTATACCTGAGATTCTTCGATTTCATCGACGTTGAATATCAATATCATCGAACTATAAATTTCGATGATATTGATGCAGTTCAGATAACATTGAGAATGTTATAATCTGCCATCCCAAAACTGACATGGTTAACACGAGAAGTTTAGACTTGTGGCTGACACTTAACCAAGAATGTCCCAGAGTGAAGATTTACCTATGTGGCTCATGTTTATTGGGATATTTTTAATGAGTGCATACTCCAATGGATTTTTGAAGGTCACTAAACCTATTTGTATCAAGAGGTTTGGTGAGGATATCTACGAGTTACTTTTCAGTGGAAACATAGTCTAATGTAATAATCTTATCATCAACAAGTTCTCGGATAAAATGATGATGGATGTCAATGTGCTTGGTCTGAGAATGTTGGACACGATTCTTTGAAATGTTGATTGCGCTTGTGTTATCACAGAAAAGACTCATCGTGGGTTGTTCAATCCCGTAGTCCAATAACATCTGTTTCATCCAAAGGAGTTGTACAAAGCAACTTCCAGCAGCAATGTATTCAGCCTCAGAAGTGGATAATGATATTGAGTTTTGCTTCTTACTCTGCCAGGAGACTAGACAGTTTCCAACATAAAAGTATCGTTCGCTTGTTGATTTTCGATCATCCAAATTTCCTGCCTAGTCGGCATCAGAGTATCCAGTGATGATAGTGGATGTTTCAAATGGATACCACAGTCCGAAGGAGGTAGTTCCTGCTATGTATTTAATGATCCTCTTAACGGCCGTCAGGTAAGACTCCTTAGGATTAGCCCGATATCAAGCACATACTCCCACGCTAAAAGATATATCAGGACGGCTAGCAATGAGATATAGTAGGCTGCCTATCATACTCAAGTAGAGATGTTGATCCACACTCTTGCCATTTACATCTTTGGAAAGTTTGAGTGTGGTGCTCATGGGAGTATGATAAGAGCGGGCAGATTCAAGACCAAACCTTTTCACCAAATCGTTTGCATACTTGGTTTGACAGATGAAGATTCCATCATATAGCTGCTTGACTTGCAATCCTAGAAAGAAGTTTAATTCACCAACCATACTCATTTCAAATTCAGATTTCATGAGGTTGGCAAATTTGAGAGCAGCATCTTCACACGTTGAACCGAAGACTATATTGTCCACATAAATTTGTGCAATAAGCAATGAGTTCTTTGTTTCTGGGTAAATGGTGTCTTATCTACACTTCCTCTACAGAATTCATGGTCTAAAAGAAATTTTGTTAATCGTTCATACCAAGCATGTGGTGCTTGTTTGAGACCATACAGAGCTTTGTCCAGACGGTAAACATGATGGGGGTACTTAGGATCTGAAAATCCTTTTAGTTGTTCTACATAAACTTCTTCAGCAAGATCCCCATTAAGAAAAGCACTCTTAACGTCCATTTGGAACAGTTTAAACTTTAGTGCACATGCAATAGATATAAGAATTCTAATAGACACAAGACAAGCGACAGGATCAAATGTCTCATCAAAATTAATCCCTTCTATCTGTGAGTACCCTTGAGCAACTAGCCTTGCTTTGTTTCTGATTACATTTCCTGACTCAGTGGATTTATTTTTGAAGACCCATTTGGTTCCAATGACATTTGTATCGAGTGTCTGGGAACCAATTGCCATACCTCATTTCTTTGAAATTGTTGGAGTTCTTCTTGCAAGCATGTAACGCCCTGAAATTCGAGGGTCGAGTAGCAACTCAACTCTCGAGTTCCAAAACATCACTTATGCAATATAGATAATGATGATTAAATGTTTTCTGTGTTAGTGCAATAAACATGAGTGAGATTATACCAAAACAGTAATTCATACTCCAGATCAATTGTATAAAGGCAAGCGGAAGACTAAAACTGTATATATATGTAGGTAAAAGAAACAAAACCATCTCAATCTCCAGAGTATGAACCCAACTGAGTCACCATATACATGTATCTGTTTTACAATCAAAATGTCAAAAATACAACTAGAGAAATAAGTCCTGTAAATCACGTCGATCCAGGCAGTCTAGGCAAAGCCACTAGCAAACTGCATATACGAGAACTCGTCCTGGTCCTCGTCATAGTCCGGCTCAGCCTCCTAAGTGGTAACCTCATCTGCACCTAAGACAGAGTCTGGTTGGTGTGTACAACACCGTCCCGTAACGCGGGAGTGAGTAACTAACTCAGTGGAACAATAAAGCATAGGTTAAGATGTTATCAATTCAGTCAAGCAGTCATGATAAAACAGTACAATCAAACACTCCTAACTACTCTTATTAATGCAAGTATGAATGCAGTCATGATGCATGCCCTCACCACATACTCCCTTGTGCGACACCATCTTACGTTCGTGGCATGCTTGCATTCCTCAGTGCTCCACATCTTCCAGGCACATGCAATACGATGATGAGCATGATTACCGAGTTATTATTAGTCCATTTCAAACAGCAGTATTGGAAAACTAAGGTACCTCCCTTGTATCATTCCAAAACATGATCCATTCTAGGGTCGTCAGTTCTAGTTAATCTAAAACGATGGTATGTTTCTAGGTTGCTGCAAAGGCTGTCAGGGCTGTTACACACAATGGTTACACCACTCCCCCATCACCTTTTTAACGGTTCATCACTAAATTGATACAGGCCTAGTTCATACTCTACACACCGCGGCAAAACTCGTCGCCTCACCGTAAATTCAGAGTATGCTCGAGATCACTACAAAGGGCTCGTCACCAATCAGTGTAGGCCAACATCTCGAATATAGTGTCACATATCACCATAATCGGCTCATGAGTCTGGTTGCTCAATGGACAGTACAGGGAGGCATGTGGCCCTAGCATAGGCCGACAGCTCGACCACGGTATCCCATACCACCATGCCCGGCTCATGAGTCTTAGCAGATCAAGGTACGATGGTTAACGGGATTCCACTAGTAAGTTTGGTACCCTAGGTTCAAGCAGTAGGGTCCAAACATGGTGAATATATATTAGATATATCGGGTTACTTGACGAGCCTAACTAGCTCTAGCGCACAATCAACTGAATGACATGAAGTGAATAAGCACTTCATGTGGCCTAACCACTGTCGCCAACTGAAGTACGACTTGGGTTCGTCAAACACATCCTATATGGCGAAATGAATCTCAACCACGAACTCAAGTCTGGTACCGAATGTCTGGACTATAATCGTAGTCCCAAACGTAATCAATCCTCATTCAGAGCATGTGGAGTAAAGCATAATAAATAAAGTAATTCGAGCATGTTAACAATCATGTCATAAAGCATGTTATAAAGCATGTTATAAAGCACTATATAAACAGGAAATATAAACACATATATTTCATAAGTAAGCGGTTAAAGTAAACAACCAACATGGAGGAAATCATATACGTCTCTAAGGTAGTTGAGAATCCCATCTCAACTGTAACGCCCTGAAAATCGGGGGTCGAGCATAAACTCAACTCCCGAGTTCCAGAACATCACTTATGCAACAAAATGAATGATGATTGAATGTTGACTGTATTCGTGCATTGAACATGAGTGAGATTAAGCCAAAACAAAGATATCATACTCCGAGACAAGCAAATTGCAAGCGGAAGACGATGATAGATAGATAAAATATATAAACTGTGATGAGTCTCCAGAGTGTGATATATTAGGTTAAATAATTACAAGTACAGTTCTAAAATATACCAAATGTGTAAGTGTAATATCTTCTATCCCAAGTACCATAGCCCCGTCAATGCACTGTGGTCTTCGAGAGACCCGTCAGAGAGTTACATGATAGGAGAACTCCTCCTCATCACCATAGAAGTAGTCCGGCTCTGCTTCATAAGCATCGCCATCATCTGAAATTTAACAAATCTGGTTGGTGTGTACAACACCGTCCCGTAACGTGGAAGTGAGTGATCAACTCAGTGGAACAGTAAAGCATAGGTTAACATGTTATCAATTCAATCAAGCAGTAATGATAAAGCAAGACAAATCAAACAATTCTAACTACTCTTATTAAGTGCGAGAATGAAATGACATGATGTTTGTATGCCCTTGCCAAACCACCCTCATGCGACATCATCTTACGTTCGCGAATGCTTAACTCCCTCGGTGGCCACATCTACTAAGCACATGCGGTGCGATGATGATCATGATTACCGAGTTATTATTAGTCCATTTCAAACAGCAGTATTGGGAAACTAAGGTACCTCCCTTGTATCATTCCCAAACATGATCCATTCTAAGGTCGTCAGTCCTAGTTAATCACATACGATATTATGGTTTGAGAGGCGTAGCGAAGGCATCACAAAGGGCTCGTCACCCGTCAGCACGGATACAGATCTCACCGTATGCGGCTCAATTGCCGACCGTCGGCTCGAGTACAGGTCTCACCGTACTCGGCTCAATCACTAGCCGTCAGCTCGAGTACAGGTCTCACCGTACTCGGCTCAACTCATACTCTAGTTGCTGTGAAAGACTCGTCGCCAATCACAGACCTTAGAGTATACTCGAAGATACTACAGAGGACTCGTCGCCCGTCAGCACGAGTACAGGTCTCACCGTACTCGGATCTCGCCGTAAGTATCGACAGGTCGAATATAGTGTCCCATACCACCATAATCGGCTCACGAGTCTGGTTGCTCACTGGTCACTACGGGGAGGCACGTAGCCCCAGCGTAGGCTGACAGCTCGACCACGGTGTCCCATACCACTATGCCCGGCTCATGAGTCTTAGCGGATTAAGGTACCATTGTTAAAAGGGATTTCACTGGTAAGTTTGGTACCCTAAGTTCAGGTAGTAGCGACCAAACATGGTGAACATACATAAGACAGATCGGGTTACTTGACGAGCTCGGCTAGCTCGAGCGCACAACAAGTTGAACGACATGAAGTGCATAAGCACTTCGCGTGGCCAACCACTATCGCCAACCGAAGTACGACTCGGGTTCGTCGAACACATCTCACATGGCAAATGAATCGCAGCCACGAATTCAATTCACTGTACCGATTGTCTGGACTATAATCATAGCCCCAAACATGATAACTTGCGATAGATAAAGCGATGAATGGATCAAGATTCCACTCATACAATCAAGGTATGGTATTATCCGTTTAGGGTCGCTGGTACATTGCAGACGCACTCGTTGCTCCGCTCCCCATCACCCATGACGGATCATACAACGTAAATATAAATTTAAACATATGCATTACATAGTTATAATCATAAAGCGATTGAGCATGTTATGAATCACAACACAAGCATGAGTTTATACATGTTCAATTCCTAATCACACAACAATCCAAGGAGATCATACACATAGTTAAAAGAGGTTGAGAATCATATCTCAACACCCTTATACATTACAATTTGCTAACTACTACTCATTCAGACATTTCAAGAAACACTTAAACAAACATACATCAACATACATGACATATGTCGATCACACAGCATTAGGCCAAATCCTTTCACTAGGGAGTTGCCCCAATCATAACACGCGTACACCCACGACGGATAGTCATGGCAAGCAGAATCCAAGTTCTATATTCATTCACATTTCCGCAAACACTTGGGCCACACATTTTAGCATATATAGTGTATATTGGCCGTGGCGTGATTTAGGGAAAATCCTTTCGTCAAAAGGGTATCGCCAATACAACAATCATGAATCCATGACAATGAGTCATGGCGAGCACGAATGAGGATTCTATACTCATTCAGTCATTTTCACAAACACTTAGAATACACTATTACAACATACATGGTGTATGTTAGCAAAACATGTATTAGGGCTATCCTTTAGCCAAGTGAGTATTTTATCCTTGTATAATATATTACTACAGCAAATAATCATGATAAATACATCTCCAAAATTTATACGTATACAGTATTTTCTAGAATACGCATTTTCAACATACATAGTGTATACAAGCAAACATGTATTACGGCGATTCCCTTCACCAAGCAAATGTTTTATACGCACATAATATATTTATACGACAATTAATCATGACAAACACATCACTAAAATATACATGTATACGGTACTTCTTACAATACCCTATTTCTACATACATAGTGTTTATTAGTAAATATGTATTTAGGCGAATCCTTTCGCCAAATAAGTATTTTATCCATACGTCATATATCCATACGACAAATAAACATGTCAAATACATTTCCATAAAAAATACGTATACGGTATTTTATACGAATACCTAGAGTATGTGAAATTCCAAATTCTACAATTCTAATCGAAACTGAAAATGGAAAGCACTTTATACATGTGCAATTGCATGCAGATCATGAATCTATCATTATCTGACATTGAAAGCGTTGAAAACCATAACCTATACACCTAAAGTCCGCACCTTTTGTCGTAGAATCGTAACGGATCGACAAGGGTTGAGGAGCTTCCGTATTCAGGAGTTTTCTAGCCTAGAGAACGAAACAGGTTAGCTATTTCATAACCTGTAGCCTATACACCTCAAAACAGGTCTAGGGTTAGGGTTTATTACCTTAAAACGGAGTCGGTATCGTCGGGAAAGTGTCTGGAAAGAGGCGGTGCAGCCCGTGGAGCGGTAGGGAAGTACGGCAGGGAGTTCCTCCCACATCTCCCTCACTTTCTCTCTCTTTTCTCTCTCTCAAATCCAAATTCGTATGGCTGGAATGGGAGAGGGTTTAAGGTCCTTTTATAGCATAAAACCTTCCCAAAATAGACTCAGGTTCAAGGGTTACTACTATTATAGGTATTTCGGCGATGTTCCAGCTCAAAAGAGTGTTTCTGGTGGCCCCCCTTGAGCCAAACGTCAGACTTAAGCTCACCACTCATGGATCCACGTGGGATTATGTTTTTGACTCGATCGGATTCCCAGATCACACGGGGCGGACCACTTTCAGTTCAACGGTCAGTGGGCCACGATCCGAAATTCCAAGTACATGTAAATGTTCCTGAAATTTTTCCTGATCCGAGGGTGTAATTTGGTCTGATTCTGACGGTCTGGTTGCTTAATACTGATGCGCAAGCGAATGGTACCAGATCACTATTCCAGATATTTATTTTGTAAAGGGAATAGTGTTTTTCACACTCCCTCGCTCCGGATCCAAACGAATGGCCATGGGACATCGGCTGGACCTAATTTTTGAGATGATTGTCAAGCCCAGTGAGGCGGTCCTAGTTCCTTAACTTCGTGTTAATCGGATTTCCGATGTGCGGTCTAGACCTAATACGAAGTTTCGAGATGCTCCCGTGAGCAGCCGGGTAATGAGATTGATCCTAAGTTTTAGGGTAACCTAGCGTCAATGATTCTATAAGTTTTGAGTCTTGCAGAACGTATTTAAAGCAATTGGTACTAATTTCACAGGCACTCTAGTTTAACACTAGCTAAATCTCACTTAATTTCTAAAGGATTTAGTCCTGTAAGATTTCTGTCTGAGATGGTACTTAGGCCTTTGTAGTTTATATATAAAGTGATCCAAGTTTTACTACTTAGCTAGTTTAAGTTAGTGTCTAGGGCTAAAGTGCTTTGAAAAATTGAAAGCACAAGGTAGTGAAGGGTGAGATTTGTGAAGAAAATGGTTTGAAAAGAGATTTGAGGCTTTAATTGAGCGTTTAAGAAGTTAAACCTGTATTAGGATTGATCCATTGCCTAAGGTCGTCTAATCCTAGGTTGGCAAAAATCTGGGGTGTTACATCAATACCTACCTAATGCACCATCATCCAAGCACTTACTCTTACAAGCATTTTCACAAACACTTAGAATACACTATTTCAACATACATAGTGTATATTAGGAAAACATATATTAGGGTAAGCCCTTTCACCAAACAAGTATTTTACACATATATAATATGTTCATACAGCAAATAATCATGGCAAACACATTTCCAAAATTTATACATATACGGTACTTTCTACAAATACCTAGAATATATAAAATTTCACATTCTTCGTCTCTAATTGAAACGGAAAACAGACAGCACTTTGTACATGTGCAATTGCATGTAAATCATGAATCTATCATTATCTGACATTAAAAATGTTGAAAACCATAACCTATACACCTAAAGTCCTCACCTTTTATGGTAGAATCGTAACGAATCTGATAGGTTTGCTAAGCTTTCGTATTCGGCAGTTTGGTAACCTATAGAATAAAATAGGTTAGCTATTTCATATCCTACAACCTTCACAACCCCAAAATAGATTAGGGTTAGGGTTTCTTACCTAGAAAAGAGGTCAAAATCGTCGGGAAAGCGATGAGAATGGGGTGGTGAAGCTTGTGTAGTGGCAGGGAAAGAGGGTAGGAATAATCCTCCCACAACTCTCTAACTTTCTCTCTCTTTCCTCTCTTCTCACTTAGGGTTTTTCTCAAATTCGTATGGCTGGATGAGAGAGGGTTCTAAGGTCCTTATATAGCTTAAAAACACACCGAAACAGACTTATGGTCAAGGTATACTTAGGTTATAACCAAAGTGAGCCTGTCCCGGCTCAATGGAGCACTTCTGGCAGCCCTCCTTAAGCCAAAGGTTGGACTTAAGCTCACATACCTTAGATCTAGGTGGAGTTAAGTTTTTGTTTCAGTCGAATTCCTAGATCACGCGTGGCGAACCAGTTTCAGTTCAACGGTCAGCGGATCTCAATCTGAAATTCCAAGTACATGGATATGTTTATGAAATTTTACCTGATCCGAGGTTGTATTTGGGTCAGATTCTGACAGTCTGG
The DNA here is from genome assembly GCA_030180095.1 of Magnolia changhungtana. NCBI lineage: Eukaryota > Viridiplantae > Streptophyta > Magnoliopsida > Magnoliales > Magnoliaceae > Magnolia > Magnolia changhungtana. The sequence goes on along the minus strand of JASAUF010000654.1, from coordinate 10,151,255 downwards.
TTGCTTACAAATTGTCTGCAAGTAACAAGTCTCAGATTACTATTTGAGATATTTATTTATAAAGAAAAACCAAGTGTTCTCACACTCCTCGCTCCGGACTCAAGTGAACAGCCGTGGGACACTGTTTGGATTTGATTTCCAAGATGGTTGTCAAGCCCAGCGAGGCGGTCCTAAGTCTATAACTTCGTATTATTTGGACTCCCGATGTGCGGTCCAGATCTGATACGGAGTTTCAATGTGCTCTCGAGAGCATTCGGGTAATGAGTTTGATCCTAGATTTTAGGGTAACCTAGCGTAAATGATTCTACAAGTTTTGGGTCTTGCAAATCGTATTTAAAGCGATTCTAGCAGATTTCATGGATAATCTAGTTTAACACTTAGTTAACTTTGTCAATTTTCTAAAGGATTTAATCCTAAGTGATTTTTGGTCGAGGTGGTACTCGGGCCATTGTACGGAAATTTTCGAGTCGTCACAATCTACCCCCCTTAATGAAAAAATTTTGTCCTCGAAATTAGTACCTTTTCGTATTCCTCGAGGAGCTGAGGATAGTTCTTTCGGATCTCAGCTTCTGTCTCCTATGTAGCTTCCTCCTCTGTATGATGTGTACACAGTACCTTCACGAGTGGAATCACCTTGCTACGTAGTACCTGCTCCCTTCTGTTAAGGATACGTGTCGGGCGCAGCACATATGTAGCATCCTCGCTTAACTGTACCTACTCCCATCTGATAATGTGTGAAGGATCAGGAACGTACTTCTTCAACATAGATACATGAAATACGTTATGTACAGTTACAAGTGATGTGGGCAAAGCGAGACGATATGCCACAACACTCACTCAATCAAGGATCTGAAACGAACCGATGAACCTCGGTGTGAGCTTCCCCTTCTTCCCAAACCGAAGGACTCCCTTCATAAGGGAAACTTTGAGGAATACGTGATCTCCGACCTCGAACTCAAGCGGTCGCCACCTCATATCGGCGTAACTCTTCTGCCTACTCTGCGCTGTAAGAAGTCGATGCCTGATAATGTCGATCTTCTCTGAGGTCGCCTGTACCAACTCTGGCCCAATCAAACTACGCTCGCCAACTTCAGCCCAGCAATGCAGTGCTCTGCAAGGACAACCATACAAGGCCTCATATGGAGCCATGCCAATACTCGCCTGGAAGCTGTTGTTGTACGCGAACTTTGCATAAGGAAGACAGTCATCCCAACTGTCCTTGAAGTCCAAGACACAGGCCCGCAACATATCCTCCAAAATTTGGTTCACCCGCTCTATCTGCCCGTCGGTCTAAGGGTGAAACGCAGTATTAAACTTCAATTTCACACCCATCGCTTCTTGAATACGAGTCCAGAAGATAGACGTGAACCGCGCGTCTCTGTCCGACACGATCTCTCGGGGAACTCCATGTAGACACACAATCTCTCTAATGTACAGCCTAGCCAGCTAGTCTGCAGAGTTCGTGACTCTGATAGGGAGAAAATGGGCCGATTTGGTCAACCAATCCACAATCACCCAAATGGAATCATGTCCCTTCCTCGCCTTTGACATCCCCAATATGAAATCCATGGAAATGAAGTCCCACTTTCATTCAGCTATGGGCATGGGCTGAAGCAGTCCAGGAGGTCGGCGATGTTCTGCCTTGACCTGCTGACACGCTAGACAATGAGAAACATACTCTTCTATGTGGGACTTCATGCTGTCCCACCAATAAGACCGTCTCATGTCCTGGTACATCTTCGTGCTACCAGGGTGCAACGCAAGCTTCGATTTGTGGGCAGTCTCAAGGAGCTCCTGTCGCAAGTCATGAATATCAGGAATGCATAAGCGGCCACGGTATCATAGACCCCCATCTGTGCCAACTCTCCACTCGGAGTCCTCGGTGTCGCTAGCTTGCTCTCGAAGCTCAGACAACCGCATGTCGCCCTTCTGGGCCTCAATAATCCTATCATCAATGAGTGGCCGCACCCAAACATGCGCGACACACTCAAATAGCTCTTCCACGGTGAGTTACTGCTCGAAGTCCGGCACGAACTCTAGCATATCCCACTCTACTATCATCAGCGGAGCCGCAAATGCAATAGCCTTCTTGCGGCTCAACGCATCCGCCACAAGGTTGGCCTTACCAGGATGGTAGGAGACCTCGAACTTGAAGTCCTTCAAGGTTTCCATCCATCTGCGCTGCCTCATATTCAAGTCTCGCTGCGTGAATATATACTTAAGGCTCTTGTGGTCATAGAAAAGGTCGAACTCCTCTCCGTAGAGGTAATATCTCCAGAGCTTCAATGCAAAGATGATAGCTGCCAACTCAAGGTCGTGTGTAGGGTAATTCTCCTCGTGCTTCCTTAATTATCTCGAGGCATACACAATCACCCTGTCCTTCTGCATAAGGACACAACTCAAACTAACGTGAGACGCGTCAGTGTATATTGTGTACTTAACCCCTTGCTCTGGTAATACTAGCACAGGGGCGGACGTTAATATGTCCTTCAGCTCCTGAAAAGATGCTTTTGCCTTCTCATTCCAGGAGAACTTTAAGTCCTTACGCGTTAATTGTGACAACGGCCTAGTAATCTTCGAAAAGTCCCGAATGAAGTGTCGATAGTACCCTGTCAGGCCAAGTAAACTCCTCACCTCGATAATCAAGCCAAGCTGCTTCCAATCCTGAACCGTGGGCTACCTTAGCAAGGTCCACAACTATACCATCCTTGGACACCACATGTCCCAAGAACTTGACTTCTTCCTGCCAGAAGTCGCACTTCTTATACTGCGCAAACAACCGATTCTTCCTCAAAGTATCTAACACCGCTCTCAGGTGCACCTCGTGCTCCTCCCGACTCATGGAATATATCAGGATGTCATCAATGAACATGATGACGAATCGGTATAAGAATGACCGAAATACCCTATTCATCAAGTCCATGAACACGGCCGGTGCATTTGTAAGACCGAACAACATCACTAGGAACTCGTAATGCTCAAAACAGGTCCTGAAAGTTGTCTTCTGTATGTCTTCATCTCTGACATGTAACTGGTGGTACCCTGACTGCAAGTCGATCTTCGAAAAATACTTTGCCCCTTTCAACTGATCAAACAGATCATCTATCCTGGGCAAATGATACTTGTTCTTCACGGTGACCTGGTTCAACTTACGATAATCAATACACAACAGTAGGGAGACACACTAGGTCATATAAAACCCTTCTCTACCAGCCCGTCAATCTGTTTCCGCAGTTCCTTCATCTCACACGGAGGTATGCGGTATGTCGGTAAAGAGATGGGTGTCGCACCTGGCGTAAGATCAATGGTGAAGTCGATCTCCCGCCGAGGTGGCAACCTAGGAATCGGTGCAAACACGTCCGCAAAAGCCTGAACTACAGGCATATCCTCAAGCATCGGAACATCAATAGCCTCTAATGAAGAAGCGTAACATCACAACCGAGTAGCGTGACTGACCTGAACAGGAAAAGTAAAGGCCGTGCCATCAAGTCCATAGGCAGTCACCACTCTAGTCTCGCAGTAGATCTCGGCTCACATCTTAGTGAGCCAATCCATACCGAAGATAACGTCGTAATAGAATAGGGGACGACGATCAAGTTAACTAGCATCACTCTGCCACCCATGTCTATCGGGTAGCCCTCACATATACGAGTAACTTCTGATGAAGTCCCTGTAACAGTGATAACCCTCACTCCTCTCGTAGGAGCAGTAACTAAACCCAATTGCTTGACTGCCGTGCATGAAATCATAGAGGTAGTGGACCTAGTGTCCACCATAGAAGACGGGAGTACCTTGGACGTGTGCAGTGACCTCGAAGGCCATAGGCGTTGAAGGTGCAATATCTGGTTCCTCTGCTATAAGCGCATGAACACGCGCCTGTTGAGGCGGCCGGAAGCGAGGTACCATGGGCCGTTGAGGCGGCCGGAAGCGAGGTACCATGGGCCGTTGAGGCGGCCGGAAGCGAGGTGCAGATGGTCTGAAAGACAGATGTGCAGGTGCCATCCGAAGTGATGGAGCCGATAGAGCCTGTGGGCGAGAATGATCAATCATCTGTGGCGGAGAGAACCCGCTATCCCTCATCTGCGCAAAACAGCTCCCAAAAGGATGTCCCTGTTTTCCACAGTATGTATAGGTCACAATAGGGCACCTCATCGGAGCCACTGGTGCTGTGATCCTGGGAGGCAAATCAACACGAGGCCTCTTGCCAAGGAAAGGCCTACCCTGAACATCTGGTCGTGGTCTCGTAACCATAGCACCACGGGAGCATGTCAAGCGACCCACATCCTGCTCCGCCCCAATAGACATATGAATCAACTCTATATAAGATGGTATGCGGATACAACACATCTTCGACTGGATGTCAGGTCGTAAGCCCTCAGTGAAGCGTCGAATCCGCATCAGCTCATCAGCAAGTATAGTCGGGACAAAGCGGCCCAACTCTGTAAAGCGATGCTTATACTCTGTAACTGTCATACCTCCCTGTCTGAGGTGTAGAAACTCATTCTCCCTCTCGTGTTGGTAGGCCTGAGGGTAATATTTCTCGTGGAAACGGAACTCGAATGCTGCCCAGGTCCACACATACGCCACTACGACGGTCTGCAGTATACTGTCCCACAATAAGCTAGCCTCCTTCTCGAACATGAAGGCGGCTAACTCAACCTGTTCAGCCTCAGAACAATGCAGCATCTTCAGTATCTTCGAGATGTGGTCTAACCAGTACTCAGCCTCCTCGGGTCTATGAGAACCCATAAAAGTTGGAGGCCTCAAGCACTGAAATTGCTCGAGTAGACCGCGAGTACCCACATCTCCCGTAGGGTACGCAATAGGTGTGGTCAGAGGCACATCCTCAGCCTGAACAGGAGGCTCGGCAGTCTCGGTAGGGCGTGCAGATGTCAGAGGGGGAGTCGCACTCCCACCCAGGGATAAGGCCTCAGAAATAGTGGCCATAAGCTGCTGGTGCTGCTGCTGCTGATGCATCATCAACATCAACTGCTCAAACCTATCAGTAGGTGGAGTAGCCTGCGGCTCATACGACGTCGAAGAGGATGCCCGGTTCTGCTCGTGAACTGGGGATGTATAAGGTGGCAGTCCACCAGTAGGACTGGCAGAAGGCTGGTTTAAACCTAAACCTCGGTCCGTAGGACCACCCCTATAGGAAGGAGTCTGGTCCATCGAGTCAGTGAGCAAGAGGGGTGCCGTGCTCCTCGTATACCTCCGTGGCATGCCTTATACAACATAAGGTACATCGCATGTGAGATAAAGCATGACAACACAATACATAATCAATTAAGCATTCCACACACTTCATCGCAAAAGAGGTTGTATCCATTTCATTACCAAAATTGTCATAATACATGGAATACAGAGTTACATGAATCATGACAGAAGATGCAGGGGAGCAAATACAACCAAGCTTCAACTACTACAAAAACATACTACTAACTACTACATCCATCAACATGAAAACATAAACTGCCTCATGCAGTAGCCAAAACAACTACAAACAACAACTTGGATGACTAGGCATCCGAATCAGGTGATGGAGGAGGGGCATCCTTGTCCTGTACACAGTACAGGATGGTCTTCAATGTGTGAGTTACTTTCTTGAACTTGTTGTTCACGAAGGCCCGAAGATCGACGACATCTTGTCGTAGGGCAGCCTGACCCTCCTCAAGTCAGGCTATGCGAGCGTCCTTCACTACCTGAGTAGTGTCCAGCTTAGGTGCTCCAGGAGGAGAGCTCTCCTCAGTATCCTGAGCCTCAGGTTCCTCTTCCTCTTCTTCAGCTTCACTCTCATTCTCACTCTCATCTTCTTCGCTCTCCATTTCATCCTCACTCTCCTCATGTCGGGCCCATCGTCGCCGTGCCCCGAGTTCCATCTGATGGAGAGTACTCTCGTCGATTTGGTGAATCGGTGCTGGCCTTTTCACCCCCAGACTGTAGCCAAACTCCCGTGCAATCCCGCATATGAGTTGGCCGAAGGGAAGTGAATTAGAGCTCCTAGTGGAGCGTGCAGTACTTACAATCTATCACAACATGAATGTAGGCACGTACAAGTTCGCCCTCTGCCCCACCTAGTACAAAAAGTCTACCATGAGTCGCGTGCACTCGCTGCGATTACTGTGTCTGGGATAGAGGTTGTATGTGAAGATGTGATGTAGTAGGCAGAAGTCGTCTGATATATGGGATGCTAGCAGGCTTTTGTTTGGCTGCCACTCAACCAGTCGGCCACCACAAAGGTAACGTGTGCGATGATCCCTTTCACGTGTACTTCCCAGATTCTGCTCACTAGCATGTACGTCGCCAAGGGGCATATCCATAAGCCGCGCAATAAATTTAACATCAATTGTGACAAACAGACCCACATCACAAGAGAGCTGGAATAGCAAAGGTTCCAGTGTAGGCTCACAAATGTTAGCGTGGAAGGCTTGGACAGTACCAGGATTGGCGTGACCCCTGGCCTCAAATAGCAAACCCCAGTGGGCCGCATCCACTTGCTTGAACAAGTAGTATTCACCGAAGAGTCGTCCATCCACCTGGGCTTCAAAGAGAACCTTGCGGTCCTCATAAACTGTAACAGCTCAGATTTTTCCCAACCTGAAATTAGACGTCCTTAGGCGATGGGTTAATCCTAACACCGGTTTAACTTCTCAAACACTCAATTAAAGCCTCAAATCCCTTTTCAAACCATTTTGTTCACAAATCTCACCTTTCACTACCTCGTTCTTTAAATCCTTCTAAGTACTTTCATACTAGACACTATCTTAAAGTTTAGGTGATGAAGAACAATACTTAAACTAAACATTGCTACAAAGGTCTATGTACCACCTCAGACCGAAATCACTCAGGACTAAATCCTTTAGAAATTTGACAAAGTAACTAAGTGTTAAACTAGATTAGCTACGAAATCCGCTTGATCCACTTTAAATATGATCTGCAAGACCCAAAACTTGTAGAATCATTGACGCTAGGTTACCCTAAAATCTCAGATCAATCTCATTACCCGGCTACTCTGGGGAGCATCCCGAAACTTTATATCAGGTCTGGACCGTACGTCGGAGGTCCGAATAACACGAAGTTAAGGAATTAGGACTGCCTCGCTGGGCTTGACAATCATCTCGGAAATCAAATTTAGACAGTGTCCCACGGCTGTTCGCTTGAGTCCGGAACGAGGAGAGTGAAAACCCTTATTTTTCTTTACAAATAAATATCTCAAATAGTAATCTGAGACTTGTAACTTACAGGTCAGTATTAAGCAACTTGACCGTCAGAATTTGACCCAAATACACCCTCGGATCAGGAAAAATTTCATAAACATATCCATGAACTTGGAATTTCCGATCGAGATCCGCTGACCGTTGAACTGAAACTGGACCGCCACGCATGATCTGCGAATCCGACCGAAACAAAAACTTAACTCCACCTAGATCCAATTTCAGTGAGCTTAAGTCCGACCTTTGGCTCAAGGGGGGCCTCCGAAAATGCTTCGTTAAGCTGAAACAGAAGCCCTTTGGACAAAACCCAAGTATACCTTGTTCCCAAGTCTGTTTTGTGAGATTTTAGGCTATATAAGGACCTTAGAACCCTCTCTCTCACAACCATACGAATTTGAGAGAAACCCTAGAGAGAGGAGAGAGAAAAGTGAGAGAATGTGTGGGAGCAGTGGGAGAATCTCCCTGCCACTCTTCCCTGCTGCGATATGTGTTCAACCACTCTAGGTAAAAAACCCTAACCCTAACCTGTTTTGGGGTTTTGATAGTTGTAGGTTATGAAATATCTAACCTATTTCATTCTATAGGTTGCCAAACTGCCGTAGATGAAAGCTTAGCAAAACTATCCGATTTGTTACGATTCTACGACAAAAGGTGCGGACTTTAGGTGTATAGGTTATGGTTTTCAATGCTTTAAATGTCAGATAATAATAGATTCATGATCTGCATGCAATTACACATGTACAAAGTGCTTTCTGTTTTCTGTTTCGATTAAAGACGTAGAATATAGAATTTTACATATTCTAGGTATTCGTAGAAAATACCGTATATGTATATATTTTGAAAAAGTGTTTGACATGATTATTTGTTGTATGAATATATGATATATGGATAAAATACTTATTTGGCGAAAGGATTCGCCCTAATACACGTTATGCTAATATACACTATGTATGTAGAAATAGTGTATTGTATAAAGTACCGTATACGTATATATTTTGGAAGTGTGTTTGGCATGATTATTTATTGTATGAATATATCATATGTGGGTAAAATACTCACTTGGCGAAAGGACTCGCCCTAATACATGTTTTGCTAACATGCACTAAGTATGTTGAAATAGTGTATACTAAGTGTTTGTGAAAAGGCTTGTGTGAGTAAGTGTTTGGATGATGATGCCTTAGGTGGGTGTTGATTCTCAACTACCTTAGAGACATGTATGATTTCCTCCATGAGGTTGTTTACTTAAACCGCTTACTTGTGCAATATATGTGTTTGTATTCCTATTTATGTAGTGCTTTATAACATGCTTTATGACATACTTATTAACATGCTTAAATTACTTTTCTTATTATGCTTTACTCCACATGCTATGAATACGGATTGATTGAGTTTGGGACTATGTCTATAGTCCAGACAATCGGTACCAGACTTGAAATTATGGTTGAGATTCATGTCGCCACGTAAGATGTGTTTTACGAACCCGAGTTGTACGTCAGTTGGCGACAGTGGTTAGGCCACACGAAGTACTTATGCACTTCATGTCGTTCAATTGATTGTGCGCTCAAGCTAGTCGGGCTCGTCAAGTAACCCGATATGTCTAATGTATGTTCACCATGTTTGGTCGCTACTGCTTGAACCTAGGGTACCAAACTTACCAGTGGAATCCTGTTAACCATGGTACCTCAATCCGCTAAGACTCATGAGCCAGGCATGGTGGTATGGGACACCGTGGTCGAGCTGTCGGCCTACACTGGGGCCACGTGCATCCCCGTTGTGACTAGTGAGCAACCAGACTCGTGAGCCAATTATGGTGGTATGGGACACTATATTCGTGCTGTCGGCCTACATTGATAAGGTAATGGGGGAGTGTTGTGACCTTTGGGCGTAACAGCCCTAGCAGCCCTTTGTAGTGACCTCGTGCATATTCTGAATTTGTAGTGAGACGACGAGTTTTGCCATAGTGTATAGGTTATGAACTAGGCCTGTATCTGTATAGTGATGAACCGTTAAAAAGGTGATGGGGGAGTAGTGTAACCTTTGGGCGTAACAGCCCTGGCAGCCTTTGCAGCGACCTAGAAACACACTATCGTATGAGATTAACTAGGACTGACGACCCTAGAATGGATCATGTTTGGGAATGATACAAGGGAGGTACCTTAGTTTCCCAATACTGCTATTTGAAACGGACTAATAACTACTCGGTAATCATGCTCATCATCGCACTGCATGTGCCTGGTAGATGTGGAGCACTGAGGGATGAACGCATTCGCGAACATAAGATGGTGTTGCATGAGGGTGGTTTGGCAAGGGCATTCATCATGTCATTTCATACTTGCGTTTAACAAGAGTAGTTAGGATTGTTTGATTTTACTGCATTATCATTACTGCTTGACTGAATTAATAACATGTTAACCTATGCTTTATTGTTCCACTGAGCTGGCCACTCATTCTCACGTTACGGGATGATGTTTTTAAAACACCCACCAGATCCTATATTAGATGCAGGTATCACTGGAGCACAGGAGACTGAGCCCGACTTCTATGACGATCAGGAGGAGTTCTCCTACATGCAGTTCACTGGAGGCTTCGCATGGGCTATCCAGTGCTACGGGGCTACAGGGTTGATAATTTTCAGTTGTATTATTTTGACATTTTGATTCAGAACCAACATGTATATATACGGTGGCTCAGTTAGTGTTCATACTCTGGAGATCGAGAATGTTTTGTTTTATATATATATCTATATACACCTTTCAGTCTTCCGCTTACGTTTTATACGTGGATATGGAGTATGAATTACTGTTTTGGTAGAATCTCACTCATGTTTATTGTACTAACACAGACAACATTTAATTATCATTATCTATGTTGCATAAGTGATGTTCTGGAACTCGAGAGTTGGGTTACTGCTCGACCCTCAATTTTTTGGGATGTTACAGTTAGTATCAGAGCATGATTTTGATTAAACCGGACTTGGGTTATGGTCACACAACACACTCTGACGCACTCTGACTTAGGGGGGAGCGACAGAATGTAGGAACTGACTTAGAATTTTTTAAATTCGCCGAACGACAAAACCGACCGAAATTGACTGCTGAGATTGGGACCGTACACACCCATGATCACGCGAAACGATGCCGAATCATTTTTAGGTCGTCTATTGATGAGTCTAGATCACAATCCACCTAATCCCAACCGTTGAAAATTGGTAGAATATGGGATAAATGTGATGAGGATAACTACTCCGAATCCTCGGAGCTTCTCTGGACTCCTCACAGAGACTTCTCGAATCTACGAGAAATGAAAGCAGAAAATAGAAATAAATTCTAATAAATTCAAAATTGATTAATAATGACTAAAAACAAAAACGAGTTCACAACCCTTTAAATAGGGATACCAAGTAATGGGAAAGAAATCAGAAACAAGCTACAACTGAAACTCCTAGAATTCGTGACTTATTATAAGGTCGTGATGTCTACTAGTGCGCAAGGTTTTCCACCAAAAAAATAGTAAGTGTCCTATTTGGCTTCACCAAGCCGTTCTCCTAATTATTCTAGGCTCTTTTCGCGTTGGGCGCAACTCCTAAAGCCCAACGGATGAAGAGTAATCAAACTAAAACTACTATTTATAGTAAGGACGAAATTGAAACAGGGAAATGACCATCGATCCAAGGTTTTTTCGCAATTTCGAGCTGTGCAACCTAGCGTAGCTGGGTTGGTTGACTTCATTAGCTTATTCTATCCTAAAATCATATATTTTACGTCAAATAACTCATTCCAGATTGCATGATATGTCCGAAATTGCCCAAAACTACCCGAAATTGAGCGAATTAGGGTCGGGGGCCTACCCACATCAATCTAGGGGTACCCAGGATTTTTTTTAGGCCTAGGGGACTGGAGGACCTCGCCCATGGGGCGGGCCCTCAAAATCTGGGAAGTTGGTCTGCGAGGCCTCGCCGGAATTTGCGCTGGGCCGGGCCCGCGGCTCGGGCCGATCCTCTTTGGGGGTCTAATAAACCCCCTCATACACCTCCCGTCCATTTCTAATCTCCCAAACCCATACTTCCTTCACAAACCTCCCCTCCAAGTCATTTTTCCCTCTACACTTGTTGTTTTCTCTTCAAAATCACCACTCCAATCGTCCCCTTTCTCATTTTTGACCATACCTCACCCATTTCCATCATCCATAGTAGTCCCTTCCTCCCTACCCTCTCCGTTTCTCGTGTTTGAGCTCTCACACCCCCATTTGAAGCTCAAAATTGTGTGAGCTCCCTAAGCCATCCTACCTCTCCATTTTTCATCTTCAATCACTGTCTTTTGGGCCTTCACAATCCCTGTTGAGGTTCAAACTCGTGGAGAACCAAAAACTCCAGCCCCCCGTTTCCCCTTATCCTCATTTTTCATGGCTCTATCTGAGCTTGTACGACCATTTTCTTGGAGGCCTAATCATCCATACTGTTGTCTTATAGTTTGCATGGGTTACCGTCTTACGGTGTCTATGTTTTCATGTTGATGGGTGTAGTAGTTGGTAGAATGTTTTAGATGTTTAAGGATGTTTAGGGCCCGTTCGGCCAAATTGCATTAGGTGAGTTTAAGGTGGATAGAATTGTAAAAGTAATAATAAATGTTTGTATAACGTATTGTCCTTGGATTCGGTATATCCCATGCTTTCCAATACCATGTTTGGAATGTATGCAATTAAAAGTAAATTCTGAGATTTCCTTTTAAAATTACACTTAGAAATTCATCATCATGGGATTTGGAAATCCCATCTCACACCTTCCAACACCAGGCTCATTCTCCAAATTAATTTTAATCCCCTCCCACCCTCCTACCAAACATGCCATTCCCAATCCCCAAGTGAGATTAGTAATGCAGTCCCATTTAAGACAATAGGCCCTTGGAGTTTTGGACTTAGAGCGGTGCTCCTAGATTTCGACAGACCTGACCGTGTAGGAAATCCAACGAATTTGTAATGTAAACCTTAGGACCCTCTTAGCTGGTATGAGCATGTGTGAAGTGCTCGAGAGTAGTTAAATTTATGTCCGTACAACTCAGTTCCAATTAGACAACTTTGACCCTAAGTGATAAAACCCTTCCTTGTATTAGAAATGATGTGAAATTATCTAGCGTATGAGCATAGACTTTGGACTACACCTATGGATTACCACTACTCCTAAATTAAGACTAGACTACCAGTTACCTTAGAAAATGCCAGAGACCAATAGATGTAGCTAGGTCAAATCAATGCACCTCTTTGATATAGGTGGCGCAGCGGAAGCGTGGTGGACCTTTACCCCACTGGCTCAAGATCGAAACTGTGCTCATTGAATACGAACATTATAGAAGCCTGTTCTACTATGAGAAACCATTTTAGGATGATCTAATAAGATTTGATTCACCATTTCCTTGGACATAGATAATAACAAGGACTCTCTTAGACCAATGGGTAACCTTTGTAATAAGACAAGTTGAGCCCTACGTTTTTAGAGTGATCGGACTACGGAGTTATCGAAATATACAACTGCGAAACCTTTACGGCTTGACCCAATTCTTAATCCTGGGCGACTACCAATGGACTCACTGCTTGGCCGAGCAGAAGACCAGGATCTACCAGGACTAGGAAGGGATACAATGAGCTTTCTACCTTGGCCTGGTAGATGATCAATGTATCGGGATCAAGCCCACTGCAATCGTCTCTCCGTGCTGGTCAAACAATGAAAACAACTATCTTACTCTAAATAAGTGGAAATTATCGTCAAGACTCCAAATAGGTAAAGAAATAAATTGTAGCAAACCATCAGGGTATGAGGAATGGATAAAGAAATAAGTTTTAAGGGGGGTAGACTAAAATAAACTAGTATATACCCTACCACGCGTAGAAACTCGAAATCAATAAAACTTAGGTAAAAGAAATAATTAAATCTTTCCTTATTACTGTTAGGCAATTTCGGGGATGAAATTTTATTTTAAGGGGGGTAGATTGTAACAACCCGAATTTTTCCCAACCCGGAATTAGATGTCCTTAGGCGATGGGTCAATCCTAACACCGGTTTAACTTCTCAAACACTCAATTAAAGCCTCAAATCCCTTTTCAAACCATTTTCTTCACAAATCTCACCTTTCACTACTTCGCTCTTTAAATCCTTCTAAGTACTTTCACACTAGACACTATCTTAAAGTTTAGGTGATGACTAAACATTACTACAAAGGTCTAAGTATCACCTCAGACCGAAATCACTCAGGACTAAATCCTTTAGAAATTTGACAAAGTAACTAAGTGTTAAACTAGATTAGCTACGAAATCCGCTTGATCCACTTTAAATATGATCTGTAAGACCTAAAACTTGTAGAATCATTGACACTAGGTTACCCTAAAATCTCAGATCAATCTCATTACCCGGCTGCTCTCGGGAGCATCTTGAAACTCTGTATCAGGCCTGGACCGCACGTCAGAGGTCCGAATAACACGAAGTTAAGGAATTAGGACCGCCTCGCTGGGCTTGACAACCATCTCGGAAATCAAATTCAGACAGTGTCCCACAGCTGTTCGCTTGAGTCCGGAGCGAGGAGAGTGAAAACCCTTATTTTCTTTACAAATAAATATCTCAAATAGTAATCTGAGACTTGTCGCTTGCGGGTCAGTATTAAGCAACCTGACCGTCAGAATCTGACCCAAATACACCCTCGGATCAGGAAAAATTTCATAAACATATCCATGAACTTGGAATTTTCGATCGAGATCCGCTGACCGTTGAACTGAAACTGGTCCGCCACGCATGATCTGGGAATCTGACCAAAGCGAAAACTTAACTCCACCTAGATCCAATGTCAGTGAGCTTAAGTCCGACCTTTGGCTCAAGGGGGGCCTTCAGAAATGCTCCGTTGAGCTGAAGCAGAAGCCCTTTGGATAAAACCCAAGTATACCTTGTTCCCAAGTCTGTTTTGGTGAGATTTTAGGCTATATAAGGACCTTAGAATCCTCTCTCTCACAGCCATACAAATTTGAGAGAAACCCTTGAGAGAGGAGAGAGAAAAGTGAGAGAATGTGTGGGAGCAGTGGGAGAATCTCCCTGCCACTCTTCCCTGCTGCTATACGTGTTCAACCACTCCGATCTTATCATTTTCTCGGCGATTCCGACTTCATTTCTAGGTAAGAAACCCTAACCCTAACCTGTTTTGGGGTTTTAATAGTTGTAGGTTATGAAATAGCTAACCTATTTCATTTTATAGGTTGCCAAACTGCCGTAGATGAAAGCTTAGCAAAACTATCCGATTCATTACGATTCTACAACAAAAGGTGAAGACTTTAGGTGTATAGGTTATGGTTTTCAACGCTTTCAATATCAGATAATGATAGATTCATGATCTGCATGTAATTGCACATGTACAAAGCGCTTTCTGTTTTCTGTTTCGATTAAAGACGTAGAATATAGAATTTTACATATTCTAGGTATTCGTAGAAAATACCGTATACGTATATATTTTGGAAATGTGTTTGACATGATTATTTTTGTATGAATATATGATATATGGATAAAATACTTATTTGGCGAAAGGATTCGCCCTAATACACGTTATGCTAATATACACTATGTATGTAGAAATAGTGTATTGTAGAAAGTACCGTATACGTATATATTTTGGAAGTGTGTTTGGCATGATTTTTTGCTGTATGAATATATCATATGTGGGTAAAATACTTGCTTGGCGAAATGACTCACCCTAATACATGTTTTGCTAACATGCACTAAGTATGTTGAAATAGTGTATGCTAAGTGTTTGTGAAAAGGCTTATGTGAGTAAGTGTTTGGATGATGATGCCTTAGGTGGGTGTTGAGATGGGATTCTCAACTACCTTAGAGACATGTATGATTTCCTCCATGAGGTTGTTTACTTAAACCGCTTACTTGTGCAATATATGTGTTTGTATTCCTATTTATGTAGTGCTTTATAACATGCTTTATGACATACTTATTAACATGCTTAAATTACTTTGTTTATTATGCTTTACTCCACATGCTATGAATAAAGATTGATTAAGTTTGGGACTATGTCTATAGTCCAGACAATTGGTACCAGACTTGAAATTATGGTTGAGATTCATGTCGCCACGTAAGATGTGTTTGATGAACCCGAGTCGTACGTCAGTTGGCGACAGTGGTTAGGCCACGCGAAGTGCTTATGCACTTCATGTCGTTCAATTGATTGTGTGCTCGAGCTAGTCAGGCTCGTCAAGTAACCCGATATGTCTAATGTATGTTCACCATGTTTGGTCGCTACTGCTTGAACCTAGGGTACCAAACTTACCAGTGGAATCCCATTAACCATGATACCTTGATCCGCTAAGACTCATGAGCCGGGCATGGTGGTATGGGACACCGTGTTCGAGCTGTCGGCCTACGCTGGGGCCACGTGCCTCCCCATAGTGACCAGTGAGCAACCAGACTCGTGAGCCGATTATGGTGGTATGGGACACTATATTCGTGTTGTCGGCCTACATTGATAAGGTAATGAGGGAGTGGTGTAACCTTTGGGCGTAACAGCCCTGACAGCCCTTTGTAGTGACCTCGAGCATACTCTGAATTTGCGGTGAGGCGACGAGTTTTGCCGCAGTGTATAGGGTATGAATTAGGCCTGTATCTGTATAGTGATGAACCGTTAAAAAGGTGATGGGGGAGTGGTGTAACCTTTGGGCATAATAGCCCCGGTAGCCTTTGTAGCGACCTAGAAACACACTATCGTATGAGATTAACTAGGACTGACGACCCTAGAATGGATCATGTTTGGGAATGATACAAGGGAGGTACCTTAGTTCCCAATACTGCTATTTGAAACAGACTAATAACTACTCGGTAATCATGCTCATCATCGCACTGCATGTGCCTGGTAGATGTGGAGCACTGAGGGATGAGCTCATTCGCGAACGTAAGATGGTGTCGCATGAGGGTGGTTTGGTAAGGGCATTCATCATGTCATTTCATACTTGCATTTAGTAAGAGTAGTTAGGATTGTTTGATTTTATTGCTTTATCATTACTGCTTGACTGAATTGATAACATGTTAACCTATGTTTTATTATTCCACTAAGTTGGCCACTCATTCCCACATTACGGGACAGTGTTTTTAAAACACCCACCAGACCCTGTATCAGATGCAGTTATCACTGGAGCACAGGAGACTGAGCCCGACTTCTATGACGATCAGGAGGAGTTCTCCTACATACAATTTGCTGGAGGCTTCGCATGGGCTGTTCAGTGCTACGGGGCTACAGGGTTGATAATTTTCAGTTGTACTATTTTGAGATTTTGATTCAGAACCAACATGTATATATACGGTGGCTCAGTTAGTGTTCATACTCTGGAGATCGAGAATGTTTTGTTTTATATATATCTATATACACCTTTCAGTCTTCCGCTTACGTTTTATACATGGATCTGGAGTATGAATTACTGTTTTGGTAGAATCTCACACATGTTTATTGTACTAACACAGACAACATTTAATCATCATTATCTATGTTGCATAAGTAATGTTCTGGAACTCGAGAGTTGGGTTACTACTCGACCCTCGATTTTTCAGGATGTTACGTAAACTCCATGAGGTAGTGCCGTTAACTGAGCTCGTTCAGTAGGGATCCGGGGGTCAAGATCCCGCTTCATTCGAAATTCCGGGGCAATGCTTGAGCTAGCGGCGGTGCCTCTCGGCCACCTTGAACGTGCAGGGCGACTAGGCCCAGCCTCATCAGCGGTACCCTTTCTCTTTCCCATAAGAGAGAGGATGGTGGAGATGGAGAAAATGGCCGAAACAATTGCGAGAAAAGCCATGGAAAGGGAAAGAAATGAAAGAAAAGGGCTGGAGGGTTGGTTCTCCATGGACTTGGGTCTCAACAGACGTTGTAGAGGCCCAAATGATAGAGATTGAAGGAGGAAAGTGGAGAGATAAGATGGGTGAGGAAGCTCACACAAATTTTGAGCTTCAAATGGGGGTGTGAGAGCTCAAACAAGAGAAACAGAGAGGGTAGGGAGGAAGGGACTGCTGTGGACGATGAGGATGGATGGGTTGTGGTCGAAAATAGTAGATTGGACGATTGGAAGGGCGATTGGAAAGAGGCGACAGCAAGTGTAGAGAGAAAAGGGAGCTTGGAGTTGGGTTTGTGAAAGAAGTAGGGTCTTGGAGTGGTAGTAGTGAACGAGACCTACCTCAGGGGGTTTCTTAAACCCCCAAAGTCGATCGGCCCGCACGGTCAGCCCGGCTGGACCTGAAATCCGGCGAGGCCTCACCGACCGGGCGAGGGCCTCGCCACTCTTTGGAAGGTTTAGCGATGCCTCGCCATTTGGACGAGGTCCTCGTGACTCCTAGGCCCAAAAATGATGTGGGTCCCACCCTGGGTGCCCCTGGACAAGCGTGGGTACGCCCACGATCTCGTTTCAGGTAGTTTCACAAAATTTCTGAGCTAAACTTGTATTTACCGAGTTTTAAAGGCTGGGATGGAGTGCATTGTGATCTAGACCCGTCAATAGATGGCCTAGGAGTGTTTTAAGGTCGACCCATGTGAACAGGGTTGAGTACTCGTTTACAGTTACCATTTTCAACGAACTTTGCCGTTGGGCGAAACTGGGATGCCTAAAACTGTTTCTCTATTGTTCTCACACCCTCCTAAGTCGAAATGCGTTAGCATACGTTATGAGACCATAACTCAGATCCAGTTTAATCCAAATCATTCTCTGATACCAACTTGTAACGCCCTGAAATTCGAGGGTCGAGTAACAACTCAACTCTTGAGTTCTAAAACATCACTTATGCAACATAGATAATGATGATTAAATGTTGTCTGTGTTAGTGCAATAAACATGAGTGAGATTATACCAAAACAGTAATTTATACTCCAGATCAATTGTATAAAGGCAAGCGGAAGACTAAAACTGTATATATATGTAGGTAAAAGAAACAAAACCATCTCAATCTCCAGAGTATGAACCCAACTGAGTCACCATATACATGTATCTGTTTTACAATCAAAATGTCAAAAATACAACTAGAGAAATAAGTCCTGTAAATCCCATCGATCCAGGCAGTCTAGTCAAAGCCACCAGCAAACTGCATATACGAGAACTCGTCCTGGTCCTCATCATAGTCCGGCTCAGCCTCCTGAGTCGTCACCTCATCTGCACCTAAGACAGAGTCTGGTTGGTGTGTACAACACCGTCCCATAACGTGGGAGTGAGCAGTTAACTCAGTGGAACAATAAAGCATAGGTTAACATATTATTAATTTAGTCAAGCAGTAATGATAAAGCAGTACAATCAAACACTCCTAACTACTCTTATTAATGCAAGTATGAATGCAGTCATGATGCATGCCCTCACCACATACTCCCTCGTGCGACACCATCTTACGTTCGCAACATGCTTGCATTCCTCAGTGCTCCACATCTTTTAGGCACATGCAATGCGGTGATGAACATGATTACCGAGTTGTTATTAGTCCATTTCAAACAGCAGTATTGGGAAACTAAGGTACCTCCCTTGTATCATTCTGAAAGGGCCAAGCTATATGCCCTAGAGGGGGGGTGAATAGGGCAATGCCAAATAAAACTTAAAACAGCGGAATAATAAAAGATATAAATAACAATGCTGAAATAATAACAATCTCAAAGCACATGAAATATGAGAATGATACTAAATCAGTTCTAAGGACAACCTTACACCAAAAACCAATGGCTTATGGTAGGACAACCTTATTTCTAGAACAATCTAGCAATCACAAATGATATGGAAAATAACTCAAGAATAACTTACAGAAATAAATCCAAATTATTACACCATTCAACCACACTTGCTTGAAATGAAAATTACAACATTCATCCACAAAAGCAATCCACAATACTGAAGGAATAAATGAATAAAGAAATCAAGCACATCCACAACACAACGATATATAGTGGTTCGCCTGTGTGTTCACCAACTGTTAGCCAACAGCCACACAGAATGCTACTCCACTCCTAATATCCTCACACAGGGGATATTAGCATGCACTCTCAAAATAGGTTTTCACAGGTTCACCAAAAACCTTCACAATTGTGTCTTTTTATCTCGGGCTTACACAATCCAAAAACCCCCACAATCTGAGTTTTCTGGCTCTCCTCAGATAACCAATACAATGAGATTTTTCTGGCAAATCTAAAAAAAAACCAGTGAAAGTAAATTACAAAATAAAATACCTGGATCTCCTTTTGAAGTAGCCCAGTAGAGCCAATCGGAGTAGATGTATGATACATCGTTCAATGTCCAATACTCACTTAAAGAATGGTTCTATGTCTAATTGATTTTAGATTAAATCAAGAAGAGCAAGGTCTATTTGATTTTGATTCGAGAAGAAGGAATATCACAAGTTCCTCTTTTCTAAATGAGATTAGAATGTGGATCAAAATCACAATAGAATAATGCTATCAAAAGGAATATTAAATATGCACAATAGCTTAAAAAAATATTCATAACTTATCTCAGAGTATAGCCTTAAATCACTTGAATTGAATGGAATGGAATGAATAAACTCTGAAATTCGTGCATTATTTATAGCCTAAAAATTCCCATCTTCGGCTGGTCTTAGGATCCCTAGGACCGGTCGTAGTATCAAAGATTTCAAAAGATTTTCTCGGGATTAGATTAGCTGTACTCACGACTGGTCTTAGGTAACCTATGACTGGTCGTGTGTCACCTACGACTGGTCGTAGAACCATAGATAGGTCGCTGGAGTTCGAGTCGTAGGACTACGACTGGTCGTAGGAGAACTCGTAGAACTTCCCAGGACTGGTCGAAGCAAGTCCAGGGCTGGTCGAAGGACAACCAGGAAAATCCAAAAATATGTAACAACCTAGGACTGGTCCTGAGAAACCTAAGACTGGTCGAAGCAAAGCTAGGACTGGTCTTAAGATTTTTAGGACTAGTCTTAGAACAGTCATAACAAGCATATTAAAATATTCAGATTATGTATCCAGAATGACCTATCATACAAATTAACCTAAGGTCAATCTAAGGTCAAACAAACCTTGAAGTGAGATGAACATTGAAGTCTTGAAGGTCTGTATTCTCAGATGATCTTGAAGTAGAAGCTTGAATCGAGTTGTCGGCATTCTAGAGCTTGGTACATTCTTGACTTGTCTTGATGAAGTCTTCTAATCTTGAACTTGTTAGAAGCAAACTTGAAGTCTTCTATTCTTGTAGACTTCATCCATGGCATGTCTTGCAAACATTCTTCATTTATGATCTTGTCTTGAAAATCATTCTTCATTCATGATCTTGTCTTGAAGCAGTGTGTAGTCACAAACAAGAAACACAAGAAGTACAAGACATAGGTTTTGGCACTACAAAATTTGACAACCAAAGGGATATGAAATCATAGTACTAACACATTCCCAAACTTGATCCATTCTAGGGTATTCAGTCCTAGTTAATCTCATACGATGGTGTGTTTCTAGGTCGCTGCAAAGGCTGCCAGGGCTGTTACACATAATGGTAACACCACTCCCCCATTACCTTTTTAACGGTTCATCACTAAATTGATACAGGCCTAGTTCATACTCTATACACCGCGGCAAAACTCGTCACCTCACCGCAAATTCAGATTATACTCGAGATCACTACAAAGGGCTCGTCACCAATCAGTGTAGGCCAACAGCTCGAATATAGTGTCCTATACCACCATAATCGGCTCACGAGTCTGGTTGCTTAATGGACACTACAGGGAGGCACGTGGCCCCAGCGTAGGTTGACAGCTCGACCATGGTGTCCCATACCACCATGCCCAGCTTATGAGTCTTAGCGGATTAAGGTACTATGGTTAACGGGATTCCACTGGTAAGTTTGGTACCCTAGGCTCAAGCAGTAGCGTCCAAACATGGTGAACATATATTAGATATATCGGGTTACTTAACGAGCCTGACTAGCTCGAGCGCACAATCAACTGAACGACATGAAGTGCATAAGCACTTCGCATGGCCTAACCACTGTTGCCAACTGAAGTACGACTCGGGTTCGTCAAACACATCCTATGTGGCGAAATGAATCTCAACCACAAACTCAAGTCTGGTACCGAATGTCTGAACTATAATCGTAGTCCCAAACGCAATCAATCCTCATTCAGAGCATGTGGAGTAAAGCATAATAAACAAAGTAATTCAAGCATGTTAACAAGCATGTTATAAAGCACCATATAAACAGGAAAAACAAACACATATATTTCATAAGTAAGCGGTTAAAGTAAACAACCAACATAGAGGAAATCATATACGTCTCTAAGGTAGTTGAGAATCCCATCTTAACACCTACCTAATGCACCATCATCCAAGCACTTACTTTCACAAGCATTTTCACAAACACTTAGAATACACTATTTCAACATACATAGTGTATATTAGCAAAACATATATTAGGGCGAGTCTTTTCACCAAACAAGTATTTTACACATATATAATATGTTCATACAGCAAATAATCATGGCAAACACATTTCCAAAATTTATACGTATACGGTACTTTCTACAAATACCTAGAATATGTAAAATTCCATATTCTTCGTCTCTAATCGAAACGGAAAACAAACAGCACTTTGTACATGTGCAATTGCATGCAGATCATGAATCTATCATTATCTGACATTGAAAGTATTGAAAACCATAACCTATACACCTAAAGTCCTCACCTTTTATCGTAGAATCGTAACGAATCCGATAGGTTTGCTAAGCTTTCGTATTCGGCAGTTTGGTAATCTATAGAATGAAATAGGTTAGCTATTTCATATCCTACAACCTTCACAACCCCAAAACAGATTAGGGTTACGGTTTCTTACCTAGAAAAGAGGTCGAAATCGCCGAGAAAGCGATGAGAATGGGGTGGTGAAGCTTGTGTAGTGGCAGGGAAAGAGGGTAGGAAGAATCCTCCCACAACTCTCTAACTTTTTCTCTCTTTTCTCTCTTCTCACTTAGGGTTTTTCTCAAATTCGTATAGCTAGATGACAGAGGGTTCTAAGGTCCTTATATAGCCTAAAAACACACTGAAACAAACTTATGGTCAAGGTATAATTAGGTTATAACCAAAGTGAGCCTGTCTCGGCTCAACGGAGCACTTCTGGCAGCCCCCCTTGAGCCAAAGGTCGGACTTAAGCTCACAGACCTTGGATCTAGGTGGAGTTAAGTTTTTGTTTCAGTCGGATTTCCAGATCACGCGTGGCGGACCAGTTCCAGTTCAACGGTCAGCGGATCTCGATCTGAAATTCCAAGTACATGGATATGTTTATGAAATTTTCCCTGATCCGAGGGTGTATTTAGGTCAGATTCTGACGGTCTGGTTGCTTATAAATTGTCGGCAAGTAACAAGGCTCAGATTACTATTTGAGATATTTATTTATAAAGAAAAAACTAAGTGTTCTCACACTCCTTGCTCCGGACTCAAGCGAACAGCCGTGGGGCACTGTCTGGATTTGATTTCTAAGATGGTTGTCAAGCCCAGCGAGGCGGTCCTAAGTCTATAACTTCGTATTATTTGGATTCCCGATGTGTGGTCCAGATCTGATACGGAGTTTCAATGTGCTCCCGAGAGCAGTCAGGTAATGAGTTTGATCCTAGATTTTAGGGCAACCTAGCGTCAATGATTCTACAAGTTTTAAGTCTTGCAAATTGTATTTAAAGCGATTCTAGTAGATTTCATGGATAATCTAGTTTAACACTTAGTTAACTTTATCAATTTTCTAAAGGATTTAATCCTAAGTGATTTCTGGTCGAGGTGGTACTCGGGCCATTGTACGGAAATTTTTGAGTCGTTACAAAGCATTTATCTAGTGTTCATCTTGAAGAGCTTCTACAATATTCTTGGGTTCAATCTTTTAGGTAAAGCAAAAATGACTGTAGATATTTTCTATCTGTCGTCAAGCTCTTACACCATCATTAGGATCTTCAATAATTTGTTCTCCAGGGTGATCCTTAATGATGGGTATGTTAGATGATGGTTGGGGTTCATTGGACAATGGAGATTTATCATCCAATTTATCTAGTATGCATGAATCTACATCATCTTCTAATTCATTCACAGGGGTATCTTCTTCATGAGGTTGATCATCGATTACCACATTGACTGACTCCTGAATAGTGAGGGTTCTTAGATTGTATACTCTATGTGCATGACTATTCATGGCATACCCCAGAAAGATACCTTTATCACTTTTAAAATCAATTTTTCCTAGGTGATCTCTGTCTCTCAAGATATAACATTTACTACCAAAGACTCAAAAATATTTCACACTAGAAAGTTTCCCATACCATAGTTCGTATGGAGTTTTATTCAGACCTGCTCTAAGATATACTCTATTTATGATGTAGTAGGCAGTATTGACAGCTTCTGCCTAGAAACTTTTTGCCATATCTTTCCCATTTAGCATAACTGACCCTGTTTCCTGTAATACTCGATTTTTTCTTTCAACGACTCCATTATGTTGTGGGGTTTTTGGGGCTGATAATTCATGACGAATTCCTTTCTCATTGTAATATTTTTTGAATCTTTCATTTTCAAATTCCCCACCATGATCACTTCTGATGCGATTGATCCCGTATTCCTTTTCATTTTGGAGTCGCTTTGCCAGGATCACAAATTCCTCAAAGGCATCCGATTTCTCTCGAAGAAATGCAACCCAAGTAAATCTGGTGTAGTCATCTACTACCACCAGGAAGTATCTTTTCTTGCCATGACTCTCCACTTTAGTTGGACCAACTAGATCCATATGTAGCAGATCCAAAGATTTTATTGTTGCTATGGTGGTTGTCTTTTTATGTCTAACTTTTATCTGTTTTCCTTTCAGACAATCTCCACATACAACTTTTTCTTCTTTTCTAATCTTGGGAAGTCCTCTAAACAGATTTTTTGAATTGAGCTTTGCTAAATTTCGGTAGTAAACATGTCCCATCCTTTGGTGCCATAATTTGGATTCATTCTTTACGGCCATATTACACTTTGTGGATAACACACTCTCACTTGTACTTTCAATGACATAATAGTTATCACTAGTGCGCAAACCTTTTATGAGAGATTTTCTTGTATGATCTAAAATTCTACACACATCCTTTGAGAAAGTGACCAGATGTTCTTTATCACAGATTTAGGAGATACTAAGGAGATTACGTTTCAGACCTTCTACACAGAGGACATGTTTGATCTTTGGAAAGCCTGGTACAGCTATTATTCCTTGTCCAACAATTTTGGCTGAGCTACCATCTCCAAACGTAACTGATCCTCCATCAAAGTTTGAATACTCACAAAAGTGAGTTTGATCACCAATCATGTGTCTGGAGCATCCACTATCAAGGTACCATTTTGAACTATTGTCGACTTTCAGAGCAGTATGAATTACAAGACAATTATTCTAGTTTGTCACACCCACTTGGACACGTTTGAACATGATTTCGACTTCAGTCAAGATCACTCTCTAGGCGGTGAAGCCCTTAAAGAGAGACCCGCTCAGATACCAATTAAAATAGCGGTGAAGCCGCTTTAGTTGAAGTATGAATATGCCAATATGTCCTAGAGGGGGGTGAATAAGACTTTTTAAAGTTTTTATGGTTTATTTAAAATCCTATTGCACTAACCCTAATAACATGCTCATATTAGGATTACTCAAAAGTAACTCTACTGGCTTCCAAGCCCGGTAGAGGATCCAATCACAAACTATTTAAGAAGTGAACAATATACAAACTAGCCTATGATGGATATGACTGTGTATGTGTGTGAGGTGTAAACTTAGACATTCAGATATGAAAATATTAAAGTAAATCACACAATCAGAAGAATAACAATCTCAAACACACTCATTTTTATAGTGGTTCGACTACTTGTCTACTCCACTCACGGTAACCGCACTTAACCCTTGAGTGTATCGGATTTCATTAAGGACGTTTTATAGCAGTTCAACTCAAACCTAAGGTTTTAAATCAGGTTCACCTTCAACCTTTACAACCTATACTGAGGCTGACTATTTATGCTCTCACGAGCAAGGATCAACATAACACACCCACTTTTAGGCACACTGACCAAGGATCTTTCATAAGACCCTAACTGAGGTTTCACACGGATCACCTCAAACCTAAGGTTTTAGACAGGTTCACCTTCAACCGGAAGTTTATGCTTACTACAGAGCAAAGGTCAACACTACATACCCACCACGTACACTCTCGCCGGATGCCTCCGACGAGGGCTTGCAAGGGTGAGAAACATTTTAGACCCAATCCCAAAAAGAAATGATCACAAGTGTCCTATGGACTCTAATAACTTACAAATAAGTGGATGAGTCCCATTCAGCACATTGACGAAGATCTTCTCCTTGTTGATGAAGAATCTTCAGCTTCCTTGATCTGCAACACAGATGATGTACCAATACGAGGCTTCGGGTTGGGTCAAGGTTAAGACGAAATCCTACTCTATAAGATGTTTTTCTATAAGGAAGATAGAGTAATTCCGATTATGCATTCAAGGCATCCCTACTTAATGATTTGCCATTAAGGTAGTAACTGGAGAATACTTGAATGCGGAAGTTCATTCTCCAATCCACTCTATTGAATATCAATGATAAGGGTGGATTGGAGGATGAACTTCCCTAAGAGAAAGGGCTTTGGGTATATGATCTAAGGTAAAACACTCAAAAGCACTCTCTACTTTCTCTACCAGCAACAATAGACAAGTCCTCTTTATATAGGCAAAAGGTTTCAACGGATATAAAATGGTCACATTTATGACAGAGTTCGATATCATCGAGTAGGGTCGATATCATTGAGCGTGTACTCTCGATTGCATCGACTAGCTGCTCGATGACTCAAACTCAAATGTCATACGCTTTTGACACCTTTTGCTAGCTGGTCGATGGAATCGACACACAAGTTGATGTCATTGAATTTCGAACTCCGATATCATCGAGACTAGTGTCGATTCATTGACACTTGAAAAATGAGAGAGACTTACTATAAAATATTTCAGGTTTTCAATAATGATCGAGGGACCTTCGAGATCATCAAAATTTGAATGTCGATGATATCGATACGGTGTCGATGCATCGATAAATCCAAGGGATTTTCATTAAAGCTTGCTGGACAGTTTCTGTCCTTATTCGATGCCATCGAAACCATACCGATATCATCGATATTTGAATATCGATTCTATCGAGTGACCCCCAATCATAGATAAACCATCCTGAAATATTTTACTGGAAAAATAGGCGCCCATCACCGATAACATCGAGTGCCTTTCAATATCATCGAGATTTGAACTTCGATGGTATCAAGAAGGGCTTCGATATATCGATGCACATGTGATTTTCTTAAGTAATAATAGGGGCACCAGAGATCTGTCTGTCGATATTATCAGTTACCTTCGATGGACTCGGGATTCAATTATCGATGATATCGATACATCAATAAATTCGTTCAGAGATATATGTGGTTGTTGGACGTATTTTGTCCTCATTTCGATGATATCGTTTATGCATCGAGGACATCGATAGCACAGGTTGATCATATCGAGATGTGTATCGATAAAATCGACAAAGCAAGAAAACTTAGAGAATTTTCTGATTTTGAAAAAGTTTTCGTAACTTAAAAACCCTATGATGTTCTAATTTGCTTTAAGGGTTTTATATACCTAGTGTTTTAGGGCATGGGATGTGAGGCTTAGATTTACTTGTGGCGAGCTTGCACACATCCAGTTGAGGCAGATGCATTGAATTGATCTTCCTATGAGGCTCTGCAGTCTAGCTGACTCAACACTCAAGCTAATTGACAGACCATGGCACTTTCACGGTACGGTAAGCCTATAAAGCATCGATCAATCAGATTGACCAATCCTTTCGATCAGGGTTAACCATTTTCTCCAGAATGTGTTTGATCTCCCTATTAGAAATCTCAGCTTGCCCACTTGTTTGTGGGCGGTATGGAGTGCTTACCTTGTGAGAGATGCCGTATTTCTTCATTAAGTTCGCAAATGGCCTATGATGAAAATGTGAGCCCCCCATCATTAATGATGGCTCGAGGCATTTCGAACTAGGAAAGGATGTTCTCTTCTAAGAATTTAATGACCGTTTGATGGTCATTTTCCGGCACGGAATCGCTTCAACCCATTTAGTGACATAATCTACAGCAAGCAAAATGTATAAATTCCCAAAGGATTGAGGGAATGGTCCCATGAAATTAATGCCCCAACAATCAAATGTTTCAATGATCAGAACGGGGTTCAGAGGCATCATATTTTGACAGGATAATGCTCCCAACTTTTGACAACGCTCACGAGCTTTGCAAAACCCATGAGTGTCCTTGAACATAGTGGGCCAGTAAAAGCCACACTATAGAATCTTGACCGTGGTCTTTTTTAGCAGAAAAGTGACCACCACAGGCCTAAGAGTGACAGAAGGAGATGACACTTTGGTGTTCATTGTCTGGCACACATCTCCTTAAGATTTGGTCTGAGCAATATTTAAACAAATATGGATCATCCTAGAAAAACTTATGAACCTCAGCGAATAATTTTTTCTTATCTTAGGCAGTCCAATGTGTCGGCGTGAAACGTATGGCAAGATAATTAGCAATATCAACAAACCGAGGTGAATGGGAGACTTTGAACATTTGTTCGTCAGGGAACATGTCATTTATATGTGTCGTCTCAAAGGAATCAAAGAGATTAAGGTGAGAAAGATGGTTAACCACTACATTTTCTACTCCCTTTTTATCTTTTATTTTCAACTCAAATTCTTGGAGTAAGAGGATCCATCTTATCAGGCGAGGCTTAGCATCATTCTTAGAAAGAAGATACTTGACCGTCGCATGATCTGTGTAAATGTCGATCTTGGATCCGATCAAGCATGACCTAAATTTGTCCAAAGCGAACACTACAGTTAAGAGTTCCTTCTCTATAGTTAAATAATTCACTTGGACAGGATTTAGGGTTTTACTTACGTACTGTATAACATAGGGCTTATTGTCTTTTCTCTGGCCTAAGACCGCCTCAAGAACATAGTTAGACGCGTCACACATAAGTTCAAAAGGAAGGCTCCAATCGGGTGGCTACATGATAGGTGCAGTGGTTAACATGCCCTTTAGCTTAGTAAAAGCTTCCTGGCATTGCACAGTCCACTCAAATGGTGCATCCTTCTGAAGTAGATTACATAAAGGATGAGAGAGGTGACTAAAGTCTATTATGAATCTCCTGTAAAAACCGGCGTATCCTAGGAAGGATCGCATGTCTCATATGTTCTTGGGTGGAGGTAGGTTAGAGATAAGATCAATTTTAGCCTTATCTACCTTAATTCCCTTGAACGAGATGATATGTCCAAGGACAATTCCGACACTTCTCCTAATTGAGTACCAAATTCTTTTCTTCACATCTTTTCAACACACATTTAAGATTCTCTAAGAAATTACTGAAAGATGGACCAAAGACAGAGAAGTCGTCCATGGAGACCTCTAGATTTACCCCACCATGTTAGAAAAGTGGCGGGGGCATTACACAGTCCGAATGGCATCCTTCAATAAGCAAAGGTGCCAAAGGGACATGTGAATGTGGTCTTTTCCTGATCTTCAAGGGCTATCTCTATCTGGTTGCAACACGAATACCTGTCAAGGAAATAATAGTACGAATGACCAACTAGCCTTTTCAAGATTTGATCAATAAAGGGCAAAGGAAAGTGGTCTGTCCTTGTGACGATATTCAACTTCTTGTAGTTAATACACATTCTCCAACCAATAGTAACTCTAGTTGGCACGAGTTCATTATTGGCATTGGCTACGATGGTGATTCCGGACTTCTTAGGAACCACTTGAGTTGGACTCACCCATTAGCTATCGGATATTGGGTATATGATACCTACATCCAATAGTTTAAGAATTTCACCCTTAACCACTTCCTTCATGTTTGGATTTAGTCTACGTTGTGATTTCTTAGAGGTCTTCGCATTATCCTTAAGATAAATGTGTTGAGTACAAATCAAAGGGTCAATTCCCTTGAGGTCTGCAATCAACCATCCAAGGGCTCCTTTGTGCTCAATGAGAATAGAGTGAGCATACTCTCCTATTCTTGGTCAAGGTGGGAAGAAATCACCATTGGGTATGTCTCATCTTGACCTAAATAAACATATTTCAAATCAGAGGCAAAGGTATTAGGTCAAACTTCGGTGCCTTAAGGTTAGACGGTAGAGGCACTGCATAGTTTGGGGCAAATTTTCAAATTGTGGCCTCCAACGGTTAACTTCAAGTACCGGCACAGTATCAAGCATGGCACCCATCTCCCTAATCATGTCATCATGAAAATCATGGGAGTGGGCCAGGGACATCTCTACAGGGTCAGAGGATAAGGTCATCAAAGTTCTATCTTCCACGAAAGAGTCAATCATGTTAATGTCATGGAAATCGTCATCATCCTCTAACTGTTTGCCTGTGTTGAAAAAGATATTTAACTTTAATGTCATATTTCCGAAAGACATACTCATGACCCCATTCCTGTAATTAATGATTACATTTAAAGTGGCAAGGAATGGGAACCAAGAATAACGAGAATTTGAGTGCTCATGTTACTGATGAGTTCCATATCCAAGATGATAAAATCTACCGGGTAGTAGAATCTGTCAACTTGGACCAACACATCCTTAATTACCCCTCTCGGTACACGAACTGAGCGGTCAGTAAGTTGTAAAGTGGTTAGAGTGGGTTTCAATTCACCCAAACCCAACTATTTGTAGGCCGAGTAAGGAATCAGATTTACACTTACTCCTAAGTCAAGAAGTGCGTGCTCAATCTGGTAGTTCCTAATTACGCAAGTGATGGTTGGGCTATCGGGATCTTTGTACTTTTGTGGTACATCTTGTTTTAGGATGGCACTCACTTTTTTAGTTAAAAAGATTTTCTTTTTGATACTTTGCCGTCTTTTGGTCGTACACAAGTCTTTCAGAAATTTGGCATATGAAGGTATTTGTTTAACCGCATCCACTAGAGGGATGTTGACCTTCACTTGTTTCAACACCTCTAGAATGTCCTGAGAGTTAGAGAGAGGTTTTGGTGTAATCAACCGTTAGGAGAATGGGGCAATCGGCTTGCCTTGAAGTTCCGGTTCCAATTCTTATGGAGCAGTGCTAGGTCTATCATCGTTATCCTCTTCCAGGTCTTTTAGCTTTTCAACCCTAACCGGAATAGTTTTGTCAATGTTCTTCCCACTCCTAAGAGTAGTGATAGATCTCGCTTGCTCCATCTAATTTAAAGAGCTTGGATCACTTATCTCGTATTGCAATTTAGGATTGGGGAGAGGTTGAGCAGGAAGCATCCCCCTTTCTACAACCGTAACACATGAATCTATCTTCTGCATATATTTTGTAAGTTCTCGTATTGCTTGAGTAAGCTCTTGATTTTGTGTGGAATTTTGAACCAATTCTTCTTAAGGTTTCACTTAATTTGGAATTTGATTAAAGAAACCTTGAGGGGTAGCAATTTGTCCATTTCTCTAACTGAAGTTTGGATGATTTCTCCAATTAGGATTGGATGTATCAGAGGAAGGTCTATTGAAAGGTCTTTAGTAATTATTCACTACATTAGATTACTCATTCAACACCTCTTGAAAGGCAGGTATTGTTGGACAATTTTCAGTTGTGTGAACGTTGCAAGCACAAATACCGCAAACAGTTTCCTTAACCTTATCCTTCTTTAGTTCCATGGACTTAAATTTCCTTATGAGATTAGACACTTTAACATTGATATCATCATCCTCTTTCAGAAGGTATAATCCGCCCCTCTCCTTTGATTGAGTGGGCTTAGAAGTGGTGCTGGATTTTGGGTAAGTGTCCCCTGATTGTGCATTTTCAGCAAGTTTGTCCAAGTAGTCCGACACATCATCGCCATTTTTATTCATAAATTCTCCATTGCACATTGTCTCAACCAATTGGTGCATGGAAGATGTCAGTCCATCATAGAAAAAGTGTATAATGCGCTACATTTTAAAACCGTATTGTGCGTATGAACTGACAAGATCCTTTAACCGCTCCCAACATTGGAAGAATGTTTTATCCTCCTTTCGGGTAAAGTTGATGATTGACTTTCTAAGGGTGTTCATTTTATGATGCGAAAAAAATTTCTTTATAAACTCCCTTATCATGTCATTCCATGTGCCAATAGATCTATGACATAGTGAATGCAACTATGTCTTAGCTTTCTCTTTCAAAGAAAAGGGAAAGATTTTTAGTCTGACTGTGTCCTCAGACACGTTTAGAAAATATAAAATGGCTATGATCTCATCAAACTCTTTCAAGTTCACATATGGACTTTCAAATTCAAGTCCATAGAATTTTCGAAGGAGTTGGATCACCCCTGGCTTAATATCCATGTGTCCCGTATTTTCTGAAAAAACCATGCATGAGGGCGTGCTCACCCCCGCCAGTTATAAATAATCTTGCAAAGTACGAGGCGGGGGTGCTTGATGCACCTCATTCTCATCCTGAACTTCCTCAAACCTAGGTTGAGGTTGTCTTCCCAGTTGATTGAATGGTTGATTTGCAGCCATAACCTCAATTCACTCTGAGGATCTCGAGTGGTGTCTAATCCCATGATGGATAGATAATCCCTCAACTAATCCTCCTTCACTCAAAAGACGTCGAGTGTTATCACGGACCCACTTAGGCATGAAACACTCTCAGCCCTCAATTTCATATTCTAACCTAAACCTAAAAGAGAGAAAGGAAATAGAAATCTAGAAATAGAACGAGAGAGGGAGTTGGAAAGAAGTTACCAAATTAGAAGTTCCTAATTAAAATCTTGCAAAACAAAACAAAACAAGTCAGTTTCTAAAAATAGAAATTCTAAAATTAGAAAGTTTTTAAAAATAAAAATAGAAAGTAATTTAGTTTCTAAAAACGAAAAAGGAAAGTTTCTAAAATAATTCAGAAATCCCTCATCTTAATAATAGAAACTAGAAAAACTCTAATCTTAAACTAACTCCAAAACTAGCTAATCTCGGAAAAATGCAACCGTCAATCCCAGGCAACGGCGCCAAAAACTTGTTCACAACCCCAAGTATAGGGTTGCGATGTAGTAATAAGATGACAGAAGATGCCTTACATGGATCATGACAAAAGATGCATGTAAACTAATCTAAACAACTTTAAACACTAGAGCACACAACCTACTCTACCATACAACCAAACCTAGTAAGACCATACATAGAAATAAAAGAAACCAGCAACAAGGCATAGTAAAAGACAACTACATATATGACTAGTCGTCAAAACCCGGTGATGGTGGGGGTACACCCTTATCCTGCACACAGCACAGGATAGTCCCCGGGGTGCCGTAGGGGTACGAGGTCCACTTTGGTTCCCCTCGATTTGCATCGTTTGGGCCCCCGAGTCTGCTTGAGTCGTTTTGGGTCCCCCTTTCGCATGTATTCGTACTTTTTAATTTTAGTTGAGTGTGGAATGGGCTGAATCATGGTCTAAACCCGTCATCGACGGCCTGAGAAGGATTGGGATCATGTCACACGATCCCGGGTGCCTACAGGCCCGATTTCAACGGTCAGTCTCACTCGTTGCGAAACTGGGAATCCTACAATTGTTTCTATGTTTCATCGCTCCCTCCTAGGTCAAAGTACGTCAGTGTGCATCGTGTTACGATAACCCAGGTCCAGTTTAATCCAAATCATGCTTTGATAAAAACTTGTAACGCCTTGAAAATCGGGGGTTGAGCAGAAGTTCAACTTCCGAGTTCCAACGCATCACCTATGCAACGTGGATAATGATGATTAAATGTTGTCCGTGTTAGTGCACTAAACATGAGTGGGATTATACCAAATCGGCATATCATACCCCAGAGACAGTTAAATTATGCAAGCGAAAGACCATGATAGGTATGTATAAAACATATAAGTAGTGGTGTGTCTCATGACTATAATCATGTTCCAGGTTAAACAACTACATGTATCGTTTCAAAATACAAAATATCAAAATGTGTAGGTCCGTCTACATCATGAAATCCCTATAGTCCCGACGATCAAAATGCGGCCTACATGAACCCGCTAGAGTACTGCATATACGAGAATTCCTCCTCATCGTCACAAAAATCAGGCTCAGCTTCATAAGTTGCGCCATCATCTGCAACTAAGACAGATTTTGGTTGGTGTTTTAAAACACTGTCCCAGAGTGGGAGTGAGTGATCAACTCAGTGGAACTATAAGGCAAAGGTTAACATGTTATCAATTCAGTCAAGTAGTAATGATAAAGCAGTACAACAATTATGTCCTAGATTACTCTTGTTAATGCAAGAATGGTATGCGATAATGATGCATGCTCTCGCCTACACTCCCTCAGCGACTTCATCTCACGTTCGTGCATGACATCCTCCTGAAACGTGCGCTTCCTCGCCAAACCACATGCAGTGCGGTGCATGATCGTGATTAGTCAAGTTCTTAATTAGGCATATTCATTCAGCAGGATTGGGAAGTTAATGTACCTCCCTTCATATCATTTACCCAAACATTGATCCATCTAAGGTTGCCAATTATAGTTAATCACATACGAAGAACAGTTCCAGGTAGCTACGGAGTTGCTTGTCATCTCAGCGCAGGACTGGTTTATACTCGAGGTCACTACAGAAAAGCTCGTTGCCTTAATGTAGTCTTAGATTATACTCGAGGTCACTACGGGCTCGTCACCTGATCGTAGGCCGACAGCTCGAATACAGTGTCCCATACCACCATATTCGCTCATGAGTCTGGGTTGCTCATTGGACACTACGGGGAGGCTTGTCACCCTAGCGTAGGCCGACAGGTCGACCACGGTGTCCCATACCACCATGCCCTGCTCATGAGTCTTAGCAGATTGAGGTACCAAGGTTAAACGGGCCTTTCCTTGATAAGTTTGGTACCTTAGATTCAAGCAGTAACGTCCATACATGGTGAACATACATTAGGTCAATCGGGTTACTTGACAAGCTCGACTGGTACGAGCATACGTTGTTGACTTGATCGACATGGAGTGCGTAAGCATTCCGTGTGGCCTAACCACTGTTGACAAACAACATACGACTCGGATTCATCAGGCATATCCATTGTGGATAACCAGTACGGCAACCGATCGTAAACCATTACCGATTGCCTGGACTACATCGTAGCCCCAATCACACTCCAACCAATAGCATCCACATGTGATATTTCAAGACAGCATGTGACAACTAAATCTAAACATAAATCCCATTCGAGCATTCAACAAACACATACCACACATGTCATCATACATGGGCATTCATCTGTAAATCACAGTAGTACGATAGGTTGCATAAAGGAAACTGTAACTATAGATAAGAGAATTGAGAATCCTATCTCAACACCCTCAGTAAGTACATTACATCAAGCATTTTTTCATTCAGGCATTTTATAAAACACTTAGACCACACATATTGCATATAGGTAATAAATTCATTAAAAACACATGCTATAGCTAGTCCTTTTACATGGAGTAGCCACGTATACGACGATCATGTATTAGCGATCAATAATCATAGCAAGCACAAATCATAATTCCATACTCATTCAAACATTTTTACAAACACTTATACTACACACTTCAACATACATGGCGTATGTTGGTCAAAACATGTATTAGAGCAAATCCTTTCACCAAGGAGTTGTCACATATAAAATAATCATATATCCACGACAGATAATGATGGAAAACATGAATCCAAATTCCATACCCATTCAAACATTCTTACAAACACTTAGACTACACCATTTAACATACATGGCGTATGTTGGTCATAACATGTATTAGATCAAATCCTTTCACCAAGGAGTTGTCACATATACAACAATCATATATCCACGATGGATAATCATGGTAAGCACGATTCCAAATTCCATACTCATTCAAACATTTTTACAAATTCTTAGACTACACACTTCAACATACATGGCGTATGTTGGTCATAACATGTATTAGAGCAAATCCTTTCACCAAAGAGTTGTCACATATACAACAATCATATATCCACGACGGATAATCATGGCAAGCATGAATCCAAATTCCATACCCATTCAAACATTTCAACACACACATGAATTACACTATATTCAACATAGTTTATATATATCTGTAAAGCAAGGGAAACATCGTATCTAGCATGAGAAATGATAATAAAGTTAGTTATAAATCATTAACCAACATTAACAGCCTTGAAAACTATAACCTAAATGTTTATAGTCCCCACCTTTCACCGGTAAACTCGTAACAGATTCAGTTTGAGCACTCTCGCCTTGTAAACTAGACTTTGAATACCTAATCAATAAAATGGGTTAGCTATTTCACCGATTTATGTATTTCAATTCCTAAAACAGGTTAGGGTTAGGGTTTCTTACCCAAGAACGGAATCAGAATTTTCGGTATAGCGATACGGAAGCGGTAGTTACGTACGTGGAGTAGTGGAATCGAATCCCAGGAACTATCTCTTACTCGCTCTCTCACTTCTCCACTTTCTCCTTCACTTTCTCTCTCTTTTCTCTTTTAGGGTTTAGAATCCGTATGGAATGAGAGAGTGGTGGGTAAAGGCCCTTATATAGGACTAGAACTGAAGGGAATGGCCAAGGGCCATGGTATACTTAGGTTATAGCCAAAGAGTGGTTTTTTCGGTCCAATGGAGCACATCTGGAGGCCCCTTTTCTGCATACGATCTAGAGAAAGTTCCCTAACATTAGATTTAGGTCAGGTTAAGTTTTCAGTCTAATCGAATTTACGGAATGACCGTAGAGGACCAGTTTCAGTTCAACGGTCATCGCCACTCGATCAGGGCAATAAGTACACTGACATGCGTATGAAATTTTCCTTGATCTGAGGGTGTATTTGGGTTAGATTCTGACGGTCTAAAACCTTAGAATTGGCTCGTAAGTGAACGGCCTAGTTTACTTAAATCTGAGTACATTTTCTAAAGATATTTGCGTTTCTCACACACTTCGCTCCGGGCTAAAGTTGTGCGTTTCTGGATACTATCTGGACTTGATTTCCGAGATGGTCGTCAAGCCCAGTAAGGTAGTCATATTCGTATAGTCTCGCGGTAATCGGACTTTCAACATGCGGTATAGGTCCGATACAAAGTTTCGGTGTGCTCCCAAGAGCAACCGAGTTTTGAGATTGATTCTAAGTTTCAGGGTAATGTAGCATTAACGATTCTACACGTTTTGGGTCTTGCAGTTTGTATTTAAAGTGGTTCAAGCTAATTTCACAGATAATTTAGTTTAGCAATTGATTAATTTTTGTCTAATTTCTAAAGGATTTGGTCTTGAGCGATTTTTGCTTGAGATGGAACTCGAGTCTTTGTACGGATTTTTCCGAGACGTTACAATCTACCCCCCTTAAAGAAAAATTTCATCCTTGAAATTAGTACCTTTTCATACTCCTCGAGAATCTGAGGGTAGTTCTTACGGATCTCGGCTTCTCTCCCAAGTAGCCTCTTCCTCAGTGTGATGGGTCCATAACACCTTCACCAATGGGATAACCTGACTACACAACACCCGCTCCTTCCTGTCTAGGATATGCGTCGGCCGCAGTACATAAGTAGCATCCTCACACAACTGTACCTGCTCCCATTTGATGATATGGGAAGGATCAGAAATGTATTTCTTCAGCATAGATACATGAAATACGTTGTGCACGCCCGCGAGTTGTGTGGGCAAAGCAAGGCGGTACGCCACCACACCCACTCGGTCTAGTATCTGGAATGAACCAATAAATCTCGGCGTGAGCTTCTCCTTCTTGCCAAACTGAAGGGCTTCCTTCATGGGGAAAACCCTAAGAAATACATGGTCCCCAACCTTGAACTCTAGCAGTAACCGTCTCGTATCGGCGTAACTCTTTTATCTGCTCTGTGCTGTAAGAAGTCGAAGCCTGATAATGTCGATCTTCTCTGAGATCACCTGTACTAACTCGAGTCCAATCAAACTTCTCTCGCAAACTTCCGCCCAACAATGCGGTGCTCTATATGGGCGCCCATACAGTGCTTTGTAGGGAGCCATGCCAATACTCGCTTGAAAGCTGTTGTTATAAGCGAACTCGGCATAAGGAAGACAGTCATGCCAACTATCCTTGAAATCAAGCACGCAAGCTCGCAACATGTCCTCTAACACCTGGTTTACCCGTTCCGTCTCCCCATCTGTCTATGGGTGGAACACGGTACTGAACTTCAACTTCACACCCATTGCTTCCTGGATACGAGTCCAGAAGATAGATGTGAATCGCGTGTCTCGATCCGACACGATCTCCATAGGCACTCTATACAAACGTACTATCTCCTTAATGTACAGCCTGGACAAATAATCTGCAGAGTTTGTAACTTTGATCGGGAGGAAATGAACCGATTTCGTCAATCGGTCCACAATCACCCAAATGGAGTCATGCCCCTTCCTCGTCTTCAGTAACCATGAAATGAAATCCATAGAGATGAAGTCTCACTTCCATTCAGCTATAGGCATAGGCTGAAGTAGACCAAGAGGTCGGCAATGCTCGGCTTTGACCTGCTGGAACGTGAGACAACGGGATACGGAGTCAGCTATGTGGGCCTTCATGTTGTCCCACCAGTATGAAGGCTTCATGTCTCAATACATCTTCGTACTACCCGGATGCATCGCCATCTTCGAATTGTGAGCGGCTGCCAGAACTTCTCTCCTTAAGTCATAAAGATTTGGGATGCACAGGCAGCCACGATATTACAAACCTCCATCTAAACCAACCCTCCATTCGGAGTTATCACTGTTACTCACCAACTCTCTCATCTCAGCCAATTGTTCATCCTCTTTCTGAGCCGCTATGATCCTATCATCCACAAGTGGCTGCACACGAACGTGTGTGACGCTCGTAAATGGATCCTCTACCGTTTGCTTCTGCTTACAATCTCGCACGAACTCCACCATATTCCACTCCTCAACCATTAGCGGAGCCACAAATGCTATCGGTTTCTTGCGGCTCAATGCATCTGCCACAAGGTTGGCCTTGCCAGGATGGTTGGAGACCTCGAACTTGAAGTCCTTCAAGGTTTCCATCCATCGACGCTACCTCATATTTAAGTCTCTTTGGGTGAATATATAGTGAAGGCTCTTGTGGTCGCAAAAGAGCTCGAACTCCTCTCCGTAGAGGTAATGTCTTCAGTGCTTCAATGCAAAGATGACGGCTACTAACTCCAGGTCGTGCATAGGGTAATTCTCCTCATGTTTCCTCAACTGTCACGATGCATAGGCAATCACCCTGTCCTTCTGCATAAGGACGCAACCCAAACCAATACGAGATGCGTCGGTATATATAGTATATCTGATGCCTTGCTCTGGCAATACTAGCATAGGGGCGGACATCAACTTGTCCTTCAGCTCCTTAAAAGCTGCTTCTACCTTCTCATCCCAGGTAAACTTGAGATCCTTCCAAGTTAGTTAAAACAACGGTCTGGCTATATTGGAAAAGTCCCTAATGAAGCGTCGGTAGTAACCCGCCATGCCAAGAAAACTCCTCACTTCAGTAACCGAATTGGGCTGCTCCCAATCCTGGACTGCTACTACCTTTGCAAGGTCCACAGCTATGCCTTCATTGGACACCACATGTCCCAGGAACTTGACTTCTTCCTTCCAAAAGTCACACTTCTTGTACTGCGCAAACAACTGGTTCTTCCTGAGAGTATCAAAGACTACTCGCAGGTGCTCCTGATGATCTTCTCAACTCTTGGAGTATATCAGGATGTCATATATAAACACGATGACGAATCAGAATAGATATGGCTGAAACACCCGGTTCATCAGATCCATGAACATGGCTAGTTCATTTGTGAGTCCAAACGACATCACAAGGAACTCGTAGTGCCCAAAACTGGTCTTGAAAGCTGTCTTCGGTACATCTTCATCCCTAACGTGCAACTGGTGATACCCTAACTGTAAATCGATCTTTAAGAAATATTACGCCCCTTTCGACTGATCAAACAGATCATCTATCCTGGGTAAGGGATACTTGTTCTTCACCGTCGCTTGGTTCAGCCTGTGATAATCAATACGTAATCATAAAGATCCATCCTTCTTCTTTAAAAACAACACAGGTGCTCCTCAAGGAGACATGCTCGGTCATATGAAGCTCGACTCCAACAGATCATCGACCTGTCTCCTCAGTTCCTCCATCTCACATGGAGGCATGCGATATGTCGGTAATGAAATGGGTGTCGCACCAGGCACCAGGTCGATAGTAAAATCGATCTCGCATCGGGGAGGCAATCCAGGAATCATCCTGAACACATCCCAAAAATCCTGAACTACTGGCGTGTTCCCCAATGTTGGACCATCCACATGCTCTAACTAGGTAGCATAGCAACTGATGCGGTAGTACCAACTGACCTACACTGGGAATGTAAAGGTCGTGCCTTCGGGTCTATGTGCTGTCACCACCCTAGCATCACAATCGATCTCTGCCTTCACCTCCGTGAGCTAATTCATACCGAAAATCACATTGTAATGACAAAGCGGTGCAACCATCAGGTCAACGAGCACTGTTTTGCTCCCTAAGTCTATTGAACAACTCCTACGCATCTTGGTAGAGTCTGAGAAAGTCCCTGTGGCGATAAGGAGTCTCAACCCAACCATATGACTAGTTTCCAACCCTAGTCGCTTGACTATAGCGCATGATACTATAGAGATAGTGGACTCGGTGTCCACTAATAAAAAGATTGGAGTGCCTTGGACGTGAGTTGTGACTTCAAAAGCCATCGGTGTTGTAACTGCTGTCTCGAATGCCTCAGCTGCAAGTGAGTGCACATGAGCCTGTTGTAAACGGTTCGGCTACGGTACCATAGGCCGTTGAGGTGGCCTGAATCAAGGTGCAGGTGGCAGAAAAGATGAAGGCACAGGTACTGACCGTAGAGGTGGAGTTGCAATAGTCTGAGGAGGCTAGCGGTTGATTCTCTTAGGCGGAAAGAAGCCGCTATCCCTCATCCTGCTAAAATAATATCTATCCGTGTGGCCTATCCTCCCGCAGTAGTCACACCGCAAGTCTGGTTGCCCCAGCTGAGTCGGTGATACTGTAAGCCTAGGAGGCGAATTCGCACATGGCCTCTTACCTAGGAATGGACTGGTCGAAAAATCAGGGTGGGGCCGAGGACCCACGGGTGCACGAGTACGGGATAGACTATCCTCGTCCCTCTCAGCTCATAGAGACATGCTCACCAGCTTAGCATAACTGGGTATGCTAGCGCAACACATCTTCGAGTGTAACTTGGGACGCAGACCCTCAAAAAATTATCTTATACTCATCGGTTCATCAGCCAATATCAATGGAGCATACCTAGCCAGCTCCGTGAACTTGTTCTCATACTCAGCCACTGTCATCCCTCCCTGTCAGAGGCGAAGAAACTCTCCCTCCTCATTACGGTAGGTGAGAGGGAAATACTTCTCGTTAAAATGCTTCTTAAATGCGTCCCATGTCCACACGTAACCAGCAGCCACAATCCTAAAGATACTGTCCCACCAGAGATTGGCCTCCTTCTCAAACATGAACATGACCAACTCCACCTGCTCTGCCTTAGTGCAGTGTAGTGGCTTCAGCATCTTAGAGATGATGTCAAGCTAATACTCGGCCTCCTCGGGCGGTGAGTACCCATAAAGGTAGGAGGTCATAAGCGCTGGAATCGCTCGAATGCCCCGCTGGCACTCGTGTTCCCAGCAGCGTGCACAGGTGGTACAAGAGGGGTCGCATGCATATTATGGGCAAAAGCCCCTACTATGGTGGCCAAAAACTGTTGTTGTTGTTGCAACTGCTGTTGTTGCATCAGTAGCATCACCTGCTCCAACCTATCAGGAGGAAGAGCCTACTGTGGCATGTGAGGCTTCGAGGTAGATGGACGATTCTGCTCGTGAACTAGGGGTGTATAAGGTGGCGGCCCAGTAGTGGGGCCAGTGGCCAGCAGTGAGTCCGGCATCATGTCCATGTCGGGGCCCAAGCTGGGGTCCGTGTGGCTATCGCTCAGGGGAGGTACCCCTTCAAGCAATCTACAGAGTGCTAGACGGGTAGTGTTCTGAGTAGTCCTCGGAGGCATGCCTACGCAACACAGGGTGCAACATGTGTTAGATTTAGCATAACAGCACCCAATTACTCAATTGGTTTACACATCCCATAACAAAAGAACTTCATACATTTCATTTAACCAAAATTGTCACAATACATACGATGCCTTACATGGATCATGACAGAAGATGCATGTGAACTAATCTAAACTACTCTATCATAAACTAAACCTAGTAAGACCATACATAGAAACAAAAGAAACCAACAACAAGGCATAATAAAAGACAACTACATATATGACTATTCGTCAGAACCCGACGATGGTGGGGGTGCACCCTTGTCCTACACACAACAAAGGATAGTCCCCGGGGTGCCATAGGGGTGTGGGTTCTACTTTAGTTCCCCTCGATTTGCATAGTTTAGGCCCCCTAGTTCACTTGAAGCTTTCGGCTCCCCCTTTCGCATGTATTCGTGCTTTTTTATTTTGGTTGAGTGTGGAATGGGCTGAATCATGGTCTATACCCATCAATCGACGGCCTGGGGAAGGATTAGGATCATGTCACACGATCCCGAGTGCTTATAGGCCCGATTTCAATGGTCAGTTTCACTCATTGAGAAACTGGGAATCCTACGACTATTTCTATCTTTCATCACTCCCTCTTAGGTTAAAGTACGTCAGCGTGTGTCGTGTTACCATAACCCAGGTCCAGTTTGATCCAAATCATGCTTTAATACTAACTTGTAATGCCCTAAAAATCGGGGGTCGATCAGAAGT
Organism: Magnolia changhungtana; assembly: GCA_030180095.1. Lineage (NCBI taxonomy): Eukaryota > Viridiplantae > Streptophyta > Magnoliopsida > Magnoliales > Magnoliaceae > Magnolia > Magnolia changhungtana. Next base: position 10,109,195 of record JASAUF010000654.1, on the reverse strand, counting down.
TCAACTCCCGAGTTCTAACGCATCACCTATGTAACATGGATAATGATGATTAAATGTTGTTCGTGTTAGTGCACTAAACATGAGTGGGATTATACTAAATAAGCATATCATACCATAGAGACAGTTAAATTATGCAAGCGGAATACCATGATAAGTATGTATAAAACATATAAGTGGTGGTGCGTCTCCAGAGTATAATCATGTTCCAGGTTAAACAATTACATGTATCGTTTCAAAATACAAAATATCAAAATGTGTAGGTCCGTCAACATCATAAAATCCGTATAGCCCCGACGATCAGAATGTGGCCTACATGAACCCGCCAGAGTACTGCATATACGAGAACTCCTCCTTGTCGTAATAAAAATCAAGCTCTGATTCATAAGCAATGCCATCATCTACAACTAAGACAAAGTCTAGTTGGTGTTTTAAAACACCGTCCTAGAGTGTAACACCCCGAATTTTTGCCAACCTGGAATTAGACATCCTTAGGCAATGGGTCGATCCTAACACTTTATTAACTTGTCAGAACTGAATCCCACAGTCTAAAATTGCTCCTTAACCCATTTCCTTCACAAATCCCACCCTTCACTACCTCGTTCTTTTAATTTTTCAAAGCACTTTCACCCTAGACACTATCTTAAACTAGCTAAGTAGTATAATTTGGATCACTTTAGATACAAACTGCAAAGGACTAAATACTACCTCAGACGGAAATCACTTAGGATTAAATCCTTTAGAAAATTGACAAAGTTAACTAAGTGCTAAACTAGATTAGCTACGAAATCCAGTTGAATCGCTTTAAATACGATCTGCAAGACCCAAAACTTGTAAAATCATTGACGCTAGGTTACCCTGAAATCTAGGATCAATCTCATTACCCTATTTGCTCTCGGGTGCATCTCAAACTCAGTATCGGATCTGGGACCGCACGTCGTCGGAGTCCGAATAATACGGTTAAGGAATTAGGACCGCCTCGCCAGGCTTGACAACCATCTCGGAAATCAAATCCAGATAGTGTCCCACGGCTGTTCGCTTGAGTTCGGAGCGAGAGAGTGTGAAAACACTTTTTTCTTTCCAAAATAAATATCTTAAATAGTAATCTGAGACTCGTCGTTTGCGGATCAGTTTTAAGCTACCAGACCGTCAGAATCTGAACAAATTACACCCTCGGATCAGGAAAAATTTCATAAACATTTACATGTACTCGGAATCTCCGATCGAGATCCACTGACCGTTGAACTGAAACTGGTCCGCCACGCGTGATCTGTAAATCCGACTGAAATGAAAACTTAATAGAACGTAGATCCGGTGTCGGTGAGCTTAAGTCCGACCTTTGGCTCAAGGAGGCCTGCCAGAAGTCCTTCGTTGAGCTGAAAAAGTTCCACTTTGGTTATAACCTATGTGAACCTTGTCTAGAAGTCTATTTTGGTGAAGTTTTAGACTATATAAGGACCTTAAACCCTCTCCCATTTCAGCCATACGAATTTGGATTTGAGAGAGAGAAAAGAGAGAGAAAGTGTGGGAGATGTGGGAGGAACTCCCTGCTGCTGTTCCCTGCCGCTATTCGGGCTTCACCGCCTAATTCTTATTTCCCGGCAATTCCGGCGTCGTTTCTAGGTAAGAAACCCTAACCCTAACCTATTTTAGGATTGTATAGGTTGTAGGTTATGAAATAGCTAACCTGTTTCGTTCTCTAGGTTGCCAAACTCCCGTATACGGAAGCTTAGCGAACCTATCGACTCCGTTACGATTCAACGACAAAAGGTGAGGACTTTAGGTGTATAGGTTGCGGTTTTCAACGCTTTCAATGTCAGATAATGGTAGATTCATGATCTGCATGCAATTGCACATGTACAAAGTGCTTTACATTTCTCATTTCGATTAAAATTGTAGAATTTGGAATTTCACATACTCTAGGTATTCGTATAAAATACCGTATACGTATTTTTTTATGGAAATGTATTTGACATGTTTATTTGTCGTATGGATATTTGATGTATGGATAAAATACTCATTTGGCGAAAGGGTTCGCCTAAATGCATGTTTACTAATATACAGCATGTATGTAGAAATACGGTATTGTAAGAAGTACCGTATACATGTATATTTTAGCGAGATATTTGTCATGATTAATTGTTGTATAAATATATTATGTGTGCATAAAATAATTGCTTGGCGAAAGGAATCGCCATAATACAAGTTCCCTTGTAAATGCTATGTATGTCGAAATTGGGTATCCTAGAAAATACCCCATGCGTATAAATTTTGCTGATGTAATTATCATGATTATTTGCTGTATGAATATGATATATACGTATAAAATACTAGTTTGGTAAAGGGACAACCCTAGTGCACTTTCCTCTAACATACGTCATGTATGTTGAATTAGTGCATTCCAAGTGTTGGTGAAATTGCTTGTGAGTGTAAGTGCTTAAGTGTTAGTGCCTTAGGTAGGTGCTGAGATGGGGTTCTCAACTATCTTAGAGTCATGTATGATACCCTTCATGTGGTTGTTTACTCTAACCACTCACTTATGAAATATATGTATTTGTATCCCTATTTGTATAGTGCTTTACAACATACTTTTGAACATGCTTTGTAACTTGTTTATTAACATGCTTTATGACATGCTTTATAACATGATTGCTAGTGTTCTTGAATTACCATGTTATCATGATGTACTTCACATGCTATAGTTAGGAATTGATTGTGTTTGGGGCTATGATTATAGTCCAGACAATCGGTACCAGAATTGGATTTGTGGCTATGATCCATTTGCCACGTGAGATGTGTTCGACGAACATAGTGGTTGGCCACACGAAGTGCTTATGCTCTTCATATCGTTCAACTTGTTGTGCGCTCGAGCTAGCCAAGCTCGTCAAGCAACCCGATCTGTCTTATGTATGTTCACCATGTTTGGACGCTACCGCTTGAACCTAGGGTACCAAACTTACCAGTGAAATCCCGTTAACCATGGTACCTCGATCCGCTAAGACTCATGAGCTGGGCATGGTGGTATGGGACACCGTGGTCGAGCTGTCGGCCTACGCTGGGGCCATGTGCCTCCCCGTAGTGACCAGTGAGCAACCAGACTCGTGAGCCGATTATGGTGGTATGGGACACTATATTCGAGCTGTCGATACTTACGGCGAGAGCCGAGTACGGTGAGACCTGTATTCGTGCTGACGGGCGACGAGTCCTCCGTAGTGTCTTCGAGTATACTCTAAGGTCTGTGATTGGCGACGAGCCCTTCACAGTAAGTAGAGTGATTGAGCCGAGTACGGTGAGATCTGTATTCGAGCTGACGGCTAGTGATTGAGCCGAGTACGGTGAGACCTGTACTCGAGCTGACGGTCAGCAATTGAGCCGCATACGGTGAGATCTGTATCCGTGCTGATGGGTGACGAGCCCTTTGTGATGCCTTCACTACGCCTCTCAAACCATAATATCGTATGAGATTAACTAGGACTGACGACCCTAGAATGGATCATGTTTGGGAATGATACAAGGGAGGTACCTTAGTTTTCCAATAATGCTGTTTGAAATGAACTAATAATTACTTGGTAATCATGCTCATCATCGCACTGCATGTGCCTGGTAGATGTGGAGCACTGAGGGATGGACGCATTCGCGAACGTAAGATGATGTCGCATGAGGGTGGTTTGGCAAGGGCATACATTATGTCATTTCATACTTGCATTAAATAAGAGTAGTTAAAATTGTTTGATTGTACTGCTTTATCATTACTACTTGACTGAATTGATAACATGTTAACCTATGCTTTATTGTTCCACTGAGTTGATCACTCACTTCCACGATATGGGACGGTGTTCCGAACACCCACCAGACTTTGTCTGATTACAGATGGCGACGCCATTTCTCTGAGCGAGCCGGACTTCTATGACGACGAGAAATGCTTCCTCGTATATCTTTGTTCCGCGCGGCTTTGTGCGAGCCGTGCCTTGATTGTCGGGCGACAGGATGTTGACTAGATCACACTACACAACTTGGTATAATTTAAAATCATACTTGTAATTATTTAACTGTAACTTTATCACACTGGGAGACCCACCACAGTTTATATATTTTATCTATCTATCACAGTCTTCCGCTTGCAAATTTAACTGTCTCTGGAGTATGATATGTTGTTTTGGCTTAATCTCACTCATGTTCATTGCACTAATACCGATCACATTTAATCATCATTCATTTTGTTGCATAAGTGATGCGTTGGAACTCGGGAGTTGAGTTTATGCTCGACCCCGATTTTCGAGTGGCGTTACAAGATGGTATCAGAGCATGATTTGGATTAAACCGGACATGGGTTATGGTCACACGACGCACTTTGACCGACACTCGACTTAGGAGGGAGCGACGGAATGTAGAAACAGTCTTAGACATCCCTGTTCCGTCTAACGGCTAGTTCACTGAAAACGAACTTCGAAATCGAGTCTGTATTCAACCATGGTCGCACGGGTCGACCTTAAAACATTCCTAGGCCGTCTATTAATGAGTCTAGATTACAATCCACTTCACCCTAACCGTTGACCATCGGTAGAATAAGGGATGAACGTGATGAGGATAACTACTCCGAATCCCCGGAGCTTCTCTGGACTCCTCATAGAGACTTCTCGAATCCATGAGGAAAGAAAAGAGAAAATAGAAATAAATTCTAATAAATTCGAAATTGATTAATGAATGACAAAAAAAAAGAGTTTACAACCCTTTAAATGGGAATACCAAGTAATGGGAAGGAAATCAGAAACAAACTACAACTAAAACTCCTAGGTTGTGATGTCTACTAGTGCACAAGGCTTTCAGCCAAAAATAGTAAGTGTCCTATTTGACTTCACCAAACCATTCTCCTAATTATTCTAAGCTCTTTACGCGATGAGCGCAACTCCTAAAGCCCAACAGATGAAGAGTAATCAAACAAAAATTACTATTTTAGTAAAACGAAATTAAAACAGGGAAATGACTGTCAATCGGAGGCTTTTTTCGCAATTCCGGGCTGCACAACCCAGCATAGCAGGGTTGGTTAGCTTCATTAGCTCGTTCTACCCCAAATTCATATATTTTACATCAGATAACTCATTCTAGATTGCAAGATATGTCCGATTTGATCGAAACGACTCGAAACGGAGTCGGGGGGCCACATGTATCAATCCGAGGGGGAACCAAGTGGACCCAGGGTGCATTTGGCACCTTGGGATGGTGGAGGACACAACCCCACTGCGGCGGCGCGGCGCTGAGCAAGGCGGATCGCGGTGGCACCGCGGTCACCGCGGCGTGCCGTGGTCGGGTGGCTCGGCTGGTGTTGGGCCGGGCCTGGGAATGGTCGGCCCGACCTCCCCTATCACGTGGCACGTGCGGTTTGTGCTGAGGTTTCCGATTTTTGGGTCTGTAGCCCCCCTCTCTCTCACATCTTTCCTTCCAAACGCCCTTCCCTTCTACTTTCGAGTTTCCCTCTCAACCCTTTCCCCAAATATGTCAATCCATCATTTTCGCCTATGATCCACCCACTCCCATCGATCACAGCAGCCCTAACCTCCTACCTTTCCCCTTTCTTCCACATTTAAGCTCTCACACCTCCCATTCGAAGCTCACATTCGTGTAAGCTCTCAACCCATCCCATCTATTCATTTTTCCTCCTTCAATCCCTATCAGTTGGGGCCTTTGCAATCTCTGTTGAGGCTCAAGTCAGTGGGGAACCAGTGAAATCAGCCCTTGTTCTCCCCTTTTCTTCGCTTTTCTATAGCCTTCACAATCTCCAAATGATGGGACATTTGGGGCCCGTTCAATTAACTACATTAAGTGGGATTAGGTGGATGGAATTGTAAAAGTAATAATAAATCTATGTAAGTATGGTCCCTAGATTGGGTGTATCCCATGTTTTCCGACACCATGTTTAGAATGTATGCAATTAAGAGTAAATTCTGAGATTTCCTTTCCAATAACACTTAGAAGTTCATTATCCTGGGATTTGGAAATCCCATCTCACACTTTCCGACACAAGGCTCATTTTCCAAAGCCTATACCATTAGTTTTAATCCCCTCCCACCCTCCTACCAAGCAAGCCACTCCCAATCCCGAGGTAGGATTAGCAGCGCAATCCCATTTAATGACCCTTAGAGTTTTGGACCTAGGGCGGTACTCCTAGATTTCGACGGGCCTGACTGTGTGGGAAATCCAACGAATTTATAATGTGAACCTTAGGATCTTCTTAGCTAGTATGAACATGGGTGAAATGCTCTGGCATAGTTAAATTCAAGTTCGGGCAATTCAATTGATAACCTTTGACCCTAAGTGATAAAACCCTTCCTGTATTAGAAATGATGTGAAATCATCTAGTGTATGAGCATAGACTTTGGACTCACCTATGGATTCCCGCTACTCTTAAATTAAGACTAGACTACTGGTTAGGCTAAGGAAGGTAAAAGACTAATTAATTATACTAAGCCAATTGAATAATAGACTTAGTTATTCGAAACTAACCGACTGAGACCCACTACACAATTTTCTTTCCGTATTGGCCTGACCATTTACAACTAAAAGTTTATAATTTTGTCCTTGAAAAGTGTTAGGAGTATATAGCTGATAGAGACTTTGTCTTTTAGGCCTAAAGAATTGCCCAAATGGGCAACAGACAGTTAGGAATTAGGTCCCAAATCACATGCCATGTCAGCATACATATTGTGCTTATGAACGTAAGAAGATAGCCTGCCTATTAAGCTAGACATGATTAAATAGGATAAGTCTGGACCGCGACAAAAAAAATTCCTTGGTAGAATTAGGCATCTTGCCTCAAACTCACACCCATCCGTGATAGCCCCTTTCTATAATCCTAGGTACCAAGACTGATGTAGTGGGAGACCGCATCTCATTTCATGTCAAGGATAGGTTATAAATTACACCTTGTTCCGATGTACGGAGCAGGACATAAATCTTAAGCCTTGAGGGTGAAAATAAAATTTTAAGGGGGGTAGAACATTATGAGCCCAATCTGGTTAGGTCACCTATTGCATCTCTTTGATCTGGGTGGCGCAGCGGAAGCGTGGTGGACCCTACTCCACTGGCCCAGGATCGAAACGGTGCTCGTTAACATACGCACATTATAGAAGCCCTAGCAAGTTCTAATATGAGAAACCGATTTAGCATGATCTAGAAAGATTTGATTCACCATTTCCTTTGACATAGATAATAACGAGGACTCTCTTAGACTAAGACCTAAAGGGCAACCTTAGAATAAACAATTTGAACCTTTCAATGATGGACATTCCCTACGTTTCTAGAGTGATCGGACTACGGAGTTACTGAAATATACAACTGCGAAACATTCGCGGCTTGACCCAATTCTCAATCCTGGGCGACTACCAATGGACTCACTGCTTGGCCGATCAGAAGACCAAGATCCACCAGGATTCGGAAGTGATACGATGAGCTTCCTACCCTGGCCTGGTAGATGATCGATGTATCGGTATCGAGCCCACTATTACCGTCTCTCCGTGTTGGTCAAATAATGAAAACAACTATCTTACTCTAAATTGGTGGGAATTATCGTCAAGACTCCAAATAGGTAAAGAAATAAATTGTAGCAAACCATCAGGGTATGAGAAATGGATAAAGAAATAAATTTTAAGGGGGGTAGACTAAAATGAACCAGCTAGTACATACCCTACCACGTGTAGAAACTTAGAACCAATAAGTCTTAGGCAAATAAAATAATAGAAATCTTCCCTTATTACCCTTAGCCAATTTCGGGGACGAAATTTTGTTTTAAGGGGGGTAGATTGTAACACCCCGAATTTTTGCCAACCTGGAATTAGACATCCTTAGGCAATGGGTCAATCCTAACACTTTATTAACTTGTCAGAACTGAATCCCACAGTCTAAAATCGCTCCTTAACCCATTTCCTTCACAAATCCCACCCTTCACTACCTTGTTCTTTCAATTTTTCAAAGCACTTTCACCCTAGACACTATCTTAAACTAGCTAAGTAGTATAACTTGGATCACTTTAGATACAAACTGCAAAGGACTAAATACTATCTCAGACGGAAATAACTTAGGATTAAATCCTTTAGAAATTTGACAAAGTTAACTAAGTGCTAAACTAGATTAGCTACGAAATCCATTTGAATCGCTTTAAATACGATCTGTAAGACCCAAAACTTGTAAAATCATTGACGCTAGGTTACTCTGAAATCTAGGATCAATCTCATTACCCGGCTGCCCTCGGGAGCATCTCAAAACTCTGTATCGGATCTGGACCGCACGTCGGGAGTCCGAATAATACGAAGTTAAGAAATTAGGACCGCCTCGCTGGGCTTGACAACCATCTCGAAAATCAAATCCAGGATAGTGTCCCACGGCTCTTCGCTTGAGTCCGGAGCGAGAGAGTGTGAAAACACTTTTTTCTTTCCAAAATAAATATCTTGAATAGTAATCTGAGACTCATCGCTTGCGGATCAGTTTTAAGCAACCAGACCTTCAGAATTTGACCAAATTACACCCTCGGATCAGGAAAAATTTCATAAACATTTACATGTACTCGGAATCTCCGATCGAGATCCACTGACCGTTGAACTGAAACTGGTCCGCCACGCGTGATCTGTAAATCCGACTGAAACGAAAACTTAATAAAACGTAGATCCGGTGTCGGTGAGCTTAAGTCCGACCTTTGGCTCAAGGAGGCCCGCTAGAAGTCCTTCGTTGACCTAAAAAAGTTCCACTTTGGTTATAACCTAGGTGAACCTTGTCTAGAAGTCTATTTTGATGAAGTTTTAAACTATATAAGGACCTTAAACCCTCTCCCATTTCAGCCATACGAATTTGGATTTGAGAGAGAGAAAAGAGAGAGAAAGTGTGGGAGATGTGGGAGGAACTCTCTGCTGCTGTTCCCTGCCGCTATTCGGGCTTCACCGCCTGATTCTTATCGCTTTCCCGGTGATTCCGGCGTCGTTTCTAGGTAAGAAACCCTAACCCTAACCTATTTTAGGGTTGTATAGGTTGTAGGTTATGAAATAGCTAACCTGTTTCGTTCTCTAGGTTGCCAAACTCCCGTATACGGAAGCTTAGCGAACCTATCGACTCCGTTACGATTCAACGACAAAAGGTGAGGACTTTAGGTGTATAGGTTGCGGTTTTCAACGCTTTCAATGTCAGATAATGGTAGATTCATGATCTGCATGCAATTGCACATGTACAAAGTGCTTTTCATTTTCTGTTTCAATTAAAATTGTAGAATTTGGAATTTCACATACTCTAGGTATTCGTATAAAATACCGCATACATATTTTTTTATGGAAATGTATTTGACATGTTTATTTGTCGTATGGATATATGATGTATGGATAAAATACTCATTTGGCGAAAGGGTTCGCCTAAATACATGTTTACTAATATACACCATGTATGTAGAAATACGGTATTGTAAGAAGTACCGTATACATGTATATTTTAGCGAGATGTTTGTCATGATTAATTGTTGTATAAATATATTATGTGCGCATAAAATAATTGCTTGGCAAAAGGAATCGCCGTAATACAAGTTCCCTTGTAAATGCTATGTATGTCGAAATTGGGTATCCTAGAAAATACCCCATGCGTATAAATTTTGCTGATGTAATTATCATGATTATTTGCTGTATGAATATGATATATACGTATAAAATACTAGTTTGGTAAAGGGACAACCCTAGTGCACTTTCCTCTAACATATGTCATGTATGTTGAATTAGTGCATTCCAAGTGTTGGTGAAATTGCTTGTGAGTGTAAGTGCTTAAGTGTTAGTGCCTTAGGTAGGTGCTGAGATGGGGTTCTCAACTATCTTAGAGTCATGTATGATACCCTTCATGTGGTTGTTTACTCTAACCACTCACTTATGAAATATATGTATTTGTATCCCTATTTGTATAGTGCTTTACAACATGCTTTTGAACATGCTTTGTAACTTGTTTATTAACATGCTTTATGACATGCTTTATAACATGATTGCTAGTGTTCTTGAATTACCATGTTATCATGCTGTACTTCACATGCTATGGTTAGGAATTGATTGTGTTTGGGGCTATGATTATAGTCCAGACAATCGGTACCAGAATTGGATTTGTGGCTATGATCCATTTGCCACGTGAGATGTGTTCGACGAACCCGAGTCGTACTGCGGTTGACGATAGCGGTTAGCCACACGAAGTGCTTATGCGCTTCATATCGTTCAACTTGTTGTGCACTCGAGCTAGCCAAGCTCGTCAAGCAACCCGATCTGTCTTATGTATGTTCACCATGTTTGGACGCTATCGCTTGAACCTAGGGTACCAAACTTACCAGTGAAATCCTGTTAACCATGGTACCTCGATCCGCTAAGACTCATGAGCCGGGCATGGTGGTCTGGGACACCGTGGTCGAGCTGTCGGCCTACGCTGGGGCCATGTGCCTCCCCGTAGTGACCAGTGAGCAACCAGACTCGTGAGCCGATTATGGTAGTATGGGACACTATATTCGAGCTGTCGATACTTACGGTGAGAGCCGAGTACGGTGAGACCTGTATTCGTGCTAAAGGGCGACGAGTCCTCCGTAGTGTCTTCGAGTATACTCTAAGGTCTGTGATTGGCAACGAGCCCTTCACAGCAACTAGAGCATGAGTTGAGCCAAGTACGGTGAGATCTGTATTCAAGCTGACGGCTAGTGATTGAGCCGAGTACGGTGAGACCTGTACTCGAGCTGACGGTCAGTAATTGAGCCGCATACGGTGAGATCTGTATCCATGCTGACGGGTGACGAGCCCTTTGTGATGCCTTCGCTACGCCTCTCAAACCATAATATCGTATGAGATTAACTAGGACTGACGACCCTAGAATGGATCATGTTTGGGAATGATACAAGGGAGGTACCTTAGTTTCCCAATACTGTTGTTTGAAATGAACTAATAATTACTCGGTAATCATGCTCATCATCGCACTGCATGTGCCTGGTAGATGTGGAGCACTGAGGGATGGACGCATTCGCGAACGTAAGATGATGTCGCATGAGGGTGGTTTGGCAAGGGCATACATCATGTCATTTCATACTTGCATTAAATAAGAGTAGTTAAAATTGTTTGATTGTATTGCTTTATCATTACTACTTGACTGAATTGATAACATGTTAACCTATGCTTTATTGTTCCACTGAGTTGATCACTCACTTCCACGATACGGGACGGTGTTCCGAACACCCACCAAACTCTGTCTGATTGCAAATGGCGACGCTACTGCTGAGGCGGAGCCGGACTTCTATGACGACGAGAATACTTCCTCGTATATGCTATTTTCTGGCGGCTTCGTGTGAGCCGTGCCTTGATTGTCGGGGCTCAGGGATGTTGACTAGATCACACTACACAACTTGGTATAATTTAAAATCATACTTGTAATTATTTAACCTGGTAACTTTATCACACTTTGGAGACCCACCACAATTTATATATTTTATCTATCTATCACAGTCTTCCGCTTGCAAATTTAACTGTCTCTGGAGTATGATATGCTATTTTGGCTTAATCTCACTCATGTTCATTGCACTAATACCAATCACATTCAATCATCATTCATTTTGTTGCATAAGTGATGCGTTGGAACTCGGGAGTTGAGTTTATGCTCGACCCCCGATTTTCAGGGTGTTACATAGAGTGGGAGTGAGTGATCAACTCAGTGGAACTATAAGGCAAAGGTTAACATGTTATCAATTCAGTCAAGCAGTAATGATAAAGGAGTACAACAATCATGTCCTAAATTACTCGTATTATTGCAAGAATGGTATGCGATAATGATGCATGACCTCACCTACACTCCCTCAGCGACTTCATCTCACGTTCGCGCATGATATCCTCCCGAAACGTGCTCTTCTTCGTCAAAGCACATGCAGTGCAGTGCATGATCGTGATTAGTCAAGTTCTTAATTAGGCATATTTATACAACAGGATTGGGAAGCTAAGATACCTCCCTTCATATCATTTACCCAAACGTTGATCCATCTAGGGTCGTTAATCCTAGTTAATTGCATACGAAGAATAGTTTCAGGTCACTATGGAGCAGCTTGTCACGTTAGCGCAGGCCTGGTTTATACTTAAGGTGATTATGGAAAAGCTCGTCACCTTAACGTAGTCTTAGAGTATGCTCGAGGTCACTACGGGCTCGTCACCTGTTCATAGGCCGATGGCTTGAATACAGTGTCTCATATAACCGTATTCAGCTCATGAGTCTGGGTTGCTCATTGGACACTATAGGGAGGCTCGTCGCCCCAACGTAGGCCAACAGCTCCACCACGGTGTCCCATACCACCATGTCTGGCTCATGAGTCTTAGCAGATCGAGGTACCAAGGTAAACGGGCCTTTCGCTGGTAAGTTTGGTACTTTAGATTCAAGCAGTAGCGTCCATACATGGTGAACATATATTGGGCCAATCGGGTTACTTGACAAGCTCGACTGGTATGAGCGTATGTTGACTTGATTGACATGGAGTGCGTAAGCATTCTGCGTTGCCTAACCACTGTCGACAAATAACGTACGACTCAGATTCATTAAGCGTATCCGTTGTGGCTAACTAGTACGGCCACCGATCGTAAACCATTACCGATTGCCTAGACTACATCGTAGCCCCAATCACACTCCAACCAATAGCATCCACATGTGATATTCCAAGACAACATGTAACAACCAAATCTAAACATAAATCCCATTCGAGCATTTTAACAAACACATTCCACACATTCATCAGCATGGGCATTCATCTGTAAATCACAGTAGTAAGATAGGTTGCATAAAGGAAACTGTTACTATATATAAGGGAATTGAGAATCCTATCTCAACACCCATAGTAATTACATTACATCAAGCATTTTTTCATTCAGGCATTTTATCAAACACCTAGACCACACATATTGCATACAGGTAATAAATTCGTTAAAAACACATGCTATAGCTAGTCCTTTCACAAGGAGTAGCCATGTATACAATGATCATGTATTAGCGATCAATAATCATAGCAAGCACAAATCATAATTCCATACTCATTCAAACATTTTTACAAACACTTAGACTACACACTTCAACATACATGGCGTATGCTGGTCATAACATGTATTAGAGCAAATCCTTTCACCAAGGAGTTGTCACATATAAAACAATTATATATCCATGACGGATAATCATGGCAAGCACGAATCCAAATTCCATACCTATTCAAACATTTTTACAAACACTTAGACTACACCCTTCAACATACATGGCGTATGTTGGTCATAACATGTATTAGAGCAAATCCTTTCACCAAGGAGTTGTCACATATACAACAATCATATATCCATGTCAGATAATCATGGCAAGCATGAATCTAAATTTCATACTCATTCAAATATTTTTACAAACACTTAGACTACACACTTCAACATACATGGCATATGTTGGTCATAACATTATTAAAGCAAATCCTTTCACCAAGGATTTGTCACATATACAACAATCATATATCCACGAATGATAATCATGGCAAGAACGAATCTAAATTCCATACCCATTCAAACATTTCAACACACACATGAATTACACTATATTAACATAGTTCATGTATATCTGTAAAGCGAGGGAGACATCATATCTAGCATGAGAAATGGCAACCAAGTCAGTTATAAATTATTAACTGACATTGACAACCTTGAAAACCATGACTTAAATGTTTATAGTCCGCACCTTTCGCCGGTAAACTCGTAACAGATTCAGTTTGAACACTCTCGCCTTGTAAACTAGACTTTGAATACCTAATCAATAAAATGGGTTAGCTATTTCACCAATTTATATATTTCGATTCCTAAAACAGGTTAGGGTTAGGGTTTCTTACCCAAGAACGGAATCAGAATTTTTGGTATAGCGATACGGAAGCGGTAGTTACATACGTGGAGTAGTGGGATCGAATCCCAGGAACTATCTCTTACTCGCTCTCTCACTTCTCCACTTTCTCGTTCACTTTCTCTCTCTTTTCTCTTTTAGGGTTTAGAATTCATATGGAATGAGAGAGGGGTGGGTAAAGGCCCTAATATAGGGTCAGAACTGAAGGGAATGGCCCTAGGGCCAGGGTATACTTAGGTTATAGCCAAAGAGTGGTTGTTTCGGTCCAACAGAACACATCTGGAGGCCCCTTTTCTGCATACGATCTGGGAAAAGTCCCCTGACATTGGATCTAGGTCAGGTTAAGTTTTTGGTTCGATCGAATTTAATGAACGACCGTAGAGGACCAGTTTCAGTTCAACGGTCATCGCCACTTAATTAGGGCCACAAGTACACTGACCAGCGTATGAAATCTTTCCTGATCCGAGGGTGTATTTGGGTCAGATTATTACGGTCTGAAACCTTAGAATTGGCCCGCAAGCGAACGGCCCAGTTTACTTAAATCTGAATACATTTTCTAAAGATATTCGTGTTTCTCACACACTTCGCTATGGGCTAAAGTTGTACGTTTCTAGATACTATCTGGACTTGATTTCCAAGATGATCGTCAAGCCCAGTAAGTCGGTCATATTCGTATAGTCTTGCGGTAATCGGACTTTCGACGTGCGGTACAAGTCTGATGCGGAGTTTCAGTGTGCTCCCGAGAGCAACCGAGTTTTTAGATTGATTCTAAGTTTCAGGGTTATGTAACATCAACGATTCTATACATTTTGGGTCTTGCAGTTCATATTTAAAGTGGTTCAAGCTAATTTCACAGATAATTTAGTTTAACACTTGATTAATTTTTGTCTAATTTTTAAAGCATTTGATCCTGAGCGATTTTTGCCTGAGGTGGAACTCGGGTCTTTGTACGAATTTTTTTGAGACGTTACATCTATGCTTAATTCAAGTCACAAGATTAGACTCAGAGTCCCATCCTATCCAATTGGAAGATATCTCAGTAAATTCAAATCTGAACTTCCTTTGAACTAGTTCTCAATGGATGAGAGGTGTGATAACTGGAAGTGATTCCATCACAAAACCATGCCCATGAGACAAGGCAAACAATAGGATTTACCAATCTCATAACCAATCTGGGAGAATTTTGAAAGTTAGGGATGATTCGATCATCCAACCATGCCCAAGGGATGATGGTGAACAACATGATTTCTTAATTTCACAATTTCAATACATGAAAAGAACATACTCAAAGTTATCGCAAATCTATTTTAATTTGAGTCACAACAAACCATTAAAAACTGAAAGTATTCCTTATAATCAAACCAAAATCAAAGTGAGTTCAATATAAACATGAATCAAAGCAATAAAAACATCCATCACGCTACAAGCTTCACCTCTTAGCCATAACTAAGAGGTTTAGCTAACCATAGACATGATTGAACTAGAATCTCTTAAGAAAAGCATAAAAACTACTAAGGAAAGCGAAGAAAAAACTCTTGGTGACGGCTTCTCCATATTTTTTCTCCGCTCCTTAAACCCTAGATGATGCCTAGGGGTGCCATAGAGACCCCTATTTATAGTTTTAGGCCTTAGACTTTCGCACCGAGTGGAAATTTCTGGAAACTGTCTAAAATTTACGCAGTCCGTGCAAAAATCGCGAAACCCTCGACTGGTCATGGGCCGTCCTCGACCAGTCTCACCTTCTACTGGTCGAGCAGGACAAAAATTTAGTTGTTTTACTCGCTGGAGTTCGAGTCGAGGCACCTTGACCGGTCGAGCAGAGCCCATGACTAGTCGTACATAGCCAGGACTGGTCGAGCATACACAGGAGTGGTCGATTCGAAGCTAGGACTAGTCGAAGATGGCTGAATTTCACTTCAAAACTCTGATTTTCTTCATTCTTGACTTAATTTTCTTGGATCTTCAGTATGTGCATTCTTCATTCTTGGTTTCATCAGATCCAATCTTAGCTTTAGTGATTCTTGAGCGTTAAATCCATGCTTTTAAATTCACCTTACAACACAAACATGATTAAAATAGAACATTAACCGTTATCATGTTCATAAAACCAAGTAATAGATGGGGTTCAATATGCAATATTTGACCCTCAATAATGTTCTAAATGCGGTAGTAACTTTTCAAGTTTAGGGACTCCTTGGGCATACTTCCATGTATCCTTTGAACTTAATAGGGAAGCCACTTCACATTTTAGTTTCTCATTTTCTGTTCTTAAATTTTCAAGTTAAGATGTTTTGAAATTCAAATCGCAATTTTCTTTTTCAAAATAATAAAAAAAAAATATGAGATTTTTCTAAAACAGAATTTTCAAATTCCTCTTTTAATTTTAAAATTTTCTCTTTTTGAAGTTTTAGCTTGACAACAATCTTATAACTTTCCCTGTATTAGGCATTATAGCCATCTTGAAGATCATCTTCATTATCATTTTCAGGGTCACTTCTCAGATTTTCATATTCGGTTGAATCGCAACTATCTGTGGAAGTGACTCTAGCTAGAGTCATTAAAGCCTTGACTTCATTTGAAGTTTCGGGTTCGGATTCATCCGACTGAGAAGAAGCTTCAGAGTTGGATGATTCATCCCATGTAGCTATCATGCCTTTTCTCTTTGGCTTGTTCCTTTTTGGACACTTATTTGCCAAATGCCCATATTTATGGCAGTTGAAGCACTATCTTTTAGAGATTTCCATTTTTTAGATTTACCCTTTTTCTTCTCAGAGGGTTTTTTAAAATCAACTCTTTTGTTACTTTTAAAAATCTTGTAAAACTTTTTAATAAGTAAATGCATATCATCCTCCGAGTTTTCACAATCAGAACTAACATTACAATCTTGAGAAATATATTTGGATGATTTAAGAGCTATGGACTTGCTTTTGGGGCTTTGAAATTTAACTCGTAAGTTGAAGTGAACCAACAAGTTCCTCAACCTTCATATGATCTGTGTCTCTCAGTTCCTAAATGGCACACCTTGGAATTAAATCTCTTAAGTGAACGCAGTATTTTTGCACAGATTTTGCTTTCGACAACCTGATGTCTTGAACTCGGTAAGGATAAAATACTCAAACTAAAATAAGAAGCAAATAGAAAGAAACTAGCTATTACAACATTCACTACATGTACATGAAATAAATATAAACATTCATCACACATACATCACATACATCATCATCATCCACCAAACTCCAAGAATTATAGTGGTTCGGTGTGTACACCAACTATTCTCAAACAGTCACACCTATTCCACTCCCAATAATCACAACCCACGTGATATTGGCTTTCACTATGAAAGAAGGTTTTCCAAGGTTTACCTTAAAAACTTTACAATTGTGTTTTCAATGGGCTACTACAATTAAAAACCCCACGTTGAGATTTTCTGGCTATCTTAGTCAAAACCACAATAGAGATTTTATGGCAATCTCACAAACTAAAAGCTATAAATAAAAATACTTATCTGAAGATTCTTCTTCGATGTAGCTCGGTAGAACTGCTTCTTTGAAGATGAAGATGTCCAATGTTCAATCACAAATATAGAAGGGTTCTAGATCTAAATGAATTTTAAATCAATCCAACCTTGGGTTACTTTGATTTAATTTCTTGGATCTCAAAAGGGGTAGAGAAGAACACCCTTATAAAATCAGATTTATGCTAAGAGAGTTCAAGAAATTAGAAATCAAAAAGCTATAACAAAGAATCTTAATTTACCAGACAATAGCTTCATAATAATGGGGTTCTTTCTCTCAAAGTGGTGGCTTGATTTTTCTTTGAATGAATGAAAAAAGCTAAGGAGAGACATCTATTTATATGCTAAAAAACGGTTCCTTCGACTGGTCTAAGGTCAGCCTTGACTGGTCTTGGGAGCAACCAAAATTCAAAAATTCTAGCGCGATCGGATTTAACCGACCCTCAACTGGTCGAGTGGGACCCAAAATGGTTGCTGGACCTCGAGTTGAGCCTTACTCGACTGGTCGAGCTAGGTCCCACATTGAGAGAGCCTGGACTAGTCGAGCCAGAGCCTAGACTAGTCGAACATTGACTAGGACTAGTCGAGGCAAAGCCTAAAAGAAGTACAATAACCCATATTAAATGTGAAATATGAATGACCTAAACCTAAGATCTTTCTAGGGTCATTTATACCTGAAATATTAAACATTGAACTTGTAGCTTCGGTAGCTTCGGTAGATAGTATACTTGAAGTACTTGAAGCCTAATCTTGTATACTTGAAACTTGATCTTGTATACTTGAAACTTGATCTTGATCTTGACCATGTAATGCACTTGGACTTGATCTTGCATTTGAAGTAGCACTTGCACTTGGTCTAGTACTTGAACTAGTACTTGTAGTTAAACATGCACTTTGACTTGAAGTAGAACTTGCACTTGAAGTTGAAGTAACATTTGATATTGATGTTGTACTTGAAGTTGATGAAGCACTTGAAGTTGATGTAGATAGAGCAATATTCATGACTTATAGCTCATCTTCGCATGAAGGTGAACTTTCCATCTATGAACAAGTTCATCATTCCAAAGTGGTTTGTCACTACGAAATTTGATAATACAAGGTGCTAGATATATAACAAAGCACTTACAATCACTCCATGTGAGCATTTTGAGCTCACCTTAAAGATGTACGTGTTCTGTTGCATTCTCTAGAAGTTAGACACTAATCCTATAGGTAAATCATTTATCTAACATCTTTTAGAAATGCCCATTTAGGTGAATCCCCAAATTAAAACCAACTATACCATTAGATGTAAGAAATTCGACCAACCCTCTCTCTTATTACCTTGGAACTCTCAATAGGAAGATCATTACAAGATAGCAAATCAAAGGAGTTGAAGA
The DNA here is from genome assembly GCA_030180095.1 of Magnolia changhungtana. Lineage (NCBI taxonomy): Eukaryota > Viridiplantae > Streptophyta > Magnoliopsida > Magnoliales > Magnoliaceae > Magnolia > Magnolia changhungtana. The sequence continues at coordinate 10,090,418 of JASAUF010000654.1, read as the reverse complement.
AGATCCACTTCAAAGATCGTGGGAGCTAAAGAGAAGTATATTTAAGACTGAAGAAACATTTCAACAAAGGGACTATCAATGGAGCTCATCCAAACTTAAAAAAGTTTATTTTAGAATCCATTTGTATGCTTAATTCTTGTATAGAATTGAGTATAGAATTTGCAACCCAAACTCAAATAGGTCATTGTATAGGACTACCTCTGATAGTAGTATATGTAGATCCTTGTGTAGAACCGCCTCTATCGAGAGTGTACATAAGTCCTTGTATAGGACCACATCGGTTCCTACTTAGCTTATAGAAAACCTTGGGAGTCTTCGAGGGAGCCACTGACACGGGTGCATACGTGTATATGTCCACTAAGACGAGTGTGTAAGTGTAGGTCATTGTGTAGTACCGCCACTGACACAAGTGTGTATTTGTAGGTTTGTAGTGAACATAGTGAAAACCATTGTAAAGCTTTTTGGTGAACTTATGGAAAATCAATTGAAATAGTGAAATCTGGTACACTCGAGTTTGAGTGTGTCTGTCGGGAGTGGAGTAAGCATTTATTCGATCCACTATATATCACTGTGTTTGTGATTGCTGATGTTTGTGATTGGATTTGTTTATTTTATATGAATGCATAAAATAGATTGTATGCTAGGTACTTAATTCAGTGCACACACAATTGATATTATTATCTCTAATCATAGAATAGTTGCAGAATTAGTTGTATCCTTTTAGTTTATGATCTATTATCTCTAATCATAGAATAGTTGCAGAATTAGTTGTATCCTTTTAGTTTATGATCTTGAACCTAATTCACCTTGTGGATTAATCTGCATTAATTGATAAATATTTTTAAAATTTCCCATTCACCTACCCTCTAGAACTTAACCATAATTCTAAGCTCTGTAAGCTTTTGCGTATCATTATATCATGTTAGATAATCCACGCAATTTTAGTTGTTATTTCTACAAACATGTTTGGTAACTCCAGATTCTACCCAACATTCAACATCCTCACTCACTATGTTAACCTCAGAGACGATGGCTGCCAGATTCATGTCTTCTGTCATATTGGCTTGCCATTTCGTTTCTTACATTTTCTTTTTATATTTTCAACATTCTTCTTTTAAAGTGACTGATGATTTTGCAAAAGAAGCATGGACCCTTCTTAGATGTGTTATTTTTAAACCATTGATTATTAGGTTTCAGTCGATCGTCTTTTTAAAAAGGTGGTGTAACACCTTATTCTTCAATACTCGAGTATTAAATGTCTGCTGGTGTCACTATAAATTTTTTTTCTTATTAGTCATGTAATTATATGTGATTACTCATGAATTGAACTCGAAAAGACTTGAAATTTTACATAAAACTTTAATTCTGGAAACCTAAACTCGATAAAAATTATAAATGTTCTACGGTCCAACCAACATAACTGTCGGTTCCTATCAGTCTGACCAATAAAACTCATCGGTTCGACCAACTAACTCTGTTAAATCTCCAATTCGTGGGGAGAATTTTTTTAAAAATAGAAGTCTGTTTCTAGCTACCTTGTTAGCGATTCGCGTGAGGAAGGATCCTGTGATTCTATCCCCTTATTGCGTTAAATTTCAGCCCTCCAACCTAGGGTTTCCAGCCACATAAGGAAAGAAAACATAATCTTTCTTGTTAGAGAGTGTTTCCCTAGAATGAATTAGAGTCATTCATGAGCTCTTCCAATCAATCACAGTAGTCCAAATCAAACTAATGGGAGAACCTAAAACCTACTCTTGTAACTACTAATGTTTTTCCAACATTTGCTACAGTTTTTTCTCTTAATAGTGAGATGGATAAGAGCCCACCACGAAATGCATCACGATAGTCCAAACGTGGACCCCATGAGTCATAGGATCCCATTAAATTCATTAAGAAGCTTCATATTGGAAAGAAACACCTCCATTCAAGAATTTTCATGGCTAACCGAGCCTACTTCTTCGTTTGGCCAAAATCACCCATCATCTGGATTAAGCGTGGCTTGTTAATCTAAGACATTCGAATGGTGGGCCTTAGCATCGGATCATTATTCCCAGAGTTGATTTGCTCTCATGCATATAGTTGGAGTTGGATAGAGGGTTATCTTCAAACCAAATTACAAGTTAGCTTAACTTAACCTCCTGTAACTAATCAGCTAATTAGTTTTAAAAGTATCTAAAGATGAGATTATATAAGAGCCTATGAATTCTCTTTCCCTATCTTAGACTAATCCTTTTCAAAATCCAAAATCTGAGAGAGTGAAGGTGAGCATGAGATTAGGTCTGAATTGGGCTGAGTTAGGGGCTGCCTCTACCGAGTTGACTCGACTACCTTCCACCGAGTCTAGTAAATCGTAAGGGTTGTGTGGGTCTCCTTCCATCAACAACTTCTTTGTGAGGGAGTGAGCTCATGTCTAACTTCAATTGAGGTAAAAACTCCACCCTCTTTTGTTTTGTATTAAAACTGAGTCCTTATCTTGCACTTAATTAACTCAATTGGGGCATAAGTAGTATATGGCCATGGGTTGATGGTGAGTTTGGCTAAATGAGTTTATTCAAACCCAATGGGCTGTAAATCAGCAAATGGATCAACAACCCCAGTCTAGAATCGAGTTTGAGAGTTGTTTTGCATATAGAACAACACATAGCCATTGAGTTAATGACTCGGTGCATTGTGTTTTTTTTTTGAGGTTGAAATCTAACTTGAATCAGGCTTGGTTGGTTCAAATTTCTCAAAAGGCTTAATGTGGAGTTCGGATTAGAGAGTTAGCTTGGGTTTCGGGATCGAGTTAGGTTGTATCATTGACTAGGTAAGTGATTTTCCATCCTTTGTATTTTTTCAGGCTTAATTGTTGGTTGAATTAGAGTAATCTTAGTTTCCTTAATTATTTAATTATAGGAAATCAATTTTCCCCAAATTGGAATCCATCTTTCCAATAGATCTGGCTTGAGCAAATCGAGTCGCACCATAAGGTGAGTTGACTCAGTTGTAGTAGAATGTCAATCAAGTTTAAATCAATTGAATCATTAATTTCATACTTAAATGTGAAATCTAATTCTTATAAGTGTAGATCCTTTTGTTCAAGATTGATTAACATCAAGTTGTGTTGGATTAGATCCAAGTTAGCTCGAATTTGAGGTAAGCTAGCCCCTACTCCTCAATTTAGAATGTTAATTAGAGCTTCACTAATAGCTAACATATAGTAATGAAATGCACATTTGATTGATTATCATAGGGCTACATTCAATATAGCTATTGGTCTCTAATTGGGACAAAGTTCAGGTGCACATTGACGCAACTTAGATTAGATAGGTAATTGACCTCTTAATCCATTCATTTGAATTTAATACTAATTATGTAAAGTTGAATTGCTGATTTGAATGTGGGAAATTGGATTTCTCCAATTTCCCTCATTTGAATCTATGCCTGGTTATATGCATTCGTTCTATTTGAATCATAACATTCCTGTGTGGTATTCTAGGTTAGATCGGGAGTTTAGTACTCATTAGTGTCTTATAGTCAAGCGAGAAGTGAATCCACACCCAAGGTGAGGATAGCCTTCAAGCTTTCCACCTTTGTGATAGTTTAGTTTAGTTTTCCTTTTGAATTATTAATTTGCCTAATCTAATGTTCATTCCCAATATATGAGTACAATCTAATAATTAATTGAGTTACAAATGTTAATCTCTGAAAAGGGCGAGCTTAACAGTCCTGTGGGGGGGGGGGGGGGGGGTGAATAAGACTATGCCCAGTAAAAATTAAATTACTAAAATAATAAATAAATTAGGAAATACACTCTCACTAGTATTGAAAAATTGATTCAAACTTAGTTCGTAGGACAACCTACACCCAAAATAAATTTTAGGCAGATAACCTTATTTTACGAACAATCATAAGGATCAAGATCTCAAACCAAGCAAGAGACAATAAAGATATCTATTACAAGCATTCACCACTTTTGCATAAATAAAATTACAACCATTCACCACAAATGCAAAAAGTAAACATTCACCACAAACACCAAGAGTTATAGTAGTTCAGTGTGTATGACAACTGTTTTCAAATAGCCACACCTACTCCACTCTCAATAATCACTATCCACGTAATATTGGCTTTCACTATAAACAAGGTTTTCATAGGGACACCTTAAAACCTTATACAGTTGTGATTTTAAAGGTGAAAAGGGCGAGCTCTCAGTCCTAGAGTGGGGGGGGGGGGAATAGGACTATGCCAAATAGAAATAAAGTACAGAATATAAAAATAGATATCTGAAATAAATAACAATCTCAGTTGCAATAGTATTGAGAGGTTGATACAAACGTTGTTCAAAGGACAACCTTACACCAAAAACCAAGGTTTATGGTAGGACAACCTGATTTCTTGAACTCAGTAAGGATCAAAAACTCAAACCAGAGTAAGAAGCAATAGAAAGAAATCTAACTATTACAACATTCACCACATGTACATGAAAGAGATAAAAGCATTCAACACATATACATCACATACAACATCCACCACAACTCTAAGAATTATAGTGGTTCGGTGTATACACCAACTGTTCGCAAATAGCCACACCTACTTCACTCCCAATAATCACAACCCATGTGATATTGGCTTTCACTAAGAAAGAAGGTTTTCCAAGGTTCACCTTAAAACCTTTACAGTTGTATTTTTCAATTGGGCTTACACAATCAAAAACCCTGTGGTGAGATTTTCTGGCTGATCTCAGTCAGAACCAAAAATAGAGATTTTCTAGCTAATCTCACAAACCAAATACAAAAAATATAAAATACTTATCTGAAGATTCTTCTTCAATGTAGCCCTGTAGAACCGCTTATTTGAAGACGAAGATGTTCAATATTCAATCACACAAATGGAAGGGTTCTAAGTCTAAATGAATTTTAAATTAATTCAACCTTAGGCTACTTTGATTTAATTTCTTAGATCTCAAAAGGGATAGATCAGAATTCCCTTTTATAAAATCAGATTGAAGTAGTAAGAGATCAATAAATTATAAATAAAAAAAGATATAAAAGAATCTTAAATTACCGTACAATAGTTTCACAATCATGGGGACATAATTCTCAGAATGGTGGCTTGATTTAGCTTGGAATGAATGAAAAACTTTGAGAAAAGACCTCTATTTATAGGAAAAAAAATGGTTCCTTTGCCTAGTCTAAGGTCTCCCTCGACTAGTCCTGAGAACAACCAAATTTTATAAATCCTGGCACGATCGGATAAAACCGACCCTCGACTGGTCGAGTGTCCTGCTCAAGTGGCCTTCTTGACTGATCGAGCATGGCACTCGACTGGTCAAGTGGAGCTCAAAATGGTTGCTGGAGTTTGATTTGAGCCCTGTTCGACTGGTCAAGCACTGTTCCCAGGACTGGTCAAGCAGGGTGCTCAACTGGTCGTGAACCTACCAGAAAATTCAAAAATTTTAAGTTATTTCCTAAACTGATCGAGACAGAGCCTGGACTAGTCGAACATAGGTTAAGACTAGTCGAACCAAAGCCTATAATAAGTATATTAACCCATATAGAATATGCAATATGAATGATCTAATCCTAAGGTCTTTCTAGGGTCATATATACCTGAAAATTGAACACTGAACCATGTAACTTCACTTGCTTCCACTTGATCTTGTACTTGAAGTTCTTGAAGCATGATCTTGTACACTTGAAATTCTTGAACTTAATCTTGAACATTTATAATTCTTGAACTTGATCTTGTCCACGTAGTGCCTTTGAGATAACATATAGACTTGAAGTAGCACATGAAGTAGGTTTAGAACTTGCACTTGAGCTAACGCTTTGACTTGATCTTGAATTTGAAACCGTACTTGAACTTGAAGCAATACTACATGACTTGAATGTAGCACATCTTCACTTGAAGGTGAACTTTCCATCACTTCAACTTGAAGGTGAACTTTCCATCACTTGTACAGGTCCATCAATCCAAAGTGGTTTGTCACAATGAAATTTGACAACTAAGGGTGCTAAATATATAATACAACACTTACAATCTCCCCCTTTGTCGAATTTGGGACAAAAACCAACTTGAAAAATCAACCTATACATACATAATGCACGAGTTCACAATTCCTCTTCATAAAGAAACTCCCCCTCAATCGACTCCCCTCAGTTTGAGCTTGGTGACTTATTGTAGAGTACCTGTATTAACAAATACACATATATCCAAAAAAAAATGCACTCCTCTACACCATACTACACCAATCAAACTTTTTCATGACCATAAAGCCTACAAAATTCTCCCCCGTTTTGTCACAACTTGACAAAGGAAGATATTAATAGTAAACAACCATAGATGTGATTATGATAATAGCAGTAGAATAAAAGTATATAAAAAAAAAGTAAAGCAAGTAGAGTTTAACATAAACATAGGATAATAAGTGTCATAAAGTTAAGCATCCAGAATATCAAGCAGTCATACCAGACCAGCAAAATATAAAGTCATAATCCAAGTTATACATGAGCAAAATGTAAAGAAAAAGATCACTAATCTGATCTAGAAGAAGACAAAGGTGGAATAGAATGATCAATCTGATGGAGTCCTCTGGTAATGCGATGAAAGTATTTTCACATATATTTCATGGATAATTTTTTACTCTCATTCAGATTGTCTTGAGTAACTTTCAAGGCATCCACCTTCTCTTCCAAAGAGCAAAGACGCTCATCAAACTAAGGTTCCTGAAAATCAGGATCAGCTTCGACATCATCAGATTCAAGTTCATTAAATATATCTTCCATCATGGTCTTAGTTGGCAATGCATCTTCTTCACCAACTTCCTCTACTCCCACATCCATTTGGCTTGGATTCAGCTTTAGGTTCATCTTGTTTATATTTGAGTTGTTAAAGGGGAGAACCGAAACAGGAGCTTCACCAGGAGGCGTGACCATATTGTAGTACACGGCTAAGGTGGTCATCAAATAGGCAAAGGGAATATATCCGTGGCCTAAATGAAGACAAAATTGAATAATAATGTAGCATATCAAAGATGGAAAAATAGATGGGAATACCAGACACAACGGAATGTAAAATGCGAGCCATGAATGAAGTAAGATCAACTTTATTATCAAAGCACGGATAGACATTTGCAATAAAAATGTGATGCAGGACCCTGTATTTGGGTAACATTTAGTTGGCCCAAAGCTCATTTCCATCATTCCATTCCGAGCCCATATTACATAATTTACGAGTTACCAAACGTCTTTTCGATTCATTCAATCGATCGGCTAAAGTTGGTTTGGGTATACCATCATCATTCACATTGATGTCTAGCAAACTTGAAATTACATACCTATCAACTTGAAAATTGTATTACCTACATGTAATTGTGAAAGTCAAATTTTCAAGTGATACGTCGCTCATACAAGCAACCATACCCTGTGCAATGGAGCGGTACACGGGTCCGCCCCAATTCAAAATGTTTTCCCAACCTGTATCCACTAGGATGGGAAGAAGTTAAAACTGAGCCAAGTGATTTGAATTGACGCTCTGCTCAACAATGATCTCTCGAGTGCAAAAATCTCGCACATATTCGAGATCTTCCTTGGGTGATCGAAGGGTTCGTACCCTAATAGGTGTGGAACGAGAAGAGGAAGCTCGAGTAGCTTTCTTCTTCGAACGAATTTCCATTGCAAGATTCAAAATAAGAAAAACATCAATGGAAGATGGGGTTTGGAGCAAATCAATTTTTGAGCAAAAACCCTTTGTAAATCAAGAGAAAACCTCAAAAATCTACACCAAAATCTAGCAAGATATGCAAATGGGAACCCAAATATGGAAGGAAGTAAAAAGTGAAGCACTTACCAAGCACTAATCGAAGGTGGGTTCGACGGGTCAGAGACCGACTGGATGATGAAGAAGAGAAAATGGTGAAAAAAGTGATTTTTCTCTCTCATAAAGGGCCTCCAACAGCGCAACTCGACCCGTCGAGCCACAACTGGTCGAGTATGAGCTCGACTGATCGTGTAAGCAACAAAAATACAAATTTTTATTCAAAATTTTTTATTTATTTTACACCAATTATTTGCACAAAAATATAACAAATAAAACATGTTAATATACAATGATAAGCTCAATTAGAATTACACATACCAATATCCATTATCAATTTTGAAAATCAATTTCTGTCAAGAGGTTTAGTAAATACGTCAGTAAGTTGATTTTCCGTTTGAATATATTCCAATGAAATAACTTTATCCTCAACTAAATCCCAGATATAGTGATACCGAATGTCAATATTCTTCGTATTGGAATGTTGGATGGGATTTTTAGATATATTAATTATGTTAGAGTTATCACAATATAAAATCATTGTATCGTAGACAATACCATAATCATTGAGCATCCATTTCATCCATACAAGTTGGGTACAAGGATTTTCGACTACAATGTATTCAGCCTCAGCTGTAGATAATGATACGGAACTTCGTTTCTTACTATGTCAAGATATTAGACAATTTCCAACATAAAAGCATCCACCAGTGGTAGATTTTTTGTTATCTATGTTCAATTTTCAACATAAAAGCATCCACCAGTGGTAGATTTTTTGTTATCTATGTTCCCAGCCCAGTCAGCATCTGTATAACTAGCTAATTGAACATTAGTATCAAGTGAATATCAAAGACCTAGATTAGTCGTACTTGCGACATATCTAATTATGCGTTTGACAACAATTAGATGAGATTCCTTAGGATTTGATTGATATCTAGCACAAATACCTATGTTGAATGTTATATCAGGACAACTTGCAATTAAGTATCATACTACAATATAACTGAGGATCTATACTTTTACCTGTGTCATCCTTCCAGAGCTTGAGAGTCGTACTCATAGGAGTATCTAATTTCTTACGATTTTCGAATCCAAATTTCTTAACCAGGTTTAAGGTGTACTTAGTTTGAGAAATGAAGATACCATCATCTAGTTGGTTAATCTATAGCCCTAGAAAGTAGTTCAATTCTCTTAGCATACTCATTTCGAATCTGGATTTCATCAGCTCTGCAATAGACAGGTTAGTGCAAGTAAAACCATAGATAATATCATCCACGTATATATGTACTATTAGTATTTGTTCATTATATTTTTTAACAAAAAGAGTCTTATCAACACTCCCCATAATAAAATTATAACTTAGCAAGAACTTAGTCAATTTTTCATACCATGCCCTGGGAGCTTGTTTCAACCCATAAAGTGCCTTTTTAAGGCGATACACATGATTAGAGTGTTTAGGGTCCTCAAAACCCTTAGGTTGTTCAACGTAGGCCTCTTCATGTAGATCACCATTTAAGAATGCACTTTTAACGTTCATTTGGTAAATTTTGAACTTTTTAAAGCAGGCAATGGATATGAATAATCTGATGGATTCAAGACAAGCTACTAGGGCAAAGGTTTCATCATAATCAACTCCTTCAATCTAAGTGTACCCTTGTTCAACCAGTCTAGCCTTGTTTCTGATTATGTTCCCTAACTCATCAGTTTTATTTTTAAAGATCCATTTGGTTCCAATTATATGTTTATCAGATGGTCTAGGAACTAAATACCACACATCATTTCTAATAAATTGATTCAGTTCATCTTGCATGGTAACTATCTAATTTTCATCAGTGAGTGCATCTTTTATGTTGGCCAACTCAATTTGGGAAGTAAAACACACATAATTACATATGTTTTCCAATTGTCTTCGAGTACGCACACTAATGAGAGGGTTGCCTAGAATTTGATCAGTAGGATGGTCTTTGACTGATCGTAGTTCAGTATTAATTTGACAAGATGAGGAGTCATATTTTTTCAATTATATTGACTTCATCATCTTCTGAACTAGTAGATGGTGTATTCATGTGATCATCAATAACCACATTTATGGACTCAAGAATGACACCAGTTCTCATGTTAAGAACTCGATATGCTCGACTATTCAGAGCATACCCTAGGAATATCCCTTCATCACTCTTAGTGTCGAACTTCCCTAAATTTTCACGGTCTCGTAAAATGTAGGACTTACTTCCAAAAACTCAAAAGTATTTAATTGTAGGTTTCTTGTTAAACCACAGTTCATAAGCTGTTTTATCTTTTGATCTTCTGATATAAACACTATTTATTATATAGCACGCAGTGTTAACAGCTTCAACCCATAAATTTTTAGGTAACTTCATGCTATTCAACATTACATTGGTCATATCTTGTAGCACTCTGTTTTTCCTTTCAATAACCCCATTTTGTTAAGGTGTCTTATGAGCTGAAAACTCATTCAATATACCATGATCGCTACAGAACTTCTCAATATTACTATTTTCGAACTTCGATCCATGATCACTTTGAATCTTAGCAACATTCATTTCTTTTTCAGTTTGAATACGTTTAAGTATTCTTTTAACTTCATCGAGGGTTTCATATTTTTCTCTCATAAATGCTACCCAAGTAAATCTGGTAAAATCATTCACAATTACCAAGAAATACTTCTTACCCCCTCTACTCTCTGTTCTGGTTGGTCCTACTAGATCCATGTGGAGAAGCTCAAGAGGTTTAGATGTGGCAAAAGAGTTCACTTTCTTGTGACTACTCCTTGTTTATTTTTCGATTTGACATACGCCACATATTTTATCCATTTTCTTCAATTTGGGTAGACCTCTAATAAGATCGGATTTTCTCAGTCTATATAAATTTCGGTAGTCTACATGTCCAAGGCGTTTGTGCCATAATTCGGTTTCATTGGTTTGGACCATGTAATAAGATAATTTAGATGAGCTAGAATCACTTACGATATAGCAATTCTTAGATGTTCTACGACCATTCAATATCACACAACCTTTCTCATTTGAGATCACATCTTTGATTAGTAAATTTAACACTATGGTTATTATCGCAGATTTGAGAAATACTCAAAAGATTGTGCTTAAGACCTTCTACAAATAAAACATTTTCAAAAGGAGGAAGGTTAAAAAGTCAAACCATACCTTGGCCAATTATTTTGCAGTTGCTTCCATCACCAAATATGACTGAGCCATCAGTCATTTCTTTGTAGTTGGTGAACAAATCTCTGTCACCTGTCATGTGTCTTGAGCAACCACTGTCTAGGTACCACTTTGATTGACTCGAGGCCTTGAAGGCGGTGTGGGCAACCAGACAAGTAACCTTAGGAACCCATTTCATTGTAGTTTTGGGTTTTGGAACACTGTTGGTTTTCTTTCATTTATAATAACTATTAACTCTTACATTCGAGTTAGATTTGAGAAGCTCCTACAGTAGGTCCACAATTTTTTCAGCTAAAGGATTATAATTTTGTTTTCAAAAGCTGACATTATTAACTTTAGGTGCTCGAAAAGTTTTTAGATTTTTAAAGTTTTTTTTGATTCAAGCCCTTTTCCTTTTGAGTTAGAGGATTCTCCTTTAACAAACATAGGCGATACACTCTTAGTTTTTAGAGGCACATGTTTATCATAGCCCGGACCCGATCTGTCTCCACATTTTCTAGATGCGGATATTAACTTTTCAAGTTTAAGGTTTGCCTGGGCATACCTCCATGTATCCTTTAAACTCAAGAGGGAAGAAACTTCATGTTTTAGTTTCTCATTTTCTGATCTTAATTTTTTAAGTTCAGATGTTTTGAAATTCAAGTCACATTTTACTTTTTCAAAACAATCAGAAATATTCAACTTTTCTAAAGCATGATTTTCAAAATCCTCTTTTAATTTCAGAAATTTCTCTTTTTGAAGTTTTAGCTTGACCGTAATCTTACAATTGTCCCTAAATAGGGCATTATAGGCATCCTGAAGATCATCTTCATTATCATTTTCAGGGTCACTCCTCAGATTTTCATATTCGGTCGAATCACAACTATCAGTGGAAGTGACTCTGGCTAGAGTCATTAAAGCCTTAAATTCATTTGAAGTTTCGGGTTTTGATTCATCCAACTCAGAAGAGGCTTCAGAGATGGATGATTCATCCCATGTGGCTAACATGCCTTTTCTCTTTGGCCTGTCCCTTTTTGGACACTTATTTGCCAAATGCCCATATTCATTGCAGTTGAAGCACTGACTATCTTTTAGAGATTTTCAGTTTTTAGATTTTCCCTTTTTCTTCTTAGAGGGTTTTTGATAATCAACTCTCTTCTTACTTTTAAAAATCTTATAAAACTTCTTAGCGAGTAAAGCCATATCATCCTCAGAGTTTTCACAATCAGAATTAACATTACTATCTTGAGGAATAGATTTGGATGAGTTAAGATCTATTGACTTACCTTTTGGAGCTTTGAAACTCAACTTATAAGTTTGAAGTGAACCAACAAGTTCCTCAACCTTCATTTGGTCTGTCTCTAAGTTCTTGAATGACAGTCATCTTGGAATTGAATCTCTCAAGAAGTGATCGCAGTATTTTTGCACAGACTTTACTTTCTAGGCTCCAAGACCTCACATAGAGTTAACTATGTCATCTAGTTTCATATAGAAGTCCATGAATGATTCATTTACTTCCATACGAATTTCCTCAAACCTAGTGGTGAGTATCTGAACTTTAGACTTTTTTACTATAGTTGTTCCCTCGTGTGTCATTTCAAAGATGTCCCAAGCTTATTTAGCAGTATCACAAGATATAATTCTTTTAAACTCATCAGGTGATAGTGCACAAGTGATTGCATTTAAAGCCATTGCATTTGCACTGCTCTCATTTTTCTGAGGTGTGGTCCATAAATAATAAGGCGATATTTGCATGGACTTGGTTCCATCACTGCCTAGAACTTCAGACATTGGTGGTTTCCATTTGGTAACCGTTGATTGCCACACACTTTCATCAATGGATTTCAGAAAGATCCTCATCCTGGCTTTCCAATAAGCATAGTTGGTGCCATAAAACGATGGTGGCCTAGTAATAGATAGGCTATCGAAATTTGACATATTGAAAGCTCTAGATCTATTAGCTTAAGAAATAAATCCAAGGGCAACCACTCAGTCCTAGAGGGGGGGGGGGGTGAATAAGACTATGCCAAATAAACATAAAATGTGGAATATAAAAATAGATAGCTGAAATAAATAACAATCTTAATTGCAATAGTATTGAGAGGTTGATACAAACGTTATTCAAAGGACAACCTTACACCAAAAACCAAGGTTTATAGTAGGACAACTTGATTGGGGGGGGTGAATAAGACTATTGTATTAGGCTTTAATACCACATGAAAAGGGCGAGTTCTCAGTCCTAGAAGGGGGGGGGGGGTGAATAAGACTATGCCAAATAAAAATAAAATGCAGAATATAAAAAACAGATAGATGAAATAAATAACAATCTCAATTGAAATAGTATTGAGAGGTTATACAAACGTTATTCAAAGGACAACCTTACACCAAAAACTAAGGTTTATGGTAGGACAACCTAATATCTTGAACTCAGTAAGGATCAAAAACTCAAACCAAAGGAAGAAGCAATAGAAAGAAATCTAACTATTACAACTTCACCACATGTACATGAAAGAGATACAAGTATTCAACACATATACATCACATACAACAACCACCACAACTCCAAGAATTTTAGTGGTTCGGTGTGTACACCAACTGTTCGCAAACAGCCACACCTACTTCACTCCCGATAATTACAACCCATGTGATATTAGCTTTCACTAAGAAAGAAGGTTTTCCAAGGTTCACCTTAAAACCATTATGGTTGTGTTTTTCAATTGGGCTTACACAATCAAAAACCCCGCAGTAAGATTTTCTGGCTGATCTCAGTCAAAACCAAAAATAGAGATTTTCTAGCTAATCTCACAAACCAAATACAGAAAATATAAAATACTTATCTGAATATTCTTCTTCGATGTAGCTCGGTAGAACCGCTTCTTTGAAGATGAAGATGTTCAATGTTCAATCATACAAATGGAAGGGTTTTAGGTCTAAATGAATTTTAAAATAATTCAACCTTGGGCCACTTTGATTTAATTTCTTGGATCTCAAAAGGGATAGATCAGAATTCTCTTTTATAAAATCAAATTGAGGTAGCAAGAGATCAAGAAATCATAAATTAAAAAAACTATAAAAGAATCTTAAATTACCGTACAATAGCTTCACAATCACGGGGACTTAATTCTCAGAATGGTGGCTTAATTTAGCTTGGAATGAATGAAAAACTCTGAGAAAAGGCCTATTTATAGGCCAAAAAATGGTTCCTTCGACCGGTCTAAGGTCTCCCTCTACTGGTCCTGAGAACAACCAAATTTCAAAAATTCTGGTGCGATCGGATAAAACCGACCCTCAACTAGTTGAGTGTTATGCTCGACTAGTCGAGTGGCCTTCTCGACTGGTCGAGCATGGCACTCGACTGGTCGAGTGGAGCACAAAATGGTTGCTAGAGTTTGAATTGAGCCATGTTCGACTTGTCGAGCTCTGTTCCCACGACTGGTTGAGCAGGGTGCTCGACTGGTTGTGACCCTATCCGAAAATTCTGAAAATTTAAGTTATTTCCTGGACTGGTCAAGACAAATCCTGGACTGGTTGAGCCAGAGTCTAGACTAGTCAAACCAAAGCCTATATTAAGTATATTAACCCATATAGAATATGCAATATGAATTACCTAATCCTAAGGTCTTTCTAGGGTCATATATACCTGAAAGTTGAACATTGAACCATGTAACTTCAGTTGCTTCCAATTGATCATGTACTTGAAGTTCTTGATGCATGATCTTGTACACTTGAAATTCGTGAACTTAATCTTGAACATTTGAAGTTCTTGAACTTGATCTTGTCCATGTAGTGCCTTTGAGCTAACATATGTGAAAGTGCCCTAGTTTGTCAAGTTACGTGAATGTTGAGTCAGTGTGTCTACAGAGCCTGATAGGAAGATCAATTCAAGCGTCTGCCTCAACCGGAGGTGTGCTCGTCACTGGTAAAACTAAAGCCTCACATCCTATGACCCAAAACACCAGGTGAAGAAAACCCTTAAAAATAAGTTAGAAATCATAGGGTTTTAAGGTGAGAAAACCTTTTTCAAAATAGGAAAATCTCTAAGTTTTTCTCGCCTTGTCGATTTTATCGAAACACCCTCGATATGATCGACCTGCTCTGTCGATGTCCTCGATACCTTAACGATATTATCAATGTGAGGACCAAAAGTGTCAAGAAACTAAATATTCATCTGGACGGATTTATCGATGTATCGATACAGCTATCGATATCATCGATATAAGAACTGAAAATGTCCAGCAACGGAATACTCATCTGGACTGATTTATTGATATATCGATTCCCCTATCAATATCATCAATATTTAAATCTCGAGTCCATCGAAAGTGGCTCGATAAGATTGACAGGAAGATTTCCGGTGCCCCTATTTTTTAATGAAAATCTCAAATTCCTTCGATATATCGATGCTCTTCCGATATGATATGAAATCAAATATCGATAACATCGGAAGTTCATCAATGATATCGACAGAGGGTGCGCATTTCTTACAGCAGATATTTCAGGTCATTTTTAACTATGATCGGGGGCCCTTCGATAGAATCGATATTCAAATATCGATGATATCAGCACCAGGTCAAGTGCATCGAACTAGGTCATATCTGTCCAGCAAGCTTAAAGACAAATCAACTGGATTTATCGATGCCTCGATTCTGATCTCGATATCATCGACATTCAAATTCTGATGATCTCGATGGATCCCCGATTATTCATGAAAACCTGAAATATTTTAAAGTCAAGTCTCTCTCATTTTTCAAGTGTCGATGGATCGAACCTGTCATCAATGGAATCGGAGTTTGAAATCCGAGGACATCGACAATAGTTTCAATTCATCGATCAATCGGCAAAGAGTTTTAAAAGCGTATGACATTGAGTCCGAGTCATCGAGCAGACCATCGATGCTATTGAGAGTATACGCTCGATGATATCGAACCTACTCGATGATATCGAATTCTGTCATAAATATGACTGTTTTATATCCGTTGGAACTATTTTCCTATATATAGAGGACTTGTCTTTTGTTGCTGTGAGAGAAAGAAGAGAGAGCTTTTGAGTCTTTCAACTTATATCTTATATCTAAAGCCCTTTCTCTCAAGGGAGTTCATCCTCCAATCCGTCCTCATCATTGACATTCAATAGAGTGGATTGGGGATTGAACTTCCGCATTCAAGGATCCTGCAGCTACTACCTTAATGGAAAATCATTAAGCTGGGATGCCTTGAATGCATAAGATTGAAATCGCTCTACATTCCTAATAGGAAAATATTTTGAGAGTAGGATTCCATCTTCACCTTGACCCAACCCGAAGCCTAGCATTGGTATATCATTTTGTGTTGCGGATCAAGGGAGTAGAAGACTCTTCGTCAACAAGGAGGAGGAGATCTTCGCCATTGTGCTAAACAGGACTCATCAACTTATTTGTAAGTATCCAAAGTCCAAGAGGACACTTGTGATCATTCCTTTCTAGGATTGGGTCTTAAGTGGTTCTCACCCTTTGAAGTCCTCAAGGAGGC
Source organism: Magnolia changhungtana (assembly GCA_030180095.1). Taxonomy (NCBI): domain Eukaryota; kingdom Viridiplantae; phylum Streptophyta; class Magnoliopsida; order Magnoliales; family Magnoliaceae; genus Magnolia; species Magnolia changhungtana. The sequence continues at coordinate 10,073,935 of JASAUF010000654.1, read as the reverse complement.
CTCCGGTGGGAGTGTACGTGGTGGGTGCGTTGTGTGGACCCTTGCTCTGTGGAGAGCATAAACATCTGGTTAGGAGGGAACCAGTAAAACTCTGGGTTTTAGGTCAACTGGGTAAAACCTTAGGGTTTGACATTAATCGTGTAGAAACCTCCAATAGCGTCTTATGGAAGATCCTTGGCCAGTGTGCCTAAAAGTGGGTGTGTTGTGTTGACCCTTGCTCGTGAGAGCATAAATAATCAGCCTCAGTGTAGGTTGTAAAGGTTGATGGTGAACCTGATTTAAAACCTTAGGTTAGAGGTGAACCATTGTGAAAACCTCCTTAGTGAAATTTGGTACACTCAAGGGTTGAGTGCGGTTACCAGGAGTGGAGTAGACTCATTGTCGAACCACTATAAAATGACTGTATTTGAGATTGTTATTCTTATGATTGTGTGATTTTCTTTAATACTTCCACATCTGAATATTTGATTACACCACACACACTTACACAGTCATATCCATCATAAGCTAGCTTGCATACTACTTACTTCTAAGATAGTTTGTGATTGGATCCTCTACCAGGCTTGGAAGCCAGTAAAGTTACATTTAAGTAATCCTGATATTTGCATAATCATAGGATTAGTGAAGTAGGATTTTTAAATAAAACATAAAAACTTTAAAAAGTCCTATTCACCCCCCTCTAAGACATATTGGCATATTCCTTCTTCAACTAGTGCGGTCTTCACCGCCATTTCAATTGATATCAGAGAGAGTCTCTCTTTAAGGGCTTCACCGCCTAGAGAGTGATCTTGACTGAAGTTGGGAATATGGCCAAAGGAGAGGGCTAATCAGTCACTAGACCTCCAGTATTTGACGGTTCAAACTATGCATACTAGAAGGCTAGGATGCACTACTTTCTGAGATCTTTGGATCATGACGTTTGGGACATAGTTGAAAGTAGATACGTGTCACCAACTGAACAAAACATACTTGATAGTGACACAACAATCACAAAGCCCAAACCCAAAGAAAAGTGGACAGCATTCGACAAAGAAAGATAAACATCTGAAGCCAAGGCTATGAATGCTATCTACTGTGTTGTGTCCCAGGATATATTCAATCAGATAAGTATGTGTGGGACATCCAAGGAAGCATGGGATTTATTGGAAATAACCCATGAAAGCACAAGCACTGTGAAGCCATCCAAACTTCAACTCCTGACTTCACAGTTCAAAAGTCTCAGAATGGAAGAGCATGAGACATTTATGGAGTTTTTCACAAAGTTAAATATAATTTGCAACTCCATGGGTGGATTGGGAGAGAAAGTTCCAGTACCAAAAATTTGTAGGAAAATTCTAAGATCCCTACCAAAACGATTTAATCTCAAGGTTACAACAATTGAGTGTAGGAACATAGATGAAATGAAAGTAGAAGAACTGGTAGGTTCCCTACAAACTTTTGAACTACACTTCAAACAATCCCAAAAATCTAAAAACAGTCCTAAAAACTTCAAAGAAAATAATTCATGAGGATAGTGAAAATGTAAAGGAAGATGAAGATGAAGAAGTGGCTTTGCTGGCACAAAAATTCAGAAGATTCTTTCAAAAGAATCATGGTCGGCCTTCCAGAGGTAGAAAGGTAAACAACAAACCTTCTGCAGGCAAATTTGGTAGAAGAACCAAAGAAACACAATGTTATGCCTGTCACGAGTATGGACACCTGTCTACTGATTGCCCAAATAGAAAAACTAAGGGCAAGGCTATGGCTGCCACGTGGGATGATACTAAGGAGTCAAATTCAGAATCTAGTGACTCAGAAAGCGATGGAGATCAGAAATTATTGAAAATACTCATGGTCTCCGCTGCTTCAATCATTCCCACTGAATCTGAGAACGAGAAAGAACAACAAGCCACTGAATCATTTTCATCTGATAATGAGGAAGCTGGAGAAGAAGAAGAAGAAATAAAAAAGAATAAACTGCAAGATGCTTATAATCAGCTCTATATTCATAACATCAACATTCTTAAAAGACTCGGAATAGCGAAAAACAAAAGTAAGTTGCTGCAGAAAGATTTGGATAAAACTTTGGAAATCAACACACAATTAATAAATGATCTGCAGCAATACCATATGGATAATGATAGACTTGAATGAATTAATACCTTTCTTGAAAAGGAGTCTGATAAACTAAACAAACAGGTTAAATTGCTAGAAAATAAGAATAGACTTCTTTGGAATGAAAATCATACACTCCAGTTTGATCTAGAAGAATCCAAGAAAATGGCCAAGATAAACTACAAGTTTTCCCAGAGTGGCAAAAAGCTAGAAAAACTGTTGGGAATGGGAAGACCTGGAAAGTATAAAAGCGGCCTAGGATATGAAAATTTTAAGCCAAAGGCTGGAAATGTAGCACCTAGATCTGAAAAATTTGCTGCTTCCGGGAGTAAAACCAGAACAACTCCAGTGTGTCATTTGTGTGGTGATTTAGGTCATTATAAGGATGAATGCATAACACCTAGGAGGACTAAGCCTAACTCTGGTCAGAATCATGTTAACGAATTATCAACCAGAGAAATACAAAAATTTAAAAGTCCTCTTAAGGATATGGATAGAAGCAATGCCCCTGCACCACAACTCAAATCGATCAACAAAATGAAATGGGTAAGAAAGAATTAGTTCAGATCATGTATCAGAATCTGAACCTGTGCTAAAATGAGGAAATATTTTTGTTGAACTTCAAATGATATAACTGAGGTACTTCACTTCCTCTTTTTTGTATAAACATTCAAATGTTTATAATTATTGTGTACAGTGTGTGTACATAATTTTTTTCGTTGAGTATACTGTTGATAGAAATATGAAAAGTATACTTAAAGATCCATCTGAATGCTGAAAACTGTAAATCTTCATCTTCGATATGACATTCTCAATTTATCGATAGAAGGTCGATATTATCAACGGTTCCTTAGGATATGGATTGTCGGGTTACCAAGAATGATATCGAAGACAGACTCGATAGAATCGATAAGCAACCTCTCGATATTATTGAAATAATGGTCGATCATATTGACAAATGTCGCTCGATAAAAGCCAGCGAAACGAAAAAGGGGGTTATTTCCTCAAGGGTTTCACTGTCACCTTCTCTGCTCGATTCTCTCGACCAAATCAGTTGGAGCCACGTCGGACTACTCAAATCATTCCACAAATCTGGTAATACCCTTCTAACACGTCAAGAGTCCATTCTCTTTTGGGTATTTGTCATTTTTGTCATTTTTTTTTTGTCGTCTTTCCCAAATCATTCAATATTCTATCTGTCACATAGGAAAGGACAAAGGTGTAGCATCTGGTCAGGGAGAGTCTTCAAGATCTACCTGACAAAAAGTCCTCGCCTCTAAAGAAAGAGCGAGGGCCCCGAAAAGTAGGATCCCCACTTGGCAAAGATCACAGACTTCACGTGGTGGGTCCCAGACCGAATCTCTGGCACCACCTCCTCCAACTGGAGTAAGTTCATGACCACCCAAATACATGGGCAGGAAGCTTATTCAAGAGAGAAGGGTAGACAGGGAGTACCTTAAACCATACAAATTAGAACCCCTATTTACCGCAATAGATTGGCTGCTCGTTCTGAACTTTGGTGGGCCATGCCAACTTGAGAGAACACGCAACTTCCTTGCTGCGTGTCATTCACCGGTGGTTGACCCTCCTTCGTTCATGGTATCTTTGGGTAGTGATAATGTGTTTATCACACCGGCTACAATAGCTGAAACTATCGGACTCAACATGGTCCCGAAAGGCATCCCAGAGATGGATCTTGATAACATGGACATTCGATCCAAGGTCACTAAGTATCTCTGCAATGGTAGGGACATCCATTGGCATCAAGAGAATACACTAAAATCTAGGTATATGGATCCCAGATTTTGGATTCTGCATGGTATCTTCACTACAAACATCTATACTAGAAGTACCAACTGGTCCGATCTCACCGGCCTCATGACCATGATCGTATACTTAGTTGCCAGACGGTCAAAGATCTGCCTTCAAACTCTACTTGTTTCTTAGTTGGTAAATGTCATCCACACATCCAGGGACCTCCATCTGTCATACCCCTGGATTATCAGCATGATATGCAACAAAATTGGGTTCCTATTTACTATAGATCCGGTATTCCCGCTCCAAGTTTTCAATAAAAGAAATTTCTGGAAAATGAATTTGGAGTTTCACGAGTATAAGGAGAACCTCGAGGAAGAAATTCAGGCAGAAGAAGTTGAAGGAGAAGGTGGTGATCCCATGGAAGGGACTGTGACGGCTGAAGAGGCACCTCCTGGACCTGATCCAACTCTGTCCATGTCAACAGCCGGGTATGGCAAAAGGTTCAAGCTGGACAGGATTAGAGCAATTCAGAAGGACATCCACTCAGTTAAAGAAAGGCTTACAGTTTTGGAAAGGATGGTTCAAGGAGTGCAGAACACGGTACAATAGCTGGTCGATTTGATGACGTGTCGACGGGATGACACTGTACCATCACACTCTGCACCATGATGATGGTCGCTGCACACTATCACATACACTCCACTCATATTTCTGTGTACGAATATTAGTATCTTTTTGAATATTCTACGTCTGTATGAGTGTATGTGATAACTAACCACTCTAGAGATTCTGACGTTTTTGTATATGTCCATGGAAGGATTTGTTTTCTTTTTTGTTTGGTTTGGTTGGGATAATTTTTAAGTCTACTGCTGTCTGTGGCAGTATACAGTTGCATATTTTGATTTTCATTTTGGATTATGGCTGAATAGAATTCATATCATTAATGCCATATTTCTGTTTTGAGCTCCCTGGTTTATCAAGTTATGGATTGCATATGATTAAAAACTGCTATATAACTACTTTAAAATGCATCCATAGGTTCTAAAATTGATATTTGTTTAAATTGTATTACCTATTAAACATCACTTGTTCTGCTTCTACCTGATTGGTTCTCCCAAATACTTCAAGCTTTAGTCAATATCACCTGAGATATCTTTGTCAATAACTGATAAAAAGGGGGAGAACATTTACAAACACCCCAAATGGAAATTGTGTATCTGTTAGATATTTTTGCAGGTGTTAGGGGGAGCAGCCGCAACAAGCAAGGGGGTGTTGGAGTTTACAAGTCAAGGGGAGCAGCTACCGGTTGTGTACATGGGGTAGAAATTGTAAATTTGTGTAAAAGCATGTACACACAATTTAGGGTGTGTTTGTCGAGAGAATTCTAGGGTGTTTTGGGGATTTAGTCACGTAATTGACAAAGGGGGAGATTGAAAGTACCCTAGTTTGTCAAGTTACGTGAATGTTGAGTCAGTGTGTCTACAGAGCCTGATAGGAAAATCAATTCAAGCGTCTGCCTCAACAGAATGTGTGCAAGCTCGTCACAGGTAAAACTAAAGCCTCACATCCCATGACCCAAAACACCAGGTGAAGAAAACCCTTAAAAACAAGTTAGAAATCATAGGGTTTTAAGGTGAGAAAATCTTTTTCAAAATAGGAAAATCTCTAAGTTTTTCTCACCTTGTCGATTTTATCGAAACACCCTCAATATAATCGACCTGCTCTGTCGATGTCCTCGATACCTTAACGATATTATCGATGTGAGGACCAAAAGTGTCCAGCAACTAAATATTTATCTGGACGGATTTATCGATGTATCAATACAGCTATCGATATCATCGATATAAGAACTGAAAATGTCCAGCAACGAAATACTCATTTGGATTGATTTATCGATATATCAATTCCCCTATCGATATCATTGATATTCAAATCTCGAGTCTATCGAAAGTTGCTCGATAAGATCAACAGGCAGATTTTCGGCGCCCCTGTTTTTTAATGAAAATCTCAAATTCCTTCGATATATCGATGGTCTTCTGATATGATCTGAAATCAAATATCGATAACATTGGAAGTCCATCAATGATATCGACCATGGGCGAACATTTCTTACAGCAGATATTTCAGGTCATTTTTAACTATGATCGGGGGCCCTTCGATAGAATCGATATTCAAATATCGATGATATCGGCACCAGGTCGAGTGCATCGAACCAAGTCATAACTGTCCAATAAGCTTAAAGACAAATCAGCTGGATTTATCGATATCTCGATTTTGATCTCGATATCATCGACATTTAAATTCTGATGATCTCGATGGATTCCCGATCATTCATGAAAACATGAAATATTTCAAAGTCAAGTCTCTCTCATTTTTCAAGTGTCGATGGATCGAACTTGTCATCGATGGAATTGGAGTTCGAAATCTGATGACATCAACAATAGTTTCGACTCATCGACCAATCGGTAAAGAGTTTTAAAAGCGTATGACATTGAGTCCGAGTCATCGAGTAGACCATCGATGCTATCGAGAGTATACGCTCGATGATATCGAACCTACTCGATGATATCGAATTCTATCATAAATATGACCGTTTTATATCCGTTGGAACTATTTTCCTATATATAGAGGACTTGTCTTTTGTTGCTGTGAGAGAAAGAAGAGAGAGCTTTTGAGTCTTTCAACTTATATCTTATATCTAAAGCCCTTTCTCTCAAGGGAGTTCATCCTCCAATCCGCCCTCATCATTGACATTCAATAGAGTGGATTGGGGATTGAACTTCCGCATTCAAGGATCTTGCAGCTACTACCTTAATGGAAAATTATTAAGCTGGGATGCCTTGAATGCATAAGATTGAAATCGCTCTACATTCCTAATAGGAAAATATTTTGAGAGTAGGATTTCATCTTCACCTTGACCCAACTCGAAGCCTAGCATTGGTATATCATTTTGTGTTGTGGATCAAGGGAGCAGAATACTCTTCGTCAACAAGGAGGAGGAGATCTTCGGCATTGTCCTAAACGGGACTCATCAACTTATTTGTAAGTATCCAAAGTCCAAGAGGACACTTATGATCATTCCTTTCTAAGATTGGGTCTTAAGTGGTTCTCACCCTTTGAAGTCCTCAAGGAGGCCTCCGGCGGGAGTGTACATGGTGGGTGTGTTGTGTGGACCCTTGCTCTGTGGAGAGCATAAATATCTGGTTAGGAGTGAACCAGTAAAACTCTGGGTTTTAGGTGAACCGAGTGGACCTTAGGGTTTGAGGTCAACCATGTAGAAACCTCCAGTAGGGTCTTAAGGAAGATCCTTGGCTAGTGTGTCTAAAAGTGGGTACGTTGTATTGACCCTTGCTCGTGAGAGCATAAATAGTCAGCCTCAGTGTAGGTTATAAAGGTTGAAGGTGAACCTGATTTAAAACCTTAGGTTAGAAGTGAACCATTATGAAACCTCCTTAGTGAAATCCGGTACACTCAAGGTTGAGTGTGGCTACCGGGAGTGGAGTAGACTCATCGTTGAACCACTATAAAATGACTGTGTTTGAGATTGTTATTCTTATGATTGTGTGATTTTCTTTAATACTTCCTCACCTGAATATTTGATCACACCACACACACCTACACAGTCATATCCATCATAAGCTAGCTTGCATACTACTTACTTCTAGGATAGTTTGTGATTGGATCCTCTACCAGGCTTGGAAGCCAGTAGAGTTACATTTGAGTAATCCTGATATTTACATAATCACAGGATTAGTGAAGTAGGATTTTTAAATAAAACATAAAAACTTTAAAAAGTCCTATTCACCCCCCTCTAGGACATATTGGCATATTCCTTCTTCAATTAGTGCGGTCTTCACCTCCATTTCAATTGGTATCAGAGCGGGTCTCTCTTTAAAGGCTTCACCGCCTAGAGGGTGATCTTGACTGAAGTTGGGAATATGGCCAAAGGGGAGGGCTCATTAGTCACTAGACCTCCAGTATTTGATGGCTCAAACTATGCATACTTGAAGGCTAGGATGCACTACTTTCTAAGATCTTTGGATCATGACGTTTGGGACATAGTTGAAAGTGGATATGTGCCACCAACTGAACAAATCATACTTGACAGTGGCACAACAATCACAAAGCCCAAACCCAAAGAAAAGTGGACAGCATTCGACAAAGAAAGGCAAACATCTGAAGCCAAGGCTATGAATGTTATCTACTGTGCCATGTACCAAGATATATTAATCAGATAAGTATGTGTGGGACATCCAAGGAAGCATGGGATTTATTGGAAACAACCCATGAAGGCGCAAGCACTGTGAAGCCATCCAAACTTCAACTCCTGACTTTACAGTTCGAAAGTCTCAGAATGAAAGAGCATGAGACATTTATGGAGTTTTTCACAAAGTTAAATATAATTTGCAACTCCATGGGTGGATTGGGGGAGAAAGTTCCGATACCGAAAATTTGAAGGAAAATTCTAAGATCCCTACCGGAACGATTTAATCCCATGGTTACAAAAATTGAGGAGAGTAGGAACATATATGAAATGAAAGTAGAAGAACTGATAGGTTCCCTACAAACTTTTGAACTACACTTCAAACAATCCCAAAAATCTAAAAACACTGTCCTAAAAACTTCGAAGAAAAAAATTCATGTGGACAGTGAAAGTGAAAAGGAAGATGAAGATGAAGAAGTGGCCTTGCTGGCACAAAATTTCAGAAGATTCTTTCAAAAGAATCATGGTCAGCCTTTCAGAGGTAGAAAGGTGAACAACAAACTTTCTGCAGGCAAATTTGGTAGAAGAACCAAAGAACCACAATGTTGTGCCTGTCACGAGTATGGACACCTGTCTACTGATTGCCCAAATAAAAAAAACTAAGGGTAAGGCTATGGCTGCCACATGGGATGATACTAAGGAATCAAATTTAGAATCTAGTGACTCAGAAAGCGATGGAGATCAGAAATCATTGAAAATACTCATGGTCTCCACTGCTTCAATCATTCCCACTGAATCTGAGAACGAGAAAGAACAACAAGCCACTGAATCATTTTCATCTGATAATGAGGAAGCTGGAAAAGAAGAAGAAGAAATAAAAAAGAATAAACTGCAAGATGCTTATAATCAACTCTATATTCATAGCATCAACATTCTTAAAAGACTCGGAATAGTGAAAAACAAAAGTAAGTTGCTGCAGAAAGATTTGGATAAAACTTTAGAAATCAACACACAATTAATAAATGATCTGCAGCAATACCATATGGATAATGATAGACTTGAACGAATTAATACCTTTCTTGAAAACGAGTCTGATAAACTGAACAAACAGGTTGAACTGCTAGAAAATAAGAATAGACTTCTTTGGAATGAAAATCATACACTCCAGTTTGATCTAGAAGAATCCAAGAAAATGGCCAAGATAAACTACAAGTTTTCCCAGAGTGGCGAAAAGCTAGAAAAACTGTTGGGAATGGGAAGACCTGGAAAGGATAAAAGTGGCCTAGGATATGAAAATTTTAAGCCAAAGGCTAGAAATGCAGCACCTAGATCTAAAAAATTTACTGCTTCTGGGAGTAAAACCAGAACAACTCCAATGTGTCATTTGTGTGGTGATTCAGGTCATTATAAGGATGAATGCATAACACCTAGGAGGACTAAGCCTAACTCTGGTCAGAATCATGTTAACGAATTATCAACCAGAGAAATACAAAACTTCAAAAGTCCTCTTAAGGATATGGATAGAAGCGATGCCCCTGCACCACAACTCAAATCGATCAACAAAATGAAATAGGTAAGAAAGAATTAGTTTAGGTCATGTATCAGAATCTGAACCTGTGCTAAAATGAGGAAATATTTTTATTGAACTTCAAATGATATATCTGAGGTACTTCACCTCCTCTTTTTTGTATAACCATTCAAATGTTTATAATTTTGTTGTGTATAGTGTGTGTACATAATTTTTTTTGTTGAGTATATTGTTGATAGAAATACCAAAAGTATACTTAAAGATCCGTCTGAATGCTGAAAATTGCAAATCTTCATCTTCGATATGACTATCGATATGACATTCTCGATTTATCGATAAAAGGTCGATATTATCGACAGTTGCTTAGGATATGGATTATCGGGTGGCCAAGAATGATATCGAAGACAGACTCGATAGAATTGATAAGCAACCTCTTGATATTATCGAAACAATAGTCGATCATATCGACAAATGCCGCCCGATAAAAGCCAGCGAAACGAAAAAGGGGGTTATTTCCTCAAGGGTTTCACTGTCACCTTCTCTACTCGATTCTCTCGACCAAATCAGTTGGAGCCACGTTGAACTACTCAAATCATTCCACAAATCCGGTAATACCCTTCAAACATGTCAAGAGTCCATTCTCTTTTGGGTATTTGTTGTTTTTATCAGTTTTTTTTTTCTCGTCTTTTCCAAATCGTTCAATATTCTATCTGTCACATGGGAAAGGATAAAGGTGTAACATCCGGTCAGGGGGAGTCTTCAAAATCCACCCAAAAAAAAGTACTCACCTCTAAAGAAAGAATGAGGGCCCTGGAAAGTGGGATCCCCACTCGGCAAAGATCACAGACTTCACATGGTGGGTCCCAAACCGAATCTCCGGCACCACCTCCTCCAACTAGATCAAGTTCACGACCACCCAAATACATGGGCAAGAAGCTTATTCAAGAGAGAAGGGTAGACAGGGAGTGCCTTAAACCATACAAATTGGAACCCCTATTTGCCGCAATAGATTGCATGCCCGTTCTGAAATTTTGTGGGCCATGCCAACTTGAGAGAACACGCAACTTCCTTGCTCCGTGTCATTCACCGGTGGCTGACCCTCCTTCGTTCATGATATCTTTGGGTGGTGATGATGTGTTTATCACACCGGCTACAAAAACTATCAGACTCAACATGGTCCCGGATGGTATCCCAGAGATGGATCTTAATAACATGGACATTCGATCCAGGGTCACTAAGTATCTTTGCAATGGTAGGGACATCCCTTGGCATCAAGGGAATGCATTAAAATCCAGGCATATGGATCCCAGATTTCAGATTTTACATGGTATCTTCACTACTAACATCTATCTTAGAAGTACCAACTAGTCCGATCTCACCGGCCACATGACCATGATCGTTACTCAATTGTTAGAGGGACAAAGATCTGCCTTTCAACTCTACTTGTTTCTCAGTTGGTAAATGCCATCCACACATCCAGGGACCTCCATCTACCATACCCCTGGATTATCAACATGATATGCAACAAAATCGGGTTCCCATCGACTACAGATCCGGTATTCCCATTCTAAGTTTTTAGTAAAAGAAATGTCTGGAAAATGGATTTGGAGTTTCATGAGTACAAGGAGAACCTCGAGGAAGAAATCCAGGAGGAAGAAATTGAAGGAGAAGGTGGTGATCCCATGGAAGGGACTGCGACAGCTGAAGAGGCACCTCCTGGACCCGATCCAGCTCCGCCTATGTCAACAGCCGGATATGGAACAAGGTTCAAGCTGGACAGGATTGGAGCGATTCAGAAGGACATCCACTCAGTTAAAGAAAGGCTTACAGTCCTGGAAAGGATGGTTCAAGGAGTGCAGAACTCGGTACAACAGCTGGTCGATTTGATGACGTGTTGACGAGATGACACTGCACCATCACACTCTGCACCATGATGATAGTCACTGCACACTATCACATACACTCCACTCATATTTCTGTGTACGAATATTAGTATCTTTTTGAATATTCTACTTCTGTATGAGTGTATGTGATAACTAACCACTCTAGAGATTCTGACATTTTTGTATATGTCCATGGAAGGATTTGTTTTCTTTTGTGTTTGGTTTGGTTGGGATAATTTTTAAGTCTACTGCTGTCTGTGGCAGTATACAGTTAGATATTTTGATTTTCATTTTGGATTATGGCTGAATAGAATTCATATCATTAATACTATATTTCTGTTTTGAGCTCCCTGGTTTATCAAGTTATGGATTGCATATGATTAAAAACTGCTATATAACTGCTCTAAAATACATCCATAGGTTCTGAAATTGATGTTTGTTTAAATTGTATTACCTATTAAACATCACTTGTTCTGGTTTTATGTGATTGGTTCTCCCAAATACTTCAAGCTTCAGTCAATATCACCTGAGATATCTTTGTCAATGACTGACAAAAAGGGGGAGAACATTTACAAACACCCCGAATGGAAATTGTATATCTGTTAGATGTTGTTGCAGGTGTTAGGGGGAGCAGCCGCAACAAGCAAGGGGGTGTTGGAGTTTACAAGTCAAGGGGAGCAGCTACTGGTTGTGTACATGGGGTAGAAATTATAAAATTGTGTAAAAGCATGTACACACAATTTAGGGTATTTTTGTCTAGAGAATTCTAGAGTGTTTTGGGGATTTAGTCACGTAATTGACAAAGGGGGAGATTGAAAGTGCCCTAGTTTGTCAAGTTACGTGAATGTTGAGTTAATGTGTCTATAGAGCTCGATAGGAAGATCAATTCAAGCGTCTGCCTCAACCGGATGTGTGCAAGCTCGTCACAGGTAAAACTAAAGCCTCACATCCCATGACCCAAAACACTAGGTGAAGAAAACCCTTAAAAAGAAGTTAGAAATCATAGGGTTTTAAGTGAGAAAACCTTTTTCAAAAAAGGAAAATCTCTAAATTTTTCTCGCCTTGTCGATTTTATTGAAACACCCTTGATATGAACGACCTACTCTGTCGATGTCCTCGATACCTTAACGATATTATCGATGTGAGGACCAAAAGTGTCCAGCAACTAAATATTCATTTGGACGGATTTATCAATGTATTGATATAACTATCGACATCATCGATATAAGAACTGAAAATGTCCAGCAACGGAATACTCATCTAGACTGATTTATCGATATATCGATTCCCCTATCGATATCATCGATATTCAAATCTCGAGTCCATCGAAAGTGGCTCGATAAGATCAACAGGCGGAGTTCTAGTGCCCTTGCTTTTTAATGAAAATCTCAAATTCCTTCAATATATCGATTCTCCTTCGTATGATCTGAAATTAAATATCAATAACATCGGAAGTCCATCGATGATATCAATCGAGGGTGCGCATTTCTTACAGCAGATATTTCAGGTCATTTTTAACTATAATCGGGGGCCCTTCGATAGAATCGATATTCAAATATCGATGATATCGGCTCTAGGTCGAGTGCATCGAACCAGGTCATAACTGTCTAGCAAGCTTAAAGACAAATCAGCTGGATTTATCGATGCCTTGATTCTGATCTCGATATCATCGACATTCAAATTCTGATGATCTCGATGGATCCCCGATCATTCATGAAAACCTGAAATATTTCAAAGTCAAGTCTCTCTCATTTTCCAAGTGTCGATGGATCGAACCTGTCATCAATGGAATCGGAGTTCGAAATCCGATGACATCAACAATAGTTTCAATTTATCGACCAATCGACAAAGAGTTTCAAAAACATATGACATTGAGTCTGAGTCATCGAGCAGACTATCGATGCTATCGAGAGTACACGCTCGATGATATCGAGCCTGCACGATGATATCGAACTCTATCATAAATGTGACCGTTTTATATCCGTTGGAACTTTTTGCCTATATATAGAGGACTTGTCTTTTGTTGCTGTGAGAGAAAGAAGAGAGAGCTTTTAAGTGTTTCAACTTAAATCTTATATCCAAAGCCCTTTCTCTCAAGGGAGTTCATTCTCCAATCCACCCTCATCATTGATATTTAATAGAGTGGATTGGGGAATGAACTTCCGCATTTAAGGATCCTCGAGCTACTACCTTAATGGCAAATCATTAAGCTAGGATGCCTTAAATGCATAAGATTAGAATCGCTTTATCTTCCTGATAGGAAAATATTTTGAGAGTAGGATTCCATCTTCACCTTGACCCAACCTGAAGCAAAGTATTGGTACATCATTTTGTGTTGCGGATCAAGCGAGCAGAAGACTCTTCGTCAACAAAGAGGAGGAGATCTTCAGAACTGTACTAAACGGGATTCATCAGCTTATTTGTAAGTATCCAGAGTCCAAGAGGACACTTGTGATCATTCCTTTCTAAGATTGGGTCTTAGGTGGTTCTCACCCTTTGAAGTCCTCAAGGAAGCATCCGGCGGGAGTGTACGTGGTAGGTGCGTTGTGTGGACCCTTGCTTTATGGAGAGCATAAACATTTAGTTAGGAGTAAACTAGTAAAACTCTGGGTTTTAGGTGAACCGGGTAAAACATTAGGGTTTGAGGTCAACCGTGTAGAAACCTCAAGTAGGGTCTTATGGAAGATCCTTGGCCGGTGTGTCTAAAAGTGGGTGCATTGTGTTGACCCTTGCTCTTGAGAGCATAAACAGTCAACCTCAGTGTAGGTTGTAAAGGTTGAAGGTGAACCTGATTTAAAACCTTAGGTTAGAGGTGAGCCTCAAAAAGGAGCCATGCCAATGGTCGCCTAATAGCTGTTGTTGTATGCGAACTCAGCGAATCGCAAATGCTCATCCCAGTTATCCTTGAAGTCAATCACACAGGCCCGAAGCATATCCTTAAGGATCTGGTTGACCCTCTCGGTCTGTGGATGATACGCGGTGCTGACCTGCACAACAAACCCCATCGCTCTCTGAAAGCTCCTCCAGAACTGAGACATGAACGTCGGGTCTCGGTTAGAAACAATCGAGATTAAAATGTCGTGCAGTCTCACAATCTCCTCGATGAATAACCTTGTAAGCTGGTCAAAAGGCCAAGTCGCACGAATCGCAAGAAAATGTGCCGACTTCGTCAGACGATCAACGACGACCCAATTGGCATCATGACCGCGCTGAGTCCTCAACAAACCCAAAATAAAATTGGTCGACACGTGCTCTCACTTCCACGTTGGGACGTTCAATGTCTACAATAGACGAGGGGGGCTGTGATGATTGGCCTTGACATGCTGACATGTGTCACACTCGACCACAAAATTGGCGATCCGGCGCTTCATCTTCACCTAAAAATACTGTCTCCTCATATCACGATACATCTTCATCGAGCCAGGGTGGATAGAAAACCGCGATCGATGTGCCTCGGTCATAAGATCTCTGCACAACTCGAGAATATTTAGGACATATAATCGGCCTCTGAAGTGAAGTCTACCATCTGAACCAATCTACCAATCTGCCAATCTGTCTGACTCTCAGATGCTGCCTCTGCTTGGTAATCCTGTAACGACTCGTCTGCCTGCTGAGCCTCGATTACCCTTGCGACAAGAGAGGGTTGAATCGACAGGCTCGATAGCTAAACGATAGAAGACTGCAGACCAAAATCAAAGTCGTACTCTGCTATATCCTCGAGCATCCTCCACTCCTGAATCATCATATGTGCCACCAGGCCTCGTGGCTAACGGCTGAGGGCATCCGCCACCACATTCGCCTTACCTGGGTGGTACTGGAGGTTAAAATCATAGTCCTTCAGAAGCTCCATCCAGCGTCTCTATCTCATGTTCAGCTCGGACTGAGAGAATAGATACTTCAAGCTCTTGTGGTCGGAGAAGAGCTCAAATCTGACCCCGTAGAGATAGTGTCTCCACACCTTCAGTGCGAAAACGACCGCTGCCAGCTCTAAATCATGCATGGGATAGTTCAACTCATGGACCTTAAGCTGACGAGACGCGAAGGCTATAGGCCTGCCGTGCTGCATCAGGATAGCACCCAAACCAATACGTGAGGCATCGGTAAATACAACAAATCCATCACTCCCAGAAGGAAGAGTGAGGACAGGAGCGAACGTCAGACGGTCCTTCAGTTCCACTAATGCCTGCTCACATGCATCAGTCTAAATAAAATCTGCGCCCTTTTGAGTTAACCTGGTCATCGGGGGGGCAATACGGGAAAACCCCTCAATGAAATGCCGATAGTAGCCCCCTAAACCAAGGAAACTGCAGATTCAGGACGCAGTCGTGGGCTGGCCCCACTGACGCACTGCCTCAACCTTCGAGGGGTCTACTGCGACACCCTCCCTCGTCACCATGTGACCGAGGAATCTCACCTCCTCCTGCCAGAACTCGTACTTCTCTAGCTTTGCAAACAGCTGGTGGGCACGGAGGGTCTGCAAAGCGATCTCCATATGTTGCATATGGTCCTCACAGGTCCTCAAATATATCAAAATATCGTCGATGAAGGCCACAACAAACTGATCAAGATACGGACGGAAGACCTTGTTCAACAACTGCATGAAGACTGCGGGTGCATTGGTCAGCCCAAAGGACATGACCTGAAACTCAAAATGACCATAGCGCGTCCTGAAGGCCGTCTTCGGGATGTCCTCCTCTCGGACACGAATCTGATGATAACCAGAACGCAGGTCAATCTTCGAAAAGAACTGTGCACCCTGCAGCTAATCAAATAAATCGTCTATACTTGTTCTTGATCATTGATCAGGGTCGAATATTGCATATCAGACCCCAGTAATTGCCTAATTTTATGTACATGATAAGGCTTAATGGAGTGTTTTAATCGTGTTTCATTGCAGGACGTAATAATGAGCGTTAGACTGAAAAGAGAATTAAAAGCATGGATTTCATGATCTAAAGTCACCAGAGCACGGGATGGACTCCAGAGAACCAATAATGAAGATTTTACATGCCTGAGATCTGAGGAAAGCAAGCCAAAGGGGCCCGAAAAGGGTCCGGAATGCAAGATCACATGATTCCCGCCATCTAATCAGTTCGAAACTTTATATATGGGATTAGAGACATAAATTAACCGTACGTTTCAAATTTCGGCCCTCGGATCACTATGGAAGTGTCCCAACTGACAAATCAGCCCATAAACCATTGATTCTAGGCCTACCTGATAACAGGATATGCGTCAACTTTGGTCCCAACCCATTAATCAGGGAGATAAAGAGGATGAATGGTGTAGATTTCTCGTAAACATCACAGTTGGCCCTGTGTATGAGGAGTGTACACACTGCACACTTGCACCGGCTGCGCACCGCACCGCCAGGATGGTCAGCGAACCGCTGACCCACGCCCTCTTCGTCAAAAAGGCAGCTGTCGTCCAGCGTCCACAAACCGACCTGCGGTCGTCGGTTGTGGGTCCACAGCGTCCATCAAATTATCAATCCGGACCGTCTATCAGGTCTAAATGAAGGCTTTTATCAACGCCTAGGTGTCAGAATCATGAATGATCATTAAGATTTGAATCTAGCCGTTCAAACGCAGGTTGGACGGTGTAACGAGATCTTCCGTGGCCCACACCAAATGGAGAAAAACTATGTGTTTCCGACCGAAATTTCGAGAGAAATTCGGTGAATGGAGTGGATTTTCCATTTAATTGAAGGAATGGGCCCCACCATTGTCACAGCGGAAGCAATCCGCTGCTCTGTTCGCATCCGCGAAATCCAGTTTTTACGGGAGTTTATGGACCCCACCCGTCACCTGTCCGGCCGATCCAAGCCGTTCATCGTGTAGAGGGCTTCGAGAGCTTCAAAACCATGCGGATATTCTGCTCTCATGCGTGCACACGTGCACAATACAGAGGCCACAAACGGACTGCTCTGCAATGTTCAAAACTGATCTCTTCGTGATTTCTTCTCTGGGCCGCGTTAATGGACGTTCAAAACCACCCATTCTTGACTGAAATTTCATCCTGAATCCAATGGACGGGGTGAATTTTTCAGAAAATACTTCTGTGGGGCCCACCGATCATGGCTGCGAAAATTTGTACTCCATGTCCTGTTACAACTCTGCCACCGACTCCAGCCCTCCAGCAACTATAAAAGAGGAATTATGGACGTGGGAAATTCATTCAGAAATAGGGAATTCCAGATCTGGAGCAAGGGAGAGAAGAAAGAGAAGAAAGAGAAGAAAGAAGAGAGAGAGATCGATCGGTTTGGTGTTTTATTTTTATGAATTTTGTTATGCCATCTTTTTAATGGATTTTATGGGACACTAATCTCTCAGCTAGGGCTGAGATGAAGCCCCTAATTTGATTAGCTCTTGTATTGGTTGGATTTACTTTGAATATTAATTAATTTGTTTCTTTCTCTAAGTGGGCTTGATTGGTTTAAATTCTATACTTCTCCATCTATGAACTTGACCAAAGTATATATATGGATGATGTTTGGATGCTTATTATAGGTGCTTGGGTCTGATCAAGAACAGGTTTCCTATAGAGGAAGAAACAGGGTGCTTTAATGAATTGTACATTCCATGTGCCCGACCAAGGACATGGGATGTGTTATTCATGGCATTGCTTAAAGGAATTAGACATTTTGTATGCCCGATTAAGGACACAGATTGTGCTTTCTCTATATAAGTGGTATCAATCTACATCAAGGTGAATCAACAGACAAAACAAGGGTTAGGATAATTAGGGGTGGATTCAAAAGTCCTAGTGCTCTTTCTCTAATTGAATTTTCTTCCCTGTTCTTAATTGTTTTTTCCTAAAATTGTGCTTAGTAGTTCAGTCCATTATTTGTTGGATTAGTCAAGAAGAATTGTGAATTTGAGTTATGACGATCAGTCCTCGTGGGAACGATCTCGTAATACGTACCGTATCTACATCTGATTCGTATACTTGCGAGTTTAAAAATCATTTAAATCATGTTGGTTTAAATAAAACATCAAGTTTTTGGCGCCGTTGCCGGGGACTGTTTCGTTCCAAATTGAATTTAGGATTCTCTCTTATCATAATTCATAGTCTTAGGATTTTACTAACTTTAGGTTAAAGTTTTTATTTTATTTTTAGAAACTAACCTATTTCCTGTTTTGTAGGGTCCTGACATAAATTTCTAAGTTGATTCTAACATAGATCTCCAAATTGGAAGTGAAGGAGGAGCTCCCTATTCTTCAGACATCAATCATCTCCTTTCCCGGGTTCTTTCTTCCCATTCTTGTTTACATAGTTTTAACTTGTTTTTTTTCTAGTTCTAGTTTTATTCCTCTTAGGTTGCTTCTTAGTTTAGTTTTTTTTCTTACATTGCAATAACATAGTTTATGCTAGGACGTAGATCTCTGAATATAGAACTAGCACCGTTTGATCCTGAAATAGAAAGAACACTTCGTGAAAGATTGAGAAATAATTCTGTTGAAATGGCGAATGAGAATGAAGTTAAAGCTCTCAAAGATTATTCAGCTCCTGTCCAATTTAATGCGCCTTCATGCATAGTGTTGCCAACCACTACGGCAGCACACTTTGAACTTAAACCTGGAGTCATACAATTGTTGCCATCCTTTTACGGATTGGACAAGGAGGACCCATATCATCATGTGAAAGAATTCCTAGACATTTGCTCCACCTTTAAGTTCTAAAACTTCTCAGACGATTCGATCCGCCTACGCCTGTTTTCTTTTTCTTTGAAAGATTAGGCGAAAGCATGGTTGAATTCTCTAGAAGTTGGATCTATCACTACATGGGACCAACTGTCTAAGAAGTTCTTAAACAAGTTCTTCCCCGTTCACAAAACCAATGCCCTCCGTGGAGAAATTACTAACTTCACACAAAAAGAGGGCGAGCACTTTCATGAATGTTGGGAAAGATGGAAGGACTTGCTTCTTAAATGTCCTCACCATGGTTTTGAGAAATGGCAACAAGTTCAATACTTCTATGACGGTCTGACACCCCGGAACCGTCGCATGGTTGATGCCACCAGTGGAGGGTCATTCATGACCAAAAGTGAAGTCGAAGCGTGGAACTTCTTTGAAACCTTGTACGAAAATTCCCAGCAATGGGACTATTCAAATAGAGGTGACAGAAGTCCCCAACCACAAAAGAGAGGTGGTATATATGAGATAGGAGTCGTGCCAGATCTGTGCGCCAAGCTTGATAACCTGACAAAGAAAGTTGATGCTCTGGTATTAAATAATGGACCTCCACAAACAGCTCAAGTCGAGGCATGTGCCATATGTTCTAGTCCTGCCCATTCTATGCAGTCTTGTGCATCTGGTGCAGCATCCCCGGAATTTCTCTCTGAACAAGTACATGCTATGAACACTTTTCAAAAACCTGGGAATGATCCTTACTCGAACACATACAACCCAGGGTGGGCTAGACATCCAAATTTTTCTCGGGTAAAAGGACCACAACAAGGAGGACCATCTGAAAATCCTCCCATGCAACCGCACCTCCAAGTTGGCAGTCAACAGCCTCCACAGTTTCCGCAATATCAACAACTGCCTACACAATCAAGGAAACCATCTCTTGAGGATACACTCCATCTTTTTATACAAAGTTCTCTCCAATTCCAAAAAGACACCCAACAAACCTTACTAGCCAACCAGCAAAGCTTACATGCAAATGCACAATCCATTGCCAAGCTGGAAGTACAAATGGGTCAACTAGCTGCCACATTGAGTGAGAGAGAGAAGGGCAAGTTCCCTAGCCAACCTGAGGCTAATCCAAAGGGACAGTATGAGATTGGATCTAATTCCAACCAAGGGCAATATCATGAACAGGCCAAATCGATCACTACGCTTAGATCAGGCAAGCAGATTGATAACAGAATAGAGATGCCTAGGGATGAATCAAATTTAAAACAGAAGATCAAGATGAAACAGAGAGTCACACCAATGCATCCAAAGTCCAAAAGCTCTCTGACTCTCCAAGAGCCACTAATGTGCCACCCTACGTGCCCAAAGCACCCTTTCCTCAACGCCTGGCACCAATAAAGAAAAGAAATAACTTTGATGAAATCTTGGATGTGTTTCAAAAAGTGCAAGTCAACATCCCGTTGCTTGACGCTATCAAACAAGTCCCTGCTTACGCTAAGTTTCTAAAAGATTTATGCACTCAAAAGCGTAAGCAGAATGTTCATAAGAAGGTCTTCATTGCAGAGCAGCTCAGCTCCATGATTCAACATAACATCCCTCCAAAATTTAGGGATCCAGGAGCTCCCACCATTTCTTGCGGCATAGGAGATCATAAGATCGGGAAGGCATTGCTTGATTTAGAGGCGAGCGTCAATTTGTTACCATATTCGGTTTATGAGCAGCTAGGACTTGGTGAGTTGAAACCGACTAAAGTAACATTACAACTAGCTGATAGATCTGTCAAGGTGCCCCGGGGTGTTATTGAAGACGTGTTAATCCAGGTTGATAAATTTTATTTTCCAGTGGATTTCATAGTTATAGATACTCAGCCTGTCCAGAATCTTCATAGTCAGATCCCAGTCATCTTGGGTCATCCATTTTTGGCCACATCTAATGCTATTATAAATTGCCGGAATGGAGTTATGAAATTGTTCTTTGGTAACATGAATATTAAACTCAATGTTTTTAATGCAGGACAACAATCCGCAGATTTGGATGACATATCTGAAGTGGACATGATCGAGAGTCTAGTGCAGGACTCCTTCCGTAAATCTTTTGAAGATCCACTTGAGACCTGCTTAGCACAATATGGCATGGATTTTGACATCGATAGTCCCATCCACGAAGTCAATGCACTGCTCGATTCTACTCCTATATTGGAGACTGAAAAATGGAGAGCGAAAGTGGAACCTCTTCATCCCTCGGAGACTCTTCCTGACAGCACAGTTTTTAACTCTGAGAAGACAAAGGCGAGCAGGCTGCTTAATGTTCTTAGAGCATATAAAGCAGCAATTGAATGGAAGATAGCGGAAATACAAGGAGTATGCCCCACGATATGTATGGATCATGCTGTGGAAATGTCGCGTGAAATGCAAAGGAAGCGTGATCCTAACATGGAAGAAATCGTTCGAGCAGAAGTCCTTAAATTATTTGACGATGGTGTCAGTTACCTCATTGCAGATAGCACAGCTCATGGGAACTCACATCACTTGTCTGGGATTGGTTAATCAAGGTGTTGAGGTAATTTCTTTGGCGGACCCTGGTTATAAAGATAAGTTAATTCATGGTCCGTTCTTGTCTGGCTGAAGACGTTAAACTTAGCGCTCCTGGGAGGTAACCTAGTCTTTTGTTTTATGCTTTTTCCTAGTTAGTTACTTCAATGTTTGTGGGTAACATTACTGCAAATCCTCACAAGACTACAACTCGTCCACTAGGGGTAACCTAGGGGTTTAAAGGCTTGTTGCATACGCTAAATGCAATCGAGAGCACCTGCGAAAGTGGTATAGGTAGGATCTTCTTTTTTTTTTTTTGTTTTTTTTTTTTTTTTTTGCTTCTGTTAATTTCTCTCTTGTGCTAACTCGCTCTTACATTGATAATTTTGGAAAAGCCTCTTGATTCTTCGTCCAGGTACCATCTTTCCACTCCTCTTTTACTTTCATTGTTCCATGTGCATTACATGTTTATTTCTTTTACATTGAGGACAATGTAGATTTTAGGTTGGGGTGGGAGATTAGGTTACCTAATCAGTATTTTCTTGGTCTTGAGTAAAATTTGTGAAAATTTTAAAATTTTTTCTAGAATTTCTATTGAATTCAAAGTGATTTTTGAAGGATAGTTGTGATTTTGAAATTACAAGATACAGAATGTGAGTAATTTATGACTCTTGGATTCAGATGACTAGTAGATTTCACAGTTCAGTTTGAATTGTTAACCCGTGATTAGAAGTTGTAAACATTGATTGAGCCATGATTTCAGCTATCACATCTCGCTTACACATTAAGGTTCTGGTTCGATAATTGAATGATTTACTTGGTAATCACTAAGCATGAAAGGAACCAGCCTGAAAAACAAAAATTTTAGCATCAAAAAGAAGAATTGAAAGGGTAAGTTGCATAATCTTCACCATAGGTTTGCTCCCTATAAAGTGTAGATTTGATCTCCCATGATTAACATTTAGAAAAAGTATGGCGACGAGTTTTCACCATAGGTTTGCTCCCTATAGGTGAGGATTTGATTCCCTTCCTTGGCGTACTGTTCATAAAGAAAATCAAAAGATGGTAAAATGAAAGGTTAATCTGTAAGGCAGGTGTTGGTTTCAATTTGGGTGTCATGAGTTCCGTTGTTAATTACCAATGATATCATGAAATTGACAATTGGATCTCTTAATGGTTATAAGCTGAGATTACCATATACACTCATGAAACTCAATGTTTTAGAATTATTCTAATTCATGGTTTAATAATTTGAACTTGATTATGAAATTTACAGTGAACTTGATTTCAGGAGAACAATCTTCTCACCATTCATGAATCATAGAATTTTCACATCTCAATTATCCGTTCACCCGTCACTCGAGTTTACAGGAATTGTCTTTTACTTCTAAAATTTCTTTTCGCATGTTTTGCTCGGGACTAGCAAAATGCTGGTTGGGGGTTGTGATCAGGGTCGAATATTGCATATCAGACCCCAGTAATTGCCTAATTTTACATACATGATAAGGCTTAATGGAGTGTTTTAATCGTGTTTCATTGCAGGACGTAATAATGAGCGTTAGACTGAAAAGAGAATTAAAAGCATGGATTTCATGATCTAAAATCACCAGAGCACGGGATGGACTCCAGAGAACCAATAATGAAGATTTTACATGCCTGGGATCTGAGGAAAGCAAGCCAAAGGGGCCCGAAAAGGGTCCGGAATGCAAGATCACATGATTCCCGCCATCCAATCAGTTCAAAACTTTATACATGGGATTAGGGACATAAATTAACCGTACGTTTCAAATTTCAGCCCTCGGATCACTATGAAAGTGTCCCAACTGACAAATCAGCCCATAAACCATTGATTCTAGGCCCACCTGATAACAGGATATGCGTCAACTTTGGTCCCAACCCATTAATCAGGGAGATAAAGAGGATGGATGGTGTAGATTTCTCGTAAACATCACAGTTGGCCCTGTGTATGAGGAGTGTTCACACTACACACTTGCACCGGCTGCACACCGCACCGCCAGGACGGTCAGCGAACCGCTGACCCGCGCCCTCTTCGTCAAAAAGGCAGCTGCAGTCCAGCGTCCGCAAACTGACCTGCGGTCGTCGGTTGTGGGTCCGCAGCGTCCATCAAATTATCAATCTGGACCGTCTATCAGGTCTAAATGAAGGCTTTTATCAATGCCTAGGTGTCAGAATCGTGAATGATCATCAAGATTTGAATCTAGCCGTTCAAACGCAGGTTGGACGGTGTAACGAGATCTTCCGTGGCCCACACCAAATGGAGAAAAACTATGTGTTTCCGACCGAAATTTTGAGAGAAATTCGGTGAACGGAGTGGATTTTCCATTTAATTGAAGGAATGGGCCCCACCATTGTCACAGCGGAAGCAATCCGCTGCTCTGTTCGCTTCCGCGAAATTCGGTTTTTGCGGGAGTTTGTGGACCCCACCCGTTACCTGTCTGGCCGATCCAAGCTGTTCATCGTGTAGAGGGCTTCGAGAGTTTCAAAACTATGTGGATATTCTGCTCTCATGCATGCACACGTGCACGATACAGAGGCCACAAACGGACTGCTCTGCAATGTTCAAAACTGATCTCTTCGTGATTTCTTCTCTGGGCCGCGTTAATGGACGTTCAAAACCACCCATTCTTGACTGAAATTTCATCCTGAATCCAATGGATGGGGTGGATTTTCCAGAAAATACTTCTGTGGGGCCCACCGATCATGGCTGCGAAAATTTGCACTCCATATCCTGTTACAACTCTGCCACCGACTCCAGCCCTCCAGCAGCTATAAAAGAGGAATTATGGACGTGAGAAATTCATTCAGAAATAGGGAATTCCAGATCTGGAGCAAGGGAGAGAAGAAAGAGAAGAAAGAAGAGAGAGAGATCGATTGGTTTGGTGTTTTGTTTTTATGAATTTTGTTATTCCATTTTTTTAATGGATTTTATGGGTCACTAATCTCTTAGCTAGGGCTGAGATGAAGCCCCTAATTTGATTAGCTCTTATATTGGTTGAATTTACTTTGAATATTAATTAATTTGTTTCTTTCTCTAAGTGGGCTTGATTGGTTTAAATTCTATACTTCTCCATCTATGAACTTGACCAAAGTATATATATGGATGATGTTTGGATGCTTATTATAGGTGCTTGGGTCTGATCAAGAACAGGTTGCCTATAGAGGAAGAAACAGGGTGCTTTAATGAATTGTACATTCCATGTGCCCGACCAAGGACATTGGGAATCTCTACAAAATGTCACATCAAATCAAGTCAAGTACACCACCTTACCTCCATGCCACCTCACCCAATAACAAGTACAAGTGGCCTCTCTCCCTTTTCCCACAAGTGAAACCTCTCCCTCCCCTCACCACTCCTCTTTTACAAGTTTTCAAACTAACCCATACCTCTTTTACAAAAAAATCAAATTAAACCATACCCTTCCATCTCCTTCCTTACATCATCCCATATCTTTTATTATTCTATCTCATTCCATCCCTTCACTCTCCCAAGCAACAATTCCATATGTCGAAGCTCCTTCTCCCATTCCAAGTGTGGCCTACCTTCTCATCTCCCATCTCAAGCGTTCATTTATCATCTACCACCATCAAAAGTGAAGATAAGGAGCCTAGAAGACCAAGGGAGCAAGGAGAAGGCCTAGAGGTGGGTGATCCTTGAGTTTCTACCGTTGATTTTATGATTTATGTGGGACCCAACTTGATGTATGTGTTGCAATCATATGAGGGACCCATAGTGGCGGGGTCCCTCCATCTACAGTTTAGTACACCCCAATGTCGCCGCATGGCGTTTCTTCGGAATGAATGTGGGCTACATTTTCTAGCCTGGGTATTGGTTCAATGCACGAGTCATGACATTGGAACTGCGGCGACGGCACGGTCGCCAAGGTGCAGGTTTTGGTTCGAGCCGACTTCGGTATGAGGGACTCGACTTAGGATCGTGCTCAAACATCGGATACGAGTCGAGAATTGCCGGAATTCGACCCGAAGGACCGTGGAAGCATACGGAACGGTACAGACTAGGGTACAGGTCTTACAATCTGTAACGCCCCGAATTTTGAGGGTTGAACAAAGCTCTACTCCCGCGATTCAGCACATCACTTATGCAACATGGATGATGATGTTCAGATTTTGTCCATATTAATGAGTTAAACATGAGTGGGATTATACCAAAACTTTCATATCATACTCCAGGTACAATTAAATTTAAGCAAACGGAAGACTTAAGTATGTGTATTTAAACATGAAAGTGTTTCACGAACTAGAGTATGAATATGTACCAGGCTGAATATATACAAGTGTTGTTTCAAAATAGACAAAATGTCAAAATGTAAATGTCCGACCAATCCACATAACCCTATGATCCTGTCGAATCGACACAAGGTCTATTTAGACCTGACTGATGGTTGAACACAGGAGAATTCCTCCTCCTCATCCATGAAGTCCATTTCAGCTACATAGACTTCGTCGTCACCTGCATCTATAACAGAGTTTGGTTGGTGTTTTAAAACACCGTCCTAGAGTGGGAGTGAGTGATCAACTCAGTGGTACTATAAGGCAAAGGTTAACATGTTATCAATTCAATCAAGCAGTAATGATAAATCAGTACAACAATCATATCCTAAGTACTCTTGTTAATGAAGGAATGGTATGCTGTAATGATGCATGCCCTCGCACGAAGCTCCCTCACAAGCGACTCCGTCAACCGTTCACTCATGACAAACTCCCTAAACGTGCACTTCCTTGCCAAAGCACATGTAATGCGGTGCATGGTTGTGTTAACCAAGTACTTAATTAGGCTTATTCATACAGCAGATTCAAGAAGCTAAGGTACCTCCCTTTATATCACTAAGCTAACCGAGGGATCCATCTAGGGTCCTAGTTAATCACATACGATAGGCAAGTTGTAGGGCATCACCCCTAATGAAAGCAGTGGATAGGCAAATTCAAGTGTTTATACTCGAGGTCACTACGGAAGGCTCGTCACTTGAACGTAAGCCGACAGGTCGAATACAGTGTCCTATACCACTATATTCGGCTCACGAGTTTGGGATGCTCACTGGTCACTATAGGGAGGCTCGTCACCCCATCGTAGGCCGACAGCTCGACCACAGTGTCCCATACCACCATGTCCAGCTTATGAGTCTTAGCGGATCATGGTACCATAGTTGAAAAGGGTCTTTACATTGGTAAGTGGTACCTTAGATTCAAATGATAGTGTCCATATATGGAAAACACACAATAGGCCAATCGGGTTATTTGACAAGTTCAACTAGTACGGGCGCACGCCGACTTAATCGACATGGAGCGTACAAGCACTCCACATGGCCTAACCACTGTCGATAATCATCGTATGACCCGGATTCATCGAACGTATCTACTGTGGCGAAACTAGTTCGGCCACTCGAACAAGAATTATTACCGATTGCCTAGACCACATTGTAGTCCCAATCTTACTCAGATGTAGCATGTGAATACATATGATAATCATATAAGCATTTAACGAACAATCCAAATACAACACTCATTTGAGCATTTTATCAACACATTGTACATATCACCAAGCACTTGCGTTGTATTCATAAATTGCATAGCAAGATTAAGAGTATGTGAAGGAAACTACACATATTGATAGGGTAATTAAGAATCCTATCTCAATACCCTTATTAAATACAATTCGTCAATAACTTCTCATTCAGAAATTTTATCAAACACTTAAACTACACTTTACTAATTACATAAACTAAATTAGTTATGACATGCACTACAGCAATTCATTACACAACATCGGTTATAAAGCATATAACATACATGGATCATATATTAGAAATCATGACAAGCACAAATCAGGATTTCACACTCATTCAAACATTTCAACAAACACATGGAATGCATCTGTAGTCGTAACTAAGATCATATAGCAGCAATCAAGTCAGACATAAATCATTGCTGACATTAAAAGCCTTGAAAACCATAACCTAAACGTCTATAGTCCGTACCTTTCGTCGGAATACTCGTTTCGAACTCGGTTCGAACCCTACATTCCCGAATACAAAACAACGGGTACTTAAACATTGAAATAGGTTAGCTATTTCGTCGATTACTCAATTCAGTTTTCTAACCCAAGATTAGGGTTAGAATTTCTTATCCAATTCGTAGTTGAAACAATTCGTGTAGCGATGGTGGGGAGGTGAAACAACACGTGGAGTAGTGGGAGAGAATCCCAGCAACGGTCTCCAGGAATCTCTCTTCCTTCCTTCCTCTTTTCTCTTCTTTTCTCTCTTCTCTCTCCTAGGGTTAGAGAATTTCGTATAGAATGGGAATGGGGTGGTTTAAGGCCTTTAAATAGGCCCAAAACTGATGTCAATGGCCCTAGGACCATGGTATATTTAGGTTATAACCAACGAGTGCCTATTTCGGGCTGACAGGGATCATCTGAAGGTCCATTACTCACCTACAGCATGGAGCAAGTTCCCTGACCATGGATCTAAGTTAGGTTATGATTTCGGTACGATTGGATTAGCGGATTGACCATGGAGGGCCTGTGTCAGATCAACGGTCATTGTTACTCGATCAGGGCCACAAGTATATAGATATGTACAAAGAAATTTTCATGATCCATGGGTGAAGTTCGGTCAGAAACTGATGGTCTGAAACCTTCAATTTCACTCGCAAGCCAATGGCCCAATTCACTTAAGTTTCAATGTATTTTGCAAAGGTATTCGTATTTCTCATACACTTTGCTCAGGGCTCAAGTTGTGCGTTTCTGGATACTATCTGGGCTTGATTCCCACGATGGTTGTCAAGCCCAATAAGACGGTCATAACCCTATAGTTTTGCAGTCATCGGACTTTCGATGCACGGTCCAGGTCCGATATAGAGTTTCAATGTGTTCCCAAGAGGAACCGACTTTTGAGATTTCTCCTAGGTTTTTGTGTTGAGTCAGTGATTTTGGTGGTTTTGGGTCTTGCCGTTTGTATAAATAGTGGTTCAAGCTAAATTCACCGATTAATTTTGTTTAATACTTAATTAATTTTCGTCTAATTTCTACAGAATACGGTCCTTAGGTACTTCTGACTGAGGTGGTACTTGGGCCTTTGTACGGATTTTTCCAAGACGTTATAGAATCAGGGAGGTCAAGTTGAGAAAGGTGGTTGGCCATTACATTTTTACTCCTTTTTGTCTCATATATTTCAATATCAAATTCTTGGAGTAAGAGGATCCGTTTGATCAGGTAAGGTTTGGCATCCATCTTAGAAAGAAGATACTTTAGCGTCGCATGGTCCATGTAGATGATGATCTTGGATCCGATTAGGTAGGATCTAAATTTGTCTAAAGCGAACACTATGGCTAAGAGTTCCTTCTCCGTAGTAGAGTAGTTCACTTGGGTAGAATTTAGAGTTCTAATGGCATAGTAAATAACGTAGGACTTCTTTCATTTCTCTTGCCTAACATCGCCCCAATAGCATAGTTAGATGCATCGCACATAATCTCAAAAGGGATGCTCCAATCAGGTGGCTACATAATAAGTGCGGTAGTTAACATGCCCTTGAGCTTAGTGAAAGCTTCTTGGCATTGTTCAATTGTAACACCCTAAAAATCGAGGGTCGAGCAGAAGCTCAACTCCCGAGTTCCAACGCATCATTTATGTAACATAGATAATGATGTTTAAATGTTGTCCATATTAGTGCTTTAACATGAGTGGGATTATATTAAAACAACATATCATACTCTGGAGATAATTAAGTTAAGCAAGCAGAAGACTGAGATAGGTATATAATGTATAGTAGTGTTACTCAATCCCCAGAGTATGAGTGTGTTACCAGGCTGAATATATACATGTGTTGATCCAAAATTTACAAAATAGACAAGTGTAAATGTCCAACCACTCCATCTAACCCTATAATCCTGTCGAAGCAACACGGGGTCTACATAGACCCGCCTGATAGCTGGACATAGAAGAATTCCTCCTCCTCATCCATGAAGTCCATTTCAGCTGATAGACTCCATCATTACATGCATCTACAACAGAGTCTGGTTGGTGTTTTAAAACACCATCCTAGGTGGGAATGAGTAGCTAATTCAATGGAACTATAAAACAAAGGTTAACATGTTATTAATTTAGTCAAGCAGTAATGATAAAGCAGTATAACACTCATGTCCTAAGTACTCTTGTTAATGCAGGAATGATATGTTATAATGATGCATACCCTCGCTTGCACTCCCTCAGTGACACCATCTCACAGTCACAAATGCTACTCCCACGTGGTGCATGATCGTGTTAGCCGAGCTCTTGATTAGGCTTATTCATGTAGTAGATTTGGGAAGCTAAGGTACTTCCTTTTATATCATTTACCTAAACGATGATCCATCTAGAGTCGTCAATCCTAGTTAATTGCACACGATAGGCAAGTTATAGGGCATCACCCCTAATGAAGGCAGTGGAAAGTCAAGTTCAATTGATTATACTCGAGGTTACTCCACCAACGCCCTACCAACTGGAGCACTATTTTTTAAGGGAGTCTGGATCAGACGGTACACCCCAACCCACGCTGGGACCGCAGCCAGGCTACGCCGGGGTAGGCCTCGTTTATACTGAAAGTACCCTTATTTGTCAATTAGCGTGAGTGTTAAGTCGGCCAGATAAAGAAGCTCTATAGGAAGATCAATCAACTGTCTGCCTCAATCGGATGTGGGCCTGAACTCACCACAGGTAAATCTAAGCCTCACATCCCATGTCCCAAAATACTAGGTAATTAAAACCCTTAAAACAAATTAGAACATCATAGGGTTTTGAGTTAGAAAACTTTTTCAAAATTCAAAAAATCTATAAGTTTTTTAACTCTGTCGATTTTATCGATATACCAATCGATATTATCGACATGTGTTGTCGATGTCCTCGATGACTAAACGATATCATCGAAATGAGGAGAAAATATGTCTAGTAACCACATACTTATCTGGACGGAATTATCGATGTATCGATATACCTATCGATATCATCAATATTCAAATCTCGAGTCTATCGAAGTTGACTCAATACAATTGACAACAGAGAAAACGAGTCCCTACTTTTACTAAGAAAAATCATAAGATCGTCGATATATCGAGGTTATCCTCGATATCATCGGAATTCAAATCTCGATGATATCGGAAGGCCTTCAATGATATCGGTCTTGGACTCACAAATATCCAGCAGATATTTTAGGATTATTTATCTTTGATCGAGGGTCACTCGAGAGAAATCAATACAATATCGATTGCATTGAACATGGACATAAACTGTCTAGCAAGCTTAATGGAAAATCCTTTGAATTTATCGATGCATCGACAAAGCTATCGATATCATCGACATTTAAATTCTGATGATATTGAAGGTCCCTCAATCATTCTTGTAAACCTGAAATATTTCAAGGCAAGTCTCTCTCACTTTTAAATGTCAAGGAATCGAACCTCATGTCAATACTATCGGAGTTCGAAATCCGATGATATCGACACTTGTCTCGATTTCCTCGACCAACTGGCAAAAGGTTTTGAAAAGCATATGAAATTGAGTTTGTGTCATCGAGTGGTCAGATGATGCAATCGAGAGTATACGCTCGATGATATTGAACCCGCTCGATGATATCGAACTCCGTCATAAATGTGACTATTTTATATCCATTGAAACCTTTTGCCTATATAAAGAGGACTTGTCTATTGTTATTGGTAGAGAAAGAAGAGAGTGCTTTTGAGTGTTTAACCTTAGATCATATACCAAAAGCCCTTTCTCTCATAGAAGTTCATCCTCCAATCCACCCTCACCATTGATATTCAATAGAGTGGATTGGGGAATGAACTTCCGTATTTGAGGATCCTCCAGCTACCATCTTAATGGCAAATCATTAAGCTGGGATGCCTTGAATACATAGATGATTGGAATCGCACTATCTTCCTTATAGGAAAACATTTAGGAGAGTAGGATTCCATCATAGCCTTGACCCAACTCGTCATCATGCATTTGTACATCTTCTGAGTTACGGTTTAAGGAAGCAGAAGACTCTTCATCAACAAAGGAGGAGATCTTCGACAACGTGCTTAAAGGGACTCATTTTCTTATCCGTAAGTTATCAGAATCCAGAGGACTCTTGTGATCATTCCTTTCTAGGATTGGGTCTAAGGTGTTTCTCACCCCTTGTAAGTCCTCTATGAGGCCTCTGGCGGGAGTGTACGTAGTGGGTGCATTGTGTTGACCCTTGCTCTGTGGAGAGCATAAAGAGTTAGGGTCTTATGGAAGATCCTTGGCCAGTGTGCCTAGAAGTGGGTGCGTTGTGTTGACCCTTGCTCGTGAGAGCATAAACAGTTAGGGTTGTGCCTAAAAGTGGATGCTTTGTGTTGACCCTTGCTCGTGAGAGCATAAACAGTCAGCCTAGGTGTAAGTTGTAAAGGTTAAAGGTGAATCTGATTTAAAACCTTGGGTTTGGGGTGAACCATGTGAAACCTCCTTAGTGAAATTCAGCACACTCAAGGGTTGAGTGCGGTTACCGGGGTGGAGTAGACAAGTAGTCGAACCATTATAAAAATGATTGTGTTTGAGATTGTTATTGTCTTCCATTCACTCATGTGATTTCCTTATATACTTTCATATCTGATAATCTGAGATCAGACCTCACACACACTCACAGTCATATCTATCATAAACTAACTTGCATATTGTTCATCTCTCAAATAGTTTGTGATTGGATCCTCTACCGGGCTTGGAAGCCAGTGGAGTTACTCTTGAGTAATCCTAATATATGCTTGTTGTTAAGATTAGTGTGATAGGATTTTAAATCATTATAAAATTATTAAAAAGTCCTATTCACCCCCCTCTAGGACATATTAGCATTTTCCTACTTCAACTAAAGCGGTCTTCACCGTAATTTCAATTGGTATCAGAGCGGGTCTCTCTTTAAGGGCTTCACCGCCTAGAGAGTGATCTTGACTGAAGTTGGGAATATGTCCAAAGGACGGCTCATCGGTCTCTAGACCTCCAATATTTGATGGATCAAATTATGCATACTAAAAGACTAGGATGCATTACTTTCTAAGATCTTTGGATCATGATTTTGGGATATAGTTGAAAGAGGATATGTGCCACCATCTGAACAAATAGTACTTGACAACGGCACAACTATCACAAAACTAAAATCCAAGAAAAGTGGAGAGCATTCGATAAAGAAAACCAGATTATGGAAGCTAAAGCCATGAACGCTATCTACTGTGTCGTGTCCTAGGATATTTTCAATCAAATATGTATGTGTGAGACAGCTAAAGAAGCATGGGATCTATTGGAAACAACCTATGAAGGCACAAGCACTGTGAAGAGATCCAAACTACAACTACTGACCTCACAATTCAAAAGTATTAGAATGGAAGAACATGAGACCTTCATGGAGTTCTTCACAAAATTGAATACCATTTGCAAATCCATGGGTGGATTAAGTGAGAAAGTTCCGGTCCCAAATGGTTCAATCCTGCCAGAATGGTTCAATCCTAAACTAACAACCATTGAAGAATGTTGGAACATAGAAGAAATGAAATTAGAAGAACTGGTAGGTTCCCTACAAACTTTTGAACTACACTTCAAACAAACCCCTAAATCCAAAACTATTGTCCTCAGAACCTCAAAGAAAACAACAAATGAGGTCAGTGAAAGTGAAAGGGAAGATGACGATGAGGAATTGGCTTTGCTGGCTCAACGATTCAGGAAGTTCTTTTAAAGAAATCGTGGCCGTCCATTTAAAGGAAGAAAGTTGGACAACAGACCTTCTACAGGTAAATTTGGTAAAAAGACCAAAGAACCATAATTTTACGCCTGTCAGAAGTTTGGACATCTTTCTACTGAACGCCCAAACAGAAAAACTAAGGCCAAGACAATGATTACCACATGGGATGATATGGAAGAGTCAAACTCAGAATCTAGGGACTCAGAGAGTGATGGAGATCAGAAATCCTTGAAAATCCTTATGGTCTCCACTACTCCAATCACTCCCAGTGGAACTGAGAACGACAACCAAGCCACTGAATCATTTCTTTCTGATAATGAGGAATCTGAAGAGGAAGAAGAAGAAGAACAGAATAAACTACAAGATGCTTATAATCAACTTTACGTTCACAACATCAACATTGTTAGAAAACTCGGAAACCTAAAAATAAAAAGGAATTGCTGCAAAAAGATTTAGACAAAACCTTAGAAATCAATACACATCTAATCAATGATCTACAACAATATCATTCAGATAATGATAGACTCTAGAGAATCAACACCTTCCTTAAATCCGAGTCTGTAAAACTAAACAAACAGATTGAGCTATTAGAAGACAAAAACATGCTCCTTCAAAATGAAAATCATACACTCTTGTTTGGTTTAGAAGAATCTAGAAAGATCGGTAAGCTAAACTATAAGTTTTACCAGAGAAGTGAGGAGTTAGAAAGACTTTTAGGTATGGGAAGACATGGAAAGGACAAGAGCGACTTAGGATATGAAAAATCTAAAACAAGATCTGGAAAGGCAGGACAAATGACTGAAAAATCCAATGCTTCAGGAAGTAACACTAGAACTGCTCCAGCTTGTCATTTATGTGGTGATCCGGGTCATTACAAGTTTGAATGCTTATCTCAACATAGCCGTGGTCAGAATCATATTGGAAAATTCAAACCAACCAGAGAAATGCAAAATGTCTGGAGTCAACCTAGGAATATGGATAAAAGAGATTCACATCCATCACCACCTAAAATGTCTAACAAGGAGCTATTGAATAAAGTGGTCAAATTAAACAAGAACACAAAATCTACCACTGTCAAAAATCCTGTCACAAAATGGGTTCTAAAAGAAAAGAAGAATTGTCTGGTTACTCATTCAAACCATATACCAGGCAATGAAACAAAGTGGTACCTGGATAGCGGATGTTCAAGACATGTCACAAGTGAAAAATCCCTTCTTTTAAACTATTCAGATCTTAATGATGGGATAGTCACCTATAAAGACGAAAACACCGCTAAGGTAATTGGACAGGGAATCATCAAAGGAATTAATTTGCTCAAAAATGAGAATGCTTTCTGCATAAAAGGATTAACACATAATCTACTAAGCATATCTCAAATCTGTGACAATAAGCATGTGGTTACATTCAACAAGGATGAATGCGAAATCTTGGACTTATCAGGAAAAACAGTAATGAGGGGTTCTCACACAAATAACCACTGTTATGTCATCAAAGGTAAAGGAAAGAATAATTTCTATGCCCAAAATTATTGAGCATAGAAAAACAAGTCCAGGTCATGCATCGAGATCTGGATATTTGCTAAAATGATGCAATTTTGTTGAACTCTTAATGTCATATCTGAGGTCACTCTCCTCGTCTTTTGTACATAAACATCTTGATGTTTATAATTTTGATTTGTACAAATCTTGTACAAAATTTTGCTATGTATATAGTTAATTCAAAGATAGTTTATACTATACAAGAAAGTCTGTCGATCTATGGAAAAATGAAAAATACTCACCTTCGATATGTCTGTCGATAAGTCATGCGCTTTCTCGATCAAATCAATCAATAGTCGATATCATCAACACCTCTTCAGAATTTGGAAAGTCACTTGATTGAGACTATTATCGAAGCCATTATCGATAACATCGAATAAGGATCATCGATATAATTGAAACTAAGTTTGATGAAATCGATGAATGCAGCCCGATAAAAGGCAGTCGAGCAGGAAAAATTTTATTTCTTTCGAAAAGGCATTTCACTCTTTCTCTGCTCAACCAGAAGTTCATCGGTGGGTCTCGGAAGCTCCATAAATCTTGTAATACCCCTCTATACATCAAGATTCCATCTTCTTTTTGGGTATCTCCTTTTCAGGTTGGGTTTTGTCCGTCTTTCCCAAAACTTTCAAATCCTCTTTTTGTTCACATGGGAAAAGACAAAGGGAAAGTGTCCGGTGAGGGAGAGTCTTCTAGAACCTCTCAATAAAAAGTGCTTGCTTCTAAAGAAAAAGCAAGAGGCCCATGAAATGACGGTGAAGACCGCTTTAGTTGAAGTAAGAATATGTCAATATGTCATAGAGGGAGGTGAATAGGACTTTTAAAGTTTTCATGGTTTATTTAAAATCCTATTACACTAATCCTAATCAGCAAGCACATATTAGGATTACTAAAAAAGAACTCTACTGGCTTCCAAGCCCGGTAATGGATCCAATCACAAACTATTTAAGAAGTGAACAATATGCAAACTAGTTTATGATGGATATGACTGTGTATGTGTGTGAGGTGTGATCTCAGATATTCAGATATAGAAGTATAAAAGTAAATCACACATTCAGAAAAATAGAAATCTCAAACACAATCATTTTTATAGTGGTTCGACGATCAGTCTACTCCATTCCCGACAGACGCACTCAACCCTTGAGTGTGCTAGATTTCACTCAGGAGGTTTCACAGCGGTTCACCTCAAACGTAGGGCTTTAAATCAGGTTCATGTTCAACCTTTACAACCTACACTGAGGCTGACTGTTTATGCCCTCACAAGCAAGGATCAACACAACACACCCACTTTTAGGCACACTGGCCAAGGATCTTCCATAAGACCCTACCAGAGGTTTTACGCAGTTTACCCCAAACCCGAGGTTTCACACAGTTCACCTCAAACCTAAGGTTTTGACTGGTTCACCTTCAACCAGATGTTTATGCTCTACACAAAACAAGGGTCTACACAATGCACCCACCACGTACACTCTCGCCGGAGGCCTCCTACGAGGGCTTGAAGGGGTGAGAAACATCTAAGACCCAATCCGAAAAAGGAATGATCACAAGTGTCCTCTGGACTCTAGATACTTACAGATAACTGGATGAGTCTTATTAAGCATGTTGATGAAGATCTCCTCCTTTTTTGATGAAGAGTCTTCGGTCTCCTTGATCCGTAACTCAAAAGATGTACCAATGCATGGCAATGGGTTGGGTCAAGGTTATGATGAAATTCTACTCTTGAAAGATTTTCTTATAAGGAAGATAGAGCGATTTCAATCATCTATGCATTCAAGGCATCCCATCTTCATGATTTTCCATTAAGGTAGTAGCTGGAGGATCCTTGAATGCGGAAGTTCATTCCCCAATCCACTCTATTGAATATCAATGGTGAGGGTGGATTGCAGGATGAACTTCCTTGAGAGAAAGGGCTTTGGGTATAAGATCTAAGGTTAAACACACAAAAGCTCTCTCTTCTTTCTATCACAGCAACACAAGACAAGTCCTCTTTATATCGGCAAAAGGTTCCAACAGATATAAAACGGTCACATTTATGACAGAGTTTGATATCATCGAGCGTATACTCTCGATAACATCGATGGTCTGCTCGATGACTCCAACTCAATGTCATACGCTTTTGTCAGCTGGTCGATGAATCGAAACGATTGTCGATGTCATCGGATTTCAAACTCTGATTCCATCGATGAGAGGTTCGATTCATCGACACTTGAAAAATGAGAGAGACTTGACTTAAAATATTTCAGGTTTTCATGAGTGATCGAGGGACCTTCGAGATCATCGGAATTTGAACGTCGATGATATCGATAGCTGTGTCGATGCATCGATAAATCAAAAGGATTTTTCATAAATCTTACTAGGCAATTTATGTCCATGTTTGATGCAATCGATATGGCATCAATATCATTGATATTTGAATATCAATTCTATCGAGTGACCCCCAATCATAGATAAATCACCTTGAAATATTTTGCTGGAGAACTTAGCGCCCAAGACCGATATCATCGAGGAGGCTTCGATATATCGATGCTTATATGATATTCTTAAGAAAAACAGGGGCGCCGAAAATCTGTCTGTCGATATAATCGAGTCAACTTCGATAGACTCGAGATTTGAATATCAATGATATCGATAGGTGTATCGATACGTCAATAATTCCGTCCAGATGTGTATAAGGTTGTTGGACATATTTAGTCCTCTTTTCAATGGTATCGATCGAGCATCGAGGACTCACCAGTGCAGGTCGATCATATCGAGATGTGTATCGATAAAATCCACAAGGCAAGAAAACTAATTGTCCTATTTTGAAAACATTTTCTTACCCTAAAAACCCTATGATATTCTAACATTTTTTAAGGGTTTTAATATACCTGGTAATTTGGGACAAGGGATGTGAGGCTCAGATTTACCTATGGCAAGCTTGCACACATCCGATTGAGGCAGACGCTTGAATTGATCTTCCTATTAAGCTCTGTAGTCTAACTGACTCAACACTCACACTAATTGACAAACCAGGGCACTTTCAATCTCCCCCTTTGTCAATTACGTGACAAGATCCCAAAACACCCTAGAGTACTGGACAAACACATCCTAAATTGTGTGTACATGCATTTTACACAATTTTACAATTTCTATTGAACCCATGTAAATAGCTCAGTATTTGCTCCCCCTAACTGTAAACTCCCCCTCACTTGATGCAGCTGCTCCCCCTAACACCTGTAACATCATCCAAGCATATATACAATTTTTCATTCGGGGTGTTTGAACTGTTCTCCCCCTTTTCGTCAGTCATTGAAAAAGATATAGCAGTTGATATTGACTGAAGAGATAAGAACCATCATTCAGAGGAGTATGCATATGATAAATAGATGTATAATGGTCAAACAATTTGCTGAATCAGACATCATTTTCAGTGAATATATATGCATAGAAGACAGAAATAGAGTAGTGATGCAGCAATTAGAATATTCAGTAAGAGCATCACATGTATTCCACATCAGACAAACCAAGGGATGAGAATGACAGTAAATTAGAAATATAGCCAGCCACTTCCAACATAGCCAAAACAAAATGTACACTACCCAGCCCTGGTGGTAGAAAACAGTTACCCAAAAAAAAAATATCAAGCCCATCTGTGGGCACCCAAAAATAACCATCAGTATTTGGCCCAACCGTGGACATACACAACAAAAGAAAAATAACCTATGCAAATTAGAAAGTTGTCACATACACCTAAGGGAACGTAGAACATCCAAAAAGATACTGATGTTCATACACTGAGTTAAGAGTGAAGTGTGTGTGACAGCATTTCAAGAATTAACAGTCTGGAACAAAGTGGGATGGCGCCATGTCATCCCGTTGGCAAGTCATCAGATCGACTAAATGTTGCACAGTCTGTTGTACTCCATGGACTAGCTGCTCCAGGACTGTAAGCCGCTCATGTACTGAGTGGACCTCCCTCTGAAGTGCCCCAATTCTATCCAACTTAAACTGTTTGGTGTATCCGGGCATTCATGTGGCTGGATTGAGTCCAGAGGGTTCATCTCCGGCCATCTCTGTTTCTTCTGTGCGAGGGTCACTGGCACCTTCTGCTCCTCCTTCTTGAATCCCCTCTGCTTCATCCTTTGGGTACTTGTGGAACTTCAAGTCCATTTTGCGAATGTTCTTTATATTGAAGACTTGAAGTGGAAGTACAAGATTAGTGGTAGATGGGAACCCAATGGC
This sequence comes from Magnolia changhungtana, assembly GCA_030180095.1. Classification (NCBI taxonomy): domain Eukaryota; kingdom Viridiplantae; phylum Streptophyta; class Magnoliopsida; order Magnoliales; family Magnoliaceae; genus Magnolia; species Magnolia changhungtana. Next base: position 10,034,776 of record JASAUF010000654.1, on the reverse strand, counting down.
ATTGTATACCCTGCTTATGATCCAGGGATATGGGAGATGAAGATCCCTGGAGGTATGAACAGTATTTACCAACTGATCGACAAGCAGAGTTGGGAGGAAAATTTTTGTCCCTCTGGCGATTGAGTAAACTATTATGGCCATAAACCCTGTGAGATCGGATCGATTGGTACTTCTAGGATATATATTTGTGGTGAAGATACCATGCAGAATCCGAAATCGAGGTTCCATGTATCTGGCCTTCAATTCATTCCCTTGATGCCAAGGGATGTCTCTATTATGGCATAGGTACTTGGTTACCATGGATCGAACTTCAGGATGGTCGAGATCCATTTCAGGGAGGCCTTCTGGTGTCATCTATAGATCGTGGATGTTAGCCATTGTGGCAGGGGTGATCAGCATATCATCACCATTCAGAGATACCATAATTGAAGGAGGATTAGATACAAGAGAGTGACACGCTGCAAGGAAGTTGCGTGTTTGTTTGAGTTGACATGGGCCTTCGAAATCCAGGACGGGCAACCAACCGATTGTAGTAAACAGGGGTTCCAGATTGTATGGTGTTAAAAAATCCCTATCTACTTTTCTATCATGGATGAGCTTCATGCCCGTGTATTTCGGTGGATGTGATGTTACTCTAACCGAAGGCGGTACTTGTGCCTCAGACTGGGACTCGCCACACCTCAAGCGTTGTCTTGTGGGGGTCCCACGTTCTAGGCCCCTTGCCCTTTCTCTTGAGGCGAGCACTTTTTGTCGGGTGGTTCTAGAAGACTCCCCTGGACTAGACGCTACTCCTTTGTCTTTTCCCATGTGGACAAACAGAATTTTGAAAGATTTGGGAAAGACAACAAAAAACTAACAAAACCAAAAATACCCAAAAGAGGAATGGACTCTTGATGTCTTAGAAGGGTATTGCCCGATTTGTGGAATGATTTGAGTAGTCCGACGTGGCTCCTAGTGATTTGGTCGAGAGGATTGAGTAGAGAAAATGACCGACACCCTTGAGAAAACAAACCCCTTTTTGCTCTCCGCTGTTTTTATCGGGCGGCATCTGTCGATATCATCGATCCAAGGATCGATGATATCGAGGTACTCTTGATCAATTTTATCGAGCCTGTCCCCGATACCATTCTTGATCATACGGCTGTTCATATTCTAAAGAGTCGTCGATTATATCGACCCTTGATCGATCAATCGAGAATGTCATATCGATAGTCATATGTTTTGACATTTTCAGTATTCAACCGACCCTTCAAGAATACTTTTAGAATTTCTATGAATCAATAGTATAGTCAGCAAAACTATGTACAATTTTTGTACACATCAAAACTATAAACATTTGAATGTTTATATTAAAAAGATGGAGGTGAAAAACCTCAGATATATCATTTTAAGCTCAGCAAAATTGCATCATTTCATCAAACATCCAGATCTAGATGCATGATCTGGACTTGTCCTTTTATGCTTGATATTTCAGGGTATATGTAAACTAGCCATTAGACAATTTGATTTTTCTTTAACTACGCATTTAGAGACATATTTCTTTACTGTGGTAGATTTAGTATCCATGTCTATCTTACCCTCTTAATCTAATTATTCCCTTATCCTGTCTTTCATTTTAGGTGGTGATGGATGTGTATCCATATTTCTAAGTGGACTCTGGAAATTTTGCATTTCTCTAGTTGGTTTGAATTTCTGACCAGAGTTATATTAAGTCCTCTTAGGTGTCATGCATTCGAACTTATAATGACCAGAATCACACCACAAATGACAGACGGGAGAAATGCTTATGTTATTTCCTGAATCAGCAGATCTGCCAGTTATTGGTGCTGCATTTTCAGATTTAGATTTAAAATTTTCATATCCTAGACAGCTCTTGTCATTTCCAGGTCTTCCCATCCCTAAGAGTTTTTCTAATTTCTCAACACTCTGGGAAAACTTGTAATTTATCTTGGCGATCTTTCGAGATTCTTCTAAGTCAAACAGGATTGTATGATTTTCATTTTGAAGAAGCACAATTTTGTCTTTTAAGATCTCGACCTATTTGTTCAATTTCTCAGACTCGTTTTCATGAAAGGTATTAATTCGTTCAAGTCTATCATTATCCGTATGATATTGATGCAGATCATTTATTAATTATGTGTTGATTTCCAATGCTTTATCTAAATCTTTGCAGCAACTTACTTTTGTTCTCTGCTATTCCTAGTCGTTTAAGGATATTTATGTTATGGATGTAGAGTTGATTATAAGCATCTTGTAGTTTATCCTTTTCTTCTTCTTCTTCTTCTTCTCCAGTTTCCTCATTATTAGATGAAAACGATTCAGTGGCTTGTTATTCTTTCTTGTTCTTAGATTCTGTGGGAATGATTGAAGCAGTAGAGATCATGAGGATTTTCTATGATTTCTAATCTCCATCGCTTTCTGAGTCACTAGATTCTGAATTTAACTCTTCAGTATCATCCCACGTGGTAGCCATTGCCTTGCCGTTAGTTTTCCTGTTTGGGCATTCAGTTGACAGGTGTCCATACTCCTGACAGGCATAGCATTGTGGTTCCTTGGTCCTTACAAATTTGCCTGTGGAAGTTTTGTTGTTCTCCTTTCTTCCTCTGGAAGGCCGGCCACGAATTTCTGTAAGAACTTCCTGAATCGTTGTGCCAACAAAGCCACTTCCTCATCTTCATCTTCCTTTTCGCTCTCACTATCCTCATGTATTATTTTCTTAGAAGTTTTTAGGACAGTTGTTTTGGATTTTTGGGTTTGTTTGAAGTGTAGTTCAAAAGTTTGTAAGGAACCTACCAGTTCTTCTACTTTCATTTCATCAATATTCCTACACTCTTCAATTGTCATTACCTTGGGATTAAACCGTTCAGGCAATGATCTAAGTATTTTTCTACAGATTTTTGGAACCAAAATTTTTTCTCCCAATCCACCCATGGAGTTACAGATGATATTCAACTTTGTAAAAAAATCCATAAAGGTCTTATGCTCTTCCATTATGAGACTTTTGAACTGTGAAGTTAGGAGTTGTAGTTTAGATCTCTTCACAGTGCTTGTGCCTTCATGGGTTATTTCCAATAGATCCTATGCTTCCATGGATGTCCCACACATACTTATTTGATTGAATATATCCTGGGACACGGCACAGTAGATGGCATTCATAGCTTTTGCTTTAGAAGTTAGTTTTTCTTTATCAAATGTCGTCCACTCTTCTTTGGAATTGGGTTTTGTGATGGTTGTGCCACTGTCAAGTACAATTTGTTCAGTTGGTGACACATATCCGCTTTCAACTATATCCCAAATATCATCATCTAAAGATCTCAGAAAGTAATGCATCCTAGCCTTCCAGTATGCATAATTTGAGCCATCAAATATTGGAGGCCTAGTGACCGATGAGCCCTCTCCTTTGGCCATATTCCCAACTTCAGTCAAGATCACTCTCTAAGCAGTAAAGCCCTTAAAGAGAGACCCGCTCTGATACCAATTGAAATAGCGGTGAAGACCACTTTAGTTGAAGTAAGAATATGCCAATATGTCCTAGGGGGGTGAATAGGATTTTTAAAGTTTTTATGGTTTATTTAAAATCCTATTACACTAATCCTAATCTGCAAGCACACATTAGGAATACTCAAAAAGAACTCTACTGGCTTTCAAGTCCGGTAGAGGATCCAATCACAAACTATTTAAGAAGTGAACAATATACAAACTAGTTTATGATGGATATGACTATGTATGTGTGTGAGGTGTGATCTCAGATATTTAGATATGGAAGTATAAAAGTAAATCACACATTCAGAAAAATAGCAATCTCAAACACAGTCATTTTTATAGTGGTTCGATGATCAGTCTACTCCACTCCCGGTAGACGCACTCAACCCTTAAGTGTGCTGGATTTCACTAAAGAGGTTTTACAGCGGTTCACCTCAAACCTAAGGTTTTAAATCAGGTTCACCTTCAACCTTTACAAGCTACACTGAGGCTAACTGTTTATGCTCTCACGATCAAGGGTCAACACAACGCACCCACTTTTAGGCACACTGGCCAGGGATCTTCCATAAGACCCTACCGGATGTTTACATGGTTTACCCCAAACCCGAGATTTCACACGGTTCAACTCAAACCTAACATATTGACTGGTTCACCTTCAACCAGATATTTATGCTCTCCACAGAACAAGGGTCCACACAACGTACCCACCATGTACACTCCCGCCGGAGGCCTCCTACGAGGGCTTAAAGGGGTGAGAAACACCTAAGACCTAATCCTAAAAAGGAATGATCACAAGTGTCCTCTGGACTCTAGATACTTACAGATAAGTCAATGAGTCCCATTAAATACGTTGACAAAGATCTCCTCCTTTTTAGATGAAGAGTCTTCGATCTCCTTGATCCGCAACTCAAAAAATGTACCAATGCATGGCGACGGGTTGGGTCAAGGTTATGATGAAATTCTACTCTCAAAAGATTTTCCTATAAGGAAGATAGAGCGATTTTAATCATCTATGCATTCAAGGCATCCCAGCTTCATGATTCGCCATTAAGGTAGTAGCTAGAGGATCCTTGAATGTGGAAGTTCATTCCCCAATCCACTCTATTGAATATCAATGGTGAGGGCGAAAATTTTCTGGTTTGTCAAGTTACATGATTGTTGAGTCAGATTGACTACAGAGCCTAAAAGGAACATCAATTCAAGTGTCTGCTTCAACTGGATGTGTGCAAGCTCACCACATGTAAACCTAAAGCTTCACATCCCATAACCCAAAATACCAGGTGAATAAAACCCTTAAAAACAAGTTAGAAATCATAGGTTGTTAAGGTGAGAAAACTTTTTTCAAAATAAGAAAATCTCTAAGTTTTTCTCGCCTTGTCGATCTTATCGGAACACCCTTGATATGATCGACCTGCTCTGTTGATGTCCTTGATACCTTAACGATATTATCGATGTTGGGACCAAAAGTGTCCAGCAACTAAATATTCATTTGAACGGATTTATCGATGAATCGACACATTTATCAATATCATCGATATAAGAACTAAAAATGTCCAGCAACTTCACAAAATATCTGGACGAATTATCGATGTATCGATACACCTATCGATATCATCGATATTTAAATCTCGAGTCCATCGAAAATGGCTCGATAAGATCGACAGGCAGATTTTTTGCGCCCCTATTTTTTAATAAAAATCTCAAATTCCTTCGATATATCGATACTCTTCCGATATGATCTGAAATCAAATATCGATAACATCGGAAGTCCATCGATGATATCAATCGTGGGCGTACATTTCTTAAAGCAGATATTTCAGGTTGTTTTTAACTATGATCGGGGGCCCTTCGATAGAATCGATATTCAAATATTGATGATATAGCCACCAGGTCGATTGCATCGAACAAGGTCATAAACCGTCCAGCAAGCTTAAAGACAAATCCGCTGGATTTATCGATGCCTCGACTCTGATCTCGATATCATTGACATTCAAATTCCGATGATCTCAACGGTTGCCCGATCATTCATGAAATCTTGAAATATTTCAAAGTTAAGTCTCTCTCATTTTTCAAGTGTCGATGGATCGAACCTGTTATCGATGGAATCGGAGTTTGAAATCCGATGACATCGACAATAGTTTCGATTCATCGACCAATTGGCAAAAGTTTCAAAAGAGTATGACATTGAGTTCGAGTCATCGAGCAGACCATCGATGCTATCGAGAGTATACATTCGATGTTATCAAACCTGCTCGATGATATCAAACTCTATCATAAATGTGACCGTTTTATATCCGTTGGAACTTTTTGCCTATATATAGAGGACTTGTCTTTTGTTGCTGTGAGAGAAAGAAGAGAGATCTTTTGAGTGTTTCAACTTATATCTTATATCCAAAGCCCTTTCTCTCAAGGGATTTCATCCTCCAATCCACCGTCATCATTGATATTCAATAGAGTGGATTGGGGAATGAACTTCCGCATTCAAGGATCCTCTAGCTACTACCTTAATGGCAAATCATTAAGCTGGGATGCCTTGAATGCATAAAATTAGAATCGCTCTATCTTCCTGATAGGAAAATATTTAGAGAGTAGGATTCCATCTTCACCTTGACCTAACCCGAAGCTGAGTATTGGTACATCATTTATGTCACGGATCAAGGGAGTAGAAGACTCTTCATCAACAAGGAGGAGGAGATCATCGGCACTATGCTAAACGGGACTCATCAGCTAATTTGTAAGTATCTAGAGTCCAAGAAGACACTTGTGATCATTCCTTTCTAGGATTGGGTCTTAAGTGGTTCTCACCCTTTGAAGTCCTCTAAGAGGCCTCCGGCGAGAGTGTACGTGGTAGGTGCATTGTGTGGACCCTTGATCTGCGGAGAGCATAAACATCTGGTTAGGAGTGAACCAGTAAAACTCTGGGTTTTAGGTGAACTGGGTAAAACCTTAGGGTTTGAGGTCAACCGCGCAGAAACCTCCAGTAGGGTCTTATGGAAGATCCTTGGCCAGTGTGCCTAAAAGTGGGTACGTTGTGTTGACCCTTGCTCATAAGAGCATAAACAATCAGCCTCAGTGTACGTTCTAAAGGTTGAAGGTGAACCTGATTTAAAACATTAGGTTAGAGGTGAACCATTGTGAAACCTCCTTAGTGAAATCCGGTACACTCAAGGGTTGAGTGCAGTTACCGGGAGCGGAGTCGACTCATCGTCGAACCACTATAAAAATGACTGTGTTTGAGATTGTTATTCTTATGATTGTGTGATTTGCTTTAATACTTTCATATCTGAACATTTGATCACACCACACACACTTACACAGTCATATCCATCATAAGCTAGCTTGTATACTGCTTATCTCTAAAATAGTTTCTGATTGGATCCTCTACCAGGCTTGGAAGCCAGTAGAGTTACATTTGAGTAATCCTGATAACTACATGATCACAGGATTAGTGAAGTAGAATTTTTAAATAAATCATAAAAACTTTAAAATGTCCTATTCACCCCCCTCTAGGACATATTGGCATATTCCTTCTTCAACTAGTGCAGTCTTTACCGCCATTTCAATTGGTATCAAAGCGGGTCTCTCTTTAAGGGCTTCACCACCTAGAGAGTGATCTTAACTGAAGTTAGGAATATGGCCAAAGGAGAGGGTTAATCAGTCACTAGACCTCCAGTATTTGACGGCTCAAACTATGCATACTGGAAGGCTAGGATGTACTACTTTCTGATATCTTTCGATCATGACTTTGGGACATAGTTGAAAGCGGATATGTTCCACCAACTGAATAAATCATACTTGATAGTGGCACAACAATCACAAAGCCCAAACCAAAAGAAAAGTGGACAACATTCAACAAAGAAAGGCAAACATCTGAAGCCAAGGCTATGAATGCTATCTACTGTGATGTGTCCCAGGATATATTCAATCAGATAAGTATGTGTGGGACATCTAAGGAAGCATGGAATTTATTGGAAACAACCCATGATGGCACAAGCACTGTGAAGTGATCTAAGAAGTGATCCAAACTTCAACTCCTGACTTCACAGTTTGAAAGTCTCAGAATGGAAGAGCATGAGACATTTATGGAGTTTTTAACAAAGTTAAATATAATTTGCAACTCCATGGGTAGATTGGGAGAGAAAGTTCTGGTACCAAAAATTTGTAGGAAAATTCTAAGATCCCTACCGGAACAATTTAATCCCAAGGTTACAACAATTGAGTGTAGAAACATAGATGAAATGAAAGTAGAAGAACTGGTAGGTTCCCTACCAACTTTTGAACTACACTTCACACAATCCCAAAAATCCAAAAACACTGTCCTAAAAATCTCTAAGAAAACATTACATGAGGACAGTGAGAGCGAAAATGAAAATGAAGATGAGGAAGTAGCTTTGTTAGCCCAACGATTCAGGAAATTCTTTTAGAAGAATCGTGGTCGGCCTTCCAAAGGAAGAAAGGTGAACTATAAACCTTCAGCAGGCAAATTTGGTAAAAGAACTAAAGAACCACAATGTTACGCCTGTCATGAGTATGGACACCTATCAACCAATGCCCAAATAGAAAAACTAAAGGTAAGGCAATGGCCATCACATGGGATGATACTGAGGAGTCAAATTCAGAATCTAGTGACTCAAAAAGCGATGGAGATCAGAAATCATTGAAAATACTATGGTCTCCACTGCTTCAATCATTCCCACTAAATCTGAAAAGAAGAAAGAACAGCTAGCCATCGAATCATTTTCATCTGATAATGAGGGAACTGAAGAAGAAGAAAAGGACAAGCTACAAGATGCTTACAACCAACTTTTTATTCATAGCATCAATATCCTTAAAAGACTCAGAATAGCAAAGAACAAAAGTAAGTTGCTGCAGAAAGATTTGGATAAATCATTGGAAATCAACACACAATTAATAAATGACCTGTAGCAATATCATATGGATAATGATAGACTCGAACGAAGTAATACTTTTCTTGAAAACGAGTCTGATAAACTAAACAAACAGGTTAAACTGCTGAAAGATAAGAATAGACTTCTTTGCAATGAAAATCATACACTCCTGTTTGATCTGGAAGAATCCAAGAAAATGGCCAAGATAAACGCCATCCACACATCCAGGGAAAAACTAGTTTCTTAGTTGGTAAACGCCATCCACACATCCAGGGACCTCCATCTGGCGTACCCTTGGATTATCAGCATGATATGCAACAGAATCAAGTTCCCATCGACTACTGTCCAGTATTCCCGCTCCAAGCCTTCAATAAAAGAAATGTCCAGAAAATGGATTTGGACTTCCACGAGTACAAGGAGAACCCCGAGGAAGAAATCCAGGTGAAAGAAGTTAAAGGAGAAGGTGGTGATCCCATGGAAGGGACTGCAATGGCTGAAGAGGCACCTCCTGGACCCAATCCAGCTTCGTCCACGTCAACAGCCGAGTATGGCAAAAGGTTTAAGCTGGATAGGATTGGAGCGATTCAGAAGGACATCCACTCAGTTAAAGAAAGGCTTACAGTCCTGGAAAGGATGGTTCAAGGAGTGCAGAGCACGGTACAATAGCTGGTCGATTTGATGACGTGTTGACAGGATGACACTGCACCATGACACTCCGCACCATGATGATGGTCACGGCACACTATCACATACACTCCACTCATATTTCTGCATACGAATATTAGTATCTTTTTTAATATTCTACGTCTGTATGATGTATGTGATAGCTAACCACTCTAGAGATTCTAATGTTTTTTTTTTTGTATATGTCCATGGAAGGATTTGTTTTCTTATGTGTTTGGTTTGGTTGGGATAATTTTTAAGTCTACTGCTGTATGTGGCAATATATAGTTGGATATTTTGGTTTCCTTATGGATATGGCTGAATAGAATTCATATTTTTTTTGCCATAATTATGTCTTGAGTTCCCCTGGTTTATCTAGTTTCTGATTTGGAATGCATGAGATGCCTTTAATGAATATTTTAACTGCTACACAACTGCTCTATCTTATCTAATATGCATTCATGAATTCTGAAATTGATGTTTGATTGAATTGAGTTAACTATTATACATCAATGTTCTGCTTCTACCTGATTGGTTCTCCCAAATATTTCAAGCTTCAGTCAATATCACCTGAGATATCTTTGTCAATGACTGACAAAAAGGGGGAGAACATTTACAAACACCCCGAATGGACATTGTGTATCTGTTAGATGTTGTTGCAGGTGTTAGGGGGAGCAGCCGTAACAAGCAAGGGGGAGTTAGAGTTACAAGCCAGGGGAAGCAGCTACTAGCTACTGCTTATGTACATGGTGTAGAAATTGTAAAATTATGTAAAAGCATGTACACACAATTTAGAGTGTGTTCGTCTAGAGTGTTCTAGGGGATTTTATCACGTAATTGACAAAGGGGGAGATTGAAAATGCCCAGGTTTGTCAAGTTATGTGAGTGTTGAGTAAGATTGACTACAGAGCCTAATAGGAAGATCAATTCAAGCGTCTGCTTCAACCAGATGTGTGCAAGCTCACCACAGGTAAACCTAAAGCCTCACATCCCATAACCCAAAACACCAGGTGAATAAAATCCTTAAAAATAAGTCAGAAATCATAGGGTTTTAAGGTGAGAAAACTTTTTTCAAAATAGGAAAATCTCTAATTTTTCTCGCCTTGTCGATCTTATCGAAACACCTCGATATGATCGACCTGCTCTATCGATGTCCTCGATACCTTAACGATATTATCGATGTGGGGACCAAAAGTGTCCAGCAACTAAATATTCATCTAGACGGATTTATCGATGAATCAACACATCTATCGATATCATCGATATAAGAACCAAAAATGTCCAGCAACTTCACAAAATATCTGGATGAATTATCGATGTATCGATACACGTATCGATATCATCGATATTCAAATCTCTTGTCCATCGAAAATGGCTCAATAAGATCGACAGGCAGATTTTTGGCGCCCCTGTTTTTTAACGAAAATTCCAAATTCCTTCGATATATCAATGCTCTTCCGATACGATCTGAAATCAAATATCGATAACATCAGAAGTCCATCGATGATATCGATTGTGGGCATTCATTTCTTAAAGTAGATATTTCAGGTTGTTTTTAACTATGATCGGGGGCCCTTCGATAGAATCGATATTCAAATATCGATGATATCTGCACCAGGTCAATTGCATCGAACAAGGTCATAAACCATCCAGCAAGCTTAAAGATAAATCCGCTGAATTTATCGATGCCTCGACTCTGATCTCGATATCATCAACATTCAAATTCCGATGATCTCGACGGTTACCCTATCGTTCATGAACTCCTGAAATATTTTAAAGTTAAGTCTCTCTCATTTTCCAAGTGTCGATGGATCGAACCTGTTATCGATGGAATCAGAGTTTGAAATTCGATGACATCGACAATAGTTTTGATTCATCAACCAATTGGCAAAAGTTTCAAAAGCGTATGACATTGAGTTCGAGTCATCGAGCAGACCATCGATGCTATCAAGAGTATACGTTCGATGTTATCGAACCTGCTTAATGATATCGAACTCTGTCATAAATGTGACCATTTTATATTCGTTGGAACTTTTTGCCTATATATAGAGGACTTGTCTTTTGTTGTTGTGAGAGAAAGAAGAGAGATCTTTTGAGTGTTTCAACTTATATCTTATATCCAAAGCCCTTTCTCTTAAGGGAGTTCATCCTCCAATCCACCCTCATCATTGATATTTAATAGAGTGGATTGAGGAATGAACTTTCGCATTCAAGGATCCTCCAGCTACTACCTTAATGGCAAATCATTAAGCTGGGATGCCTTGAATGCATAAGATTGAAATCGCTCTATCTTCCTGATAGGAAAATATTTAGAGAGTAGGATTCCATCTTCACCTTGACCCAACCCGAAGCAGAGTATTGGTACGTCATTTTGTGTTGTGGATCAAGGGAGCAGAAGACTCTTCGTTAACAAGGAGGAGGAGATCTTCGGCACTGTGCTAAACGAGACTCATCAGCTTATTTGTAAGTATCCAGAGTCCAAGAGGACACTTGTGATCATTCCTTTCTAGGATTGGGTCTTAAGTGGTTCTTCCCTTTTGAAGTCCTTTAGGAGGCCTTCGACGGGAATGTACATGGTGGGTGCGTTGTGTGGACCCTTGCTCCGTGGAGAGTATAAACATCTGGTTAGGAGTGAACTAGTAAAACTCTAGGTTTTAGGTGAACCAGGTAAAACCTTAGGGTTTGAGGTCAACCATGTAGAAACCTCTAGTAGGGTCTTATGGAAGATCCTTGGCCAGTGTGCCTAAAAGTGGGTGCGTTGTGTTGACCCTTGCTCGTGAGAGCATAAACAGTCAGCCTCAATGTAGGTTGTAAAGGTTGAAGGTGAACCTGATTTAAAACCTTAGGTTAGAGGTGAACCATTGTGAAACCTCCTTAGTGAAATCCGGTACACTCAAGGGTTGAGTGCGGTTACCGGGAGTGGAGTAGACTCATTATCGAACTACTATAAAAATGACTGTGTTTGAGATTGTTATTCTTATGATTGTGTGATTTACTTTAATACTTCCATATCTGAACATTTGATCACACCACACACACTTACACAGTCATATCCATCATAAGCTAGCTTGCATACTGCTTATCTCTAAAATAGTTTGTGATTAGATCCTCTACTAGGCTTGGAAGCTAGTAGAGTTACATTTGAGTAATCCTGATAACTGATGATCACAGGATTAGTGAAGTAGGATTTTTAAATAAATCATAAAAACTTTAAAAAGTCCTATTCACCCCCCTCTAGGATGTATTGGCATATTCTTTCTTCAACTAGTGCGGTCTTTACCGCCATTTTGGAGGGTGGATTGAAGGATGAACTTCCTTGAGAGAAAGGGCTTTGGGTATAAGATCTAAGGTTAAACACATAAAAGCTCTCTTCTTTCTCTCACAACAACACAAGACAAGTCCTCTTTATATAGGCAAAAGGTTCCAACGAATATAAAACGGTCACATTTTTGACAAAGTTTGATATCATCGAGCAGGTTCGATATCATCGAGTGTATTCTCTCTATAGCATCGATGGTCTGCTCGATGACTCAAACTCAATGTCATATGCTTTTGCCAGCTGGTCGATGAATCGAAACGATTGTCAATGTCATCGGATTTCAAACTCTGATTCCATCGATGAGAGGTTCAATTCATCGACACTTCAAAAAAGGGAGAGACTTGACTTGAAATATTTCAGGTTTTCTTGAGTGATCGAGGGACCTTCGAGATCATCGAAATTTGAATGTTGATGATATCGATAGCTGTGTCAATGCATCGATAAATCAAAAGGATTTTTCATAATGCTTGCTGGACAATTTATGTCCATGTTCGATGCAATGATACGGCATTGATATCATCGATATTTGAATATCGATTCTATCGAGTGACCCCCGATCATAGATAAATCACCTTGAAATATTTTTCTGGAGAACTTGACACCCAAGATCGATATCATCGAGGTTTGAATTTCAATGGTATTGAGGAGGCTTCGATATATCGATGCTTATATGATATTCTTAAGAAAAACAGGGGCGCCGAAAATCTGCTTAACGATATAATCGAGTCAACTTTGATAGACTCGAGATTTGAATATCAATGATATCGATAAGTGTATTGATACATCAATAATTCCATTCAGATGTGTATAAGGTTGCTGGATATATTTGGTCCTCTTTTCGATGGTATCGATGGAGGGTTGAGGACTCGACAGCGCAAGTCGATCATATCGAGATGTGTATCAATAAAATCGACAAGGCAAGAAAACTTAGAGAATTTTCCTATTTTGAAAACGTTTTCTTACCCTAAAAACCCTATGATATTCTAACATTTTTAAGGGTTTTAGTATACCTGGTGATTTGGGACAAGGGACGTGAGGCTCAGATTTACCCGTGGCGAGCTTGCACACATCCGGTTGAGGTAGACACTTAAATTGATCTTCCTATTAGGCTCTATAGTCTAACTGACTCAACATCATGCTAATTAACAAACCAGGGTACTTTTAGCCCGGAACGTGGGACCCCTACAAGACAACGCACTAGATCACATGGTGGGTCCCAGTCCGAGTCACCGGCACCTCCACCGATTAAAATAAATCCGGTCTTGGCAAAGTTTACTGGGAGAAAAGTTATTTATGAGAGAAAAGTCGATAGGAGTTGTCTATTCCATATAACCTGGAACCTCTACTTGCTGCCATAGATTGGTTGCCCATTCTTGATTTTGGCGGACCTTGTCATTTTGAATGAACATATAATTTCTTTGCCGCCTATCATTCTTCAATATCCGATCCACCATCCATCATTGTGACCGTCGATGGTGATGATTTATAGATCACTCCTGAGTCTATCACAGGAATTTTTAATCATACTCTATCACCTGTTGGACTACCGGATCTGGATCTGGAAAATATTGAGACTCAGTCCATAGTCACCAAGTTTTTCTGTCATAATCGTGACATCCCATGGTACCAAAGCAATGCTCTAAAAGCCAAATTCATGGAACCTCGATTTCGGATTCTGCATGGTATCCTTACCTCGAACATCTATTCTAGAGGTTCCAATAGGGCCGATCCTACGGGGTTCATGACTGCGATAATTCATTTAGTAGCCTCTGGAGTCAAGGTCTACTTACCTACTCTTATCGTGCACCAATTGGTCTATACCTTTCATACAGCTAGGGAAGTCCACCTGCCCTACCTCTGGATCATACACACAGTGTGCAACGCCATTGGTTTTCCGACTACGAGTGATTCGGAACTTCCACTTCAAGTCTTCAACAAAAGCAACATTCAAAGAATGGACTTGAAGTTCCATAGGTATAGAAGCTGTTCTTGGGTGTTTTGGTATTTTGTCACATAATTGACAATGAGGGAGATTGAAAGTGCCCTGGTTTGTCAATTAGTGTGAGGGTTGAGTCGGCTAGATAGAGAAGCTTCATAGGAAGATCAATCAACCGTCTGCCTCAACCGGATGTGGGCCCGAACTCACCACAAGTAAATCTAAGCATCACATCCCATGTCCTAAAACACCAGGTAATTAAAACCCTTAAAACAAATTAGAACATCATAAGGTTTTGAGTTAGAAAACTTTTTCAAAATTCAAAAAATCTCTAAGTTTTTTAACTCTGTCGATTTTATCGATATGCTGATCGATATTATTGACATGTGCTGTCGATGTCATCGATGACTAAACGATATCATCGAAATAAGGACAAAATATGTCCAACAACCACATACTCATCTAGACGGAATTATCGATGTATCGATAACCTATCGATATCATCGATATTCAAATCTCGAGTCTATCGAAGTTGACTTGATACAATCGATAGCAGAGAAAACGAGTCCCAATTTTTACTAAGAAAAATCATAAGATCGTCGATATATCGAGGTCATCCTCGATATCATCGGAATTCAAATCTTGATGATATTGGAAGGCCTTCGATGATATCAGTCTTGAACTCACAAATATCCAGCAAATATTTCAGGATTATTTATCTTTGATTGAGGGTCACTCGAGAGAATCGATATTCAAATGTTGATAATATCGATACAGTATCGATTGCATCGAATAAGGACATAAACTGTCCACCAAGCTTAATGGAAAATCCTTTGGATTTATTGATGCATCGACACAGCTATCGATATCATCGACATTCAAATTTTGATGATATCGAAGGTCCCTCGATCATTCTTGTAAACCTGAAATATTTCAAGGCAAGTCTCTCTCATTTTAAAATGTCGAGGAATCGAACCTTGTATCAATATTATCGGAGTTCGAAATCCGATGATATCGACACTGTCTCGATTCCCTCAACTAGCCGGCAAAAGGTTTTAAAAGCATATGACATTGAGTTTGTGTCATCGAGAGGCTAGTCGATACAATCGAGAGTATACGCTCGATGATATCAAACTCTGTCATAAATGTGACCATTTTATATCCATTGGAACCTTTTGTCTATATAAAGAGGACTTGTCTATTGTTGCTGGTAGAGAAAGAAGAGAGTGCTTTTGAGTGTTTAACCTTAAATCATATACCCAAAGCCCTTTCTATCATTGGAAGTTCATCCTCCAATCCACCCTCACCATTGATATTCAATAGAGTGGATTGGGGAATGAACTTCCGCATTCAAGGATCCTCCAGCTACCATCTTAATGGCAAATCATTAAGCTGGGATGCCTTGAATGCATAGATGAATGGAAGCGCTCTATCTTCCTTATAGGAAAACATTTAGGAGAGTAGGATTCTATCATAGCCTTGACTTAACCCGTTGTCATGCATTGGTACATCTTCTGAGTTATTATTCAAGGAAGCAGAAGACTCTTCATCAACAAAGGAGGAGATCTTTGACAACGTGCTGAAAGGAACTCATCTGCCTATCCATAAGTTATCAGAGTCCAGAGGACCCTTGTGATCATTCCTTTCTAGGATTGGGTTTAAGGTGTTTCTCACTTGCAAGTCCTCTATGAGGCCTCCGGTGGGACTGTACGTAGTGGGTGCATTGTGTTGATCCTTGCTCTGTGGAGAGCGTAAACAGTTAGGGTCTTATGAAAGATCGTTGGCCAGTGTGCCTAAAAGTGGGTGCACTGTGTTGACCCTTGCTCGTGAGAGCATAAACAATTACGGTCTTGTGGAAGATCCTTGGCCAGTGTGCCTAAAAGTGGGTGCTTTGTGTTGACCATTGTTCGTGAGAGCATAAACAGTCAGCCTAGGTGTAGGTTGTAAAGGTTAAAGGTGAACCTGATTTAAAACCTTGGGTTTGGGGTGAACCATGTGAAACCTCCTTAGTGAAATTTGGTACACTCAAGGGTTTAGTGCGGTTACCGGGAGTGGAGTAGACAAGTAGTCAAACCACTATAAAAAGGACTGTGTTTGAGATTGTTATTACCTTCCATTCGCTCATGTGATTTCCTTATATACTTTCATATCTGATTATCTGAGATCACACCTCACACACACTCATAGACATATCCATCATAAACTAGTTTGCATATTGTTCATCTCTCAAATAGTTTGTGATTGGATCCTCTATCGGGCTTAGAAGCTAGTAGAGTTACTCTTGAGTAATCCTAATGTATGCTTGTTGTTAGGATTTGTGTGATAGGATTTTAAATCGTTATAAAATTATTAAAAAGTCCTATTCAACCCCCTCTAGGACATATTGGCATATTCTTACTTCAACTAAAGTGGTCTTCACCACAATTTTAAATACTCGAGGTCACTATGGGAAGGCTCGTCACCTTAGAGTAAGCCGATAGCTCGAATACAGTGTCACATACCACCGTATTCAGCTCACAAGTTTGGGTTGCTCACTGGTCACTACGGGGAGGCTCGTCACCGCAGCATAGGCCGACAACTCGACCATGGTGTCCCATACCACCATGCCCGGGTCATGAGTCTTAACAGATCGTGGTACCATGGTTGAAACGGGTTTGCATTGGTAAGTGGTACCTTAGATTCAAGCAATAGCGTCCATACATGGTAAACACATAGTAGTACAATCGGGTTATTTAACAAGTTCGATTGGTACGAACGTATACTGAATTAGTCGACATGGAACGCGTAAGTACTCCACGTGGCCTAACCACTGTCGACATCCACCGTACGGCTTAGATTCATCGAACGTATCCAACGTGGCGAAGCTAGTTTGGCAACTCAGTTAGGAACCGTTACCAATTGCCTAGACTACGTAGTAGTCCCAATCATACTCAAATGCAATAGGAAATCACATATGTTATTCATAACAGCATTTTATCTAACACAATGAAGATATTATTATACATATGTATTTCATCCAAAAATCACATAGTAGTAATTTACATTATATGAAGGAAACCATTCATGTGACTAAGGAAATTAAGGATCCTGTCTTAATACACTTAATAAGTACAATCCATCAACAAAATCTCATTCAAACATTTTAACAAACACTTAGACTACATAATACTACATACATAAACTAAATTAGCTATAGCACATATTATGGTGGATCCTTTCATAAAGGAGTTGTTATACTTACAACAATCATGCATTCTTGATTAATAGTCATGGAAAGCATGAATCATAATTATACTTTCATTCAAACATTTCGACAAACACATGAAAGGCATTATATATTCACATAGTTCACATACATGCATAGTTTATCGAATACGTCATAACTAAGATCATGTGGCAGTAATCAAGTCAGACATAAATCATTAGCTGACATTGAAAGCCATGAAAACCATAACCTAAATATTTATAGTCCGCACCTTTCGGCGAAAAACTCGTTTCGAACTAGGTTCAAATCCTACGCTTCCGTCTACAGAACATTAACGGCTACCTAAATCACGAAACATGTTAGCTATTACGTCGATTACTCTATTTGGATTCTTAAAACAAGATTAGGGTTAAGATTTCTTACTCAAATTGAAGTTGGATTCGACTGTGTAGCTAAATGTAGAGGCGATTCAACGCGTGGAGTAGCAGGAAGGAACCACGGCAACAAACTCTAAGGACCCCCTTTCGATCTCCATTCCTTTCTCCCCTTTTCTCTCTTCTCTCCCTTAGGGTTTGGAGAAAATCGTATGGAATGGAAATGAGGTGGTTTAAGGCCTATTTATAAGCCCAGAACTAATGTCAATGGCCCCAAGGCCATGGTATACTTAGGTTATAGCCAAAGGTCATCTGTTTCGGGCCAACAGAGCTCATCTGGAGGCCCATTACCTGTATACGGTCTGTCAAGTTAAGATTTCGGTTCGATCGGATTAGTGGATCGACCATGAAGGACCAGTTTCAATTCAACGGTCATCGTCTCTCGATCAGGGTCACAAGTACACTGACTTGTGTGGGGAAATTTCCTTGATCCAAGGGTATAGTTGGATCAGAATCTGACTGTCTGAAACCTTAAATTTGGCCTACAAGCAAACAGCCCAATTCAATTAAATCTGAGTTCATTTTCTAAATATATTCGCATTTCTCACATACTTTACTTAGGGCTCTAGTTGTACGTTTCTAGATACTATTCAGGCTTAATTTCGGCGATAGTTGTCAAACCTAGTAAGGTGGTCATAACCGTATAGTTTCGCGATAATCGGACTTTCAACCCGCGGTCCATATCCGATACGGAGTTTCAATGTGCTCCCGAGAGCAACTAGGTTTTGAGACTGATCCTAGGTTTTTAGGTAATGTAGAGTTAGCGATTCTGCTGGTTTGGGTCTTGCAGTTCGTATTGAAAGCGGTTTAAGCTAATCTACTAATTAATTCAATTTAGTACTTAATTAATTTTTGTCTAATTTCTACATAATTTGACCCATAGTGATTTCTGCCTGAAGTGGTACTCGGGTCTTTGTACGGATTTTTTCAAGACATGACAATCTACCCCCCTTAAAGAAACAATTTCGTCCCCGAAATTGCCTAAGGTTAATAAGTAAAGGTTTTATTATTTCATTCGCTTAGTTTTATTGGTTTCAGGTTTATATACGTGTTACGGTATATAATAACTATACTAGCCTAGCTCATAATGGTCTACCCCCCTTAAAAGTTTCTACATTTGAAGTTTGAAAACAAATGTCCAAATTATTATTATCGTGCTAAGTGTTTGATGATAAAGTTTACCTAGGGGTGGTATAATCTGCTCTTTATGATGGGGCTAATATGGAAAGACAATTATGGTAGGCTCAAATCTGATACGTCGATTGCCCGCCTGACCAGGGCAGAAAACTCGTTGTATCCCTTCCTAATCCTGATGGATCCTGGTCTTCTGATCGGTCAAAGCAGTGAATCCTTTGAAAATCACCCAGGATTGAAAATTGAGTTAAGCCGCGAATGCTTCGTAGGGATATGGTTTTGAAATTCCGAAATCTTATCATACTAAGTATTTAAGGAGTATTTATAATTCATTAGGAGGTTTAAGCCTCATGTTTATAAGGTTGTCATTCGGGTCTTGTTCAACGAGAGTTCTTGTTTAACCTATGTTTAACTTGGTGGATAGTAAGTTCTTCCATGGTGCTCATAGTTAAAAGACTATACTACAAGGGTTTTCAATTTCCTAAAATTATATTTATATGTCACCATTTCGATCATTTGGCTAGGGGGTTATGGGCAGATAGCACTTCGATTTCATTAACTTCGGGAGGGAAGGAAGAGTCGAGAGTTCTAAAATATTTTAGAAGTTTGGAATGTTAGCAACATAAGGCCATCAGAAAGGAAAGAAGAGAGAATTCTCCTCAACGCGGTATGAGCCTTGAATTTACAAGGTGATAAGAAACTTAAAATATTTTACTGTAGTCCGCCTCTAACATGAGCTTACGGAGTATTAAATATGAAACTCAATCCTACTCAAGGGTCCCAATTTAATTGCATAAAAACAACTAAAATATATATGTGTGTGTGTATAATTAAATTTAATCGTAGGATGATTCCTAGTATGATTATAAATAATTCCTAAATAGAAGGGTTAAAACAACTAAAATATATATATATATAATTATATGTTTCAACCCTTCTATTATTTATAACATACTTGTCACCACTAGTTACTATATTATTTTTATAATTTTTATAGTAATCCATTGTTTGGCCTATTCTTTCATATGAATTGGTTTAATAGACCCAGGGTCTACCAATAATAATATAGGTGTACCTTGAATGTAGGCAATGACCTCAAAGGACAAAGGCGCTGCTCGCCTCTGCTAGGTCGGCGAAGCCATGGGCCTGGGAGGCAAGTCTACATGTGGCCTCTTACTTAAGACTGGTCGGTACTGTAATTTGGGCTGAGGCCTCAGGTCCATTGGTATACGGGTTCGAGAAACTCTATCTCCATCTCGTTCGGCTCGTAGAGACATGTTGACTAGCTCGGTATAATTGGGGATGCTAATGTAACACATCTTAGTGCGAATATCGAGTCGCAACCCATCTAAAAACTGCCGCATTTTCACCAGTTCATCTGCCAGTATCAAAGGAGCGTATCTTGCTAGCACTGTAAATTTGTTCTCATATTCTGACACGGTCATTCCTCCCTATCGGAGGCGAAGAAACTCACCTACCTTTTTATTTTGGTAAGTGAGGGGGAAATACTTCTCATGGAAGCGGGTCTCGAATGCGTCCCACGTCCATACGTATCCAGCAGCAACTATCCGTAGGATGCTGTCCCACCATAGACTAGCCTCCTTCTCGAACATATAAGTGATCAGCTCAACTTGTTCCGCCTCAATGCAGTGTAGCAGCTTCAGCCTCTTAGAGATGCGATTAAGCCAATATTCGGCTTCCTCAGGACTGTGAGTGCTCACAAAGGTGGAATGTCGGAAACGCTGGAAGCGCTCAAAAAGGCTATTGGTATTCATATTTCTAGTAGGTTGCACAGGTGATGCAGGTGGGACCATATTCATATTTTGGGCAAGGGCCCCTGCAATCGTTGTCCAAATTTACTACTGTTGATGCATTAGGAGCATCATCTACTCCAACCTATCAGGAGGAGAAGCCACCTGAGGCATGTGTGGCATCGAGGTAGACGCATGGTTCTGATCTGGAATCGGTGGTGCAAAAGTTGTTGGCCCATTGGTGGGGCCAGTGGCCGGGTGTGAATCCAGCATAGTGTCACTATCAGGGCCCAAACTGGGGTCCGTGTGGCTATCGCTTGGGGGGGGTACCCCATCAATCGATCCGCCAAGTGTGAGACATGCAGTGCTCCGAGTGTTCTTAGGGGGCATTCCCTATATACAACATAGGGTGCAACATGTGTGAGATTTAGAACAAGGTTACTCAATTTGCCAAAAATTCCACACATTCCATAACAAAAGAAGCTTCATGCATTTCATTTAACCAAAATTGTCACAATACATGAGTTGTAGACTTACATAGATCATGACAGAAGATGCATGTGAGTTAATCTAACAAAAGCTTTAGCCATTAAATACACCAACACCCAACTAGGCCCACCAAGGCTATTAAAAAGGAAACAAGAAGTAAGGAAAACCCAAAGACGACTATAGCATATGACTAGTCGTCCAACTCTGGTGATGGTAGAGGAGCACCCTTGTCATACATACAGCATAGGAGGGTCTTCAGAGTGTGAGACATCCTCTTGAATTTCTGTTTCAGGTAGGCCTAATTCTCCTTGACCTCTTGTGTCAGGGCGGCCTGGTCATTGCGGTCTTTCTCTGTAGTAGGAGGAGGCTCCCTATCTGAGTCTTGGGACCCCTCCTCTTCTTCCTCACCCCCTCTTCTTCACCTCTCCCTTCTTCACTGCCTTCTTCACCTTCACCTTCTTCCTCACTTCCTTCTTCTATTTCATTTTATGTCCTCTTCTTCATCACTTTCTTCCTCTTCACTTCCCGTCTCAACCCCACTCTCATTGAGTTGTCCTTGACGTTGTCGAAGGCCAATTCCCATGTTGTTGAGTGTAGTGTCATTAATGAAGTGGATCGACACAAGCTTATCCATGTTAAGTCTATAGTTGAACTCCCAAGTAATCTTGCATATAAGTCGGCCAAATGAGAGTGAACTATCACTCCTAATAGAATGTACAGTCTGGATTATCTATAGTAGGGCAAACGTAGGCAAACATAACCTGTCTCCCTACCCCACTCTGTATAGGAAATCCACCATCAACCGCGTGCATTCGGTGCGATTGCTCCACATGGGATACACATGTGTGTGAATATGTGGTGGAGTAGGCGAAAGTCAGGAGTCATCTTTGACGCTGGGAGGCAGTTGCCTCGACTCCATTGGATCAGTCGCCCGTAAAGAAATCACGTGCGGCGATCTCTTTCAAGCGCACTCCGGAGGTTCTTCTCGCTAGCATGAACCTCACCAAGCTCCATCCCCATGATCCGAGCTATCAAATCAACGTCAACTGTGGCTTCCTGCCTTCCCACTAGAATAGTGAACTGTAGAGGCTCCAGCAATGGGTCCCATATGTGGCCATAGAAGGCTCGGACGGTGCTCTCACAAGCACGTGACTTGCCTTCAAAAATGGGACCCCATCCAGCATCCACCAGGAGGTCTATCACCGAATAAAGCCCAAATAGCTACTCATCTACGTGCGCTTCATAAAGAACTCTACGACCCTGGAACCTACCATGAGCGATGCCCAGCTGTAGGGCTCTTTCGAGCAAAATTTAGGGATCGAGATCCCGCTTTGTCTGTCGCTCTTGTGCGGCACTTGTACTTACTTCGGCACCCAAGTTCTTCCTTGGACGGGTTGGTGACTAGACCCAACTTCATGAGTGGAAGCCCTCTTCTTTTCCATGAGGAAAAGAAGTGTGGAGAGGGAGAAAATTGTAGCCACAAGCTCAAAAAGAGTCATGGAAGCCGAAAAAGATTGGGAATGGGATAGACTGTGAGGCTCGTGAGTTATGATACACAAAGGTATAGACTTTGTGCTCAAATAGGTAGGAAATAGCGAAGATGGGGAGTTGTATGGGATGGGTTTGAAGAGTATGATGAGAGGTGGGTACGTAGTGGATAGGAAAAAGGAGATAGGTGGTTGTAGAAGATGGGTTTTTGAGGAAAATGATGGAGATGGGTATGTAGTGAAGAAGAAGAAGACGATATGAGAATAGAGGGGAGATTTGAGAGAGAAAAATGAGATTTTGGGAGTTTGAAAAGCTTAGAGGGGTGTAAAAGGAAGAAATGAAGCAAATAGGGGGTATAGGCCCCACACGATTTTGTGGGCCCCATAAGCCTGTACACCCATCGGCCCGACCGGCCCACTGCAGCCCGACAGGCCCGACCAAACCGGACCGCGATGCATGGCGGTAGGGGCAATGCTATTACGGTCTGCTAGACACCTAGGAGATGGCATTCCCCCTCCCGAGGTGCCGAAAATGTGCGGGACCCACCTCGAGTCCCACTATTTTATGTCGTTTGGGCCCATACACCTATTTGATGATGTTTCAGGTCCCATCTCGTGCGAATTCACACTTTTTGAGTTATTTAAGTGTGAAATAGACCAAATTATTATCTAAACCCGTCGATGGATGGCCTAGAAAAGAACTGGGATCATCTTACCTGATCACAGATGCCTACAAGTCCCGTCTCTACGGTCAGTTTCGCCCGTCGGCGAGACTTGGAATCCTACAGCTGTTTCTACGTTTCATCGCCCCCTCCGAAGTCAAAATATATTAGTGTGCATCGTGGGTCCATAACCCAGGTCCAGTTTAATCCAAATCATGCTCTGATACTAACTTATAACGCCTTGAAAATTGGGGGTCGAGCAGAAGCTCAACTCCCGAGTTCCAACGCATCACTTATGCAACATAGATAATGATGTTTAAATGTTGTCCATATTAGTGCATTAAACATGAGTGGGATTATACTAAAACAACATATCACACTCTAGAGATAATTAAGTTAAGCGGAAGACTGAGATAGGTTTATAATGTATAATAGTGTTTCTCAATCCTCAGAGTATGAGTGTGTTACCAGGCTGAATATATACATGTGTTGATCCAAAATTTACAAAATAGTCAAGTGTAACTGTCCAACTAATCCATCTAACCCTATAATCCCGTCGAAGCAGCACGAGGTCTACATAGACCTGCCTGATAGCTGGACATAGAAGAATTCCTCCTCCTCGTCCATGAAGTCCATTTCAGCTGCATAGACTCCATCATTACCTGCATCTATAACAGAGTCTGGTTGGTGTTTTAAAACACCATCCCAAGTGGGAATGAGTATCTAATTCAGTAGAACTATAAAGTAAAGGTTAACATGCTATCAATTCAGTCAAGCAGTAATGATAAAGCAGTGCAACACTCATGTCCTAAGTACTCTTGTTAAAGTAGGAATGATATGCTATAATGATGAATGCCCTCGCCTGCACTCCCTCAGCAACACCATCTCATGGTCGCAAATGCTACTCTCACTGTGCTCAACTCCCATGACAAAGGCACATGCAATACGGTGTATGGTCGTGTTAGCCGAGTTCTTGATTAGGCTTATTCATGCAGCAGATTCGGGAAGCTAAGGAACCTCCATTTTTATCATTTACCGAAACGATGATCCATCTAGGGTCACCAATCCTAGTTAATCGCATACAATAGGCAAGTTATAGAGCATCACCCCTAATGAAGGCACTGGATAGGCAAGTTCAATTGATTATACTCGAGGTTACTCCACCAATGCCCTACTAATTGGAGCACTATTTTCGAAGGGGGTCCGGATTAGACGGTACACCCCAACCCATGCTTGGATAACAGCCAGGCTACACCGGGGTAGGCCTCGTTCATACTTAAGATCACTACAGAAAGGCTCGTTACCTTAGCATAGGCCGACAGCTTGAATGCAGTGTCTCATACCACCGTATTCGGCTCACTAGTTTGGGTTGCTCCCTGGTCACTACGGGGAGGCTCGTCACCCCAGCGTAGGCTGACAGCTCGACCATGGTGTCCCATACCACCATACCAAGCTCATGAGTCTTAGCAGATCATGGTACCATGGTTAAAACGGGTTTGCATCAGTAAGTGGTACCTTAGATTCAAGCAATACTGTCCATACATGGTAAACACACAATAGGCCATTCAGGTTATTTGACAAGTTCGATTGGTATGAGCATACACTGAATTAGTTGACATGAAGAGGGTAAGCACTCCACATGGCCTAACCACTGTCGACATCCACCATACGGCTCGGATTCATCGAA
Source organism: Magnolia changhungtana (assembly GCA_030180095.1). Lineage (NCBI taxonomy): Eukaryota > Viridiplantae > Streptophyta > Magnoliopsida > Magnoliales > Magnoliaceae > Magnolia > Magnolia changhungtana. Next base: position 10,009,637 of record JASAUF010000654.1, on the reverse strand, counting down.
CGTATCCAACGTGGCAAAGCTAGTTCGACCACTCAGTCAGGAACCGTTACCAATTGCCTAGACTACGTAGTAGTCCCAATCATACTCAAATGCAATAGGAAATCACATATGTTATTCATAACAGCATTTAGCAAACGATTCAAAAATAAATCTCATTTGAGCATTTTATCAAACACACTGAACATGTTATTATACATATGTATTTCATCCAAAAATCACATAGTAGTAATTTACATTATATGAAGGAAACTATTCATATGACTAAGGAAATTAAGGATCCTGTCTTAATACACTTAATAAGTACAATCCATCAACAAAATCTCATTTAAACATTTTAACAAACACTTAGACTACATAATACTACATACATAAACTAAATTAGCTATAGCACATATTATGTGGATCCTTTCATAAAGGAGTTGTTATACTTACAACAATCATGTATTCTAGATTAATATTCATGACAAGCATAAATCATAATTATACTTTCATTCAAACATTTCAACAAACACATGAAAAGCATTATATATTCACATAGTTCACATGCATGCATAGTTTATCGAATACATCGTAACTAAGATCATATGGCAGCAATCAAGTCAGACATAAATCATTAGCTGACATTGAAAGCCTTGAAAACCATAACCTAAACGTTTATAGTTCGTACCTTTCGTCGGAAAACTCGTTTCGAACTCGATTCGAATCTTACGCTTCCGTATACATAACAACGGCTACCTAAATCACGAAACATGTTAGTTATTACGTCGATTACTCTATTTGGATTCCTTAAATAAGATTAGGGTTAGGATTTCTTACCCAAATCAAAGTTGGATTTGATGGTGTAGCTAGACGTAGAGGCGATTCAACGCATGGAGTAGTAGGAAGGAACCACAGTAACAAACTCTAAGGACCTCCCTTCGATCTCCACTCCTTTTTCCCCTTTTCTCTCTTCTCTCTCCTAGGGTTTAGAGAAAATCATATGAAATAGAAATGGGGTGGTTTAAGGGCTATTTATAAGCCCAGAACTGATGTCAATGGCCCCATGGTATACTCAAGTTATAGCCAAAGGTCATCTGTTTCGGGCTAACAGAGCTCATCTGGAGACCCATTACATGTATACGGTCTGGGAAAAGTTCCCTGATGATGGATCTTCGTCAGGTTAAGATTTCGATCCGATCAGATTAGTGGATCGACCGTGGAGGACTAGTTTTAGTTCAACGGTCATCGTCTCTCGATCAGGGCCATAAGTACACTGATCTGTGTAGGGAAATTTTCCTGATCCAAGGGTATAGTTGGGTTAGAATCTGATGGTCTGAAACCTTAAATTTTTTCTGCAAGCGAAAGGCCCAATTCACTTAAATCTGAGTTCATTTTCTAAAGATATTCGCGTTTCTCACACACTTTACTCAGGGCTCTAGTTGTACGTTTCTAGATACTATTCAGGCTTAATTCCGATGATGGTTGTCAAGCACAGTAAGGTGGTCATAACCGTATAGTTTCACGGTAATCAGACTTTTGACATGCGGTCCACATTCGATACCGAGTTTCAATGTGCTCCCGAGAGCAACTGGGTTTTGAGACTGATCCTAAGTTTTTAGGTAATGTAGAGTTAGCGATTCTACTGGTTTTGGGTCTTGCAGTTCGTATTGAAAGCGGTTCAATCTAATCTACTAATTAATTCAATTTAGTACTTAATTAATTTTTGTCTAATTTCTACATAATTTGACCCTTAGTGATTTCTACTTGAAGTGGTACTCGGGTCTTTGTACAGATTTTTCCGGGACGTTACATCAATCCACTCATATGGTACATCCCTTTGAAATAGATTGCATAAAGGATGAGAGAGATGACTAAAGTCTTTTATGAATCTTCTATAGAATCTGGTGCATCCTAGAAAGGATTATACATCACATATGCTCTTGGGTGGAGGTAGGTTATAGATAAAATCAATTTTTGTCTTATCTATCTCAATTCTCTTGGACGAAATTACGTGTCGAAGCACAATTTCCTTGGGAACCATGAAATGACATTTCTCTCAATTTAGAATCAAATTCTTTTTCTCGCATCGCTTCAGCACACATTTAAGATTTTCCAAATACTCGCTGAAGGATAGACCAAGACAGAGAAGACATCCATGAAGACCTCTAAAATTACCCCACCATGTCAGAAAAAACTACTCAACATGCATTGCTAAGAAAGTGGCGGGGGCATTACACAGTTCAAATGGCATCCTTCAGTAAGCAAAGGTGCCACATGGAGATGTGAACGTTGTCTTTTCTTGATCTTCAAGGGCTATCTCAATCTAGTTGTAGCCCATATAGCCGTCAAGGAAGCAATAGTAAGAGTGACCAGCTAGCCTTTTCAAAATTTGATCAATAAAGGGCAAAGGAAAGTGGTCATTCCTTGTGACGATATTCAATTTTCTATAGTCAATGCACATTCTCCAACTAGTAGTAACTCTAGTTGGTATGAGTTTATTGTCAGCATTGGCTACGATGGTGATTCCAGACTTCTTAGGAACCACCTGACTTGGACTCACCCATTGACTATCAGATATAGGGTATATTATACCCACATCTAACAACTTAAGTACCTCTGCCTTAACCACTTCTTTCATATTTGGATTGAATCGACATTGTGGTTGTTGGGAGGTTTTCGCATTATCCTCAAGATGAATTTGGTGAGTACAAATCAAAGGATCAATTCCCTTGAGGTTCACAATTAACCATCCAAGGGCTCCTTTATGCTCAACGACAGTAGAAATAAGAATACTCTCTTGTTCTTTCTATAGGTGGGAAGAAATCACCACCAGGTATGTTTCATCTTAACCTAAGTAGTCATATTTAAGATCAACAAGCAAATGTTTAGGTCAAGCTTCAATACTTTGAGGCTAGACGGTAGAAGCACTACAACAGTTTGGGGTAATTTCTCAAATTGTGACCTCCACCAATTAACTTCAAGTACTGGCGTATCAAGCAAGGCATCTATCTCCTTAATCATGTCATCATTTCAACCAGGGAAGTGAGTTAAGCATATCTCTAGTGTCAGAGTATAGAGTCAAAAGTGCTCTATCTTCCATGAAAGAATCGATCATGTTAATTTCATGGGTATCATTATCATCCTCTAACTATTTGTTCATATTGAAAAAGATGTTGAGCTCCAATGTCATATTTTCGAAACATAAATTCATAATTCCATTCCTACAATTAATGATGGCATTTGATGTAGCAAGGGATGGGCGACCAAGAATGACGGGTATTTAAGTGCTCATATCTATGATGGGTTGAGTATCCAGGACAATAAAATCTATTAGATAAAAGAATTTATCAACATGGACCTACACATCCTCAATCATCCCTCTCGGTACATGAAATGAGCGATGGGCAAATTGTAATGTGGTCCAGGTGGGTTTTAATTCTCTTAAACCCAATTGTTCGTAAACCTAGTAAAGGATCAAGTTAACACTCGCCCCCAAGTCAAGAAGTGCGTGCTCAATCCGGTGGTTCCCAATTACACAATTGATGGTTGGGTTACCAGGATCTTTGTATTTTTGTAGCACATCTTACTTGAGGATGGCACTCAATTTTTCTATCAAAAGGATTTCCTTTTGTATGTTTTACTATCTTTTGGTAGTGTGTAGATGTCATGCATGTGTCCTAGTATCTAGCCGTTCCGTAGGATCCCGCGGTCCTCCTGATCGAATTTCGGCTACCCATAACCTGTAGATATCGTTTACACAGGATCTTAAGTCACATCCTGTAAACCCAAGCCGACTCAATCCAAGACCTATGTCATTGCAACTGCGTCGTCGCCGCGGTTCTGACTCCACATCTCATGCATCAATTCGACGCTTAGATCATAATATCTGGACCGCGCATTAGAATGGTTGTGAACCGCACGTTGCTGGACCCACTGATCCCATATAGCACCATTTCCTACGTAATCATGAGGGTGATGACATCACCCTAGCTATAGTCAACCTACCCTAGCAAGTTATGATTGCTAACCTATTCCATGCTTCTTACAAATCCATTAGTACCTTATAAGTAATGATGTTTTTCTCTTCCATGCTTCTTTCATGCCATTGCCTAGCTAGAGAAGCTAGCTCTCTCTCTCTTTGTCTCTGTCTCTCTTTCTCTCTCTCTCTCTTATCTCTCTCCCCCCTTTCACCTATATTCCCCACCAATCCAACCATCAAAAGTCAATCTCCACCATTAAAAGATCATCTTAGGAGCATTGGAGAACTAGGGAAGAAGAAGAAGTTCAAGATCTAAGGTGGGTGCTTCCTAGGATCTATTTCTTTCATATTCTCCATGGATCTTTATTTTCTTTTGCTTAGGGCAAGTGGGACCCACCAATCAATGGTGGGGATGCCATCTTGGTCCCTAGATGTGGCCTAAGGTCCATCACATTATGCATGTATCTACCCATGGTGGGAACATTCTCCATGGATCCCACCATGAAGTTTCTATGTTATGCAATAGGGTATGGCCACTTACGCCCTGATTTATGTGGAGGAAATGGCATTTCCCCATCAGAATTTCTGATGTATGGCCATCTATGTAAGGCACACTTAATGTACATGTGCATGCATGAGAGGAGCTTATAGTGGCAGAGCTCCTCCCATCACCATCGTCCTCTCTCTCTCTCTCTCTCTCTCTCTCTCTCTCTCTCTCTCTCTCTCTCTCTCTCTCTCTCTCTCTCTCTTGTATGATGGCCCACCTGATGATGTATGTATCTTATCCTAGCTGTCCAAGCAGTGGGACACCCACCATCCAGTAAATAGGGCCCATCTTGCTACCTAGATTGGGCCTGCATGGTTGGACAGACCATGCAGGCCTGGTTGAGGGAAAAAGCCCAAATATCAGCTTGGTCCGTGGGGTGGCCCACCCTTTTGTGGACCCCACCATGCATGTGTGCCACCCACACAGCCCGACCATCGACTAGGGCCCGCCTTGTTGACCGTCCAGACGGCCCACCTGGCTGTCTGTCTGGATAGGCCCAGATGTAGACGAAACACAAATATCAGCTGATCCAAAGCTGGTAGGTCCCACACGTGTGGACCCACCTGATTTATGTATTTTACCCAAGTCGTCCATCCCTCGGACGGTGGGACCCACCCTACATGTGTGGGATCTCCACCGTCCAACAGGGACATGTACCCACCACGATGTATGGGTTTTATCGTTGTCGTCCGTCCATTTTTCAGGACATGGGACCCACCCCACACGTGTTGCACATGTGGGGGGTGGAACCCACCTTGATGTACGTGTTGTATATTCACACTGTCCATCCCTGGACGGTGATATGTGGGTCCTACCTTGATGATATGTGTGTATCCACACCATCCAGTCCCTGGATGGTGGGACCCATATGATGTTAGTGTTATATCCACTCCGTCTGCCCATGGACCCCACCTGATGTGGGTGTTTCATCCATACCGTCCAGCCGTCTGTGGGACGTGGACCCCCACAATATGATGTATTTGTGGCCCTTGTGTGAGGCCTAATATGATGTATATGCGTCCCTTGATTGAGGCGCAATGTGATATATATGACGCCCTTGTGTGACGCCTAATATAATGTATATGTGGCCCATTTGGTGAGGCTCATTGTGATGTATATAAGGCCTTTGTGTGAGGCCCAATGCGATGTATATGAGGCCCATGAGTGAGGCCCATTGTGATGTATATGAGGCCCTTTGTGTGAGGCCTAATGGGATGTATATGAGGCCCTTAAGTGAGGCCCATTGTGATGTATATGAGTCCCTTGTATGAGGCCCAATGTAATGTATGAGAGGCCCATATGGTGAGGCCATTATGATGTGTAAACCCAATATGATGTATATAGTAATGTTTATGATGCCCAACTATTGTCCTAGCTAGTATAAGGCCTTGGGCCCCATCATGAGATAGATTATACGGGCCTTGCCTTGGGAGCAATGATGGTTAAATGTCTACATTGTAAAAGCAATGGTGGTTAAATGCCCACCTCGTAATCCTCTTTAGGGCCCATTGTTAGGCCCACTCTCATCTCCCCTTGTTGTAGGCTAACCCAAATTGATGGGCCCCCACTAGTACAAGTATGATCCATCTCACCTTTTTAAGCTATCCCAAATTATTGGGCACCCACTAATGCTAGCCCATTTATATCTTTTGGGCCCCATTGATAGCCCGGCCGGCTTTATAATAGGGTGGGTAAGGAATTATTGTGTGATTCACCCTTACTTAAGATGGCTGAATATGCGGTATCAGATTTGGTATATCTACTATTGAGGACCGATCTTTACTTTATACATAAGATCCGTTGTCCTTCTATGGACCCCGCCATGTCTATAGGCCGATTATCGATTCCGACTATGAGTATGTGATAGTATAGCATCATGATACATGTCCATACGCATCATCTGCATGCTTGTTACGAGGAGTGACTGATCATAGCATTATGCCATTGGGCAGGCTGTTTATGGGACTCCCTGATAGGTGGAGTTGTCCGACATGAGTGCACAGTATCCGCAGTATTGATGCATGACTGGATTATGTGACTCATGCATCTTATATTGTGTGTTATGATTACTATACGCCCTAACGACATCAAGGCTGTAGCCTCCGCAGGTATAGCGTGGACGGTAGGATTGGATACCGAAAATACTTGTTAAAGCACGGGGGTGTCATAGATATCCCAGGGTGAAAGTCCCCAAACCCTTATGGTACTAAGAGGATGCTCCAACGTCGTGACTGAGTGGAGGTAAGAGTGCATGAGTGTCGAATACTATTAGGTCGTGTCTCCCACTATGTCGTAGTCGGTTGGAAGGGGGTGTGGCCTTACCAGCCCAAGGGTATGGGGCAATGTTAGGCTGAGTCTGACCAGCTCGTAAATAGGTTCGCTACCGATGTGCCGAGTAGATATTGGCAGACTACTAGTCAGGCGGGTAGTGAGGTCTCTTCCACTTGAATGGTTGTGCATCCAGTTGGGGCGACGATCTGGTATAGAGTGTATTAGACCCCGGTGATATCCCAGAGATGAGCTATATTGATATGTGGATTCAGATGAGGATTGGCATGCTTGAGTTGCATCTCGTATATGATAGTGGCCATATAGGCTTTGCATCGCATAAACTTGGTGTGGACGATAGCATTCATGCCTTGTATCGCATAGCCTTGGTACGACTGATAGCATTCATGGACTTACCAGCATTCTGCATTACTCTGATATTACATACTTGCATTTCTACCTTACACACACACTTTCACTACCCTCGAAGTTTTCTACAATCTTATGCACAACCGTTGCATGTAGGTGACGCTAAGACATAGCTGATCGAGAACAGGAGTGTGCAGCCAAGCTTTTGGAGTCCCGATATTATCATTGTATTTCCCTTATGCATTGTACCTTAAAGATTTTGATTATAGTGGATTTTTTTATGGTATTCTTGTTATTATTCGTGGGTTATACTTATGGTTATGCTTATTATGAAATAAATTTATATTGAAAATCCTCCTTGTAGGATCCCATGATCGGAACTTGGTATGTGGGTGCTGGGAACTGAGAATGGGGTACTACGGAGGCTATTGGCACCGGATTCGGCAATCGGAAATTTTGTGAGTTCGATTTCTGAGTTCGAGGCGTGACAGTAGATCTTTCAAAATTTTGGCATATGAAGGTATTCGTTTAATGACATCCAGTAAAAGAATGTTGACCTTCACTTAAGCACCTCTAGAATATCCTAAGAATTAGAGAGAGGTTTTAGTGCAATCAACCATTGAGGGAATGACGCAATCGACTTACTTCGAGGTTTCGGTTCTAACCCATGTGGAGCATTGCTAGATCTATCATTCTCAATTTCTTTCGGGTCCTTAGGTTTTTCAACCCTCGCCAGAATGGTTTTGTCAATAATCTTTTCTCTCCTAAGAGTGCTGATAGACTTAGCTTGTTCCATCTGATTTGAAGAGCTTGGGTCACTTATTTCATATTACGGTTTTGGATTGGGGAGGGGTTGGGCTGGAAGCATCCCTTTCTCCCCATTCGCTAAGTGTGACTAAATCTTTTGAATTGATGATGCAAACATTCTCATTATTGTTTTGAGATCTTGGAATGCTTGCACCATATTTTAGTTGAATAGCTCTTGGTTTTACATGAACTTTCGAACCGTATCCTCTTTAGGCTTCTTTTGATTTAAGATTGCATAAAGGCCTCTTGTGGGTTAGACGTTTGTCCATTCTTCCAACTGAAATTTGATTAGTTCTCTAGCTAGAGTTGTATGTATTTGAGGTGGGTCCTCTGAAAGGTCTTTAGTAATTATTTACAGCATTTGATTGTTCATTCAATATCTCTTGAAAAGTAGGAATTGTTAGGCAATTCTTAGTTGTATGTATGTTACAAGCACGAATACCACAAACAACTTCCGCAGCCTTTTCGGGTTCTACCTTTTTAAGTTTCATAGCCTTGACTTTTCTTGTGAGTTTAGCCATTATTGCATTTATATCATCTTCCTCTTTTAAAACATAAATTCCTCTCCTTTCCTTTGATTGAGTAGGCTTAAAAGTAGTAGTTCTTGAGGAGGTATCCCATGATTACGTGTTTTCAGCAAGTTTATCAAAATAATCCCACACATCATCGGCTTCTTTATTCATGAATTCCCCATTATACATCATCTCCACAAATTAGCTCATGAGTGAGGTCAATCTCTCATAGAAAAAAGCTTGTTATACGCCATGTTTTATAGCCATATTGTGGACATGAATTTATGAGATCCTTAAATTGCTCTCAACATTGGAAGGTCTCATCATCTTTTTGTGCAAAATTCATAATTGTTTTCCTTAAGGTATTTGTTTTATGATAGGGGAAAAACTTTTTAAGGAACTCCCTTGTAATCTCAACCCATATGCCAATGAACCTTGGTCTTAAGGAATATAACAATGACTTAGCTTTTTCTTTCAAAGAGAAAGGAAACAATTTCAATCTAATTATGTCCTCAGACATGTTGGGGAAGTGTAATGTAGATATTATCTCATTGAACTCTTTCATATGCAAGTATGGACTTTCGGATTCTAGTCCATGAAACTTAGGGAGGAGTTCAATTACCGTTGGTTTAATATCTACAGTTCCTATATTCAATGAAAATATCATGCAGGAAGGTGTACTCACCCCTGCCAATTGTAAATAATCTCGTACAGTACGAGGTGGGGGTGCATTATGCACTTCGTTTTCATTTTGAACTTCCTCAACTGGTGGTTGAGGTTGAAGTTAATTTGCAGTCATCACTTTAATTAACTGAAAGGATCTCAAGTGGTGTCTAATCCTGTGATGGATAGGTAACCCTTTAACTAATCATCCTTCACTCGAAAGACGGAAGGTGTTGTCACGAACCCACTTGGGCATTAAACACTCTCAGCCCTCAAGTAACTAAACAATTAAACATAAAAAAGAAAACAACAAAAACTAAAACAAATAAGAGATCTGGAATAAAATTACCGAATAAGAGTTGCTATGTTAGGATCATACAAAACAGAAAACAATGTTAGTTTCTAAAAATAATTTCAAAAAAAATCCTAACCTAAAAACATAGCGAAAAAATAAATTATAATCTTAACCTAATTCTAAAATTAATTAATTCTAGAAAAATGTAGTCGTAGTCC